>JAOTON010002191.1:0-659673 GCA_034440635.1 Lepas anatifera
CCCTGAGACCAAAATCGAAAGGCCCGTGAGACCAAGGTCAAAGGCCCGTTAGACCGAGCTCGGGGAGGGGCCCTGAGACCAAGCTCGGGGGCCCTGAGGCCAAGCTCGGGACCCTCTGAGACTGAGCACAGGGGTCCCCCAAGATCAATATTTGGTACTCTGGAGCCCTCGATACCGATTATCGGGGGCCTCCTGAGACCAGGCTCGGGAGCCGCCCCTCCCCCCGAGACCAAGCTCAGGGCCCCGAAATCAATTTTTGTGTTTTTAGTGCATAAGGTCAGCCCAAGGGGGTCCGCGGACCCCTGAGACCCCTCCCCTGGCTACACCACTGTCAGAACATCTCAAGGGGCCCATTCAAGCTCTCGGCCGCCCGGTCAGTGGCTGTAAAGCCTTATAGGGGTCCCAGACCATCTCAGGGGCCCTCAGTTCAACACAGAGGCCCATATTAGCTCTGATGACCAGATAAACTTAAGGGCCCGGATCATCCAGGGGCCCCTTGTCGGCATATTTGGGGCTTCAGAACATTTCAGGGTTTCAATTAAAAGCTTATAACCAAATTTCAGAGCAGGGGCCCTATTCCTGTGCAAGGGCCTCAGATAAGTTTAGGGTCTTCTGTGCATCACAGGGGATCCAGATTAGCTCAAGGGGCAATATTAACTTTACGGTCCCAGCTCAGCTCAGGGGCCCCCAGGTCGGTGGATATAGGTTCTGGCCAACTCACGGGGCCCTGTTTAAGGTCACGGCTCCTAGCTCAGTTTAGGCATCCTAGAACAGTTCATGCTGCCCAAACCATCTCAGGGGCGCTCAGTTCAGCTCAAGGGGCCCAGATTAGCTCGTATGGCATCAGAGGCCAGTTCAGGGGCCCCGAGAAGTTTAGGGGACCTTAAAATCAACTCATAGGACCTCAACTTAGTTTAGGGGCACAGGTAAGTTTAACGGGGTTCCGGGGCAAGCTATCGGAACAGTTTGAGTTTCTTGCTTGATATTACAGTTGTTGATATTCTTATCTCCGTTGCGGGGGCCCATGCCAGAAAGTGGGGGGCCAGTGGCCCCCTGGCCCCCCCCGGTTCCTACGCCTATGGTTATAGGTAAAGCTATCCTATTTCAGACAGGAAAAACTGATACAGCGCGGCCAGGCTCCACAAATGAACTAGTGTCCGCCGCGATACCCAACAGAATACAGTCGCGGCGCGCTCGCGGCAGTTACCAGCACGCGATTAATTGCGATCTGCAGCGACGAGTGCGTCGTGCCCGCGCCGCTGCTGCCGCATTCCTGATGAACACGCCGTAATGAGCGCCGGCGCGCCAGTGTACGTCTTCATTAGCTGGGCGACTTTTACCACCCTGAGCGCGGCGCGGCGCCGGCGGCGCGGCGGCCCACATGGCCGCCCCGTCCGCCCTCTGTTATTAACCTGGCGTAATTTATACCCATCTGCCGCCATCCGTCACCGCGTTAGCGGCATCTGTCGCACTGCAGCGCAGCGATCACGTGATCGGCGGCCCCGACAGCGCTCAGGGTCACGTGACCGGCGATCCGAGCACCGGTCAAGGCGAGTCGATCAGCGGATGTGAGGCGATGTGGGGACGGCGCGGCCACCTTCCAGGTCACAGCTGGAACATAACACGGACGTGTACGGGGCGGCGAGAAAGAAAAACACTGGTGTTGGGTATGTGGTCACCTGTCAGAGCATAACGCAGAGTTAGCAGAATTTGGAGAGTTTAGCTGGGGGGGGTGGGGGTATTCAGAGCATCAAGATGCTCATCTGTGGATATAATCCAATTAAAGAGCTACTCAGTCTTGATAGCAGTTATTTAGGTTGATGGAAACACTGCAGTATCCCAAAATGGCTATTTATGGACAATACAAGCGTAGAAATCCGGAAACCACATTTTGTCATCGGCAGATCCTGGAAGGCAAGGGAAACACTTTGACCTTCAGCATACCCTGAAATAGTCACGGTGATCCACCCATGAAAGGTCGATGACGCCCACCTAAATGTCGCATTCCACCCCCCCTCCCTGCAGGATACAAGTATCAGTCCTCCTTTAGATAGGATTTGACCCCCACCTGATATATTTTTCCGTCCAAAGGTGGCACCTCCCTGCTCCGGATGGTGCCCCGATCATGCCCCCCTTGATCGGCAGTCATGGATCCGCCTATACATTTTTCCCAAATTCGGTCGCTCAGAACTGAATTATAGTCTTTTTGTGCAATTTGAAGTGTTATTAACGCTCGCCTCGGTGGAGGGTGTTTAAACACCCCACCCTCTCCCTCAGGTTTTTCCGGCGGCACGAAGAAACGGCGGCGCGAAGCGCCGCCGTACATGCTTTATCTTATCATTGACTAATTTTACAACCATCCCCAAAGTTTTAAGGTCAGGTCACCTCAGGTCAGGTCACCAGTGCAGGTCAAGTTATATTACCTTCAAGAATGTTTGTGGTGGCATAAGCAGAGGTCAAGAATCTCGCCAACTCCCCCACGCTCGTGGGTAGCCAAATGAGGTACTAGTACCAGAATAGGTAGCCAATCACGGAGAATTGACAGAGATCAAGAATTGCACTTACCAGCACAAAACAAGTATTTCCACGATCTTACCGCCAGGTAAAAAGAACGATCCATAACATACAATGCTACCTTGACTGATTTTAGGTACCATTATAATTCTAGTGACAGACGATACAAATTAGTGACAAATAATGTATCCTTACACACTCGCGTTATTTCACAGCTAAGTTAGAGATGGGTAGGTAACCATATCGGCAACGAAATTGACCCATATAAAGCCATGAGAAAAAGGTAATCTAAATTATGATGACATGAGAACGGTAATATTCATTCTCTTATATGAATTCAACCATTTATTTTGAACAAAAAGAGAAAACTTTAAAGTGTATATCAGGATTCATAGTGAAATTACTCCGCATAAGATAGTAACTCCACTGCTTACGTTGTACTTGAGGACTCGTTTTATGGAATTAGAGATGGTCTGGTAGCCAGGCCGGCAACGAAAATTACGATTACGGACCACCAGGTAGCCACTCGGGTAACCACAAAATTTTGCGTTTCTTGCGCGGGAGTAGCGAGAAGAAAACAGTCAGGAATAGGTACGTGTTGAATCTGCTGTGGAGGTACTTTACTATGAGGCTGTAGATTTTGACCTAAATCAAAATAGGAGATTTTGTTGTCAGTGGTAAACCCACTACCAATTTTTATATATTATGCCTCAGCCAGAGAAACGTAGGACAAAGTGAAGTCTGCCAGATCTAAAAGCCCAGGAGAGTAGTGCGATGTGAGGTTGTCAATGAGAGCACACATTTTAATCAAGTGCGGGCGAGATATCCAAACTGTGGACCTCTGGAGATCAATATGAGAGTTGCAAGTTCTGGCTTTGCACATGGAAAATTAGATGCTGTTTGGTGCCCATGAAGTCAGGTAAACTGCAGGTAGGTTTCTTTGGTGCCTACCTAAGTCAATTTTATCAAATCAAGCTTAACAAAATTGTGATCATTCCACAAAAGTTTCCATTGAGCAGTTGAATGTGGTGATGCTCATTGATCTGCTTCAATATTTCTAGGATTTGCTGGATGATGGTTGTGGTATTAGGGGGTACTTGTCCTCTGGCTGAGTACCTATATATGGTTGCAGGCATTGGACATATTTAAATTTTATGTATTATTTTAACAAAATGTTAATTAAATGTATCCTTGAAGAAGCTTAAGTCTCACCATGGTGACTGCTACAGTCAAATGGTGATTGTCTGCCATCTTAGCGGTGATGATCTAAGCAATTATTGATCATAGCAAGCAGGTGCAATAAGGGTACTAAACTATGGTATTATGGTAGTAGGCAGATCACATCTCACGGTTCAAAAGGATCACATCAGAAGGTCCACTGATCAAAGGGTCTAATGTTCATAGGCTCCACCCTTTGAAAGTTAGACCATTTGAATAAGAATTCCAACGTTCAAAAGGTCCAAAGAGGCGTGCTAAGACACATGATAATAGGAGACAATGAGGGGTTAGGTTAGGTTAGGTTAGGTTAGGTTAGGTTAGGTTAGGTTAGGTTAGGTTAGGTTAGGTTAGGTTAGGTTAGGTTGGGTTAGGTTAGGTTGGGTTAGGTTAGGTTAGATTGGTTAGGTTAGGTTAGGTTAGGTTAGGTTAGTTTAGGTTAGGTTAGGTTAGGTTAGGTTAGGTTAGGTCAGTTTAGGTTAGGTTTGATTTGGTTTGGTTTGGTTTGGTTTGGTTTGGTTAGGTTTGGTTCGGTTTGGTTTGGTTTGGTTTGGTTAGGTCAGGTCAGGTCAGTTGTGTATGCCCTTGGTCCCTATTTCCTAGTCTGGGGATATCACCCCTCTTTCCAGAATCTTATGCGCCTCTGGTCTGGGTACCACTTTAAACTGCTCAAACCTCCCTCCTTCCGTTTTTTCACCTCTAGGGATTTTCTTGCAGAGTGTGGGGATATTTTTAAAGCATTTCCCAAAGTGGTACCCAGACCAGAGGCGCACTCAGAATCTGAAAAGAGGGGTGGTATCCCCAGATTAGGAGATAGGGACCAAGGGCATACAAAACTGAACTCACCTCACCTCACCCCCCACCCCACCCCACCCCACCCCACCTAACCTAACCTAACCTAACCTAACCTAACCTAACCCAACCTAACCTAACCTAACCTAACCTAACCTAACCTAACCTAACCTAACCTAACCTAACCTAACCTAACCTAACCTAACCTAACCTAACCTAACCTAACCTAACCTAGCCTAACCTAACCTAACCCAGCCCTCATACCCTCCTTTTATCATGTGTCTTAGCACGCCTCTGCGGCATCATGCACCCCACTCTCGTGCATCTGAGCACGCCTTTTTGGACCTTTTGAACGTTTGACTTCTTATTCAAAGGTCTGACTTTCAAAGGGTGGAGGCTATGAACATTAGACCCTTTCATCAGTGGACCTTCTGATGTGATCCTTTGAACCGCGAGATGTGATTTGCCTACTACCATAATACCTAAACTCTGACGGCACATACGATTTTTTTGTCTTTTGTATTAGGTATTTGATAACATTTTTGACTGATTAATATGCGCAGCTAAAGTACACATGCTTGTATTACGGCACGCACAACTTGTAATCACTGCACATATGCTTAACCTTTCGCTGTTTGATACTAAGAGTATACTATATGTAATTCATTAGTCTCCAAATCACAGTAAATTTAATTCCTTTCATACTTCCAATTTCTTAGAGTAAATTTTTACTCACTAAGACATATTTTCTGGGAGCAATTTAAAGCCTCAGTTCACGCAAAAGTTGATTTCACTTCAGGTAGCCATGTTGGTCGCATCAAGGATATGTGGGTAGCCAACTTGAGATGTTCTTGACCTCTGGGCATAAGTAAGAAATTGGTGAAGCTATCGGGTTTAATGAAACTTATACCACATAATGGGCTCCCGAGTGCTGCAACATATATTCCGGTATTTTTATATAGATGACCAAGGGTCAGATACGGATCATGACATTTCCATTGGAAATCCAGGGTGATAATGGGATTGGGGCTGGATTTGTGTAAATACCGCTGAGAAAACCTTCATATTCTACAAATCGTAGTATCCTGGGCCTCTTTCCATGTTCAAGTTGCAATTTTTATTTGTGACCTCTTAGAGGTCATCTGGGGCTACTTAAAGAGAGATGCGCGAAAAAAATGGTGGTTTCCTGCTATTTGAAAAATCTTGATTACGAAACTGCGAATTATTGTTGTATCTTCGGCAAAGTTTTTGGAGCACTCGCAACAAGCCGAATCAAATGACATGCTTTGCTAGGTCAAATCAAGGATTTGGCCTGACCCGAGGTCAGGTCAAAGTCAAATTAGGTAACAATGCATATTAATACAACTGCAAAGACAAGGAAAATATGCAGTTAAAATAAACGCTCTATCACCATCCATTATCCAAGTTGCTCAGTTAAAACCATTTTCCCAAGTATTTCCAATGGAGAGGTCATGGCTCGTACCTGACCTTAGGTCATCGATATAAAAAATACCGGAACATGTGTTAGAGAACTCGGTAGGCCCATTATGTGATACGAGTTTCAATTGGATAAGTTCACCCAGTTCTGACTTATGTTATCTTAAACTTGTTTTAAGATCAGGTCACTTGACCTGTACTTGTGACCTGACCTGAGAAAACCTAACCTTTAAGTGTTGACAAAAGTTGTAAAAATGATCAGTGAAAATGGATGCCAATTACGGCGGCGCTACGCGACGCCGTTTTCATGATATCTAAAAATCCCGAAGGGTGGGTACCCGCCCCCCGTCAATGCGCGTGTTAAAGCGTCTTCGGACACGTAATTATATGGTTACACTGCATAAAGGCATGACACGAAATTTGAGTTAGAAGGAGACTGTAGCAGATTGTTTCTTCTCTATGGCTTGGGTATGGCGCCATAAACGCGTGATCGATGGTTGGCTGGTGGCCCATCCTCACTTCATCTATGGCCACACCACCTAATGACATTGAAACATTTTCGGATTGAATACAAATGTAAGATACGACATCCAGGCATTGCAAGTTCCATTAAGACATCCAATCACCCATCTAGAAGTTTCAAACAGGTAGACGTGATTGTTTCCGACTCCTTTGCTACCAGTCGAGGTTAGATGGGGCCGGTTTCCCGCAGCCGCCGATCGTTAGTGAGCCATGTTTCATTTGTCACCCGGCGTTAAACTGTGCAGGCCGGCTGGGACCGGTGGTGATTAGGTACCGCAGGTGAGTGGCGCCGTTAGCGCCGCGGCACTGACGGGACGCGGGCGCCAGGGGGCGCCAGGGGCCGCCGATGTCAGTCGGTGACCAGCTCCCACGGCTATTAGCTGTGATAATGGCATTGCGCGGCCACCGCGGCACAATTAGCCATCGCCGCGCGAAGCTGACGAGCCGCGCCGCTCCGTTTGTTCGTTCCGACCCGAAAACACAGCGCAACCCTTCACCCCACCACTCTGCTTCAGCCCGTGTAAAACAAATCCACAGAGCACCAGCCTGAAGATTTTCTTGATTTTGGTAATTTTATGTGTAAATTCAGAATACGTGATGCAATAAAGATTCGTTAGGCTTCTATGTTTGCAAATCATATTTTTCGTCGCATATTTTAACACGCGCACTGGAGGGAGTGGGGCCTCGGTGGCCCTCATCTATTCTTCCAAGACGGTCGAAGAACTGCTCGTAGCCGAAAAAGGATATTGGACCAAATTTGTGAAAATTTAACGGTGCGGCAATTGGTGAAAGTATTTTGGGAGCCGATAAAAATGTACGGACTGATAGGCTTTCAAATCAGACCCATATTTGAGATCGTCACAATCGCAGTCACATCAGTTCACCTGCATTAGTGGCGTCATAATGCCATATAAATGAGATGATATATCAAGTTCACCTCACATGAAGGTCAAGGTCAAGTTCAAAGGTGAAAGTTCAAGGTCATACCAGCATTTACAAGGTCATTGGCTCCAATGCTTCCAGTCAACTAGTGTTACCCAGTTTAAAGTATATGATGATATGGTGTCATAGCTTAGGTAACTCAGCACATGGGTCAAGGTCAAAGGTCATGGGTAAAGTTCAATCCTCATTTCCTGCCCAACGATTGCATTAGTCAATGTACAGTATAGGTAACATAAAGTATTATGACTTCATAGGTCAGTGACCACGAATGAGCTTTACCCAAAAATTTCAAGGAAGATAGTTTGGGACCATCTGACCTTTGGTCGCCTGTATTATATGCCCGGTTTTTCTCCATTATTACGGTAGTTCTCAATAGAGTTCCAGCACTGTTAATATTTGACATTTATGACTCCGTCTGACCTTCAAGACCTTGGTCAAAGAAAGTTAGCTATAATGCAAATTACCATATCTTCACACGCGCCAAAAGGGACGTTTTTATGTTTCCTGGTTTCTGCGATCTCAGGGAGGGTCGACCAACCCCCCCCCTCCCTCCCTCCGGTACGCGTTAATGCCCGACCCGTCTCCAGTGCGGATGTTAACTAACTTTGTGGGAGTGTAATGTATATGCTTAAATTTTATACTCTTCCAAGTTTTTTGTCTTTTGAAAGAGTCGTCCATGATAGTGTCATGTGCTAAACTCTGGAGAAGTTGCAACAACTGAAACATCCAGTTAAATATTACATAAATCTACTCCTCGCATCAGTAACGCAGATCCATGTTGTTTTAATCCGGAGAGACGATCCGTGGTGGGCAATCCGTGATTGTTCCGTAATGCATAAAGTTTATAATCCACTTACCAGACTTGTCAATCCTTTTAGTCCACTCAACTCTGACTCACAGCTTAACGGCTATCTCTGATTCTGACTCAACTCACTGCGTTGAGCCATTGAAACGACTCTGCCTAAGCCAAATTCTAGAGGTTAGCCGACTCAACTCCGACTTAAATGATCATTGAGTCAGAGTCGGCTTCGACTCGGAATGATGGCGAAGTACACACACACACCAACTACACATTACCTTCATCAACATACAAATTGCCATGCATTTATTCGTGACATAAGCTTTTTTACTTCTTAAGAATAAAGAAGGATGCTAATCAATAATAGGTGAGTGAGATCAAGGGCCTGGTAGTTTTTGATTGGCTTGGTTTTCCTGGGCGAAAAACGATCAGGATAGAGTTGAGAATCAGGATGGAGCGATCCCAGTTTCCATGACACTTAAGCTTGGATGAGGATAGAGCAGTAACGGATCAACAAGTTTTCAATCTCAATTCTCTACATTTCTGGCGCACCAGTGACAATTCCCTTCACTATCTTTACCAGAATTTCCAAAGAAGGCTTTGCCCTCTGCAGTTTACTCTCCTTTGCCATCTGCGTTGTAGGCAGAATATCTGCCATTACGCTGCCAAATACTGCCAGATCTAGTTGGATATGGACCAAGGAAGAGTCGGATTAAACCCCTGCTACCATTTCCAAAAGCTCTATGGGGATCGTAATTGTATCCAGATACACCGTCCAATTGTGATTGAAATTGTGCATGGGACCTAGGTAATTTTGAATGCATTTCCTTGATGAGCAAAATCATAATTGAAGTAATAAGCACAGTTTCAAATGCATAAACAGGAATCATTATTTCAGGCATATCAAATTGTCAGTGGTAATTTCAGTTCCAATATATTCCGCAAGATCATGTGACAATTTTATCTTAGAAACGCATAATACCCAATGCACCTCAAAAACAAAACAATGAACTCGCCTCGTCCTCCCGAAGAAGCACTTGGAAATCGTTTTTAAAAAAAAAAGTACAACTCCAACGCGGCCAAGCTCATGCCTGATTCAGAAAAATGAGCAGCTGTATTTTTACTTCTGGTTAGTTTATTTTCGGAAAATTTTTACTTTAAAAAAATAAATAAAAGAAATTAGCAGTGCTGCTCGCAAAATTTCCGTTACAAGGCAGTGTGGTCAGGGGAGCAGCAGGCGGCGCGTTGAAGACAGAAGCAATCTAACTTTGGATGAAATAAAATGTGACAATGCATAGCAACCAAAAAGTCACGTGACTTAAATGAACCTAAGATCAACACACTCGCTTAGTAGCCTCTGGCTTATGTAATGTAATCCTGCCCTCAGACCACTCGAGCCTATCTCGATTTGTTACCACTATTATTTTTTACTGATCACGACGGCTGGAGGGTGGCGTGGCCCGCGCGCGGTGCAGTCGGTGGTAAAAAAGGTAGGACACCTCCGATTTTGTTACAAATATTTTCAAACGCTAATTTTGTGCAATTTTCCAACTTGCCAATTTTCTCCCTTGGCCTCCTACTGGAGAATTTAATCAAGAATTGCCGGCACAGTGACAGTGATATCGATGAGGGATTTATCCGAGGTATCATTACCAGTTGTGAAGCGTTTGCTTTCTAAGATCAAACAATTTTCCCACGAAGATACTACAGGGCCCTGAAAAATATTTCCAAAGACGATAGCATCATCGTAACAAGAGCAGACAATGGAGGTGGTGTGGTCATCTAGGATTACGAGGATTACCAATCAAAAGTGCTGGCACTTCTGTCTCAGCCAACTGTATACCGCCAAGCTTCAAAAGGAAATGCGAAAAAAGAGGGAGGAAATTGTAACCAGAGAGCCCGAAGAGACATCAAAATAGTGATCAAACGAAAAAACTACTCCATTTTCTCGCGGAATCACCGCGTGCCCCCAGCATGAGGATATTACTGAAGACTCATTAAGCAGGAGTGCCGCTGCGACCAATAATAACAGATATAGGTAGCGCACCACATAGACTAGCGAAAATCCTAGCCAAACCCTTATCTTCACTCTTGGGAACCATACGTGACAGCCACCTTACGAATTCTGCTGATTTGCTAAATAAGATTCGAGACTACGACCTCACAGGAAAGCAACTAGTAAGCTTCGAGGTTACGGCTCTCTTCACCAATGTGCCAATCCAGGACGTAATCGACGCGGTGACAACGGCACCAAGTGGGGCCCAGGACCTCAAATTACCTTTACCTAAGGATGATTCCATTAGATTAGTAAATTTATGAGTTCAGTTCGGTGCCTTAGAATTCGAAGGCTACAAATACTAGCAAATAGAGGGTCTGGCAATGGATTCCCTCCTGAGCCCGGTTCTGGCGTGTACAACATAGTTGGGCCCGACTCGATGTGGCAACGATGTGTCGACAATTTTTATGTGTAATTGATAAGGGCACCAGCCTCGACGATATTCGGGAGAAATTAAACAGGGTGCACCCACTAATTAAATTCACGTTAGAGAAAGAAAAGGATGGCAAACTTCCATTCCTAGGCACACTTATCTGGAATAAGGATGAAAACCTGTGTTATTATGCTTACCGAAAGTCAACCAGTAAAATGACTTCATTTACTTTATGTCGGGGCACAGCTACAAGGAGAAGACAGGAGTTATGATAAGGTTTTTTTCTTATGGCATACATAATTTGTTCAGAGGAGTTTTTAAAGGAAGGACAACACTACATCAAAAATACATTTGCGAAGCTAGCTTACCCATCTGGGCTTCTCTTCCAATTAGAAAACAAGGCCTACTAACTATTCTCAAAGAATGAAAAGCAACAGGGACCTGGGAGTACACAAACAAAACCAAAATACGATGTATACCTCTGTGTGCCAGAGGCACGGGCAGATAGCCTTCTGTCATATTTGGTAGGGGATCATATTAATTTGTGCTCAACAGGAGGATCGTCCCATAAATCTAATAATCTAAAACATTTAGTTCTTAGAACAGGTTTGAACGGGTAGGGGAGCTTATCCTTTGTACCTTTTTGATGATCGTTGATTCTAATCACTTTAAACTTTGTTGAAGGAAGACGAAAGTAAGTCATGCATCCACCCTTTTACCAAAAAAGCGAGAGTAAAATCTCTTGACAAAGCCAGGAAATCAACTTAACAGGAGGCCCTCTGATGCATTATTATTCACAAACCTTGAATCCCTCTGGTCAATATAGTTTTGAATCATTATCTGTTGGTCCAGAATAAATTTCAGGAGGAGCCGGTAACTATGCAATTCAACCAATTTTCTCGCAAAATTTGTAGCAACATTAGGCTCTGAACCTGACCCGAGAGCCCGATCCTGGTACAGTCCCAGTGGAGACCCTCCCCGGACTGCCGACAGCTGACGCAGCGCGGTGTGGGTAGCGTGTCCACAGCTGTCATCAGTTTCGACCAGCAATGGCCGCCCACCTCCCTCCCCTCCCAAATCCTGAAATGAGCCGTTCACGCGCTCGTTTACAACGCACTGCAAAAGTGGTGTCAACGCTGCCCGGCTTGTTGCTCAACCAGAGGAGGCTAATGGACCAATAATATAGAGGGCCCGCGGAGTTTCAGCACTTGCAAATTGGGCTTGGATTATCCAGGAGTTCGTTTCGAGTAGGTACTGTTTCCAGGAGTTCCTGGTCGTTCTGTGCGGATGGACAAAGTGGACAGGGTGGTGAGCGGGTGCTGCTCACTGCTCAGCCAAGTGCCAGAGGTGGGCGGTCTGTTTAGGCAGGCCCGCCGGACACGTGAGAGATCGATAACCGCAGTTGGCCACCCCCGCCCAGCCTGGCCAATTTGGGCGCGCCGGCCGCCTCTGCCTTTGACGCTGGTGTTGCGGCAACCATTCAGACGGGTGATGGACTAGCTGGCCAATGAGGGGCCGTGAGTCAATGAGCTGTGAATGTCGTCGATGGACCGTGGCGCTGCGGGCCGGAGAGCCGCGCCGCGACGCCCACTGCCGCCGCAAACATGGGTGACGCCAGCGACGCAGATGAAAACAAATCTAGGCTGGCCGTCGATGGATGAAATTACAAAAGAGAGTGGGCATGTGTCTGCGCGGAAACTGATCGCAATAACGCTGGTTTTATCGCTTTCCTTCGCACATGGCTTGGCTTGGTGCCAATGTGGGTCAGTAAGAATAGGTATGAGGATGCTGAAAATGCTAATGCACGATGCATCGTGAAAGAAAAACCTATTGATTTCACGTTAATTAAATCAATATTGTGCATTTAACCTAAATAGACCTGTATTCCTGCTCCTGTATATTTACAGGGAGCTACTACTGGCAGTTTTTACTAATAGTATTGATATTTATTATGCTTTCTCTAAGTTACTTTCTTTTTCCTAGCAGGGCGTGCCGCGACTTGTAATATTTTATGTTCTGGTGGTGTTAACGTAAGGGTACTGTTGTCGTTGGGATCGCGGAGGGGCACGCCTGGCTACCCGATTAAATGGGTGGCGGACCTTTTCTAGCAATAGAATTGCATGTAAAAATTAAAAAAAAATATTATTCAAATCTTGACATTGAGTACGCTTTTAAGGTCATTTCTACCCACGATTTTATAGCTGAAGCCTTTAGTATTTAAGGCTGTAGGTATGTTCTTCGACATCGCTTTCTGAGGTAGGAAGGGAAATCTTGAGATGGGAGGCACAGGTTGCTAATTTTGTTTTACGAAATTCTTCTGCAAAACCTGTCAGAGCGTTCACCATTCACTAGTAGCATATTATATTATTTGTTTTATTCGCTTGAGCGAAATGGAGGGGTGAAGCTTCAAGGGCTCCAATATGCCACCTGGGGACAACATTTGGCTATTATAAAGGACGCACCCATGCCGGTAATTCTAGGTATTTTCAGTAGACGGTTGTTTCAAAAGCCTTATCGGAAAATGACGATCCAAATTTTACTAGAGCGGAGTTCCTGTAGTCGAAAGCAAGTCGGAAGCTGACAATTTATTTCATGTATCTATTTATTTATTTTGCATCACAAAGCTGTCAATAATATCAGCATGAGTAGCAACAGAAACAGACAACTCATCAAATCGCTACGTCACGTCGCTGGTGACCAGCAGCCTTAGAAAGCGACGCGATGCTGGCTAAGTCCCAGCAGCAAGGAAACGGAGGGAATCCTCACGTCTACCCGCAGGACCTGGCTCACATAATATATTGGCATTAACATTCCCTGCCGCTACACAAAGCAAAGTTTCAAAGTTGTTTAACAGTGGTTGACAGATATTAACACTTAAACCAACACAGCAGGTAGATGAACGCGTTTCGACAAAAATTGTCTTCTTCAGCATCTATGGTAGGAGGGATAAGGAACCCGTCATCAAGACATTCAGCAGTTTCATCGTTTGGATTTTTGTGCAAAATTATCGTGCGATAGAAATATAAAGACACAGTTTTTGAGGATATTCCAATAATGCTTCTTGAATTATTCTAAATGTATATAAGCAAGCTTCGATATGAGACAATCTAGCCTTATCACTGTTTTAAATAATGTTCTATGTTTTATCATATTATTGTTTTTGTTATTATTATATAAAACTTTTTTCTCTCTCTTTGCTTAACCAACTCCTAATACAGCCGCAGATTTTGCCCATTTCATAGCCTGGCCTAAGATTAAATATCATTTTTGTATATGTGCTGCTTCTTAGCTTTCCTATTATCTTTTTTTTTCAATAATAATTGTCAACGCGTTCATTACTTGCTTGTTTTTATGTTAATTTCAAAGTTGTTGTTCAATAATTTATGTCCGAATTCCAGCACTGACCCATGCATCTCCACAGGCGTTTAAGTCAGAAGGGCCATGCCCCTTACATATGCCTGATGAAGACGGTGATGGGACCGTATGGAACCAGCAAGCCCGTGCAAAACTGCTTACCTGGGCAGCGTTTGCACTGTCGTCGTGACGCGGAGGTGTGAGACCGGTTGGGGGTATTTGGTGAGCCGTGTTGCAGAGCTGTGAGACCGAGGGTGATTTGGTGAGCCGTGTTGCAGAGGTTGAGACCGGGGTGATTTTGAGCCTGTTCGATAGACCGGTGGGTGATTTGTAGCCGTGTTCAGTGTGGACCGAGGTGATTTTGAGCCTTTGCGGAGGTGTGAGACCGGGTGGGGGTAATTTGGTGAGCCGTGTTGCGGAGGTGTGGGACCGGGTGGGGGTGATTTGGTGAGCCGTGTTGCGGAGGTGTGAGACCGGGGTGGGGGTGATTTGGTGAGCCGTGTTGCAGAGGTGTGAGACCGGGAGGGGTGATCTGGTGAGCTGTGACGAGGAGGTGTGAGACGGGGGGGTAATTTGGTGAACCATGACGCGGTGGTCGCGGCTGCCGGTGCGCTGATTGATGGCTGGTGATCAGCGCCGCTACCGCTGTGACGACTGTCCCGTCACGGCGACGTCGCCACGCTACCGTCACCTGCGTCAGCAACGTCAGTCCACCACCGTCGCCCTGTGTCCCAGCACGTCAGCACGGCACCGCCGCTCTGTATCACAGCATTTCCGTCCACCACTGTCACCCTGGGTCACAGCACGTCAGTCCATCACCGTCAACACGCGTCACCGCACCTCAGTCTACCACGATCACCAGTGGCGGATTAAATGGGGACTAGGCAACCCCCCCCCCAATTTCTGAGTGCCTATAGTAAATGCATAGCCTGAGGCTGTTCCGAGGCAATGGAAGAGGAGGTTGGAGCCCTGTCCTCCTGTAAATAAAGTCATGGATCCACCACTGATCACCACCACGTGTCACAGCACGTCATTCTACCATCGTCACCCTGCGTCACAGCACGTCATTCTACCACCGTCACCCAGTGTCACAGCACATCAGTCCGCCACTGTCACCCTGCGTCACGGCACCTCAGTCCGCCACTGTCACCCTGCGTCACAGCATATCAGTCCGCCACTGTCACCCTGCGTCACGGCACCTCAGTCCGCCACCGTTGTGGTGACTTTACAGCTCCATCATTCTGTTGCGTTTGACACCACGGCCTTACTGTCAACATCATACCCAGCTACTCTGCTTGGTTAGTCTGAAGAACAGCCCTATAGGAATATGTAGGGTGATCGAGCAGTGCTCATTCATCAGTCATGTCGAAAAGTTCTTCCAGTTATGGGGACAAGGTGCGCTATAAAGATTAGGCGCAATGTGGGGCTCATTGGAGCATCCGCTGGGCACAAAAGCTTAGGTAGGCACGTCGGTGCTTTTGCATCTCTTTTGTACTTCATCAGCTACATTTGACCCAATTTTTTCTATTTTCAAATGGAAAACACTCCCTTCTGGGCGCTTGAACCTTAATCTGGGGTAGAGTGTTATTGATATTGTCTCATTGTAGTCTCTCAGGTTGAATGTTCTTGCATTTGATCTAGTTTTTTTGTAGAATTGAAGCAAATATTGGGTCTCATGATACAGAATGGGCTATCTTTTTCCTTAAGACCCAGTAAAAATCATAATCCGGCTGCTAAAAGCCCATAAACGTGTATTTGTTTTACATTACCTTTTCATACAGCTATTGAAGTTCTAGTTCTTGTTTTTCGCTTAAAAGTTCTCAGTTCCGAATAAAGAGATGCGCTCTCGATTCTAAATGGTGCAGCATTTTTGTTTTATAAGTATATTGATTAAACTTATTATAGGTTTTAGCAGTTCTTTCGGCAATCCCCTGGACTCAGCCTAGGAATACGGCATCAGAGACTGTACCAGTCCAATTCACTACAGGGCTCACGCGGGCAGGGACGGGCCAGCCGAACAAAACAGCCTGTTTCTAACCAGGTGCAAAACGTGCCTGACATGGAGGGTGGCGTATCAATTCCAGAGCAGATACAGCTGCAGATCTATTAAAAAGTTTCATCCTCAATCATTACCTTCTCATGGAAAAGGGATTGAAAGCCAAATTTGGAGGATACTTTTGCAGTGCTACGAAATATATATTTAGATTGATTGAATTTCTGAAGGATCATCTCATTGCATTTGCTCCTTTCCTTTAACTGCACACTCGCTGGAGTGTGGAATTTGTCCCCTCGTGGTTTTCCGCCAGTATGCGTAAACTAAGATAGTCCCGGCCTTATTCAGCACCAGCGTCAGGCCCGGGGAACTGGTTGTCTACCCTGGGACCGACTCCGGGCGATATTTCCAAACAAAAGATAATTCCGGTGTTCTTTTCAAGACTGGACACGGATATGTGTGTGTAGAAACTTGCAAACCTCGGTTATAGTTTTGCTTATGTTTTGTGATGAAATAGATGACTGAAATGAAGCCAGGAGGCGGATTTTCAGCAGAAAGTCAACCTTAGAAGTGATTGTTTTTAAATGTGTGCGCTCAAAGTGGATTTGGTGCTCTCATTGACTCTGTAGGTAACTCTGACTCTGTAGCCCTGGTGACTGGCGACTCTGTAGGCCTTATTGGTGACTCTGTAGCCCTGGTGACTGGCGACTCTGTAGGCCTGGCCAGCATCCCGGATTATTTTAGTGCATGCTCCCATACAGTGGCGGTGAATGCTATTTTTGGTTGGGGGATAATTTTTCTAGGGGTCTCCCTGGCGATGGGGCCCCCTCGACAGCAAAGAGCCCCCTAAAAACTACGAAACTGTTGAGGGCTCAGTCATGTCGCTCATGAACATTCAGAAGAGAACCAAGCTAAATTTTTTCCAGCGGCCCCTCTGATAATTTTGGGGGCAACTGCCCCTGACCCCCTTATCCGCCTTCACTGCTCCCAAATCTTTCAGTCCAACGTTGATCGATTTCATAAGTGGATAAGTAGATACAGGGGGCAAAGAGGTGTGGCAAATCGTCCCCCGATGGAGCATGCCTTCCATTTCTTGTCAGCAAGCTCCGGTGCCCCTAAGAACGCTTCGCTTATCTTGGCAGGTTATTTTTCATTATCTCCTCCAGCCCAGGATGCAAGAAAACGACGCCTCCGGGACAAATTCATTGATAAGATATTTTGGTGGTTATTTCATTTCGTGATTTTATGCACAAAAAATATTAATGGAGAAGTTGCGAGAAAGCCATTCATTCGCTCCTACTCAGACAGAAAACTAATTTTAAGAACTTAAAATCAGTATTTTTCATACAGTACTCTAAAAAGTACGGTATGCTGTTGCATGCTAGAGAGCGGGCTCGGCGGCGCGGGCGTCCTGCTGCCAGCCGCCGGCGTGGGCCCGCCGCCCGGCCGGGATTTGCTCTTGCCGAGAATGTGGTGCTGCTGATACCTTTCCTTTCACCTCCGGTTTTATATTGTATAAAGCTTCAACACCCCCGCTCTCTTGTTCGACCGTCGTTGGTCTTATGTTGCTGTGACTAATACAAACGTTTAGGTGTGTTTGAGTGAATGAGAGTGATACAGTGAATATGATTAAAGACAATGAGTGATCGTCGACGCAACTAGCTCACCGACTGTTTCTACTGGCAATGTTTCTCTTACTTTGTCTGTTTTTATTTCCTGTTAGATTTCTTTAAAACTTGTTATATATTTTAGCCTGTATTCCTTACAGCCCAGTTGCTCAGAGTGACCCTTCCCTCCTTTTACCTCGATCTCCTTCTGACGTGGCCTCTTATGCGTTCCCTTGACTGTGTTCTGACCCAGGTCAACTCAAAGTGACCCTTCCTCCTGTTCCCTCGTCCTTGTCTGACGTGGCCTCTTATGTTCCTTGACGGGGAGGTCTACCTCTGACCCCGGTCATTCGAGTGACCTTCCTCCTTTCACCTCGATTCCTTTCCGTGACGTGGCTCTTATTCCCTTGACAGTGTCTACTCTACCCCAGTCCGATGAGTACCCTTCCTCCTTTCACCTCATTGCCTTGGCTGACGCGGGCCTCTTATGCTTTCCACCGGAACGCCCTAGTTGTAATTCTCCACCCACTTGGTTACTTTAAACCCTCCTTCCTCACTGTGTTCTTACGCCCTTCCGATAATGCGGGTCTTTGTTTTTGTGGGAGTATTATTTAACCCTTTGATGTGTTTTGCTTTTTAATTTCGTATTATTTTTTCCATACCTTCTCCTTGGTTATCATTCCATGCTGCCCGCATCCACACTATAAATTAAGCTGTTTTCTTTTTCACTGGCATAAGTCTTTAAGGAAGGGGCTAAACCAGTACATTCCCCCGCCCCAGTCCGATCTTTATAGGTGAAGACAGTTAATCCCCGTGTAAGCACGTTGGAAGCTGTACGCTGTGAAATAATTTGGATCGTTTTGCGAACCTTTAGGAATAATTTTCTGGAGCATTCGCCGTCTTTTGATTTTATGCTATAATTAGGTATGTAGTTCCGTTGCGAGCAGATTCATCCCGTTACAAGCGAGCTCCAGGATCAAAGAACACTTTTTCTGCATGCCAAGTAAATCAAGTTTTGGCTCGGAAATAAACTAAAGCTAGGCACCGCCATAGGCAGCATAACATATTACCTACACCTCAGTATACGTAACACACAGCCCACTAACTCTTACGTGTTTATGATTGTGGCCAAGTTATGAAATTATAAAACGTTTTTAATATCAATGAATGTTTACCGCAGCTATTTCCATCATTTGCAAGTCTTTATAGTTTCCGTCTGACCACTCAAACTGAACAGCATCCCGCCGCATAATTAATGCGGACAGTCGTTAATGGCACTGCAGTGCCTATATCGTTGGCGGCTGCTGCGGCCTGGTGCGTTATAACGACGTCCTAATGTGACCGCTAAGCACGCCGACCAGCGTCCTGATGTGTCCGATATGCGCGGTGACCGGCGCTGCGGTGGCTAACAGAGAGGTAATGGCACCGCGCGGCTCCGGTGGGCGCCGGCGTCACCTATCCGTCACTGTCGCTGAATATTTATCGGACGTGTGACGGATGGACGGGCATCAGCGCCGAGAATCACACGGCCAACTGTTACCGCCGGTCTGGGCAGTGGACACACGCTCAGGTGCGCAGTGTTACCGACGGCAGACCTGAGCGTTAGGCATTATAGCAGGCCTGTTAAAACACTTTCTGCGTTCAGTTTGGCCTCGTCGGACCATCTTTGAGCTGCAGAGGCCCCTATGCTGCCCTTGTGAGCCAGTCGGGACACGCAGCACACCGGGGGCGCGCTCAGAGCTGGCGGCGTTGCGCCAGTCGCGGGTGTGAGCGCGGCGCGGCTATGCTAATCGGACGCGGGGGCCGGTGATTACGGCGGCTGATCAGCTGCGACCGGAGGATTAGGCAGATTAGCCGGCGCGCGCCGCCATGACGCCGGCCGCAGCTCGTCAATCCATCAGCGGCTGCGACCACACCCCGGGCCTGCGCCGCAGGCGATCATAGGCACAGAGGGGCCGCGTCAGAGGCGAGCACATATGGCGAGAGGTCGCGTCAGGGGTGAGCACATTAACCGAGAGGTCGCGTCAGAGGCGAGCACATACACCAAGAGGTCGCGTTAGAGGTGAGCACATAATCCGAGAGGTCACGTCAGAGACGAGCACATACACAGAGAGGTCGCGTCAGAGGCGAGCACATACACCGAGAGGTCGCGTCAGAGGCGAGCACATACACCGAGAGGTCGCGTCAGAGGCAAGCACATAAGCCAGAGGTCGCGTCAGAGGCGAGCACATACACCAAGAGGTCGCGTTAGAGGCGAGCACATACACCGAGAGGTCGAGTTAGAGGTGAGCACATACACCGAGAGGTCGCGTCAGAGGCGAGCACATACACCGAGAGGTCGCGTCAGAGGCGAGCACATACACCGAGAGGTCGCGTCAGAGGCGAGCACATACACCAAGAGGTCGCGTTAGAGGCGAGCACATACACCGAGAGGTCGAGTTAGAGGTGAGCACATAATCCGAGAGGTCGCGTCAGAGGCGAGCACATACACCAAGAGGTCGCGTCGGAGACGGTGAGCACATACACCAAGAGGTCGCGTCAGAGGCGAGCATATGCACAGAGAGACCACGTCAAACGTCACAGGCGGGGAGCCACGTGGAGAGGCCGCGTGGAAGACGGAGAGCCACGTGGAGAAGCCGTGTCGGAGACGGAGAGCCACGTGGAGAGGCCGTGTCGCAGACGGAGAGCCACGTGGAGAGGCCGCGTCGGAGACGGAGAGCCACGTGGAGAAGCCGTGTCGGAGACGGAGAGCCACGCGGAGAGGCCGTGTCGGAGACGGAGCGCCACGTGGAGAGGCCGTGTCGGAGACGGAGAGCTGCACTAGATCGCCAAGTTGGAACAGATCAGCAACAGCTGCAGGTACAGGGAGGTCCCAGGAGCGTGGAGACGTAGCAGCTACTTACTGGGTCAGCATAGTCCTGGTTGTGGTTGCCTAAATACTGGCCCGTGTGGTGGTCAAGGGGGGAAACAGCAGGTCGAGTCATAATTTGTATCCTCAGTGGGATGCCATGGTTCCCCCAAAGAAGAGCAGCTGCTGCTCCTCCCATTCCTGCTTCTTATCAATTACCCTGTTTATTCTTTGGATGATGAAAAACCTTATCTCTGGCTGTGGACAAATGGCCAGCTGGGCAGAGGAGTTTTGAAGCGTGCCGTGCACTTTCCCCGGCATACCGACCCACAACCCACGCCTGTAGCCTGCACCTGACAACAAAAATGATTTTATGACAACTTAAACAAAGGATCGGTCTTCATAATAGCTCCGGATTTTAGTTGAATGTTGTCTGGGATAGGCTCTTTGCACGTTTCATTAAAGGTGCTCATTGATGTGACATCTGGATAAATAGTGGACCATATTGAACTGAACTGAGGTTTGACCTGATTTTTATTCTTATTTCTACTGTGCCCATCTAGTACTTCAAAGGCATTTATGTTATTTTCATGTATTTTTGTAGAATAATGGTGAAACAGAAGAACCTTAAAGGAGATGTGGCACTTTTGTGGTAGGAATTGATCTGAAATAGCCATGTGATAGAGCATGCCGAGAAACTGCATGGTCGATTTTTCCTTTGTCCCAGAATTCACCATTCGCGGAGAAAAGGGATAAAAATCACCCCTATCAACCCTGCCTTCCCCAGGTGGTCACCTGGTATGTGGTGACCATCAGTAACCATGGTAACGTGACGTAATGCTCATGCCCGTTGGTTGGACAATTTTTTCCTTGGACCTCTTCTTTAAAACTTACTTACTTAACGCAACTTTGGAAATGACGACTGTAAATGCGTATGACTTCCTGCGATGACTAGTTTGAAAGTAAAGCATGTTTTAGTATAGCAGTATTCATTTGTGGCGCTAAAGAAAAGGTTCCATCTGGTACAAAGCGCCACCAGATCATGACGTCACGTATAGGTAAATGGCGACTTTTTACCTCTAGCAATAGATAATTAAATGGTGTATATATTGGGCTGTTGGCCATGTTCCAGCAAAAATAAGAATGAACTCATGATTTATGAACTGCCCCTAAATACTTCATTCTAGAATTGCACCGAGATGAAAAATTCCCTTTCGAAACAGGCTAATGCTCATATGAAAACAAAATCAGGCCAGACTCACTTATGTTACGACCCCAAAACGAGATCGTAAAAGTCAAATCTGGGCCGTGCTGGGGTTCTATAGGGAAATTCCGTGATTATGCTGATAATGCCGTGAATAGACCAAAAGAGGACGAAGATCATAGAGGGAAGATCCCACACAAAGTTCTCTGAAATTTTGAGGTCAATGTCATACAAGGTCAATGACCTATGACGTAGCAATAAGTCATATTCCCAATAATGTACAATATAACTGGCACTGTAGCAGTCTTTGTGGGGGGATGAGAGTTTGGCCTTAAAAAACCTTTTAACTTGACCTGCGACCTTGACCTTGACATTGAGTACCCTTAACTATGAATTCATACCATAACATACGTCATACTGAATATGTCATCTGACCGTAATTTTGGGGTCAATGAGCTTGACCTGTGACCTTTGACCTTGACATTGAACTTCATGTGGGTTGAACTTGACATATAACTTGATTATATGACGTTACTACGTCACTGCTCGGTTTACAGTGCAGGCGAACTGTGCGACCGCGCGATTGTGTCTGTCTCAAAATAATAGATCCAAGTTTGAAAGCCCATAGGTAAAAACAGTTATTGATTTATTTTAAAACTCCTTCACAAATCGACTAACTCATAAACTCTCTCAAACGTGGCCCAGCAGCGTTTTTCGGCAGCGGTGGTTCTCCGGCCACTTCGGAAAAATAGATGGAGAGACACTCTAGAGCCCCCTCTACTACGCGTGTTAAGCAATTAAGTTTTAATAAGAGCTTCACAAGCTACTCAACCTGATCATTGCCCCTTTCATAAACATAGCGTAATTCGAAGCAAAATCCAGTTCATAATCATGATTTTCAATAGATTGCTGGGAAAATCGTAGAGAACAATGTGTCAACATTATCAGAAAAACCTGCAGGACAAGTGGCTGGGAGCCCCACGCCTGCACATTGCCAACTGTTCACTTTTCATGCAGATTACACCAAAGACTGATACTGGTGCTTTTCAGAAGTTTTATGCTTCGATTGGCGTTGTGGATTGGGGTTTCACTTTCACCGGACGCCCATCTCACTTCCATGACACACAAATGGCGGCGATTGGGCCCATTTCTTATGCCGAACCGCTGCTCTATTGCAATTTCAACTAAATTAAGGTGACCGCAAACGGTGCGGCAGAGTTGCTTATGGCGCTCGGTGCTGTTTAAACTTCTAACACCGCGCAGTATTCACTGACTATTAGCACGCCATCGGCTGCTATCGCAGTCATTTGTTTCTCAATCTGGCAAACATTTGCGGATGCAGCGTGAACTGATGGTGATCAACATTCGCGTGATAACGTAAAGTTTGCTTGCATATTACCATGAAAATTAGTCCTAATCAAACAAGCTTTGATGCTAGTGGGAAGCAGTGTGTGAGTTCTAGTTTTTACATGATGAGGGTAAAACACACCATCTAGTGATTTTGATGTAGAAAATGTATCCACACGACTGGAACTAACTGCGTTTATGTCTTGTGAGATCACATACATAACATGTTGTTTTGATGTCAATTCTTTACGAAACAACTGAACTGACTTTTTCCATAAGACTCCAGAATAATTTCATTTCTAGTCTCCTCCACTATATGTTTGCAACGGAAGAAAACATAAGCACTCTTCTCGAAACAGAATCTGTAAATAGTTTCCTCATCTCCCACTGTTTTATGCAATCACCTATCATCCATTCGTACTTCTCAAAGAATCATTCACACATCAAATAATTCCCATGGATCAAAGAAAGGAAAAATAGCATATATCTATGAGGTCGGTAGGTAGTTTCTGCCACCAGCCCTGTTTTTGTCAATTTTAACAGACTGTTAAAACTGTTATGTCAAAAACCCTTCTGGCAGTATTATTCCTCGCGTTCGAAAATATTTCCGTCTACACATGATACTGTCGAAAAACAAACTTTTTGTTTAAGAACATCCTTTTGGGCATAAATGTGCCATCTCTCAGCTATTTAGGGTGGTCAAGAACAGTATTTTTCGACTGGTAGTCGCAAAATTAGTATCTGTTACTTCTGTCTTTGTAAATAAACAGGCTCGATTCCTTCCCAAAATCGATATTTGTAAGGATTTTTCGCTGTCCCTCTGTTTCTTCTATTCATTTTGTTCATCCGTTTTTTGTGTGAGAAAGTAAGGTGGATGCCAGGAAGGAGCAAAGGTGTTTGCGAGTGTTCTGAGGGAGCAGGTAAAATCCTAGCTTGGTGCCTATGTTTGCAATTATCGCAGTGCTGATCCCAAAAGTTTTAAAGTTATTGAACAAAGAATTATCAAGTTTAATATCTTTCAAACCACCCACCATGCCCTGAGAATTAAACTATTTGAAGCAGCTAGCTCTATTTTATCAGTAATTTTTAGGAAAAAGATGCAATAGTCGTAACAAACAAGTAAATGCAGATACCTTGGCCGCACTGTCCTATGCAGGTAAAGGCGCATTTTGCATGAAAATACAGCGACTGTGTGGGCCTTTCGTGTGGAATATTTTTAGTCAGATATCCAAAACAAATGTTGTATAAAAAAACTGTGTGGGCCTTTCGTTTGGAATATTTGTAGTCAGATATCAAAACAAATACGGTCTAAAAACAGTAGTTTTTTAACAAAGTATTGTATGTACATAAGAGGGTTTCACGCAAGTGCCAACGTATTTTGTATACTAGGTGCAATGAATGGGACAGACATTTTTGGCGTGAATTTGGTTCCAAGACCAAATTAATAAGAATTCATCCATAAGCAGACTAAGAAAACAAGAGGATTCAAAATCCCGCTAGGTTTGATGTGGGAGGAAAATGGTTGGGCAACATGAAAAGTAGCAATAGCTAAGGGACAGATACTTCCCTGCTTCTGCCTCTGATGAATGTTGGGCATTACACTATTTATATTGATATTAGAGATATCTCGCAGTATCTAAAGTTTGCTAATCTATGCGACAGAAAACTGAACTGACGTTACAAAACTAAAAGATATGACAAGTTTGCATCAGTTCTCTGCAGATTCTCACCAGTTTTGGTTTTAGAAAATCAAACAACAGGGCCAAGGGTAATGTAGAATCCAAGTAACCGAACAAACATATATTTTTCTCCCTCCTCCTTTCCACAATTTTCAAAATTTATAAATTCCATTTTCTCATAATTTAGTTCAGCGTGAGGCAAATCGATCCCACCCTGATCTTTTCGAATCTAATGGGTAGAATTTGAGATCCCATAGCGGGAGGGGGGCGGATTCTCTCCTCTGACAGAAATAGGGGTAGCCAGGAGCCTAACAGGAATATGGTTTACCCGGGTGACAAAATGGACACGTACAGTCTAAGGCAATGTTATCCGAGACTGTAACCAGTTGATCCCTGACGACAATCGCTTGAAACAAGCTTTGTTTTCTTCAAAATATGACATTTAGCTACTTTGGAAACAAACCAAGGAAGACGTCGCGTCAAGGCTACTTCACCGACTGAGAAGAACACTACTATTGCCACACGGAAATTGCAGACTGAATAAAATGAATGTTTGTTCTCGCTGAAGTTTTGCTGGATCCAACTTACCGACCAAATTTGTGAATTTGTGCGATCTTTTAAGTTTAATTTCAAAACATTGCAGCCCCTTCAAAGATAAGCACTGAAAAAATCACAAAGTGTATGAAAGACTCTATTGGAAGATATCAAACTTCATGCAGGGAAATGTATAGATACATGTGCCCCAGGTGCCTGCTAGGGTACAAAAAAGCGCTTTGTAGAATTTTAACACGCGCATTTACGGGGGTCTGAGCCACCTTCGCTTTGACGGGGGTGGCGAGTACCCCCTAAGATCTCGAGAACCACGCTAGATAGCGAAAAACGGTAAACGGTGTAAGGTAGCCCATCCACTTCTCCATCAAAAATATTTGCACCATTTTTGTCAAGTTTACAAAATTAACCTCCTCCAAAAAAAACCCGTTCCACTAAAAAAAAAAAAACCCCCCCCAAAAAAAAAAAAAATTTTAAAAAAAAAATAAACCAAAAAAAAACTTAAAAAAAAAAAAAAAAAAAAAAAAAAAAAAAAAAATAAAAAAATTATTTTTTATTTTCCTCCAAAAAAAAAAAAAAATTTTTTTAAGGAAAAAAAAAAAAAGTGTAAGAAAAAAAAAAAAAACCCCCCCAACCAAAAAAAAAAAAAAAAAAAAAACTCCCCCCCCCCCCCCCCCCCCCCCAAAACAAAAAAAAATAAAAAATTAAATTAAAATAAAAAATATAATTTAAAAAAAAAAAAAAAAAAAAAAAAAAAAAAAAAAAAAAAAAAAAAAAAAAAATTTTAAAAAAAAAAAAAAAAAAAAAAAAAAAAATTAAAAAAAAAATTAAAAAAAAAAAAAAAAAAAAAAAAAAAAAAAAAAAAAAAAAAAAAAAATAAATATTAAAACTTCCCCCCAAAAAAAAAAATAATTTTTAAAAAAAAAAAAAAAAAAAAAAAAAAAAAAAAAAAAATTAATAAAAAATAAAATAAAATAAAAAAATTAATCAAAAAAATTTAAATAAATTATTTTATTTTTTTGGGGCGGGGGGGGGGTGGGTTGTTGTTGGTTTTGGGGGGGGGGGGGGGGGGGGGGGGGGGGGTTTAAAATATAAAATAAAAAAAAATACAAAAAAAAAAAAAAAATTAAAAAAAAAAAAAATTTAAATCCTTTTGTTGGTTTGGGGTTGGGGGGGGGGGGGGGGGGCGGGGGGGGTTTCCCCCCCCCTTAAACCCTTAAAAACAAAAACCATTTAAAAAAAAAAATTTTAAAAACATTAACTTTAAAAAAAAAAATTTCCTTTAAATTTTACACCCCCAAAACCAACACACAAACATACCCCCCCCCCCTCCCCCCCCCCCCCTCCCCCCCCCCCCCCCCCCCCCCCCCCCCCAAAAAAAAAAAAAAAAAAAAAAAAAAAAAAATTATAAATTTAAATTTATTTTATTTTTTTAAATAAAAAAATTTAAAAAAAAAACCAAATTAAAAAAAAACCTCCCCCTTCAAATTCTCCTCCGGGGGTTTTAAAAAAAGGGTTTCTCCCCGGTTATTGGGGGCTTGGGGGAAAAAGGGGTTAATTATTTTTTTTTTTTTTTTTATTAAGTCTCATTTAAGGTCACTACAGGGCAAAACATGACGTCATAGGGATAACATGTAAATGAAGGTTTTCGGTCATTACAAATAAACAAGTAAAGACGGAGCAAAACGATTTGAACGGTATGAATCCTCGCAGAAAGCCGCATCGAATGATGTATAATATGACCTTGCTAGGTCAAATCAAGGATTTGACCCGACCTGAGGCCAGGTCAAGGTCAAATTAGGTAAAATTTATATTATTAGAACCGTAAAGACAGGGTGAATCTAATGCAATTAAAGTAATTGCTCTATCACCATCTGTTACTAAGTTATTCAGTTAAAACCATTTTCCCATGTGTTTCCAATGGAGAGGTCATGGCTTGTACCTGACCTTAGGTCATCGATATCAAAAGTACGAGAACATAACTTATGCTATCTTACACTTTTCTTAGGTCAGGTCACTTGACCTGTACTGGTGACATGACCTGGGATAACCTAACCTTAAAAATTCGATAGAAGTTGTAAAAAGGATGAGAGAAAAGGTATACCAAGTACGGCGGAGCTACGCGCCGCCGTTTTTGTGCTATCTACGAAAAAGCGGAGGGGGCGGGTACCCACCTCCCGTCAATGCGCGTATTAAGTTGCAAAAATAGACACCAAACTCAGTGGTGGTGAAGGGTCCGGATTTAAGAGAGGGCACCATGGACGTTGCAACCCATTTTTTCAGTCAACATTATAGGGTACTTTCTACGGGGGTACTTTTAAAATGTGTTATGCTTGTCAGACGAGTGATATTTTTCGCCTACATTCCTCGAGCCTGGATCATGATAGCCACGATGTATTGTGGAAGTGTCCTTTGATGAGAATGCACAATAAAACATCACAAAAGGGTAAGTGTAATAAATTCATCATTTAAGAAGAGCACGGTGCCCGGTGCCTCCCCAGTTCCGCTATCTATGACCAAACTAGTATTTCACCGAACCCATATCTGAAACCTACGCATGGAACTGTACCGAAAATAGCAAAAACCCAGGTAGGTGGTCCCATGAGTTTTATTTGCATTACCTGAAGCAACGTGTGACGAGAGTTATTCCTACATTGCCTCTGCTGGGAGCCGCCGAATGTGTGTGCGTGCCGTAATCTGGACGTGGGTCTGCTTAGTTATGATCAAGCTTAGGTCGCCATCGGAGCTGGGTGGACCGTAAACACCAAGTGGGATCAAAAAAATTGCTGAGGTATCCAGCTGAAAAAGTGCATTTGCCTTTGCATTGCCTATGTCCTTTGATAATCTGCTAGCATTCAATGCTTAATTCTTAAATGAGAACATCGCTGAATATATGTTTACAGAGTTCATGGTGAGGAAATGCTTACACATTATGTCATTGGAAAGCTTTAGAATATCATACGTTTTCGTAAAAGTCCATCAGCTGTATGCGTGAAGGGATGTAGGTACTGTAAGAGGCCTTCTCAGCTCTGTGCCGGTACCAGGACTTTTTTTTTTTTTTTTTTTTTTTTTTGGCTTTAAACGTTTATTGGGAAGACCAGAACATTCAGATAATAATCGATAATGTTGCAGACGACTACCCTTCACCGAATTTGACTATAACTACCCCAACGAAGGCTAATACCAAAACCAGATCTCACACCACTATTCTATTTTTATATGGGTGGCTCACAGAAAATTTGAGCCTGCCACTGACACTGTTAGATGTACTTATACGACGAGGAGCTGATAATTAGAGATTACAATACGCGGATAAGCACCGGTGTCACCGCACACAGATCACTTTCCCAGGGCGGAAATGCCTCACAGAAAATTCGAGCGTGCGCCGACTGTTAGAAACAGTACTTATGGGACCAGGAGCTTATCATCAGAGCTTATTATACGCGGATAAACATCAATGTCACCGCACAATGATTGCTTACCGAGGGTGGCTCGTAAAAATAGAATTTTCCACCGACTGTCGGGAGTACCTTTAAGACGAGGGGTTATAATTCTCGTATAAGCGTCGATTTCATGGCACACGGGTCGCTTCCCCGGTGAAAATGACCGGGAAAATTCGAGCTTGCCACCGACTGTTTGATAAAGTACTTATGAGACTAGAAGCTTATAATACGAGGATAAGCATCGATGTCACCGCACAGATCGCTTATCCAGAGCGGAAATGGCGCGGAAAATCCGAGCTTACCGCCGACTGTTAGATAACGTACTTATGAAACTAGAAGCTTATAATTAGAGATTACGATACGCAGATAAGCATCAATGTCACCGCACATAGATCGCTGACCCAGACCGGAAATGGACCGGGGCTCAATACGCCGCTATCGAGCCCCGGCGGGAACACGTGCCGCAGGTGTTGGCGGCTCTCGAGACCCAGCCCCCGAGGCAGAGCCCGAGTGTCACTGGTCTCGGATTGCAGGCTCCAGAGCAGAGGTCGGGCCTCGCCAGCTCCGGGTGCACCCATCATCCTGCTGTTACATGCATCGACAAAGTACCCACAAGTGGCCGCAGGCCAGTGGTCGGCCCCGGCGGTCTTGTCAGGCAGGACAGAGCGTCACTGTCTGCCGCGTACTCCGCATCTGCCGCCACTGACGGCTGGGAGGCTGTCACTTCTCCGATCGTCGCCAACATCGAGAGAGCAAGCAAGAGGCGGCGCTTGCCCTGTGGTGGTGGCAGGCGCTCGATCTGACCTTAACTCGGAAGCGGGGGGGGTGGGGTTGGCAAAGAGCAGGTCCCTGCTCAAGGATCATACACATTCTTACCGCATCCATTCATGCTTAGCGAACACAACCGTCATCCCTCTCCCAGCATGCCAATTCACCGCGATGGAAAGAAGCGGGACTGTATTCTGCCGAGGCGCAGCCGCCGGATCCATGCTCAACAGACACGTGAGATGAGGTCAAACTGTGAAAGCTAGGGCAGCAACAAAGCAGTCGGTCGTGGTTTGTAAAAGAAAAGTGAGTGAAACAACTGGGTACCAATTGCCGTGCAAGGCCGAAGCCACAATTAGAGCCGTGAGGCACACGTGCAAGATAGCCGTTCCATGCAGAAAACAACCCTCATGCTCACCGGACAAGTAGGCACGCGGATTCAGAGTTTGATGGTCTACGGGAAACCCTGCTACAATCTCTCCGCGTAGGAAAAATCGGACGCAGGCAGTGAGACGCCTGCTGGGACGCACACTACCAACCACGGATCCCACAACCAATGCGCATGCTGCCTGGTACCTGACGCGAACCGCGTCAGATGCGAAGACCCGTACTCTGGAGAGCGGTGGTATGTGAGGAGGGAGGTATCTGGGTCACGGGCCACAATACAGGCGACGGAAACCACACCCCCTGACACGTGCGCACTGAATCGCAGCAATGCCTCTCAATGATGCACTGGGAGCACTGGATCCAGTGCCCCACTCCCTCCAACTCTCGCAAGTACAAAGTCACCTACACGCCTCACGCAACATCTGCGCAGATACCCACTCAACTCCTTTCGCGTTTCAAAGAACGCCGCGCCGCTCTTATCCCGCATAATCTAGTGGTCAGGGTCGTTTCACACGCTATGACGCAGATATCCGCCAAGACGGCAGACACCGGAGTCTGATTCGGCTGCCACCCCGCCAACCTCAGTTGTGTTCTTGAGATTAATGCAATGCACTTGAACGGAGGCTAAAACGGAGCATCTGAGACTGAACCGAAAGGTTTCAACACATCTGGGCTAACTGGAAAACTGCTGACAACACACACACAGTTGTGATGATTAAAACTAAATGTTGCCTTCCGTTCGATGATTTTTCGCAGACGCAGAGTGATTTCCAGACATCCATCAAATTCCTTTCACACCTCCCGCCTACGGTTCACCACCACCTTACACCGCCCCACAAACGTGTCCACCTCTTGGCTAACTGGTTCTCTGCTGGCTGTCCGATCGTCTGCCCGCCTCCCTCGCACGCCGGCGGCCGGCGTTAAGACTGGCTAGCAGAGCTGCCGGCCTCGGAGCCTGGCAGCCCGGGCAGTCGGGGCGCGACAGACGCCGCTCCACGGCCGCGGCCGCGCCCCTGGTGGCCGCCGGCGGCGCGTCCCCTCCGGCGGCGCCGGCCGCGGCAGCGCCGCCGCCGGACGGCGGGCGCGACCCATTCCCATGTTGGGGTTGATGGCCATGTTCTGGCAGCAGATGGGGTTAGTGGTGGGCCGGCGGCGGATGGTGGTGGAGACAGAGGGCGCCAGGGTGGAGCTGGCCTGCTCGTCAGCCTCACTGCCGCTTTGAATTCCCTGCATCCGGAGATTGTTCTCGGCGCGGAACTTGCCACGGCCAGACTTGCCACGGTGTTCAGTGGGGTGGCGGAAAATCTCGCGGTCCTTGGTGGCCTCCTTGGGGTCGTACTTGGTGCGCATGTGCGCCGGCAGGTTGGCCACCTCCACGTCCCAGTCGTCGTTCCCGTCGTCCCAGCCCGGCAGCGTGTTCTCCACCACGTTTCGCGCGGAGTAGGTCAGCGGCATGGAGAGATCGCCGCTGTTGCCGGGGTCGGCGCTCAGCTGAGCCAGCATGTGGCGGTCGACGGGCGCGCGGTCCTCGCAGTGGTCCAGATGGTAGGTGAACTCGGGCGCTTTAACATAGTGCGTGGCGTTGAATGGACACCGTTTAACGTTCACGTTCGAGGCGTTCGACAAGGAGCATCTCGTCAGATGTTTCTGCATGTCCGTCACCTGGTGCGCCGGATTAAAGGGGCACGTCAGCTTCTTCTCCAGAACTTTATATTCATAGCCTTGGATGGGCATTTTTGCTGCTGGTCTTGCTGCTGGTCACTTGAGAACCTACAAAAGCAAATTATAAAATACCGCCGGTACCAGGACTTGTCGAATGTACCGAATTGTAGTCGACAATTGCCTGCTTTTACTAGTTTTTTTACCATTTTTGTTCATGAAAACTGGCTTGACTTGTCAAAAACCACTGTCATGTTAGAAACTAGTTATAGCATTATAAAAGTACAAGCGTGCCTTGAACAGGAGTCTGATTGCTGGAATGTGATAGGGCATGACGAAATGACGCGGAATAGTGCTTGATAAAAAATGGAGAAACTGTCTTTTGACATTTGCTAAGATCAAGTGGATTACTAAGATCAAGATTTTGCCGCCCCGGTAGCTCAACTTTAGTAGAGCACTGGGCTCCGGCCCACTGCTCAGGAACATGCAGTGACAGTGCATGTACAGGGATGGGATCGGTTCCCCTGAGACACTCCGGCGCTCAATATTTACCCGGCGTAGGTCGGGTGGGACTGGTGAGAGGGTGACCTGAGCGGGGCGGCCGTTCCCGTGCTTTGTGGGACCTTAAACTTGGGCTTCTAAATTGGCCCTTCAACATGGGAGTTGCTCGTTCCGATGGTGGGGTCGGGGTCTCCGTGACAAGTCCATTGATGGCTTAAGTGAGACTCCGACTTCAAAACTGAACTTGCAACATCTTTGACAAAATGTATAAAAAGTTGACTCTTCGCAGGATTTATGTAGGTACCTATATAGCAAAGGAAATATGTGGACCCACTTGCATCAAAAGTACAAATCGTCGTCAGGACTAGTGGCTATTTCCTTCAGGCAGTTACCAAGATTATTTCCCAAATTCGGCATCTGGTTTTTAACTACTTTGAAGTCAGTGGCTGATACAAGGGGCTAGGGGCTCAAGCCCCCCCCTTCCCCCCAGTTAGAGTGCCTATAGCAAATGCATAGCCCGAGACTGTTCCGAGGCAATGACAGGGGAGGCTCGAGCCCCCTAGGCCCCCTCCCCCAGTAAATTCCTGGAGTCGCCGCTGTCTGTGGTCAAGCTGAGAATCCATGTTCAAAGGGTTTGCGCTCAGCGTAGAATTGAGTGACAAACAACATATGGGAACTCGTGATTTTCTTGTACCTGAGACCATGTAATTCGACACCCCCGGCGTCGGTGACGCCGCGTAATTCGCCGGTAATCGCTGCGAAAAGCGCGCTGACGGGGTGTCGGCCATCTGGTCCAATAAAAATGGAGACAGTTCCGCCGCGGCGCGCCTGTCAGATGTCGCACGCCGGCGCCTTTGTGCTGCCAAATAAGGCAAAGTAATTGCCGCCGCCAGCAAAAAAGAAGACGACATTTGTCTTCCTGCGATATAAAACCTATTAGAAAAATAAACGGCTCAATTCTCGCTGGCGAGCATCACCTATAACCACACATTCCGCGCCCGGGCGCAGCAATTACAGCTGGCGGCTGCCGCTAAATTGTGTTATTGTAGGGGTAAAATTGTCCATCTGCGGCGCGGGATGTTGAGCTGTAATGGGCTGTAATGGAGAGGTGGGCCGAAAGTGACGCCCGGGGCGCGCCGGACACCCACAGGGTCAGTCGGTGGGGTCTTCTCGAGGTGCCGTGACGCTGACACTCTGGCAGTGGACCCGCCCCCGACACTGACACTCAACAGCAGTGGACCCGCCCCCGACACTGACACTCACCGGCAGTGGACCCGCCCCCGACACTGACACCCAACGGCAGTGGACCTGCCCCTGACACTGACACTCAACGGCAGTGGACCCGCCCCTGACACTGACACCCAACGGCAGTGGACCCGCCCCCGACACTGACACTCAACAGCAGTGGACCCGCCCCCGACACTGACACTCACCGGCAGTGGACCCGCCCCCGACACTGACACCCAACGGCAGTGGACCTGCCCCTGACACTGACACTCAACGGCAGTGGACCCGCCCCCGACACTGACACCCAACGGCAGTGGACACGCCCCGACACTGACACTCAACAGCAGTGGACCCGCCCCCGACACTGACACTCACCGGCAGTGGACCCGCCCCCGACACTGACACTCACCGGCAGTGGACCCGCCCCCGACACTGACACTCACCGGCAGTGGACCTGCCCCTGACACTGACACTCAACAGCAGTGGACCCGCCCCCGACACTGACACTCAACAGCAGTGGACCCGCCCCCGACACTGAAACTCAACAGCAGTGGACCCGCCCCCGACACTGACACTCACCGGCAGTGGACCCGCCCCCGACACTGACACTCACCGGCAGTGGACCCGCCCCCGACACTGACACTCACCGGCAGTGGACCTGCCCCTGACACTGACACTCAACAGCAGTGGACCCGCCCCCGACACTGAAACTCAACAGCGGTGGACCCGCCCCCGACACTGACACTCAACAGCAGTGGACCAGCCCCGACACTGACACTCACCGGCAGTGGACCCGCCCCTGACACTGACACTCACCGGCAGTGGACCCGCCCCCGACACTGGCACTCACCGGTAATGGACCCGCCCCCGAAACTGACACTCAACAGCAGTGGACCCGCCCCCGACACTGACACTCAACAGCAGTGGACCCGCCCCCGACACTGACACTCAACGGCAGTGGACCCGCCCCCGACACTGACACTCAACAGCAGTGGACCTGCCCCCGACACTGACACTCACCGGCAGTGGACCCGCCCCCGACACTGACATTTAACAGCAGTGGACCCGCCCCCGACACTGACACTCACCGGCAGTGGACCCGCCCCCGACACTGACACCCAACGGCAGTGGACCCGCCCCCGACACTGACACTCACCGGCAGTGGACCCGCCCCTGACACTGACACTCACCGGCAGTGGACCCGCCCCCGACACTGGCACTCACCGGTAATGGACCCGCCCCGAAACTGACACTCAACAGCAGTGGACCCGCCCCCGACACTGACACTCAACAGCAGTGGACCCGCCCCCGACACTGACACTCAACGGCAGTGGACCCGCCCCCGACACTGACACTCAACAGCAGTGGACCCGCCCCCGACACTGACACTCACCGGCAGTGGACCCGCCCCCGACACTGACATTTAACAGCAGTGGACCCGCCCCCGACACTGACACTCACCGGCAGTGGACCCGCCCCCGACACTGACACCCAACGGCAGTGGACCCGCCCCCGACACTGACACCCAACGGCAGTGGACCCGCCCCGACACTGACACTCACCGGCAGTGGGCCTGCCCCTGACACTGACACTCAACAGCAGTGGACACGCCGCCCCCGACACTGACACTCAACAGCAGTGGACCCGCCGCCCCTGACACTGAAACTCACCGGTAATGCACCTGCCCCCGACACTGACACTCACCGGCAGTGGACCCGCCCCTGACACTGACACTCACCGGCAGTGGACCCGCCCCCGACACTGGCACTCACCGGTAATGGACCCGCCCCCGACACTGACACTCAACGGCAGTGGACCCGCCCCCGACACTGACACTCAACAGCAGTGGACCTGCCCCCGACACTGACACTCACCGGCAGTGGACCCGCCCCCGACACTGACATTTAACAGCAGTGGACCCGCCCCGACACTGACACTCACCGGCAGTGGACCCGCCCCCGACACTGACACCCAACGGCAGTGGACCCGCCCCCGACACTGACACTCACCGGCAGTGGACCCGCCCCTGACACTGACACTCACCGGCAGTGGACCCGCCCCCGACACTGGCACTCACCGGTAATGGACCCGCCCCCGAAACTGACACTCAACAGCAGTGGACCCGCCCCCGACACTGACACTCAACAGCAGTGGACCCGCCCCCGACACTGACACTCAACGGCAGTGGACCCGCCCCCGACACTGACACTCAACAGCAGTGGACCCGCCCCCGACACTGACACTCACCGGCAGTGGACCCGCCCCCGACACTGACATTTAACAGCAGTGGACCCGCCCCCGACACTGACACTCACCGGCAGTGGACCCGCCCCCGACACTGACACCCAACGGCAGTGGACCCGCCCCCGACACTGACACCCAACGGCAGTGGACCCGCCCCCGACACTGACACTCACCGGCAGTGGGCCTGCCCCTGACACTGACACTCAACAGCAGTGGACACGCCGCCCCCGACACTGACACTCAACAGCAGTGGACCCGCCGCCCCTGACACTGAAACTCACCGGTAATGACCTGCCCCCGACACTGACACTCACCGGCAGTGGACCCGCCCCTGACACTGACACTCACCGGCAGTGGACCCGCCCCCGACACTGGCACTCACCGGTAATGGACCCGCCCCCGACACTGACACTCAACAGCAGTGGACCCGCCCCCGACACTGACACTCAACAGCAGTGGACCCGCCCCCGACACTGACACTCAACGGCAGTGGACCCGCCCCCGACACTGACACTCACCGGCAGTGGACCCGCCCCCGACACTGGCACTCACCGGTAATGGACCCGCCCCCGACACTGACACTCAACAGCAGTGGACCCGCCCCCGACACTGACACTCAACAGCAGTGGACCCGCCCCCGACACTCACACTCACCGGAAGTGGACCTGCCCCCGACACTCACACTCACCGGCAGTGGACCAGCCCCCGACACTGACACTCAACAGCAGTGGACCAGCCCCCGAAACTGAAACGTCACGGCGTCATTGGAACCGCCCCTTGCACCGGTACATCATGGCCCCACATCATCATATTACGCCCGTGGGATCTAGTCAAAGGGAATTGACCACTCTGTCGGAATTCTAAAAAGGACTAGTCATGGACAGTATAAGTCTTAGAATCTGGAAACCCCATTTTGCTTCCAGCTTTCCCCGATCAAAACAAAAGCATCGGCTGCTCCTCGCTGCCCTGCGTTGACCTAAGCATCACGGCAATAAAGCGACTGGCGGCTGGGTGCCACTCGCGGCACCTAACGTTGCGATGAACTTTGTCATCGTTGAAAGTTTCCACGTTATCTTCGTGGCAGTTGGTTTTAGACCTATCGAACTGTTGGAAACAGGTGGAAAGGGCACACTTGGTTTGAATTAGGGCCTTGAAGTCCTTTTTATTTTGAAATCTAAGCTGTGTAGAAATTTAATCCAGAAAGCTTTGCGTGAAATGAAACATACCAATAGTGGTTTCTCGACACTCTCTGCAAAAGTACTGTCCCAGTTCAAATCCTATTTTAAAAGTGGGACACTACCTTTAATGGCACCAGAGGGTCTGAAACGAAGAAGTATCCGTATTTTCCGTCGAGCACACACAAGAAAGGTTTCTTTTCAAAAGGAAAGCCTTTGCCTGCTGAGCTGTCAAAAGCATTTTCCTCCTTCACCCATCATCTACGGCCCCCTCACGGATGGACATACATCAGACCCACTATGCACGCCACAGTATGCAGCAGTCAATTGCAAGGGATGCACACAAGGCTTGATGCCAGGCACGTTCCTGCCCCCAAACCATAGCCCCAGGACCACAGGACGCTGCCCCACCACGTCACACCTTGTGCATTGTATATTTATTTAAAGTTACGTTCAAGTGGGATTCCTTCACGCCTGAGTGACGTCACACGGGCCTATAGGAATTTTTTCATCGCAGTGTCTACTCAAAATATTCAAAATTGTGTGATGTTCACTTGCAAATGCGAGAGAACACAAGAAATTCAAGTAAGTTCCAAATTAGGAACAAGGCATTGTTTTATGGTTGTATTTTTGGAATACTCTGGATATTATTGCTACACCCTTGATACAGCCTTAAGGGTGGGAGAGTGACGCCACACCACGGACCGACCCTTGCTCTTGGAGAGGTTGCACCTTATGCACCCAAACCAAACCAGTCTCTCACACTTCACATATCGCCTGCTCCAACCATTTGTGAGGGCTTTCGAGGATCAGGTTATACTTAAATTCGGATAACTCTTGGGGCCTTGAAACCGGGGTTTGTGACTGAGGAGGTAGTTGCGCTACCACTAAGCCATGTATCCTCAGGCACACCAGTCTTTTATATAGATATAACATGTATATGTAAGATCTTACACATGATATTCATTACTCCGATACATTTCGCGCATGACTCGTGACACACATCGCGCTAAGTCACTTTATCACACCTCGCACATCATGCCACAGCACCCCGTCAAATCTCATACAAAATACCGCATCACTCCGTTACGTCTCGCACGGCACTCGGCGCACGTCACTCAAAGTCACTCTATCACACCTTGCACATCATGTCACATCACCCTGTCAAATCTCTCACAAAATACTCACGATTCGCACGACACTGATCGTGATCACGCTTTTCACCGCAGAACACGTTGCACGGTCGTGCTGGGCACCAGAACGAGCCGTGACCCGTGCGGCTCGTCTGGTCTGTGAGACCTGTCCCGGTGTTCAGTACCAATATGATGGATCACCGAGGCCGATTCGAGCCGTGACCTCTCGCGCCGATTGGAAGCGAGCCCATCACTATGGCTCTCTATCAAACATGTGGTGATGCGCACAGATCTGGTGTAAACACCTCAGTCTCCTGAAAATCATTCAATGCAAAACCTGCCAACTCGCCAACCAGGGATGGTATCAAACCTTGGACATGGACACAATCATGTACGGAGCAGCGTTCTGCGAAATCTGAAGCGATGTAGGGGTCGAATAAAATAAAAACTCCTAGAAAACTCCTTATTCACTCTACAAGCGTACAATTCAATTACATCTGAACCACCCCCCCCAAGATACCTTTAATCAAAGGTACGTTCAAGAGGGATTCCTCCACGCCCGAGTGACGTCACATTGGCGTGGAGGAATTCCTTCACCTTTTGCCCGTGTGTCAAACTGCTGCTAATGACGCTGCCCACTCATGAATTTGTGAGAATACACGGTAATCAAGCTTATCCCAAATGCAATAAATCAGCATTTCATTTTCGATTCTTGGTCTCTTTATGCAAAAATTTGGATATTTAATCATTTGATTTTCCCATGTTATATGCTACGAGGTGTGACGTCACATCCGGTGATCTGGGCTTGCTGTTGGAGGGGGCTGCCCCCCCCTTCTTAAATGCTGGAACCGCCTCTGCCAGGGTTGTGGATTTCGGAAAATAATTGGCGGGTGCCCAACATTGAAAGAATACCAATCACCATTACGCAAAAACAAAAACCATATTATGTTTGGTTTGGGCCTCACACAGCCCTGCTGAAGCAAAGAATACCAGTTTTAAGTCCTGAAAATGATAAACAATTTCAATTTAAAGGAATTTTTAACACTAACTCAACGTTTCATCGGGGCTGCCCGGGCACCCCAAAGAGATATAAATCCACACCCCTGGCCTGTGCCAACATTTCCTTCCCTGCTCACATGTGAAATTGTGGTTGAAATTATGTGAAATTGTATTTACCCGTTCGATAATAATACAATTCCAAAAATGGAAAATTGTTAGGAGTGCGGATGTACAATTATTGATCTCTTCAGGTTCTCTTTTACTTTTGGCCCTGTTATCTAATTTGCATTTCATTGACACGCAATAACAGGGGCGGATGCAGACCCGAGTTTTGAGGGGTCCAAACCCAAGTCTGCCTCTCCTCGGGGGGGGATGGGAGCGAATATTTTTTTGCTCTACAGACCTAGTGTAAACACCTTTTTCAGTGCTCGACAGACCTAGTATAAGCTACCTCTCCAAGTACATGATCGCTCTCCGGGGGGGAGGGGAGCGAATATTTTTTTGCTCTACAGACCTAGTGTAAACACCTTTTTTCGAAAAATTTCCGTCGTTTTGGGGGGCCAAAGATAGTTTGCCCCCCCTCCTGCGCTTTGGGGGGGCATGACCAGAATGCCCCCCTGCGTCCGCCAATGCGCAATAAGATAAGATAATAGCTGATGCGGGTCTTAATAGATGATCCGCGTACACAAGATGCATCGTGAAGCTGTCAAGATAGAAGGCGCATCACTTGTTGGCTCCCTGGATTTGGTTTGACTTGGAGATGGTTGTAGCGGTTTGTCTTCGAGGTCTGAGGTCACCATCCACTCGTACTCCGAGGTCATTTTCAATCTGAACCTGAGCCATTGCTTGGTCATTCATCAATGTCTCCCTCTGAGGGCTAGGCGCACCTAAGTGAAGCACACCCCACTTCGTGAGTCCACACATACTTGAGTCCAGAATCATGTGCTTTCAAAGGTGTGAGAGCACCCCTGAGATTTAGAAATGTGGCGCAGAAAGTCTAGGGAAATATGATATGTTGACGACAAAATATGCGCAAAAGTCTACAGACTGGCGTCTGAATACAGCTTTAGTTCTATGAACATGCTCGCACTCCAACCCGCTCCACCATGTCTCGTGCACCAAAGTGCCGGCCAGTGGGTCCGAAAGCACACATTATATGAGCCTTAATGAGTCCGGACACATGGCCCAGTCTCATTACCAGCTATCGCATAGCAATTCGGCCTTAATTTTTCCGACAGTGATTTGGCAAAATCTACTGTTGCCCGTGATTTAATGTCTATATTGGAGTGTTGTGGCAACTTATATTTATTTGAATCCATTCTAACCTTGTCAAGCCTGTCTCTCGTCTTCGCTCCGAGTTCGTCATCTAACGATTTCTGCCATGGGGAAAATCCCACGTAAAAGACGACGCAGCGCCAAACTAGCCAGCCTGAAATCACAGCTCGACATCGGCTGGAGGAGGAGACGTCTGAGCGGCTGTTGCTGGCGGAGCGGCGATAGCCCAGCGTGCGGCACCATTAACGACCGCCCGAGGCGCTCGGCTGTGAAATTGACATCCCGTCCGGAGCGCCTCGCACTGGCGCGCCAATCCAATAATTCCGCGCGCCAGACGGCAATACTGATTAATGGAGCGGCGACGAAATGAAAAACTATTACCTAAAAGGCTGTATCACTTGTAAATTAAAACTTATCATTTGTTTGCCGGCGGGTGTGAATGGCCTGACAAGCCATTAGCAAATCGACCTTAGCGGTGATGTTAATTAGGCCGAGCTCCAGGCACGAGTGACTGGGTGGTATATCCACGGGGGCCAAATTAATCACCGGCAATCACGGACGCCGCTCAAATTATCTACATTAAGCACGTCTGATGCGCAGCCCAAGAGAAATGATCGCCAATATTGATGAGTTATCTAGCTAATAGTTGCCACATCTCCTATAGTTTCACCAGGCGTGATTCGCGGGTGGCTTGGCTATAGGCTCTGACGGCTTCATTATTGATTTGGGAGAGGCGTAGCGCGACCTCCCAACAGCAGGCGGGCATGACTCCAGGCAGCGCCAGCCTAATCCATTACCCGCCAGAATTTTTGGCGCCACACGTTCGCGTGCGGGGGCCGAAAAGTAGGAAAACGTTGAAAGAAACATGAGGTAAATGATAGATAATTGCACCAGGTGACACAAAAAGAAGAAAAGTGAAAGGGTGTAAAATGGATTCAAGAACACTGCGTTGGACATTATAATTGTGCCTTCAGGAAACGCACCCCGCGGAGGGCTGCCTGCTCTTCTCAGTGTAAGGCGGCTATGGCCCTCGTTCATTTTAATATTATCGCATGAATCTTAAGACTATATTCACAAAAGAAGACTATGCACATCAATTCATCATTTAATGATCGTATTATGTTATTTCAATGATTACATCTAAAAACCTGATGATTTGTATACAAGCCTCCCCCCTGTGTTGAATCGTAGGAGAAATTGAGTGTATTACGCCCCGTAACTAATTGCCCCGCCCCCGTCCCTCCCAAACGCCAGAGAAGCATATGACTGGCAGTTATTTTTGCGCCCTATAATCCAATTTTAATCTCTGGATTAGATTTTCTCACCACACGTCGAAGTATTTGTTCGAGGGAATGCATTTCAGTCGGCTGGAGAAATGAATCGAGTACTTCCATCTGATTTCAACAGGTTTATGAATCCGGAAAGTACAAACACCGACTAAGCTGAGCAAAGGCGATAGTTTTAGTTCCGATGCCAACAATTTTATGCGTATATTTGAGCACAATAACGATAGATTCTCCCCAGAGACGGATTTTTAAGTCATATTTCATAAGCAGTTGCGTCCTGGTCAAGTGCGTCCTATACATCGGCATGTTAAACAATTTAATCGTTTGCACTTCCGCATGGGTGGCATTTTCGAATAACCGGTCAATATACATGCAAGAATATCACCTTACAACACCACGCAGGCACAGCAGACACAAATTTAGTAAGGTAGTCTCCCCCATTTTCGAAAATATTTCATGTTTGCTTCTGCTCTGCCATTTACATGGCATGGTATAAGGGAGTGGTGCAAAATGCGCTCTCCTCCCGGGCACAATTACCATCACACTTTACCGAATGCCCCATTTACATAGTTTCGTTTAATCGGAGTTCAATCTTAAAAACAATAAATTTATGTTCAGAAAACATTTCTTAAATTGCAGACAAGTGAAAAATTTTGTAAGTTTCTCACCAATCATAACATCAACTGAGTGAAACTCTTCTAGCGAGGGTTTGCAATGGGGGAGGGGAGGGGGCCAGAATATACTCAATTTCCCCCAGAGGCTCGTAAGTACCGTGTGAAAATTTGCAGGCGCGAGCCAACCAGACCTTTTGCTCTGCCCCACTCTTTCTCTCTCTCTCTTCAGCAACCGGTACCCCGCCAGTAAGCTGTAGTGCAGCCGCTTTGTGCTGCAGATTGTCTGGAGCGTCGTTTAATAACGGCCCAAACGGCCCGGCGGGAGGCTAAGCGGCCGCATCAGCGCCGAACCTGGATAAACCGGGCCGCTCATCAGTCGTGTTAGAGGCACGGGAGCTGTCGCTGGTCGGTCATCAGCTTCCATACCCGGCAGGCACCCCTCCTCCCGCTGCTTCTGCTGCCGGTGCCGGTGATTACCCCGGCCTGTCTGCCGGGCCCCGTCAGCGGCCAGTCGTGCCCGTATCGCTTCATGCGTGCCGGATTCAGTGTCGCCATTAGCCAGCCTAATCACTTACGCGCGCATCATTAACTCGCAGGCACTTTCAATATGTGCACTTCATCTGATGACCTTTAATTAGTGGCCTTTTCTCCGGCGGTGGCGTGGCGCGCCGGAATCGTCGTCCGGCGGCGAACAATGGCGCGGACTGGCTGCGCGGCGTGGACTGCGCGGCTGCGGCAGAGCGTGGCGGATGCGACGTCGGCGGGAGGGGCTGCAGCCGCCCGATGCTTTGTTACTCCTTGCCATGGTAGTTACCGTCTCAACAGGCGTGTCGTCACTGAGCCGGGACCGGCCTGAATGAAGTCATCAGCGGCGCCAGCTGGGTGGTACGCCCGCCGGCGGCGCCCCGACACTCCAGCTGTCACTGGACCTCCTGGTCAGCATCGGCTCTCACACTCCCGGCACCTCGGCATTGGGATGGGTGTTTTTGGACTCCGCTCCGGGGTTCGCTCCGGGGTTATTCCGCCTCAAATTGCTCAGGCAAATGGCAAAACTTCCGCGGTACCTTCTCTTTTGCATGGATGTATTGTATGGGATATTTATGGGTCCCGAAGCCGAATCTGAAAGGTTTAACTCCATCAGACTAAACTGCAGATGTTATTAACCCAGGTATTCCATAAAGATATATTAACAGTGCAGTTTTGGATAGCCATTAAAACCGCAAAACCAGCAAAACACGTAAAAAGTGTATATCATATGAAATAGCCCAGGACACTAAGATAATAGTCCGTTTGACCCCAGGTCACCCGTGAAGTTTTTGCAATATGGCTTTGGCCTAAGCTTAAATACAATATTCATTTACACTCAGTTTGTCAAATGGAACAAACAGCTCAAAATAGAGCATCGCCCGGTCTTGACTATACAGAGACTGGTCAACAGTCAAGAGGAGTCTGGTATGGGAATATGCGTGCCAGATTGATAAGCGCGTAAGTGATAGCCAAATTAAGTTAGAATGTTTAGATTACTCTAACCATTAAATCACTAACTAGCCCCACTTATCTAAAGAACTAATTAGTGCTTTAATGGCTTAAGCCATCGAACAACTGTAACGTAATTTGGCCTCCACTCACACGTTAATAAATAGGTTCTAACCTAAACTCAATACGTTGACAAGACGTTTTATGGCCTGCCTCCTCGAATTCTGGATGAAAAATGGATCTAATACATTGGAATTATAAATTTGAGCACAGCCCTTCATCAGAATCAAGATAATACAGCAGTTAAAATAAAAATATTGGTCATAGTGTAACAAGGCCTCGAGGTCTTGCTGCACTATTGTATGATGCTGATTTTGATACGGGGTTGTGCCCGAATCTATAATCCCAGTGTAATAGATCAATTTTGCATCCAGGATGAGCAGAAATTTGTGATTTTTTACCCTTTGTATTATGCTGATTCTGGTAAAGGGCTGGGCCAGAATGTATAATTCCCCTGTATTGGATCCATGCTGCATCCAGGATTCCAGGAGGCATGCCAATAAACATCCTGCCAACTTATAATAATGCTCCTCTCCTCAGTACTCGACCCGGTAGCTCAGTTGGTAGAGCGTTGGGCTCCAGTCCTCTGCTCAGAAACATACAGTGGCAGTGCATGTCCAGGCTTGGGAGCGTTTCCCCTGAGACGCTCCGGCGCTCAATAGTTTACCCGACGTAAGTCGGCTGGGAACTGACTGTTTAGAGGATGACCTGAGCGGGGTGGCCGTCCCTGTGGATTGTGAGACGTCAAACTTTGGCTTCTAACTTAACCATTCGTTGTGGAAATTGCTCGTTCGGGTGGTGGGGTCATCGTCTCCATGACAAGTCCCTTGATGACTTTAGTGAGACTCTGACTTCAACAGCCATAATGGGAACAACTTGGACAAAATTTATGAAAAAAACTCCGAAACCTAGGATCAATACGTGCCAGATGCAGTTGATCGTGCTGGTTTTGAATCAGTAATGGTGGAACACTCGAATTTAGGGGAGAGGGGTGGAGGCACCAGGGGCTTTTGAACCCATTTCTTTCCAGTCAACGCCATAGGGTAAGTGTTAAGATTTCTGATTTAAGGAGGGCACCGTGCCGGTTTCCCCTCCGTTCCCCCAGTTCCGCTGCCATTTTTATCCAAAGTGTGTTTTCTAGCCATCGGAATATAATTTTAGCATTTTTACAGTTTTGTATTCCGTCTAAGCCATCTACAGACATACATTTGGCTTCTTCCGGCGCTTTCTTTATCAGCTGGTTAGGGAAAAGTTTAAGCTCTTGCAAATGGTTGATTCATGACCACCCAATATACATAATTTGTGCTTAAATTGAAAATAAACTAGTTTCAATTGAAAGGGGTGGGCTGCCACTCGTTGAAAGCCTTCCCGGTGCCTGCCTTTGGCGGCGTCTGGGAAGGGGAGCACCAGTGAATTTTAAGCGTTTGGGGGCAGGTAGTGTTTGAAAGTTAACATTTTCATGCACTCGGGCAGAATGGCTTTGCAGAAGGATGGCAAAGCCATTCTGCCCGAGTGCATGAAAATGTTAACTTTCCAACACTACCTGCCCCCAAACACTCTAAATTTGCAAAGCCATTCTGCCCGAGTGCATGAAAATGTTAACTTTCCAACACTACCTGCCCCCAAACGCTCAAAATTCACTGGTGCTCCCCTTCCCAGACGCCGCCAAAGGCAGGCACCGGGAAGGCTTCCAACGAGTGGCAGCCCACTCCCTCAGGGTAAAACGACTGCCACTCAAACCAAAGTTCATAAAGTAACGACTTCAACCCAAACTGAAACTGCTCACTTCTCCATGGCAAGAAGCGACGCTTCTTCCCAAATCGCACCGCCTACCCCCACTTGCGGATCACAAACCGACCTCATAGGCCATTATATGCAGTTCCAGTTTTCAAGTGAACTTGAAACGTCAGACGGCAAAAGCCAGTCTGACCATGAGCTGTCCGGGACAGAGACTGACTCTGACGCCAGCAGTGCATCAGAGACGGGCTCTGCAAAAACAGTTGTGAACATCTCCAGTACTCCCACATTGGAAACCTCCAGCCCCGGCAGCTCCCCGTAGTAAGGAAACTTTAAGCTTTTCTAGGCACTCAACCCCCGTTTCACCTGATAGCGATAGCAGCAGCAGCAGGTGCTCCTACAACCTCCGTAAACGTAGGTCCCCAAAACACAAGCGGTAAATCGTCATGGGTTCAATCCTTCAATGGAACACAAATGGCCTTATCGGGAAATTCCCGCTTTTTTATCAATATTTGCTGAGAAAAACCGGCGCTAGCAGCACTACAAGAGACCCACTTGATTGATAAAGATAATGATAAATTCAAAATCTCGGGCTACTCTTGGTATCGCCATAACGTAATCGTTGCTGTCCGTAAGGGAGGCACAGCCATCCTCATTGAAAATAGCATCCCACACAGTCACGTGCCTCTGGTAACATCACTGGACTGTGTAGCTATTAGCCTGAAAATACAACACGTCCAATTCATAGGCGGATCCAGGGGTGCAAGGGGGGGCACGTGCCCCTCCGATCGACCCTCGGCGCCCCCTGAAAGGTCGATGGCGCCCCCTGAAATTTCGTTTCCCACCCCCCCCCCAGGATGCGAAAGTCGGCGCCCACCGATAGGATTTGGCGCCCACCTGATAGCTTTTGCCGGTCATAAGTGGCGCCCCCTGGTCCGGATGGCGCCCCCCGGTCCGGATGGCGCCCCCCGGGAAGGTGCCCCCTCGATCGGCAATCCTGGATCCGCCTATGGTCCAATTGACGGTAGTCTCAATATACATATCGCCCTGCGACCCTGATCCAACGGATCGGGAACTCTCACAAATATTTAATCAAATAAACGGGCCTTTGTTATTACTTGGAGATTTGAATGGTCACCACCCATCCTGGGGCAGCGCCACACCAAACCGTAGAGGTGAAATTATATATGACGCAATAGATTCTCAAAATTTAGTTATCCTAAATAACGGCGCACCAACCCGCCAAGCAACGCAAGGCGGGCATTCAGACTCAGCCATTGATATTTCGTGCTGCACGCCTAGAATTGCGTCACTGTTTACCTGGGATGTCGAAGACAACCCAGGCATCAGCGATCACCTCCCAATCAAAATTGATATACCTCAAGGAACACTCGACCGCGTTGATCTTTTTACCCCTTCCTGGAGTCTAAAACGAGCGGACTGGACAAAATTTGAGGCAGAGGTCGACCTCACACTGGTCACCGAAGGCGACCCAAATTCGGCAGACATTGAATTAGTACTAAGAGCCATAAGCTCATCAGCACGAGTAGCAATACCAAAAACCAGAGGACCCCGAAAGAAAAACGGAGCCCCATGGTGGAACGCAGAGACGGCACGCGCCAAAGCTCAAATGATAAAAGCCCGCAAGGCATATGAGAGGAGGGCACACAGCCCTACTCGATGTGCCTTTCGGGCAGCAAAAGAACACTTTCAAAACACGTGCAAGCGGGTTAAAAATGATAGTTTTAACTCTTTTGTCTCCAAATTAAACCACTTCACTCCCATTCCTCAAGTCTGGAAAACCATCAGAGCTTTCTCTGCGAAACGACCACCCCGCGGACCTTTCCCTCAACTCAAAATAGCTGGCCAACACATCACAGAACCTAAGGAAGTCATGGACAAATTTGCTGATCATTACGCCAGTGTCGCAGCTAATAATTCATACAGCCAGCGCTCCAAAGACCAGGCAGAATGGTGCAAAAAGCGCACATTCATCAATTCTGGAAATCGAGAGTACTACAATGTACCATTTACAATGGCCGAGCTAAATTATGCCATTAGCAAGTGTGGAAACACTGCAGTGGGCCCTGATGAAATCCACTACTCTGTCTTCAGGCACCTCAACCAGACAGCACTAAAATACCTGCTTTCGACCATTAACAACATGTTTCTTAGCGACTCTTTCCCCACATCGTGGCGAGAGAGTATCATCATTCCCCTTGCAAAACCTGGCAAAGAAAAAAACAGACCCAAAAGGATATCGCCCAATTTCGCTTACTAGCTGTGCTAGCAAGATTGTCGAGCGCATGGTAAACGGTAGACTTCACGGGATCCTCGAAAAGAAACTTGATGCTATGCAATCAGGCTTCCGGCGCGGGCGAGCCACCACTGACAATTTGGTGAAACTGGTCAGTGACATCCAAAATGGCTTCTACAGAAAGCGAGTAACAATAGCTGCATTCCTAGACATCAAATCGGCGTTCGATCGCGTACAAAAAGACACTCTTCTGTACAAATTAGGCAAGCTAGGAGTTCGCAGCCACCTTGCAAAATTTATTGAAAACTTCCTCAGGGACCGAAATTTCAAAGTCCGTTGTGGCACCACATACTCCTACCTGGCAACCCAAGACCAAGGCACACCCCAGGGTAGCGTTCTGTCCCCACCCTCTTTTTAGTGATGATCAACGATCTTTTCGCCAAAAAACTACCGCCTGGAATAAATCATTCCCTTTTTGCGGACGATGTCGCTATTTGGAAATCCACTGCAATAGATACCAGGCGGTATAATGAACCAGAATTTAAAAATGCAACTATCTAAATGCAGGATAGCCTAAACGACATCGAAACTTGGTGTAGTACAATGGGTCTATCACTCTCGGCGGAAAAATAATCAGTCGTTGTCTTTGCCAGGGCGCATGACAGACACGACTCTCCACGGCTCCAAATCTCTGGTAAACTTATTGAATGCACCAATAGCTTCAAATTCTTGGGCGTCACCCTTGATTCCCGATTGAGTTTCAATGAGCATATCACCAAAGTCGTCTCTAGCTGTCAAAAGCGAGTCAACATTCTCCGCATGCTCGGCGGAATAGAGTATGGCGGGATCAAAGCCCTGCTCTGCTTTAAAAGTCCCTGATACGGCCCATTCTCGAATATAACTCGTTCGTCTTTGACTCGACGAACAAGACCAATAAACTAAAGCTAGACCGCATCCAAAATGCAAGTATCCGGGCAGCCACAGGCGCGCTCTTAGAATCCCCCATCACCAGCCTACTAACTGATAGCGGGCTATGCCCACTGCAAACAAGACGCGACGCCCAGCTTATCTCTTATTATATTAAGATCCAATCCACCGAAAACCACCCGGCAAAACAATGATTCGCCCATCCCAGACGAGCAAATAAGGCCACACTACAGAAATGGCCCCCATTTAAACACAGAGTAGCCAAACCCTGGAAAGCCTAAATCTTGCACTCCCAGAAACAATAGGCACACCCCCACTCTCCTGCTTCTGGACTCGAAAAGAACCCAAAGTTTAATATCTTTTCACTTCCCCTAAAGCGGACTTCACAGAGGAGGAAGTCTCCCAGAAATTCTTCGAGTCCCGATCTAATAACGCGGACAAGACTTTCATCTTCACAGACGGCTCAAAAATAGGCGAAAAAGTAGGCCTCGGCATCTGGGGGCAAAATATTTGCCTACAGAAAAGACTTCCGGACAACTGCTCCATCTTTACAGCCGAGGCTGTTGCCATCCTAAATACACTAGCCATAATCCGAACCCAAAATATGAACTCAGCCGTCATCTGTTCAGACTCTAAATCTGTCTTGCAGGCTATCAGTAACGTAGTCAACCCCAGCCATCACGTAATAGCAGATATTCAGAAAGGTATCGATGATACCCCTGATGTCTCTCTTCTTTGGATCTCTGGCCACTGCAAAATTCAAGGGAATGAAAGGGCCGATGAGCAGGCAAAAAGTCCCTAAAACTCAGAGAGATCGCACCCTTAATGTGGTCTGGAAATGACAGCAAAGCTCTCCTCCAGGACAGTATCCGGAAGCAAATTCAAAATGACTGGACCACAAACCACAGCGCCCACCTATTCTATATCAAGCCTAACATCGGCTACTGGCCCAGTTCCAACCAAAAGAGTCGTCGGCGCGAGGTTATTCTAACCAGACTCAGAAATGGACACACAAAATCAAATGCCTATTGGAATGCGGGTACCTGTGGTACCTGCGACGCAATGGAGAATCCCTATCACGTGCTCATCAATTGTCCCCAGCACAATACCTACCGGCAGCCCATGCTAGATTACTGCCGAATCCAGAACATCCCCGTAGACCTAAAAACTCTGCTCGGTAACGACCATCCCGAACTACTTGAAAAACTCTTTACATTTTTAAAGGACTCTGGGCTAGAGAAGTTTTTATAAATCACTTCCCCCAATTTATATGATGGCGGGTACGTTGTGTACCCCCAAACTAGGACTTGCCTATTTTCTAATTAATCATTAATGCCATAGACGATCCCCTGCAAAATTTAAGCAATACTTGCTTAACCCTAAAATAGTATAGGTTATCGTAGGCTAATACTAGGTTATCTTAGGCTAGCTTTGAAACCAGCGTAGGCTAAAGTAGGTTCCATCTCTTAACCGCAGTGATACCTTTCACTGTGGCTCTAAGCTAACCACACTCATACTCTTACTAACAATCTAACTGTCCTCTCACACTTCTCTTTTCCTCTGCGCGGCGGCTGCCCAGCCGGAGAGGGGAGCTGCAACCTCACCTCCGGATTGCAGGGTAAATTCGCGGCACCCTGGCCAGGTGTTTAGCGCAGTTTCTAAAATATGAGAATTATTGATTTAACGGAGGATTTCGAGTAACGTAGACGGTGGACATCAGTAGCTGACACACAAAATTCTAAATTCCAAATTCTAAATTTAACTTGGGTGGGGGGTCTTTTGCCCCCTGGGTTTTTCAAGTAACCAAAACGGCGGCGCGCTGAATTGGTCTGTGTCTTCATCATTTTTAATCTTTCCTGAAATTTTGGCTAGGTCATATGGTCGGTCCCGGTGGTGAGTGACCTCCTCAAAATACTTAGGACGGCATAATAGAGGGTTAATCGACGTTGAACTCATACCATTTGGAGGGCTAACATTTGTTCCGGGATTTTGATATTGGTGCCTAGGTTGTGGGCATGACCTCCCATTATGATGGGGAAATCACGAATGAGCTTTTCTCAGTAGTATGGATGGAATCAACTCAACATGTTGGCTTGTTTTGCATTTGAGCTGATCTTTTGACTTGTGACCTTTAAAGGTACCTTGGTAATAAGTTTTTGGTGTTTTTTATAAATTTTGAATAAACTAGATGGTTTATTTTGTAGTGTTTGTATAGTCTAGTAATGATATACATGGGTTCGGTAGTTGGGTCGACCGTTGTGGTGGTATTTTAAATTTGACCTGGATGATATCTTACATTGATTGTATTGAAAGAGGATTGATGGTGATAAACCATGGTGTTTTGTTTGGTTTGGAAGTATTGGAAAAGTAACGCCTTTGTGGGTGGCTGTTAGATTTATAGTGACCTGTGCTCCCTGGCTTTGCCGCGAAATGAATGCTCTGTATGAGCCTTGAGCTGATGGTGTTGAAATGTTTTGCTATCTGTTTTGGATATGGGTTTTTTGCCTTTGTTTTGATTTTTGCCTCTGGTTTGTTTGATGAGAATGCGTTTTTATATTTTTGGGTGCCGTTTTGGTTTTGTTTGTTTTTGAGATGGGGGTTTTTCCCACGGGGTCGCCGTTAAGGTCTTCAACCACAGCGATAACAGTCATCCCTTCGCACTCTGCGGGTCCAACTTTTAAAGGAACTCCCTTGGCATGGCTTATGCCACTGCCACGCTCGTCCATTTGCAAGCTGAAACATCTTGCAACCCTTTACTTGATATAACTCCCAGTGCTTTAATAGACTAACGTAGCTTGCCCTCACGCAAAATTCTAAAATTCTCCCACACACTTCTTTAGAGACGGACAAAGGTGCTATGCACAGAACGCCTTATAAAAAGCATTAAGTAAGTAAGTAAACAAGAAAGAAACCGTCGCTCTGAAATACTACCTTTAAGGGTTTGAATACGGACATTTAGCGGCGGTGCAAGGGGCAGACTTTTCATGGATCGGTGAATTTAATTGAGGTATGAGATCTGAATCTGTAGGGCCAACACGAATGATTTTGTACCCGGCAGACTGACTCCCCGTAAACGTTGGCTTGGCAGGTAAAGAAACTTGGTACATTCGCAAAATTGCAGAACAGAGGATACACTGGTGCCCTGATATTATCGATCCCGGCACACTTTGCGTGAAGTAATTTATTAAATTAAAGCGTGACGTAATTTATGAATGATCCCTTAACCAGGGGTTAGACATGAAATATTTCTCTAGAATTTTGGGGGTTTTGAAGGTTGCATTTCTGGGTCTTAGAGTTTTTTTCGGCAAAATTCAACATGTAATTCCAATGGGATTTTTTGCAGGGGCTTGGGGCATGGGCCAGTGGGAAAATCTATGTGGTGCTTAAGGGTATATTTTTATTTTTGGTATATAAATTGATCATGCTATCGTCTAGGTGCAGTTGTTAGTCCCTGACATGCTTTTTGACAACGAAATTCCACGAAAAATTTCATGATGATTCCTTCAGAATCCCGTTTCGAACGTTTCGCTCAACCAATCAGAACGCTCAATGCTACCATATGCTACCAGAACCAAATGTATCTTGACCAGAACCCTCCAGAATGCTACCATATCCTAAACATGCTGCCAAACAAGGCAGTCAGCTGGCTGTCATGTCCGAACCGTAGCCCTGTTCCAGCTCATAGGCGGATCCAGGGGGCAGGGCACGTGCCCCCGATCGACCCTCGGCGCCCCCTGAAAGGTCGATGGCGCCCCTGAAATGTCGCTTCCCCCCCCAGGATGCGAAAGTCGGCGCCCACCGATAGGATTTGGCGCCCACCTGATAGCTTTTGCCGGTCATAAGTGGCGCCCCCTGGTCGGATGGCGCCCCACCCCCGGTCCGGATGGCGCCCCCGGGAAGGTGCCCCCGATCGGCAATCCGTCCTGTTCCAGCTGTCAGCACAGTTTTGTCAGCAGGACCTCTAACCTCTCCTCCAGAAAACTAACATCAGCGCCATAATTGCCTCTTGTTTGTGCTAAGCAAAGGCAACTTAAACCTTTATACCATTGAAAAATATTAGACTGCAACTTCGTGCACTTACTGTTTTTCATCAGCACAAACAGCAGGCCGTCAGCCCGTAAAACCTCTAGAACTAGTTCCCGGGGAGAGGCTACAGTCCTGTGACGTAGGCGCAACGCGGCCCGCTGATTGGTGCTGACAAAACTGTGCTGACAGCTGGAACAGGGCTCGTATCTATAGGAACCGTGCCCTTACCCACATAACAGAACACTGGGTCCGCCGGTGCTATTTGCCATGCGAGTATTGGGTGTGGAATGCTTGTTTGGATGCACCCCAGTCTAATCAACCACCTAGTTTGAATGTAAAATTATACACGTATGGTACATGTATGGAATGTATGGTCATTGTGAAGATAATGTTATCACGCAAGACATAAAATGTTACAATTTAGTGCTAGGTAGTTATGCCTACCGAATCCTTTTTAGAGTCCACTAACCGGTATTGCAGCGTTTCAGCCCCTTCGGTTGTACCTACTTTGGGCAATAAGGAAGTACTCACGATCGCGATCATTCCTTATACAGGACATATCAAGACCCGAGTCTTTTCCTACACCTATGAGAGACGCTGCGTAATGAAGACGAGAAACATAAGGTATGGCCGCATAACGTTTTCAGAGCAATAAAGCGATGGCCTTTACTGCCGGGTTCAGGGCATAACGTATGCACTTGCAAGGCCGGCAGGTACAATTCAATGCTTCGAAAAGAGAACGTTACCAACATAAATATATCACCAGCTAATCACGATGTATGAAAACAGCAATCTTTACGAGCATCAGCGGCGTTCTCCCCAAATTACTTGAAATTCTAAACAAGGAAGCGCCGGGCCATAGCTCAGCAGAAAACCACAGGCCAGCCGACGCGCCCTGATGCCTGCAGTTGACTAATGGCCTCTGGTTGCATTATGATGTATGCATATCAGAGCGAGCGGCGCCGGCGGAGAGCTGCGGACGACGTGCAGGCCCAGCCTGCAGCCAGCGCCGGCCCGGCGGCCTATCAGGCCATCGTCTCTCGCCGCCGCCGCCGCCGCCGCCGCGCCCTCTAATAAGCCATCCGCCCGACCGGCGGATATATGGTCACGTCCAATCAGCCCCCAGCCCAGAACACGCCGCCACCGCCGGGCCAGTGCAATCGAGTCTGTTTCTGCAACCGGCAGGATAGGCTCTGATTTATGCCGCTCGGGAATTGAGAGGTGAGTGCAGTTGTGCACCGTGAAAGGGACGAGTGTGATGTGGTAGATAATAGGACGGAAAAGTATTACAATCAACCAAACACAATATTGGGATTGCTTATTGCGCACAAGACATATACATGGTTATATATGTTTATATACATGTATTCTTCGAAGCTTATCTTTGTGTGAATGGTTAAACTCTCTTTCTAATTTCTATGGGACCGCCATACCCACTGTGCTCTAGTTTCCTCACCCCACTGGCTCCATTTCTTTTTAAGTGAAATTTATAAATCACAGCCTTTCATCTTTCATCAAATTCGCAGCTCCGGTGACGTCAAAGCACGCTCAGACGTAGGAAAGCCGACGTCCTGAATCAACCGGCAACGCGCGGCCACGCGACGTCTTCGTCATGCAACCGTGGCAAGGGTCGATAGTGCTCCCAATTGATTCCAGGCACAAAACAAGGTGCGAAACGCGGCCGAGCACCGCACGACACGCGATCGGGGCGCTTTGTGTCGGAGCGGCCGGTCTTGGCTGATTAGTGCTAATTGGAGATGCTCCACTGCAGCGGGCCGGGGCTGCGACAGCGCTCACAGAGCTGTAGCAGCTCACAGCTGAAGAAGAGGCCGGCAGCGGGGCGGCGGTGCTGACCCTCCGGCTATCGGAGCCTGATGGACGATACTGGCCACGCCCTCCAGCAGCCGCAATACGGCCGCATTACGCCCGGATTCTTATTAATAAACGCCTTTAATGACGGTTATTGATAGCGGCGGCCCGAGGGCCTATTCTGATGTGTTAATAGAGCTCTGGGGGCCTGCTCTCAGTCGACTATCTCGGCCTTGTAATTAGCCGGGTTATTAGAGGCGGCGGCGCAGCCAGCGCGGAGCCAGCACGCACCGCCGTTCTGCAGAGGAGGCCTGCTCTGGCGGCGCGGCAGCCTCGTGCTCCCCGCACCATCGGACGCAGCCGCGCACGGCGCACCCGGCCCGGCCGCCGGCAGGGCATGTTCTGAGAGAGACCGCTCTGACAAAAAGTGCCGCCATACAGCGTCGGCAGCGGCGGCCGCCACCTTTTGCCGGCGGTAACAGTGCGATATTAGTCGAGTTCGGGTGTCGGCATGACAGAGGAGAGCGTCAGGCTTTAACCCGGAATGCCAGCACATGTCTGGACTGGAACGTACTCTCTGCATCGGGGAACGCCAGGACAATTCAGACTAAGTGGTGTATCTGCCACCACTGGCGGATCCAGGAGGGGGACAAAATTTCCCCTAAACTCCTCCCCATTTTTTCCGATTTTCTTAAAAAAGACAAGCATTTCATGATGTTGGGTCCCATTGCCCCTCCCCTTAACCTTGGTCTAGATCCCACCAGACCGACGGTAATTTTCTGCTACTATTGCATGTATGCTATACTGCATATGTCTGTCACTACTGCATTGTGGGGCTTTCCCGAATACAAAATTTCTCTTTTCTGGCGACAAAAATATGTCCTGTACGCCGTCGCGCGTCGGCTGCATTCTCCATGCTGCTTACGTCTATGTTTTTACCAAGGCACTGGAGCTCCTTGGCGAGCTGATTTGTCTACTGACTCAGAAGCTTGGAGCATATATCTACAAGTGCACACTCAGCATAGCAGAAAAGAGCGATGGTGTACGCGCCCACCAGCTTTTGTAAACATACCATGGTCTGGCGCCAATAGGCAGACATCAAAATCGTTAAGTTCCTAATAATCAAACATACCAGCAGTCACATGGAGCAAAAACGTTTCAAAGATTAAGAAAACATACTCTTTTAGAAAACAAAGGGGGCGATATGGCGAGAGGCGTCGCTAAACCTGCTGATATAGACGTTTATGCCACTTGTAACATCATGCTGATTATTTGAGCTTGACAACGCACAACTGCGAAGGTCATACGCTACCAGCTTCACCTTGGGAGGGTTTCTGGTGACCAGGTTGTACTTATTTAGAGAACCCGCCAGACCTTGAACCCGAGGCCTGTGGCTCAGAGAGCACTCTACCGCTGGGACACCCATCCCCTTATTATTCGTTACAACGCTCACATACTCGGGTTGCGATACAAGTTAAGCTGCATGCCCGTGCTACTTAGGGATGGGCTCTGGTTCTATTGTCGAGTGATTCTTGTGTTCTGGTCATTTCTGCATAAGGATTATTCTGGGTTGTCAAATGTCAAAGGAAAACATTGTTTGCTTGCAAATCATTTCCAAACAGATGACCATGCATATTTTCACAAACAGTACAGCTTATCATACCTAGCTAAGCGAAGCACTGAGCCCGCTTCGCAACGATGCACGACTGGTCTTAAGCGTGATCGGAGAGAGAACTTGTATTAGTTTCGGTCATTGAGCCCAATCTTGCAGCACTGAGTCCACTCTTATACAAAATGATACCGTTAATCTGAACACAGGACACGGCTGCCCATACTTTGTCGGTATTTGAGATGAAGTTCACCTGAATCCCGATCGAGGACCGGTGCAGTCGGGAATCTGGGTCATTTTACCGCTCTTCTCCAGTTCGCAAGAACAAGGTCGCTGCTCGAACTCAACACCGTCATTTCCTGCAACACCTCTGCAATGCAAACTCACGCTCAGACCACGTCCCAACTACGAGTCATTTTCCAGTCCCGCCCCCTCGCCCAGGCCGACCTGAGACGGCCTCCCTCAACTTCCAAGCTGGTCGCGTCGTGCTCAGGCGTGCGTTCCGGCGGAACTCGTTGCACTAAGTATCGCCTTCTGGCTGGGCCGGGCCTGGTGGGCGCCGCGTACCGGCCGTTTCTGGGCGTGAGCTGCGGGCCGGCAGCAGAGGCGGCAGCGGATGGCTGCGGTGGCGGGCCGCGCCACTTTGCCGCGCCACTCTAACCACTAGTGACGGAGGCGTGGTCGCCAAAGCGGCGCAGCGCGCGTCTTAATTACTCATAATTCGGCTAATGTCTCAATTTCGCGCCGTAACAGCTCGGCACGTTGCAGACGCGTTCTGTGGTGCAGCGCAGGACGGCACGATTTATCCGGCCGCGCGGATTAGAAACACGCCACTTTTCCAATTAGGTGGGTGAGCGTGGCATGACTGCTGGTCGTGATCACCGCCTAATGAAAGACCGGCGCCTTCTAAACTGACTAAATTATAGCTCAAATTATTAGCTACGTGCGAATCGAGGTGCGGCGGCGTCTGTTATCCAAGTGCACATCTCTATTACTCGAGCATGCGGGAATAACTCAATCTGCACAACGAGAGCATAATTTGCCAACTAATAAAGGTAACGAGCGGCGACTTTAATGCTGCAGGTAAGGCGTCAGAGCAAGCGCCGGGGCTGATGTAAGGCCCGGCCGCGCCGCCAGATTGGGTGTCGGTCTCCATCTCGCCTGCATGATCAATGTATTTTCTGCAACAGCCGGATGAGAATTTACCGACCATAAAGCGTCGGCGGCGGGGGCCGCCGCCCGCTCAGCACTGAAAGGCTCGTCCGCTCAAAACTGGGATGCTCACCCGCTCAGAACTGAAAGAACTGCCGCCCATTTAGGACTTAAGAGTTTACCCGCTCAAGCTGAAATGCTTAGCCGCTCTAGACTGAGAGGACTGCCTGCTTAAAATTATTCGGGTTTGAAAGGTTTACTCACTTAGGAATGGAAGGATCGCCCGCTTTAGACTAAAACGTTCGTCCGTTTAGAACTGAGAGGATTGCTGGTTTAAGCACGCTGCGGACTGAGAGATAATAGGCATAGTTGATACACATCTAAGAGGTCGGAACTAGGAGGTCGACCCAGCATATGAAAGGATCGCTCACTCAGGACTGGGAGCTTTGCTCGACAGGTCTGAAATGGTTTTTAGTTTTGTGACATTTCGTGTGTTCAGAAGATGGCTCAAGTTCTAGTTTGCCGCGTTTGTCTTCATGAAAAAACGGGCTGCAAAGACCTGCTGCAATCCCCAAAATGATTGATATTGCAGCGTAGGCTGCTCAAGTGCCTCTCGAATGGGTTGGAGCATTATAGTGCAGAGCATTATTCATTGCCACCTGGCACATTTCTGAGAATGGGCGGAGTGGTCTGGGTGCTCCAGTAACACTGCCCGTTGGCTGCTCCATATGCTGGTGGTGAGCAAGAAGCAGCAATGGTGCCGGCACCAGTGAAGCACCGTCTGGTTCACGAGCGCTGGCCGTGTCGGCATCGTCCGTGCCAGGCTCGTGACCGGCGTGAGAGTTATCGTCACGATCGTCGCCGCCAGTGGCGTTTCGAAGAGACTTCACTGAAATAACTATCTCACTAAGCAACTATCTCACGAAGTGTTATGATCATGAACAGACATCCAAGTGTTCACCGCTTTCGAAACAAGTTCTTTGATATTGCTATGCTGCTTTGAAGCTGTCATAGCTTCATATGTCGAATTTTTCTAGAGTAGAGCAGAATCACGCAGATTGAAAGCTAGGCAAGCCTCCTCATCAAGCTTCTTCATAAAACCTTAGCGAATAAATCTAATTATTGTTAATCTTATCATCATTCGGCTTAGGGCTGGTTTTCTAGCCTGGTATCAATAATGGAGCATATTTATAAAAGGGTATTATTTTTGGGGGCTGGCGATTCCCAAAAAAGTGGGAAGCAGAATTCATGTTGTAGCTACCCTATGTGAAACAGTATCATCATGTGGGAATACCATTGTAGGTGTGCATCGACACTGACGCGGCACCTCCTGCCAGCACCGGCTCGCCCGGATCGACACTGACGCGGCACCTCCTGCCAACATCGCCTCGCCCGGATCGACACTGACGCGGCACCTCCTGCCAGCACCGGCTCGCCCGGATCGACACTGACGCGGCACCTCCTGCCAGCATCGCCTCGCCCGGAACTGGTCGTCAGCTCAACAACTGTGGCGTCAGCGAAGCCTAATTATCCGTCTGAACGATTAATATACCAAATAACAGCTCACCAGTGGTCTGAAGCCGCCATTTGGGTAGTTGATTGTGAGAGTATTTCCTTTTTCCTTGGATTCTGCTCCTATCCTTGGTCAGATTGCGCGCATATTCCCTTCACTTTTTGCTGCAAGTACACTGTTTGCTTAGTGATCTGAACAGATCCAGGCTTGCCAATACTGCTGCGGACAAGTTTTGAGGAGCTAATGCACTGTATGAATCGCTCGGAATCATTTGATCATGTTTGAAATGAAAGGACAGGATTGAAACATAAAATATTTTGCTTAACATTTTACCCTAGTGCACCTTTGCACTTTTTGCAGCTAGTTTCTTGTTTGTTAGCTCTCCCAAATTCATTTTCTGTTTGAGACAGCTTTTGGATTTCGGTGGCAAACTGATCAATCATTGAAGCAAGCTGGGAACGAGAATACCTTTCTGACCACTACGTTTGTTCTAACATAAGATTGCATTTTGAGAATACGAGTGCGGACTCCATACAGAAGTGGTCAACTGGAGTGTAGGCGTGCCTGGGGCTACGCCATCTTCATACACCTGACCCCTCACCGCCTGGGGGTCTGATCGGAAGGTCCCTCCTCGGTTATTCGCGAATGGTTCAGAACCGATTTCAGTTTCAGTTTTTTATTGCTAAACCCACACAAAGCAATTCTGTTCTTATAAGATGAGGCTCACAAAACCAGGGGGGTAACTCAGCTTCTAGAAAAGCTAGGTAAAGTTCCTAAATATCATTCGAAAGCTCTTGAAACTAAACATCCGCCAGGGCTGTCTGAGGTGCATGTCCTTTGCCCTAGAGAGGGCCAACACGGGAAACTGACACGAAGTCCTTGATGTCTGCAGTATCCTTTGTCTTAGACAAGAAGGCTCCACCAGGGCCCTATGGTGTCTGCGACAGCCCCTGTCCCTGAGAGGACTCGGCTGACGCTCCGCCAGTGCCCTCTGGCGTCTGTGACAGCCCCTGTCCCTGAGAGGACTCGGCTGACGCTCCGCCAGTGCCCTCTGGCGTCTGTGACAGCCCCTGTCCCTGAGAGGACTCTGCTGAGGCTCCGCCAGTGCCCTCTGGCGTCTGTGACAGCCCCTGTCCCTGAGAGGACTCGGCTGACGCTCCGCCAGGGCCCTCTGGCGTCAGCGGCGGCTCGGTGATCGCTCACACCATGTGACACCTGTGTCAACTCGATTAACTTGTCAGCCGTCGGCGGCGCACCGATAATAGCCGGTGACGCGACCGCCCCCGCCGCTCGCCGCCGCTCACCCTCCCCTATTTCACACCCAACAATCTCACCTGGAAGATGAAAGGCGCCGCCTGGCCATAAACATGCGCCTCCTGCCGTGCCCAGCCACGGCGCTGTCTCTCTGATCAAGCGCTCTTCCCGCCTCCTCTGAGCTCTCTCCTCACGCCCGCCGCGGCCCCCTCGCTGTTACAGCATGATACTGATACTCGACTTCCGGCTCATTGATGACATGGTGATGTGTTGGGAATGCTACAGAAAATGTGACAGAGGGGAACCAAGAGAGAAGAAAACGATCTCCTTCACAGACGCATTCTACGATGACATTAATATAAACAAGACATGGAACAGATTAACTCGCAGCATGCTGTTTCAACTCACAACTTTGATATATATATATATATATTAGTATGAAAAACTCTTGAAACATGATAAACACCATAATGATCATCCAGATTTCTGTAAATCACAGGACTCTATGCTTCCAGCCTTCATAGCACCCCGTTTCGTGCATGTATCACTGCAAAGACTTAAACAAAAATGGCGTGTAATTATGCGGTCCCATCGGGATTGAAGCCATCGCCCAGGCTGCTGCGGTCAGTTTCAGAGTTGCTGACTGATCACTCGCGACACTACAGTCGGATCCGCCAGAATCCGTGGGTTGATGACGATCCGCCGTCCGGCAACGGACAGCCGCAGCCCAAAGAGATGAAGCACCGGCCGCGTCACCTGTCCGTCGGCGGCCGACCCTCGCGCGCCATCATTAGTTGCCGCTCTCCGGCACTAATCGACCTGATCCGCCATTTAACCAGCAACGCGTCATGTAAACCAATCACAACCATTAATATTTCAGCCACGCCGCGGCGAGAGAGAGTGGCTCATCCCACACTCGTCTCCATTAGAGTTCTTGCCGGATCCGACAGAGGTCAGGTCGGGCGGTGGACAGGGCTCCGTTAAAAAGTGCCGCCGCTCCGGTTAAGTGACTGATTAATGCGGGTGTGCGGCCATTACAGGCCACACAGGGCGCCGCCGCTGCCGCCGCCCCAGGCCAGCGCTGCCCGCAGACAAAGCCGCCCCGGGCGCGGCCACAACACTAAACAGGCCGACCCACAATCGGTGATTGTGCGTGTCTGCGCTAACGTGGCGTTGGGGTTTGATGTATGTCCCGCCCGCGCCCTGTGAGGTCGCCGTCAGGCGGCCGAGCTGCCGAGATGAGGTGCTGTTAAAGCTCGGCATGAGATACGACGCACGAGCTAATTATGGAAGCCCGCCAGAGCAAGCACCTCAGCCGACGAAAAAACGGCCTGTCGGCGCACTCAAGAGTTCGGTTTGAAGTCATGCTCAGCAGCATATCAAGACATAATCGAGGTCCACGACCGGCCTGAGCATGGTAAATGGCTCAGCTGCGGCCAGCCGTGCTGCCCCAGCCGTCGCGTCGGCCGTGGCGGCTGACTCTGCGCTGTTTGTATCGTCATTAGCATGTGTTTATAGATTCGGCGCGGCCCATTTATGGCGCGGCTGTGCGCCGTTTTTGTCGTCGCACCACCATGCACACGTCCGGCCGGTGCGCCACAATCGCCGCGGAGACAATCAGCGCCGCGCGTCTGACGCGGCGCAACCAATGGTCATGAGAGAGAGCTGAGGAGACGCCGGACTAACCGCCCACCAGCGCGGACGGCGTTGTGCCCTGACTGACGGAGATTGGCCGCGTTGAAAACGCGCTGGATAGATGCACAGTAACTGCCGGCCTGGCCTTGGTGGAAGTGAGGCGCTTCCCAAGGAAAAGATCTGGCCGGTACACTTCTATTTTTTCGTAACTAGGGGAACGAGACAGCAATTCCTTGAAGAAAACGAAGATAGCAAGTACAGCTTTTGTTACATTTTTTGTTCACATAGGAGCAGCTGTAGTGAGATATGTGTGTACAATAATGCTCAAACAGTTGGCTTAGAAGGGCAGAAAATGTTCGGAAAGTTTTTCGAAAGTTTGAAACTTGACAAATTCAGCGGGTTTTTTAAACGATTTGTCAAAAAGCCTGCTGAAGGTAAGACACCATTAAAAAGGGAAATAAGCATAACCTCTGAAGGTTAAAATATGCATGCAGAGCAGAAGTTGGGAAGCTCTCAGATTCCCGGAAAGAATTGCCTTAATCCTATTCCTGCTACGCTCCTGGCTGCTCCTATTCCTGTGAAAAATGGGAGAGCGGATTCTGCGCACCTCCCCCTCGGGTATCAAAATCTGCCAGTCAGTTGTAAATAGTTGCTTACAGTTTTTCCATAACTCTTGGCATAGTTGTCTGATTTTCACAAAACTGGTAGGTACGTATTGCGAGAAAATTGCTGTGAAGCAGACATATATTTCAGTTCTGGGAGAATATAAAATCCAACGACAGTTTTTGGGCCACAACTAAATGGTGAAGTTTTATATATATATATATATATATATATATATATATATATATATATATATATATATTCTTAAGATCTTACCACATTCTTACTCTTATTGTCAAGCTCTGATATAATATTCCCCAATAAAGTCATACAGTTTGACTACCGGTTTCGTCTATTCATAAGACATTATCAAGTCCTTTTTTTTAAAAAAAAAAAAAAAATACTACATGTTATACTGGAAAATATAATTGTAGTGATTCGTTCTATCTACATACGTTCGAAAAGTATCTAATGTGTATGCAAAGTGTTATCATTTCTTTTAACAAATTGAGTATCAATATGCGTGCTAAAATTCCAAGTTCTCCTTCCTTTTTGAAGACACCACATATATAAGAACACGATATAAAACACGCAAATAAGACTCTTGCTCAAATCACTTATTTTTGCCGATTCAAGTTATGGAGACCCAACGCTTAACGTCAAGATCCCTAGGTGCTCCCGCTGGTTGTTGAGCGCAGGTCGGCGGATTTGGATCAGGACTGCCTCCATTATCTTTAGACGTCGCGGGTTGCTTTCGTGGGCGAGGATCCGTGTGTTCTCCACCAAATCCTGGTGTCTGATGTTGGTGTTATGTTCTGTGGCCATGTGTTGTTGAGGGCCGCCATTCTGGAGGTGACAACTCTTGATGTTCAGAGCTTGTTTACAAACGTACCACTAAAAGAGACGATAGAGATTATTTTGAAATACGTGTACCATACTCATGACATTCCACCACCGAGCCTACCGAAGAACGTGCTTAAGAAACTTCTCCTCGCTTGCACTACAGAAGCACCGTTTCGTTCACCATGTGGCCAGTTATACAAACAAGTCGATGGTGTGGCGATGGGGTCGCCTGTTGGTGTCCTATTTGCTAATGCCTATATGTGCTATGTTGAAGATAAAGTACTTGGTAATATCGAGGAACAACCATACATCTACAAAAGGTATATAAACGACATATATATCTAGATAGAAAACGAGAATGCACTAAAACGCTTACAAAGCGAGCTTGAAAAAAATCTGTTTTCAAGTTCACTTATGAAATAGGGCTGAATAGAAAGCTGCCTTTCCTTGACATAGCCCTAGACACGGAACATGGGCACAACAACACAACCGTCCACAGAAAAAAAACAGATGCAGGACGCTGCTTAAATGCATTAAGCGAATGCTCAGCACGGTACAAGAAGGGCGTCATTCAAATGTACATACGGCGCGCCTTAAAAACATGTAGCTCGTGGCACCTGCTGGATCAGGAACTAAACACCGTACGACAAATGCTAACTAACAACAACTACCCAGCAGCAGAAATCGACCGAGAAATAAAAACTCTCCTGAATAACTTTATGAACCCGATCAAAATGCAGCATAAGGACCAAGGACAAACCCATGTCCTCTATTACAAAAACCAAATGACATCTTCGTATGAAATTGATGAGCAGGTCCTCAAAAACATTATCCGCAGGAATGTCATCCCCAAGGATAATGACCGTCTCAACCTGCGTATCTATTACAAAACGAAAACAACATCCAGCCTCATTCTAAAAAATAGCTCGACCCCAAGCCCAACACTCAAGTGCACCAATATAGTTTACGAAATTACCTGCCCTCATGAGGACTGCAAGCCTCAAAACCCACGAGTAGCCTATATTGGTCACACAACAACTTCCCTATCAAGACGCCTCACTTGTCACCTCCAGAATGGCGGCCCTCAACAACACATGGCCACAGAACATAACACCAACATCAGACGCCAGGATTTGGTGGAGAACATACGGATCCTCGCCCACGAAAGCAACCCGCGACGTCTAAAGATAATGAAGGCGGTCCTAATCCAAATCCGCCGACCTGCGCTCAACAACCAGCGGGAGCACCTAGGGATCTTGATGCTAAGCGATGGGTCTCCATAACTTGAATCGGCAAAAATAAGTGATTTGAGCAGGTGTCTTATTTGCGTGTTTTATATCGTGTTCTTATACATATATGTGGTGTCTTCGAAAAGGAAGGAGAACTTGGAATTTTAGCATGCATATTGATACTCAACTTGTTAAAAGAAATGATAATACTTTGCACAAATATTAGATACTTTTCGAACGTATGTAGATGGAACGAATCGCTACAATTATATTTTCCAGTATAACATGCAGGACTTGATAATGTCTCATGAACAGACAAAACCGGTAGTCAAACTGTATGACTTTATTGGGGAATATTATATCAGAGTTTGACAATGAGAGTAAGAATGTGGTAAGATCTTTAGAAAAAATACAAAAAATCTGGTAAACTCCCGGAACGCGGTCATTTTCAACCAAACTTGCATCAACAATAAACTGGTACCCAAGTATACGAATATAGAACATATATATATATATATATATATATATATATATATATATCATCAGTTTTCTGTTCAATATACCAATAGTATAGATAGCAGCAATATTCAATATTACCAGTTAAGATAGCAGGCGAAATCTCTGCTATCGATATAAATTACATATTCCCAGGACAAAATTATAGGTAGATAAAGGGAGACGAAATATTGATGCAAACTGAATATTGCCAATGTCAAAGAGGCATGCTACATGCATATTTTTCTCGGCGATTGATATGTGTTCCTGCACAAGCATTGCGCCCCCATGCCAAGCCCGTGGAGAAAGTGAAGGGTCTTCTCTTATACCCCCCAATAAATGATGTTTTGCTTAATCCCCCAGGAACCAAATACATGCCCATTGCCCAGGATGTTTATCCCATTCGCGTGAATCACCCTTAATTGTGAAACCTGAGCACGCCTATGGCGTTTGTCATAGTTATTTAACATAATTTTTGGACCATGGTATGATTATTTTATTCCTCCTAACTGTCCTGTAAGCAGTATTTTCACTCTGCAAGAATACGGTCCAATTGCTATGACCCTCCCCAACCCACCCATTTAGAGTTACTATATCCACCTCTGACGAAAAATCATAGGAAAATGTGAGAGCTATCGCCTAAAATCCCATTTAAAATATTTAAACATGTTAAAATCTTTGGTGTGCTCTCAGTATCCCTCCAGGGTGTTTTGTTGCATGAAGGCTGTACTGTGCCCCATGAAAAATTTACAATACCTATCTCCCTAAATATCAAGAAATATATTCGGCCCAGATAAAAATGTCACCTCCATCATCTCCAGGAATCTGCCCGATTTAGTTTTAGGTAAGGGTTGGATAGTTTTAGAGGTCTATCACGAACTGTTTGAGTGCAAAATCTGATACATCAAATTAAGTCTACAACAATAATAAATAATTTTGGGAGCTTATCGACGCACCAACTGCCAGGGTCATATGGCGTCGCTAATTCTTTCCCTGTTGGAAGGGTTTCTCGGGAGTCAGCTTGCTCCTTGTTCAGGGGAAGCCGCCGGGCCTTGAACTCGGGTCGGCTGTGTGGTAGACAGCTACGCCGACCATTCCACTACCGCGCCCCCTAATTCTACAACAACAAGTACCGAAAGGTAATGCTCCATGCGCTTATTCCAAGCTTGATAGGACCCGAAAGATTATTTATAAGTAAACGATAACGTTCGAACCCCTTGGCCCAAGCCCATATCTTTGGTCTCCACACTTAACCCTAGTCTAACTTCTACAAGCCTGGACACGTTATTTACATTTACTCTTTTTCTGTCGACCAAACATAAGCTACTTCAGTTCTTCAAAACTCCTCGCACTCTCTCTCTCAACTTATATCCATCATCCTCTCTCTCTCCCTCCCTCTCTCTCTCTCTCTCTCTCTCTCTCGCTCTCGCTCTCTGTACCACTGCAGTGCCACTGGTGCTGCAGTGGTAGGCTGATACGAAGTCGGATGCTCTGACGGTTGCCAGTGAACATGAAGAGGAGGGCCGTCGGACGCGACTATATAGCGCCTGCATCCGGCCTGGGCGGTTTTCTTCGGCGGCGGCGGCGCCATTCATCGCTGCTGCCGCAAAACAAACCATCCGTCTCTCCACGCCTCACTCAAACAAAACCTTCCAGCTAATTTGTTACCTGAACAGCAGCACGCCCGACCGGCCGCAGAATAGCCGTTCTCAGCGAGAGAGCGCCGCACAAAACCAACCACTTCCGCGGGAGACGCCATTGTTTCAAGTGTGGAATCGTGCGATATTGTGACAGCTGTGAATGATATTCTTGGCAGCTAAAAAGAACCTATGTGATTCGTTCAGGCTGCGTAGTGCAATAGCTGAACCCGCAGGGTAAGGGTTGGTAAGAGTACGCAGGAGACAAGACAGCTGTTTTGATTACTTAGCAACCACCATGGGCGCCGAAAGCGGGGGGACGAGTGGATGTGTCCCCCTGTTGGCCAACTAGGGGATGTCCCCCCAAATTTTGAGTCCATCGTCATTAATGCTGTCAGGTACCGAATATGCTCAAAATTCGCCTCCCCCGGTCAGCACCAGCCCGGGTCCGTCCCACTCTAAAAATTCCGCGGTAGCGCCGCTGGCAACCACTGATACTGTGGAGGCCCTGCTATAAAAGGCTAAGCCAATTCCTTGGTTACTACAAAGATGTAACGTGCTTCTTCTTTCTCGCGGGAGTACAGAGCAACTTTTGGTGCCCTTGATACCAGTAACGACGGAACGTCAGAATTCAAGGGGGCACCATGCACTGAGAGAAATTTTCACAATGTCTAGACGAATGCAGCCCTGATATTGGGGTTCACTAGAGCACAACCAACGCTAAACAAGGACAAAACCCAGTTCGTGCAAAGCAAAAAGTAGTTAAGGCATTGTTTTAAAACAAACATTAGTCGTCCTCTCATAATGATATGAACACGCAACTAAGCCAGTACAAGGGTAGCAACGCTGTCCCGTATGATCAAAGCCGGCAGTAGGACAGCTTTGCTAATACATTGGCAAGATGGTCGTATCCTTACAAATGCCTTACACATTTTGACCTGGTATTACTTGTGTCGCGGAAGCACCGGAAGTGTAAGATGCACGTGCGCTACTGCATTTTTCATTCGTGTCGTGATCAAACGCCTCCCTCAGTAAGACGCAGGCCACGGGGGGTGTACGCGGGACGGTTTTAGTGCAGTTAGCGGATTGCGGTGGAAAAGTTTCTTTGGTTAGCGTATAGCCTATTTAGGCATATTCTAGACCAATCTTTTTCAGTGTCAGTGCCCTATGACATTGGGAGCAGGCAGTCGCTAAAGTGGTGTGAACTTGGAAACGGATTGGACTTGCAAGGTAAGCAGCTGCATTGGAATGCGAAGTGTCCAATTAGGTGCATACCTACGTGTGATTTGAAACTTCTTCCATTACATACAAATGGCTTGATGGGTGTAGACAGGGATTCTCAGGCATATGGAACCAGTCGCGGATCTGGCCGGTAGGTTTAGGGGGGGGTGGGGGCAACCATAGTAAAAAAGAAAAAATAACTCGGTAAAAGATTTGGCCACAAGATGTTTGCTTTTGCTATTCAAGGATCATTCACTCAAAAGTGGTTTTTGATATCAAGAGGACCTAGGTCCAATGCTTGCACTGAAGTTGACTGGTTCTGTTTGAAGTTGAATGGTTCAGTTAAAGCACCAAAACCTTGATTATAGACTTAAGGAGCAGGAGCCGGGGAAAATAACTAAAAGTCGACAGCTTTTTGGGGGAATATGGTTCTTCACTGAACTTTTTCGTTTGGGGGATCAACTGCCTTTTTCGCCCCCTCCCCTGATTCGGCCACTGTTTGGAACCTTCTTTGAGTTCTGGTGACCTCAATATTGACTTAACCAAAAAAGTTCGCATAATGGTTATTCGGCTCGTCAAGAGCTTTCGAACACAAACAAAGAATACATCTGCACTCCGGTTTTCCGATGACCGTGTCCTAACCGCCTCGCGTCTCACTTTCAGCCCGAGCTCCTAAGGCCCTGGTGGGAGTGTTCGGCGAGTAAATGATAAAATCCAGGCTGTGGGTGCGACACTGCGAGCGCACACAGCATGTGGAATGACGTGGAGGTGGTGGTGGTGGATGGGCCAATTGAAGCCCTCCTTATGTGGATCATATGCCAGTTCGTCTTCAGTCTGGAAAATAAAGGGACCAAAACAACAGTTCGCTTCTTGGCCTTCAATCTCCTCGCTGCGAAGGACGTGAACGTCCTCTGAATCATCAAAGAATTTCGGGATGCGATGGTGATGGGAGATGGCTGAGCTGGAGACACTCAGGTGAGTGAGCTGGAATGGCTCAGATGGCCAAGATGATTGCGGTATGATGTTCGTGTGTTATTTTCATTCGTGCAAAGATTTTGCAACTACTACGATCTGTGATAGTCATGTGTTTGATTTCTCTTAATAAATTGATCGCTCTTAATAAAAGAAAAACAACAAAGGAAACATGTTTTAAGGGAGTTACCTCAGATGCGATCAGTGTTTTTCAGCAGGAACGAAGAGTAGTTTTATTGGGGTTCAAATAGTGATCAATGATATACTTCGAACTTTTTGTAGACCTATTCACTGGTTTATAATTCACCCATACTGAAGCTAAAAAAATCGTACTTTCCTAATTCAGGCACTAGGATGAGGCTGACTGAAGACTTTGTCTAGATCTTGTCTCTGCATTCTAAGCATGGTAATCACCTAGTTACGATAGGATGGTGACTGATTTAACACCAACTAAACCATGGTCAAAGCCTCGTTCTTGCGATAAGTTACTAGAGTAAGAAATGCTAGCTCATTTGTAGGCCATGGTAAAGACTTCGTACAGACTTGGTTATTGCATTTTAAGCATTGCAGGCACTTCGTTGCAATACGATGGTCGATGATTAAAACCAACTCAACCCTGGTCAAAGCTTTGTTCTGGTGCTAACTTTTGGGCCCGCAATGTTAGTTTTTGGAGTAAAAAACTGGTAAATGCTTGCTAATGATGCAGACATTTAGAACACAAACTTTAGGGTTCTGCAGCCCTCGTTACGAGGTTGTAACTTAGTGAAAATGTCTCTCAGTGTGGGCTTTTCAGCCCATTTCTTTCCAGTCAACGGCGTAGAGTCAGTGTTACAATTCCTGATTAAAGGAGGCACCGTGCCTCGGTGCCCCCCCCAGTCCCGCCGGAATCTATGTCAATGGTATGCTTTCCTTGGCCCATTATGACACTTAAAGTCTCAAGGTCCTGCGGAAACATTAGCATATCGCATACGTTTACATTTACATATCTCATACGTTTAGCCCTGTGTATTTATTTCAATTATTGAAATTAATGCGTTTTGGACCAGACTGTTTAAATGGAAGACATTATTCAGTGCGTGCATGGACGTACTTTTCCACTACTCATTACACAAACATATGTCACCTTGTTGAGAACGTAAATCAGCTGACTAATGAGATAGCTCGAGCCAGATGCCAGACGCCCTCCTTTCAATGCAAATGTCAACGCAAACTGGCTTCCCCCACGTCTCTAGGCTTCTCAAAGTAGAAAACATAGATGTTTCCTATTCACAAGAACAAAATTATTGTACGTGGGAAACATGGGATCCAATAGGCAGCATATGCCATGTTTAGATTCAGAATGATGTTGCCCCGCACCAAAGCGTTTGTAAGTGCTTTGTGTAGCTCTGGCTCATCCTAGTTAATTTTCCGCTGGACTGAAATTCTTAACCAGACGGAATTTTTTCCGTTCCTTGAAACTCGTCATCAAACTTTGGCCATGGATTCGTTCGCTCACATCCCTAGTTTGTACCTAGCAGTGCCTTTGACGATGTGTTTACTGTCCCACAGAACTCAAACAAGTACCCCCGGTTAGGTATCACTGTCAGAAAAAACCCAGGTCAATTAGTACAATTAGTGCGCTGTATATGATGTGGTTTCACTCAGTTTCGGAGGATAAACACCAATATGTTAGATAATTATCCCTCAACGCTCCACCGCCAAGGCTGAAAAATGTGGAAAAAAGACTTGGAAACGAACGGAAACTTGTTTTGTTTCTCCAGCGTATAAAGGCCCCACATTGGTGCAGTGAAACAGTCTTCACATCAACTTCTCTGAAGCGACCACTCGTGAAAGTGGAGAATACCTTCAGTTTTTCTTTGTCTTCGATGAAATTTCTTTCACATTCAAATGTGTATATACAATAATCTTGGAAAGAGGTGACTTTTAAACAGGCAAAAGCGCTAAACATGTTTCAGCTACCGTTCAATTATGAAACAGTAGCTTGTTTTGGGGAAGGGAAGCAAAAGAGGGCGCAGTTCGCCTGTTTCACTTTGGAGGCATGGCCGAATCTCCCTCCGGGTCCGCCCCTGAGCCATTCACAATCTAAAGTGAAGCTTTCTCAGGACGAGTGTAAGTGTATTATCATCATGGCCTCAGCTGTTGGGGAAAACTTTGTTCTTCCGATTTTTTATTGCAAATCCGGGCTGGGGATTCAAAACTCTCGCAAAAATGATAAGAGTGCGTTTGTTGGAATAACTTTGCGGTACAATGTCGACAGGCCGCCGGTGTCGTGTCAGTGCACTATGTCAACTTGTCAGTGGTCGAGTGCAGTGTCGATAGGTCGGTGTCGTGTCAGTGCGCAGTGTCAACTTGTCAGTGGTCGACTGCAGTGTCGCCCCGTCGGTGTCGTGTCAGAACACAGTGTCAACTTGTCAGTAGTCGAGTGCAATGTCGCCCCGCCGGTGTCGTGTCAGAGCACAGTGTCAAATTTTCGCAGTCGAGTGCAGTGTCGTCCCGCCGGTGTCGTGTCAGAGCACAGTGTCAACTTGTCAGTAGTCGACTGCAGTGTCGCCCGCCGGTGTCGTGTCAGAACACAGTGTCAAATTGTCAGTAGTCGAGTGCAGTGTCGCCCCGCCCGTGTCGTGTCAGAGCACAGTGTCAAATTGTCCGTAGTCGACTGCAGTGTCGCCCGCCAGTGTCGTGTCAGAACACAGTGTCAACTTGTCAGTAGTCGAGTGCAGTGTCGCCCCGCCGGTGTCGTGTCAGAGCACAGTGTCAAATTTTCCGTAGTCGACTGCAGTGTCGCCCGCCGGTGTCGTGTCAGAGCACAGTGTCAACGTGTCAGTAGTCGACTGCAGTGTCGCCCGCCGATGTCGTGTGAGAGCACAGTGTCAACTTGTCCGTAGTCGAGTGCAGTGTCGCCCCGTCGGTGTCGTGTCACCGCATGCCGGGTGTACACCCGGTGTCAGGACGTACCCAAACGTGATGCCAATCAGCCGAAACTGTAGATTTCTGTCCGTGTACCCGGCAGAGGCGTATATTTTTCAATGATCGGGGGTACCCAAATTTGAAACAATGTCAATAACCGCCAAAATAAAACGGGATAGCCTAATACAAAGTGTGTGTTTTGGTCTTTCACAGACCAAATGAGGAGTACAAAACCAATTCAAAATCCTCGGACTGAAAAACACCAAGGTTTAGAGGATATTATATTGCTACTTCAACGCTTCATTGGGGGTGACCGAGCACCCTCAAAGATACATGAATACACACCCCTAATACCCAGCGTCGGGACGTACCCAAACATGGTGACAACCAGCCAAGTGTGGACGACTGACTACCTGGTACACAGAGTCACGTCAAAAGCCCCTGTTGATGTAGCCCATCACTGCATATGGCTACAACTATGCACAGACAGAAGCTCTCCTATAAACAAGGAGCGTAATCTGCCGCTCGGAAGTGCGTGCGGATTTGGAGGTTTTATACAGATGTGGGTGGCGGTTGTCTCACGCGGGCTGATCATTGCCCTCGGCTTTGACATTCGACGGAGCGGCTTGCGTGCCGTGCAGCGCAGCGTAGGGGACGACTGTCCCGTACACAGAACGGCGCTGACGACGGCCCCACCGTGTGGTTTCAGAAGCAGGACCAGGCAACGCACCAAGTCTCTGAGGCGAATCTGGTGGATATCTACACACCACTGAGAAAGGACCAGTGACCGTTGTCTCACTCAATTCAATTATATTTGTTCACGTATTACCTGTATTTAAATTTCGAGCGAGGAAAACATCAAATCTATTAACCCGAGCCCCGGTGGGCCTCCGAGCTACCTTCGCCCTGGTGGCGGGGGGGCTGTTTAAACACTCCCCTCAAACTCGGCCCCTACGCGGGATAGCGAGAAACGCAAACGCTGGTAGATAGCTCATACAAATTCATGAAGAAACTATACTAGTCACTTTTTAGTTCAGGTCAATATGGAGGTCATGACAGATCAAAGAAAGTAAAATTTTGAGTAGATTTTTGGGCTCTAGCGTCTGATAGAGTTTAGTTAAAACCATTTTTAGTCACCATTCGCTTCCTCTCGACAAGAGAAATCGAATTATGTGTTCTATGACCATACTAGGTCAAAACACAAAAATGACCTGACCTCAGGTTAGGTCAAGGTCACTTTTTAGCCTAGCATAGTCAAGATGCATATCATTCGACTCGCAATGATAGGAATCTGAACGCAATGATATCAAAATAAAAGCTGTATTATCATTTCATGCAAAGCTACTGACCTAAGCTGGAACCTGTTTAAATGGCCCCAGATGACCTCTCAGAGGTCACAGGACAAATATTTCAACATAAACCTGGAAAGGGGCCGAGGATACTACGACTTGGAGAACATGAAGGTCTTCTCAGCTGTATCTACACAAATACAGCCCAATTTTTGTTTTTCCCATGTATTTCCAATGGGGAGTTCATGGTCCGTACTTGACCTTAGCTCATCGAAATGAAAAAATCCTGGAATATATGGTGTAGCATTGGGCCCATTATGGGGTGAGTTTATTCCTGATTCACCTGTTTCTTACTTATGCCACCTTAAACAATTTTTTGTGATGAGGTCGCTTGACCTGCACTGGTGACCTGACCTGAGGTGACTTAATCTTATAATTTTGAGAAAAGTTGCGAAATTGATCAAGAATAAGGTGTGCCAAGTACGGCAGCGCTTCGCGCCACCGTTATTTCATGCCGCCGGAAAAACCCGAGAGGGGTGTTCAAACACCCCCCACCGGGACGAGGACTAATGCATGGTTCTTTGGTGACGGAACGGATGAGGCTCTCTTATAAATTTTCGTCCTAATCGCCTTCCTAAGATAAACATTCTACCAATACTGTTTCCTTAGGCAGTCAGCACAGCATGAAGCAAGTGTGTACATCGGTTTCTTTTTTCTTTTGCCAACTCTGACAGCCACAACCTATTCCAACGCGTCAGAAAAGGGAGGGATTGGCTCCTCATTGTTCATTAAACAAATTATCGTTTTCAGGAAGATTGAGAAAAAATCAGAAACTTTTATAGCCAGTATGTGGGGAAAGATAACAACGAGCCCAAATCTCATAAGTTTTCGTTTTTAGTGGAAATTTTTTTGCCAACAGGAGTCTTGAAAATTAGCTAGCCCTTTTTGTCAGTTGAGACGCATAATAAACAGCAGAACGGGGGTGAACTCAGTCCTCCTTAGAAGTACCGTGGGGCAGCCATTGTGGTGCCCTTAAGTAGGTCCGGATGTAACGGAAACAGTGCGTTATCCTGCATCTCAGGAGGTTGCTGCGACTTTGAATGATTATTAATTGACCAAAAAGTCGTAAATGGACCCGAACTGTTGATTTCCTTCAGATATTGTATTTTCCACGCAAAACCCTCAATTTCAGTGTGCTGCTTCTCCCATAAAGGCAATTGTGATGTGATGTGGATACAAAAAAGACTAGAGTTAACCCTCGCCCTGCTGGGCGCGTTTGAACACCCACCCTCGGGTTTTTTTCCGGTGGCACGAAAAATGGCGGTGCTTTGCGCCGCCGTACTTGGGACACCTCTTCCTTAATCCATTACCTTTCTTTCCTCAACATTTTAAAGTTGGGTCATCTCAGGTCAGGTCACCAGTGCATGTCAAGTGACCTCACCTCCAAAAATGTTAAAGGTGGCATAAGTAAGAAATGGGTGAATATATCTGATTGAAACTTGTACCACATAATTGGCTTATCAAGTGCTGCAAAATGTATTCCGGGATTTTTCATATCGTTGACCTAAGGTCAAGTATGGACCATGACCTCTCCGAGTACATGGAACAAACATAAATTGGTCTGTATTTGTGTAAATTCAGCTGAGAATTCCTCAATATTCTCAAAATCGTAGCATCCTGGGGCCCTTTCCAGGCTCGTGGTGCAATTTTGACCTGTGACCTCTGAAAGGTCATCTGGGGCTATTTGAGCTGTTTTCAGACTTAGGTCAATAATTTTGCATGGAATGATGATAAAGCTTTTATTTTGATGCCATCTCGTTTGAATTGCTATTGCGAGTCAATTGCTATGCATATTGACTATACCAGGTTAAAAAGTGACCTTGACCTGACCTGAGGTCAGGTCATTTTTGTGTTGTAACCTAGTATGGCCGTAGTATATATCATTCGATTCCTCGTGACGAGAGGAAGCGAATGGTGCCTAACAATGATTCTAACTTAACTATGCCAGATGTTAGAGCCCAAAAACTATGCTCAAAATGCCACTTTCTTTGATCTGCCATGACCTCAATATTGACCTGAGCTAAAATCGACCGACATAGCTTCTTCATGAATTTGTATGAGCTATCCACCAGCGTTCGCGTTTTACGCTATCCCGCATATGGGCCGAGTTCGAAGGGGTGTTCAAACACCCCCACCAGGGCGAAGGTACCTCGGAGGTCCACCGGGGGGCCATAACATGTTTAGATGTAAAGTAACGTCTTCGTGATAAAAAGAATCCTCCAAAAAGCTTAAAAATGCGTTTTTTCAGTAAAAAAGTGGAAGGTGAAAAGACAAAAGTATGTCTAGATCGTATTGCAATTCGACATCATAGTGCAGAATCTCATTCCTCAGTTTTTATATACTGACACGACCTAATTATGTACATGCCTCCCTTATTGACACAAAACAAGCTGTTTTAGACTGCTCGTAATTTTGGGTCCTTTGGGCTGGCATCCCCCACCCTGAAGCGAGCCCTATCTAAGGTTGCCGCTCTACCCGCTTTTCGAACTGTTCCTACACCCCTGAAAGCTATAGATCTCATCTGCACCCACGCGCTCTCGCTGGCTAAGCACGTCAAATGGAAGCGAAGTACACCCCATTTCTGCTCATGGAGCCGTCATTTTATCAGATACAAAAGGCGTTCATCCTGCTCCCAGTGTTCACGCTGTCCCACTCTCCCCTAAGTCCCAAACAGTTTGGAGAAGTTATTAGGCTTAAAAACATGTCATGTTTTCATTATACGTCCAGGTATTTATGTATATATGTAAATTTACATGAGTTTGACGGCGTCACTTAAGTTCTCAAGATGTCAATTTTCTATGCCAAATGCTCAAAAACCCAAATATCACCAAGCCAAGTGCATGGAAAACACTCTAGGATGGAGAGGACTAGGTTCAGAATTAGGACCGAGTCCGTCCTCAAATGCTGATCCTGGTTCAAGTGCAGCGAGGAGGACGGCTGATACCTCATGTAAGCCGTTGGGAATGGTCCAATATGGTATGGTCTGCGATTACCCAGCCTGGAAATTTCGCTAAGAAGTGTGAAGTTAAATGTGATTCACATAAACCGGGCTGCATTGCGCTAAACCGAACTGTTCTATCCCACTTTTGGAAAACATGAAGGATGAGATTGAATGGTAGCCCAGGGATTAAGCCCGCAGCAAGAAATGTAAAGGAAACAGTGAATAGTCCTATGTTATCTCTGATTCACCACCGTCTGAAGCGTCGCCTCTGATCCCCCTCTCCTCCCTTCTCTTTTCGTGAATGACTTCGAGCCGATTTGCATGGAAGTCTTGATAAAAACAAAAGTTTACAGAATTGGATGAAAATCACACGTTGCAACAATTTGCTACTGAAGTTGGCACATTCCATGCTCCCCGTCAACAGCACTTTTCATCCAAAGAAGTCATGTCACCGTCCAGTCCTTCCATACCCTCTCGTCCACTCCCCTTCCCGTTAGCCAGAGTCCCAGACATATCGAGTCCTGGATTAGACGAAAACATTTTACCGCCTATGACCCCATCAGCTTCTTGTTCACATCTCCATTTCCATTCCGCGTGTTAGTGCTCCAATTTCCCTATTTTTGCCAAAAAATATCATTATTTTAGTCAGATTTAGTCTTAGCCGTAATGATTTTTTGTTCTGAGACATTCAGATGCAACATTCGTAAGAAACTATTTCAGTAGGAACAATATTTTATGCTCAGACTCCTACCTCTGTATCAAAAGGGATTTTATGAGAAATACTTTTGGCGCGCGAAGATGTGAGCAAGGAGAGCGCCTGCCTCTCCATCTCGATATTACATAAAGGACAATATTTGTCTAGAACAGAATAGATTACACGCGCATTGACGGGGGGTACCCCCTGGTTTTGAGTAAGGCGCTGCGCGTTTTATACTTTTCTCATCATTTTAGCTTCTGAATTTTAGGTTGTTATTGGTGTGTGGTGGACCGACCTAGTTTAATGTAGTGAGGGGTGAATTTCATTAACTTATTATGGCCCCCGTTAATATGTGTTTTGATATGATGACCGGGCACCATAATACATATGTTTTTGAATACGTAGTGTGATTTTTGGACTGCCTGGTTTTATTTGTTTTTATATTTCCTATTGTATTATTTGGTTTATTCTATTTTTTTTTTTTTATTTATTATGGCGAAACTATTTATATTATCCTATAGCATTTACCACCTTATCTAAAAATGTTATTTTGATCATTACGTTACCACCGTATGTGTTAAGTCTAGAACAAATTCACTACTTGCCCAGGTTTAAAATGGAAACTGAAATAGAGGCAAGCGCAAATACAACGTCAGGTCTGGCCAAAGTTGATGTGCCAAATGTGTTGTTGAGTGGTGATCCTGTGGGCGAACAAACATCCAACAAACCATTTGTTGTGAGTGTCTTTATTTTTAGCCCCACACTGTCTCAGTTGTCTGGCGACTGCTGATTTCATCTGCTATCGCCCGTGCACCTGCGCATGTGCAGAGCCCCCAAAATCTCACTTGAAAAGAGCTTAATTAATCTGGTAATAAATGACGTGCAAACTGGCAGTGACCCGGCCGGTAAGACAAAGCTGCGGGTATGTGGCAGCGCCTGCGGCATCCACAGTGCGTCGCCGTCGCTGCTGCGCCGCGGTCGCCGCACACTGCCGCGCATTCAGAGCCGCGCCGTTTTTGTTGCGCTCGGCTGAAGACAATTACTGGCTCACAATTCAATCTGTGCCGCGGCGCGCGGAGATAGCGGCTGCCGCTCCGTAATGAAGAGCTTCTTGCGGGACCGGCGCGCGACAATAGCTTGTGAACACCTCTTTGTCCGCACTCTCACGGAAGAATTTGGCGTTAAGAAGTGATTTATCTTGCATAATGACGCCGATAAAACGAGGCCGTGTCAGCCGAGGCTTGGCAGACAGCCACGTGGTGGCATCTGTCCCACCCCGCCCCTTCCAGCCCGTACGGCTGAGACGTCAGCTTTCGCCGAACCGTATCTTTCGGGGCTGAAGGAACTGAACTTTTGTATGCACGGCGCACTTTCTTGACTTTAGACAAACTTAAAGCTGTATGAGCTTCTTTTTATAAATGTCACCAACTACGTGAAGTTAGAAACGTCTATTTCGATGTATTTTATATCTTGGTCACGCGTACATGGTGATCCGCTATGTGCGTGCAGTGGCAAATCTAGCCGGTAGGTTTTTTTTGGGGGGGCAAATCAAAGTAAAAAAGCAAAAAAGCCTCACGCGATGAAAGATTTGGCCGCAATAGGTGGAAGGTTTGGAGGTAAGCCCAAGTCAGAAATCAAAAATAAAACGTCACGAAGTGAAAGATGTGGCCACAAGATGCTTTCTCTAGCTAACCAAGGATCATTCATTCAAAAGCGTTTTTAAATATCAAGAGGACCAAGGCCATGTTTACACTGAAGTGACTGGTTCTGTAGGAAATTGACTGGTCCGGTTGAGGCACCAAAACCCTGCTTGTAAACTTAAAAGTAGCCGGGGCAAAAAGGAGGTCGATACCTTTGGGGGCAAAAAAAGTAGTTTTGTCCCGAGATTTTCTGTTTGGAGGCACTGATTTTGCCACTGTGTGCGTGTGCCCAAGATGTTAAGAACATCAAAAACTAACGTCTTTACCTAAACATGATTGTTGAAAATTTTAAGAGAATCTCTGAAATTATTTCTTAAGCTATAATAACCCCTCGCAGCATTTTGTTCCCCTATGATTTGTTAATATAGTTCGCAGTACTGAGCCGAATAGTATGATTATTAAGCTGATGGGATGTTAATCCGGCGCCGCCTAGGCTCTTTCTGTACACACTACCGCCTGGGAGGTCCGATTGGACCCCCCATACGATCTCCGGAACCGGAAGTGATATAGAAATTTTAAGTGGCGCTGGAAGCCCCCGCCGACTTTTGCTCTGAACCCCTGTTTAGTCAGAGGTTTTGCTGTCTCATCTGCCCTCTCTTAAGCAACTTCCTCTACAAGGACTTCTTGAATATTCGATAAGTGCCTAGGTGAGGGACTCTCCGCTCAGGCACTTCAGTACTCAACCCCACGTGGCAAATAGAAAAATCATGAATTCCCTGTCCTTGGTAAGCAAAACTATTGTGCGAGATTATTTGAACAACCAATGACGAATTCTGCAACAGCGAAGCCTTGCTCTTTCTTAACATCTCTATAGCCGATGGACTATGGAGTCGGTGAAGAAGAGTGATGGGTTCAGTGACCTCTTCTGGTGCTCCAAGACAAGGCGCTGAGTCATCTTTTGGGTAAAGGATAATCCAGCCTATTCAGATAGGGGAACTCCGTGCAAGAGTACGCACTTAACTTTCTAAAGGCTTTCACTTATCTCCTACATGTCTAACAGCTAAAAATTTTACATGGTTGTTTAGCCTGAAGAATTGTCTATGTATGGTTCATGGTTCAGCTTAAGGACACTAAAAGGAACTCCCCACGAGCCCATCAACCATAAAAAGTCATGTGCGTACTCTTGCCGGAGTGGGTCGGTAAGAGTACGCAAAAGAGGAGGCTGGAGTACGCATTGATGTACCGCCGTGCTTTATGTGCATAGGCCATGTCGCGAAGTTTTTTGTCGCCAAACTGGGCGATTTTATGATTTTATAGCGTTCTGAATATACAAGAACTATGTTGCAACGTTTTGTTTTCCAAATATTAATTACGGACTCTGTCCCGAACGAAAATCTAATTTTTCTATCTCTTAAGCATGCGCACTCTTGCACAATGGTCTACTGCGTACTCTTGCCGGACATGGTCGCTGGGGAAGAAAGTCTTCATAAACATGTTGGCAGGCCTTTTAGCGTGAGCTCCGGTCCTGCAGCTCTGTCCCAGCTCAGCTTTCTTACTGATGACAGGCCGTAATACAATATTTTTGATAATAGAAGCATGGTCTAAGAGTTTACCTAGTTAAGAAATATTACATCAATTGTGCACAGAAACTTGTTTTGCTCTGTACTCCTGCGGAAAGAACAGGAGCACGTTGAATTTTCGTGTGCAGCCTAGGCACTGACCTTGCTATATTGTACCAGGGTATCCACCATATCAGTGGTTGCTAAGTAACCAAAACAGCTGTTGCGTACCTACTCTTATCTCCTGCGCACTCTTACCCGCCCTTACCCTACTTGGAATTGTGCCCAAGGGCCTAATCAGCCCCCAAAAGACCAAGCTGCAGAATCGAGATAATTTTCACAAGGTCTTTGAGAGGGTTTCATATTTCTTAGATACAATTCAAGATAGTACAAACCTAATATGAAAACTCGGTGCCACGAAATTTAGGGACATAATTTCTGAAGGATATCTCATTCAACATTGCCAAGCCAATAACGTAGATGTAGACGTAGATCTATATTATTGGGGTCTCCATACGATATGGCTTTTCAGCCCTCAGGAAGCACACATAGGGAGTACACACTTTCGTAAACCACTTAATACTTTACATAACATGACCGTTATAGATAGCAATTTTAAAGAAATGCGCTAGCTCATTTTTAGCCTATCCTCTTTCCTAAATGCCCACCATGCATATACTTAGCTCTCTCTCATCCCACTGTTCCATGCTTCCACCCCTCTGAAGCGAAAACTATGATTGGCTTGCTCCGTTCGCACCCTTGGGTTCAAGCATATCACGGTCAGTCCCGCGTGTGCTCCGGCTAGAGATTTCGGAGCGACGCGAAACTGACCGCGACAGTGCACTTCCAGAGTCGTCGTAGAGCAGTCTTGTAATAACTTTTATGTCCCGTTTCTTTAGCAAATCGGGAAACGTCGGCCAGCCCAAGGATTGCAGGGCTGGGGTCACGTGCTCACGCCTGCTCAGTCCCTTCACGATGCGTGCGCCAAAATTTAAAACTTTCTGGATGCTATGTTTTTGAGTGGCATTGCATCCTCCCCATACAGTCAAACAATACTGTATATGTGGGAACACAAGGACCTGAACAAGAAGTTTTTTGGTCTCTGGTGGGATTTTGCGGCTTAAGCGATATAATCCAATGAGGATGCCGTAACAGCGACGAGTTACTTGCGATGCTTGTTTTTCCCAGGTCAGGGCTGAGTCGACGTAGACACCGAGGATCTTAGCATATAATGTGGGTTTGATGAGGGTGTTACCGAACTGAATGGTGAGGTTCGGTTCACACCTGTTCCGGTTCGACTTTACAACGAGAAGCTCAGTTTTGCTGGGGTTTACTTTGAGCCGATTCCGAGTAAACCAGTCGTGGGCTAGTCTAAGCGTAATTTCCACACGCAGTTTTATGTGGCAGATGTTTGCCACAGTGTCTGAGTCGAGGAACTGTGCATCATCCGCGTACATGATGAGCTTGCCCGAAGACAAGTGAGATGACATGTCATTTGTGGAAATCAAAAACAACTTTGGTCCCAGGAGTGAGCCTTGGACTACGCCGTGCGTCACTGGTAGTGACCCAGCTCTGCCTCCCTGGATCTTTTGAGTCCTATTTGATAGCCAGTCCTTGAACCAGTGTTTGTCTATGCCATACCACCCTAGCTTCTGGAGTAGACGCGAGTGTTCCACGCTGTCAAACGCGCGTGATGTTTCAGCTGTTAAGAGGGTAGTGACGTGTCCTTGATCCATGCTGTCGGAGATGAAATTAACCGTTTCTAGCATTGCTGTTTCAGTTGAATGTCCCGATCTGAAACCGTGCTGGTTATCGCACAGTATGTGATTTTTCTCCAGATAGGACGATAGTTGGAGACATACTACCTTCTCGCACAGTTTGCTAACCACACTAACAGTGACGGTGTCTAAGGAGCTCAGCGAGCTTAGACATCAAGCTGACGAACCAGGCCTAGCACATTCTGAAATGACCCACTTAAAGGAAATGTTGCACCTTCATAAAGTGATTTGAAGTGAGATAGCCATGCAATAGAGCGTGTCGAGAAACCACTCCATACATATTTTATTTATAACAGAACTTACTATTCGCGGCGAAAAAGGCAAAATTCACCCCCTACCGACCCCGTCTTCCCCGGTTAAGTTTACGTGTTATGAGGCGATCTAAGGAAAGTGACGTCATGCTCAACCCCCGCTACATGTGCGGCGTAGACAAATTTTTATTGCTCGGACATGTTTAATACCCACTTGCTAAACATGTCTTTAGTCCTGTCGATTGTAAGTGCACTTGCTTTATTGACTAGTTTGAAGCGTTAAATGTGTTCGTAATATATCAAGAAAAATAGAAGAGATCGATAAACCTCGCCCTGCTTCCTAATGCTAACCCCTTTCAATATTAATATTAACCCGTTTCTGGCCAGGGTATCATTTATGATACCCACAAACTTACACATTTACGAACTGGCAAAACTTTTTCTTGTGTGGCGGCACATGGTGGTGGCTGCGTGCATGACTCACTGATGTATCCGCGCTCCGATTACCGTCAACGTTGCCCCGTTTGCTGTTCATTTTCCCATCGTATGCCAGATTTTTCATCCTCAGCTTGAATATCAACATATTTGTGTGGTGACGACGTCGGGAAACGGTCATGACCTGGTACGTGACGAGTGGCCTGGTAAGACAGTGCAGGTTATTCCGTCAGAGGAGGGATACATGTTTGCATTACACTCGTTCAATCTCGATTTCATCAATCAATGAGAGAGCTGGATATGATTTTCTTTCTGGGTATCATATATGATACCCTGGCAACGAGAGGGGTATGCCATGCCCAGCTATACATGTTTGCTACTGGGCAACCCGCAGCACAACGCGAAAGCTCTACAAGGATCTGGACAACGTCAACGAGGGCAAGGAGCTGAACGACAGGATCTATCTGATACCAACGTACCAGTGGCGGATCCAGGACCTCTTTTCGAGGGGGGGCTGAGGGCTCGAGCCCCATCCACAATTGGCTCGGATCAGCCTCCGCCTATGCATTAGCTAAAGGTACTCAAACAATTCGGGGATATTGAGCCCCCTAGCCCATCCCTCTATCATATCCACCACTGCACCGGACCCAGGAGAAGAAATTGTCGGGTACTCCGGTGACGAGGATAGCGCAGAAGCTGATCTCAACCGACTACCGTGCAGAATCCTCACCGCGGAGGCTGAGGTTGGAGCCGAGGTTAGAGGCGGTTGGAGAAGCTTGGAGGCTGAGGGTGGAGGTGAGATCGAAATGAGCCGCCATCAAAGGCTGGCGATGATGCGCCAGATCTGCATCAAGGACAGAAGAACCCGAAGAAGATGGTATAGCAATGTAAGAAAAAGAAGGCTCCACCAGTCAGAAGATACTCCCGGAAAGGAATACGCGCAAATACTCTGGACTTCAGCCCACTCGAGGTCAAGCTTTTTTCCACCAAGGCATGGTGGACATGATTGTCAACGCGACCAACTCATATGCGCAAAAGGTGAGCAATGCAAGGTCGCGGACCCCTGTCACGTTACAAGTGTGTAAAGTGTGACGTGGCGCTCTGCTTGGAAGATTGTTTCGCGCTCGCTGTTCCACACTCCCTGCGAAGCCCAAAACTGCGGCTGCTGATATCCAAGGAACTGAACGACGAGTTCAAATCGCTCAGAGGCGACACTCCGGGTGGCCTGATGTGTATCTTACTTCCATGGCTGTGACCCGGATGGCAGTGGAGGGACCCGCTGGGATATATACAAGGAACTCCATGCGTTTTAGGAAAAGTATGTGCATGGTCATACATAGCTCTTTCTTAAAACGACGGGTCCATTCTCATGACTTTCCCAAATCAAGACTGCACTTCGAGAGATGAACAGAGGACATGAGCCTCGACATGAGCCCGAGTGTGAGTGTGGTAAATGATGAGATCAATTGAAAGAAAACAAGTAATCTAAGGATAAATCATGACCCAATTACATTACCCCCAGGTAGTCAGGGAATGCATTAAGCGGTGAGGGGAAATTCAAAAAGTTCTGGGAAGATTTGAACGCACCTGAAGTATATTGCCCTGATTTTTGACAAGGCATACCCCTCTCGCAGCCAGGGTATCATATATGATACCCGGCTTCCTGGTTCCCTTGTGACATAAATGACCAAACAGATCGGTGTGTAAGGTCAAGTCGGTTATAGGGAGTATTTTCTATCGATTTCACGATAATCTAAATCGAAAAAAGTTACGGCCGAAAACGGGTTAACCCACACGGACAATAGAGCTCTTTAGCAAAACACGTACTTTATGAACTTTTTTGAATACCATACGTTTCAGAAACAGAGTTCCTTCGTCAGAAGCTCACATCAAAAACACTGTAAATACACATACAAAAGCCAAAGTTCGAAACAGATCACTGAAACACACTTTAAATCGCCTTGGAATATTTAAGAAAATCATCTGAATTACTCGTGGTCTAAAGCTAACCGTGCCGCTGCTGTTCCCCACCTGAAAAAACCTGATTTAGAGTTATGTGCCGAATGATCGCTTAAAATATATGCTGCCTCGAATGCTTTTGTTTTCTAATTGGTTTTGTCATGCCACTTTTAAGTATTTTAGCGTTCTCCCATTTTGGTAAATAGTTACACTTATCAATATGTCTCACTACGATGCTATTTTCGCAATGGTCTTTTACATCTCGTTTATGCTCGCTGAGTCTTGTCCAGTTTCTCCGATATAACATTTTTGGCATGGTCCGGAACAGGGAATTTTGTAAATGACACTGTTTGTATTAATAACTTAATTTTTCTTCCTTAACAGGTCGCCTATTTTCTTTCCCGAATGGATGCATATTTCGACTCCTTTTCCTTTAAACGCAGATGAGATGGGTTCGGCATGTGTTGAGTTTGGTATCGTTATGCTTCTCTTTTTTGTTTCTTCTGTGTCGTTTCTTTCGTTGTTTTGGTTTTCATTCTTGACCTGGTTTCTTTTTCTTCGGCTTCTTTCTTTATTTGCTTTGCCTTCTCTCGCAGTTAAATCAGTAATCCTTTTGGGTATTGTAAGTTTAAAAATACTTGAAAAACGTGGTCCATCTCTTCCTTCAAAAATTTTCACTACAAATTCTAAGGGTTCGTAGAAAAAATTCTAAGGGCTCGTAAAATTCAAAGTCTATGGGAAACCAGCCTGCAAGGAAGACTACTTTCACTTTTTTCAGCACATAACATAACAGTGGAAAGTGGAGTGGTTTTAGGTTTTTTTCTACGAGCCCTTAGAATTTGTAGTGAAGAGTCTTTGAAGGAAGAGATGGACTACGTTTTTCAAGTATTTTTAAACTTACAATACCCGAAAGGATTACTGATTCAACTGCGAGAGAAGGCAAAGAAAATAAAGAAAGAAGCTGAAGAAAAAATAAACCAGGACAATAATGAAAACCGAAACAACGAAAGAAACGACACAGAAGAAACAAAAAAGAGAAGCATAACGATACCGAACTCAACACATGCCAAAGCCATCTCATCTGTGTTTAAAGGGAAAGGAGTCGAAATATGCATCCACTCGGGAAAGAAAATAGGCGACCTGTTAAAGAAGAAAAATCAAGTTCTTAATACAAACAGTGTCATTTACAAAATTCCCTGCTCCGAACCATGCCAAAAATGTTATATCGGAGAAACTGGACGAGGCCTTTCGACAAGACTCAGCGAGCATAAACGAGATGTAAAAAACCATTGCGAAAATAGCAGCGTAGTGAGACATATTGATAAGTGTAACTATTTACCAAAATGGGAGAACGCTAAAGTACTTAAAAGTGGCATGACAAAACCAATTAGAAAAGTATTCGAGGCAGCATATATTTTAAGCGGTCATTCGGCACATAACTTTAAACCAGGTTTTTCAGGTGGGGAACAGCAGCGGCACGGTTAGCTTTAGATCACGAGTAATTGAGATGATTTTATTAAATATTCCAAGGCGATTCAAAGTGTTTTTCAGTGATCTGTTTCGAAATTTAGCTTTTGTATGTGTATTTACAGTGTTTTTGATGTGAGCTACTGACGAAGGAACTCTGTTTCTGAAACCTATGGTATTCAAACAGTTCATAAAGTACGTGTTTTGCTAAAGAGCTCTATTGTCCGTGTGGCGATTCAAACCGTCAACAGAAAACACGGGTTAACCCCTTGAGAGACATGTTGCGTATTTGAAATCGACTGGTCCCCGTTTTATCTGTATGGGACACCAGACCTGAAATGGGATTTCTTTCGACAAACATTTCTTGAGGTGTTAGATCATGCTGCCCCCCCCACAAACGTGTCCCGCTAAGGAAATCAGGCCAAATACCATTGTGCCACTCGACGCGTCAATTACTGATCCAACGACAGAGAACATTATCATCTCGGAACGGTGATCAGTACAAGAGGCTTAACCGTGAGTGTATAGCTGCAGTACGGTCGGTAGGCGTGAATTTTATGCATCGGAAATTAGAAAGAGGGGCGCGGTGCCGCCTGACACGTATTGGAGCCCGTAATAGGCCAAAATCAGGCCAGGTCACAGTCACCCGCAGCTACTCCTGATGCACTGAACGACTACTATGTGTCTGTCGGACCTGTAAATGTTAGCGCTGCACCTGCCTCCACACATACGGTACCACTTCGTCTGCCGCGCGTCACCACCAGCGCATTCAAACTTGCTGCTAGATGTTATAAATTCTAGTGTAATTACAGGTGTAGTACCGGCAGCGTGGAAACACGCTGCCGGTACTACACTTCCTGAGCTGTCGACCTCGTTTTTGCGCCGGCTCCTATTTAGAAAACAGGCAAGGTTTTGGTGCTTCAACTGAACCAGTCAACTTCAAACAGAACCAATCAACTTCATTGCATACATTGGACCTTGGTCGTCTTGATACTAAGAATCACTTTTGAGTGAATGATCCTAAATATTTCACCGCGTGACTTTTTTTGCTCTTCGATTTTGGTTGCCCTCCCCTTCCCAAACCTACCGGCTAAATCCGCCACTGACCAAGATACCACATTCCTTTTGAAAGATATGACAATAGTTGAATGACACAATTACGTTACTGATAATATGCCGGTGACTGATATACCAGTTCTATTTACCAGATATAGCTGATGTCCCTTGTTTATTTACTATGTATGACTGACGTCTCAGGTCCATTTACAAAGTATGACTATGGTTGTCGAAAGCGGGGGACGGGGGACGCGTCTCCCCTCCTCACGAATAGGGTGGATGTCGGCCCACCCCCGAAATTTTGGTCCTCGACTTTATTTTTTTCATTTTCTTCCTGCTACCTGCGTAAATCTACATACATGTGCTAGTGAAGCCAATTGTCGTAAGTGTTTCATATGCAGCAAAAATTATCAGAATTTGCCTCCCACCCCCTCCCCCCGGTCATCGCCAGTCCGGGTTCCGTCTTCCCCGTCCCCCTCAGTATTAAAAATTATGTGGCGACGCCCCTGAGTTTGGCTGAGGTCCCAGGTCTATAAACTAAGTTTGACTCACGTTGCAAGTTAAACTGAAAACACCATTCATTACTTTGGCCTCTGAAAAACCACATTTGTTCCTTCAAGGAGCTAGCGGACCTTGGTGAGTCAAACTCAGTCTCTTCGACAGCTTTTTACCAAATTTAGCCAGAGGCTCGCACCCTTAAACACTGTTTTCCAACTCACCAATTAGATTGAACGTTCTAGGCATGTATCCCACTTTAGCCAAACACAATCAGTTTAAATGTGTCTCATTAGCCCTTGTCCGGGACAAACCCACCGCTTCTATTTGTCTTCGCCTCTCGTATCGGAGTCGGTGTTTGGTGACGATCGCTCCCGCGGCAATAGAGGGTGCCGGCGACCCGTTAGACGTCAGAATAAGACGCGCCGTTGGACAGATTTGTGGCAGCAGGTTCCCTGCGGGCCCCATCTGCCGGGTCTCCTGGGCCCGATGCTGGCGAACTCAGTGCAAATAACGGCAAATTGATGGGGCCGCTGGAGCGCCGGGCCCGCTCTGGCGCTTCATATCCGGCCGCAAGTTAAGACTAATCGACGACATTGGACGTGGACAACGTGTAAACAGTGTCGACACTTGTAAATGAGCCTCCCGGGCATATAACGGCGGGTGATTTATAAAAATGAAGACGAATGCCGGCCAAATGGTGTTGACGCGATGTGTCCGATCTGGCCGGGGCCTGGCCTTAAATTGGCGGCGAGCTGGTGATTTGCCGCGCGCCACGTGCTGTATGGGAGTTCTCATTGCTCCTCAGAGGGCTGCGCAAACCAGCTGGCCGGCTCACTACCCATAATTAATGTATGCAAGAAAACATTGACTGCTGGTACACAAAAGTCATATTGGGGAGCGTCCAATAACCTGAAATTTACGCGGGCGTTAATGACTGGGCTGATTGCAGCCTCTGGCCTTTACGACACCACTGCTGACAGCATCCACAGCACCTCAGGTTTGTTCTACAACGCTGATCATCAGTGCGTCCGTGCGTACGAGACACTGAGCGACTGTGTACGCTGGAGACGCGATCAGTGCGTCCGTGCGTACGAGACGCCGAACGACTGTGTACGCTGGAGACGCGATCAGTGTGTCAGTGCGTACGAGACGCCGAACGACTGTGTACGCTGGAGACGCGATCAGTGCGTCCGTGCGTACGAGACGCCGAACGACTGTGTACGCTGGAGACGCGATCAGTGTGTCAGTGCGTACGAGACGCCGAACGACTGTGTACGCTGGAGACGCGATCAGTGCGTCCGTGCGTACGAGACACTGAGCGACTGTGTTTGTGGAGGATATGCAAAAGCTAGATGACAGTTTCTTCCAAACAAGGAAGTATTTCGCCGAAATAGTTGTAAATATCCTTCCTATTTTGCATAGCAGACGGGGCCCTGCGCTTGTTGTGATGCAAGAGGACAGTTTGTCACTTTTTAAGGACCGCTGAGTTACTTCCGTTCTTTGATGATCCATGTAAAGCAAGACGCGACCAGTGCGTCCGTGCGTACGTGACGCCGAGCGACTGTGTACGCTGACGCCGCGATCAGTGCGTCCGTGCGTACGTGACGCCGCGATCAGTGCATCCGTGCGTACGTGACGCCGAGCGACTGTGTACGCCGACGCCGCGATCAGGAAGCGTCGGCGGCGATGCTCGACGCAGCAGCGTGCGGCTGGTGACGAGAGAGCCTGGCCGCCCATTAATTACCTCCGACGCTGTTTATTTAATCCATCGACGGGACGCAAGCGAGAGGCACAAAGCGGCGCTTTGGCCACGTCCGTACATACATTACACATACCCACACACACTCATCGACGCCTGCACGCCTGCTGAGAGTGTTGCGACACGCCGTTGTATGTCTGTGCACTGACAAAATCGGCTTTTTGTCCAGCCTGGTATCAGAGCGAGGGGTGAATTCTTTCAGAGCTAGTCTCGTTTCCGGCTGTTGTGTATGTCAGCGCGGCGTTAGCGCCGGTTTTTGCACAGCACTTGGCTGAGTACACTAATGGCCATCGCCACCGCTGAATGATGCTCTACATCACGGGTGGAGATCCTGGGGGCGTTGGGGGGCAGGGGGTGGAGGGTCAGGATCCTCCCTGGATTTTGGGTCTTCCATAGACTTTGTGTAGGGCTTATATTGCCGTGCCAGCGTTGACTCATCCAGGACTTCCCCTGGGTCGAGAAGAGATATCTAGTCTTGCTTTACATGGATCATCAAAGAACAGAAGTAACTTAGTGGTCCTTAGTGACAAACTGTCCAGCATCGCAACAAGCGCAGGGCCTCGTCTGCCATGCAAAATAGGTAGGATGTTTACAACTATTTCGGCGAAATACTTATTTGTTTGGAAGAAACTGTCATTTAGCTTTTGCATATCACCCACACACACGCACCACCATCCCCCCACCCTGCCCACACACACGCACCACCCTCCCCCACCCTCCCCACACACATGCACCACCCTTCTCCCTCCTCCCCACCCTCCTCCACGCATGCATACATATAAGAAGTCACGTTCTATTTAAGCTTACAAGCTTAAATAGTGTGAAGGCAACAAAAATAAGGCTTAAGGATGGGAATTTCTGGCTTAACTTGAGAAACGGGTTGTTGAAGATATTGAAGCTGATCCACTAAAGTCCACATGCTACTGGAAGGAACAAATATGGTTTCGCAGGCAAAACATATAATTGACATTTTAAGCCTGTAGCTTAAGGTTGTTGCAAACAAGCTTAAAGGGAATGGTGCATAGCAAAAGGGAAATTATGGTCTCTTAAATCATTGTTGACTTCTCTGATATCTGATCCTCGTTAAGTCTCTAGGAATGTCTTGAATACTCCTGATTTTATTCTCAAACCCTGTGTTGCAAGATATCGGAGGTTGCGGGTTTATTGGAAGGTCCCACCTTGCGAAAACCCCTTAAACAAGGCTCTGGCCCAGAGGTGCAGAAAGTATGCTGGCTGTCACAAATTCAATGCGATGTATGCCTCCTCTGTCACACGGAGTTGGAAATACTAATTGTATGCTTGTATACTATTTCCAATATGCTGAGTGTTCTTTACCTGTCTCTTACTTTGCGGCAAACAGGTTTCAGCACCAAGCGATTACAGCATGAAAGTAATAAAATGTGTTGTCATTTTGAATTTTTTTGTTTGTGGGAGGCGAATTTCCCATTATTGGTCACTGTTTCCAGTATTGGGCTCATAACTATTATTGGCAATTCTGACCACAGTTGCACCCACTGACATGCATTTCCCTTTTTGAAAAAGTTTCCATTTTTTAGAAGGAGCATTTCCAATTATGGTTCATTTCCCCATGATTAAATGTAGCAATTACTAGGAAAATCATCATTGTTGGGAACGTATCTATTAATGGGAGCGTACGCACAATTGGGAACCCTGATCACAGTTTCCGCCCACTAAACTACTATCTCACATGTCAACCAAAGGGACAAAAATTTCAATGTCAACATAATATTTGTACCATCATAAATGTGTTAGTAAAGTGACCTTAGGTACCATTTTCATAGACAGATCAAATGCTTAAAATTTACCTCCCACCCCCAATTATCGCCTGGCTGAGGTCGTTCCTCCTTGCAGAAAACATTCTGTGGCAACTACCCTGCATAGACGTAAAGTTATGTTTATAGGCCTAATAGGTACAGAGGTATTGGAATTCTCATACCAAAGAAAGCTCCAGCATAGTGACAATCCTGCTCTACCTCCATGCAGTTCAGGTCCTGTGTGTTGATTCCCTACAGTAGCCTAAATTCATCTTAGATTAGCCATGGACAGCAATATTTATTCTTGCTAGTTTTAGCCTGCATTTAACTCAGAAATACCCCATGAATATGCCCTCAAAATAAGTGGATTCCCACCAGTGTAAATGTTTTCGGCAGGCTCTACAAGGACATAAAGATTTCGAACTTGTCTTGTCGCTGTTGCGTGGTTTACGTATATTTGCTGCCCAGCTATGTTTATTTTTTCAATCACTTAGTACTATTCTTAGTAGCTTTTAGGCGAACTGAATACTAAATTCAAGGAAATAGGGGCCGCCAAATTGAAGAGACTCAAACTGTAAATTTGATTTACCCTAAAAAATTGACAGAGAAGTACTTGAAAAAGTATCTGCATTCTCGTTAATGCCTTAAATATGCCCACAATCGTGATTTTCTTGAAAAAAATGATAATTGACTGTCACCTTTCTGGTTTCTAGGCGGCAACTTTCCGGCAACTACTAACAATCGGCACCATTGGGTCGCATGTTAAAATCTGGCAACTGTGACAGCGGTTGCCGGGTTTTCTGCAGCGGGGGTCTCTCGTTTTAGTAGAAACTGAACACAGTACCAATATTGCATTACTGATGGTACGCTGTGCAATTTGAGAACAGACTTGCTGAATTAAAATACTCGTTACATGCTTCATACTGTATTTCAAAAACATGTAGTTTGAGTTTGAACCGTGCAGCCAGGATCGCTATTTTGTCACAGTTATGCACCTTGATTTTTTTTAAATGTGTCACAAACCCCAGTTGCCGAGTTGGCAAGTTTCTGCACCTCTGCTCTGACCAAGCGAGTTATATTCTGTCTGTGTTCTGTTGATCTGATTAATGTGTATTCCCCGCGGGCCACAAAAAAATATAAGAAGATGCAGTAAAACTTGGAGAGACGTGCGGGGGAGGACGATGTTCTAGCTCTGTCCGGCCGCTGTCAACAGCGGGGCCTCGGTGAACAGCTCATTACAGACAGCGCCGCGCCGGGGGAGCCGAGGGAGCAGCCCCCGCGCGCATGCAGCTTCTCATCGCTGGTAAAATTAAACAGGCGTCACAGCAGTGCTCCGCCGCTCGCCGGTCGTAAATCATGTTCTTAGCCTGCATGCGACAAATGTTTATTTTGCTGGTCGGGTTCTCCAGTCGTGCAGATCGTTAATTTGCGCGGAACTCGCACCCTGCCCCGGCGGGGAGGGAGGGGCGCTCCTGTCTGCGTCGAGAGCTGCTACAGAGCTGATGAGCACAAGGCGAGAGGAAGGCGGAGAGCCGCAGGACAAAATATCTTGCATGATCCATGACTTCGAGAACGTTGCATTCCACATCTGCTAACGGTACATCTATAATGGTAAGCGTCCCCTGCTATTCAGATGCAAACAAACGCTGGAATTTGACTAGTGTGTTTTTGACGCCGCAAATATTTCTAGAAAGTATTTTATTAGCTTCTCCAAACGGTCGACAAAAACAGAATGTCAGGTGAAAGCCTGAGGCCCCGACCTCGGCTTGGAAATTAGCCTATCATGGCTTGCTTCTTGCTGATTTATTCCTGAGATTTCATTATTCATCTATTGAGATTTATTTTTGCCCAAACGAAGAATAATTCAGGGTGACAATTCTCGTCGACCATGCCAAATGCATGAGATCCATGAAAAATTAGCCCACTCCTTAGCCTGAAGGCACCAAGTGAACCCACCTCTCGTCTGGTTAATTCGGGTGTTTCTGGAAATATATGCCGACATACAGCCCCCATTCAAGTTTTGTGGCACACAGAATCAACCAATGCTAATGCGCCTGGTTCGTTTAAATGGTGACGTTTCCATTTCCCTGCTGTAAACTTTTTTTAAAATTTGAGCCAGGGGCAGATCCAGGGGGGTTGATGGGGCGATCACTCCCCCTTGGGCCGACCTTGAGCACAGGAAAGGAACGCCTCCCGGCAGCTGCGGCTGTACCCCGGCACCACAACTTGCCTTCCAAATTCCACCCGAATGTAGGTCTAAGGGCTCATATTATGTCCTCAGGGCCCCTGAAATTAATTTCGGAGGCCCCAGAGTTGGCCTCGGGCTCCCAAAGAGCTGTCCGAGGAATCCACAAGAATTTAGCTCTATTGGCCCCCAGAGTTGTTCTCGGGCCCCTGCCTCGGAGGTCCCAAAGGCCCCGCGACCGGACCCCTAACAATTGTCTGGGTAGCCCATTGCTGCCCAAGCTGGGCCCGCTATTCTCAGTAGTTTTAGGTCCCCGGTATTCCAGCCGGGCCTCCTGTGGCTGCAGCCGGACCCCTTGCGGTTCACCCGGGTCTCATGTGGCCATCTGGGGACCCTGACATTCTTCCGTACCCCTTGCAGTCTACTTGAAACGACTGTGTCTGCGAATGTACCCCTCAGAACATTCCGGGCCCACTGCTGCCGAAGCCGGGCCTATTTTCTCAGCCGTTGCAGAGACTTTCCGGCCCTGTAATCCACCCGGGCCCTCTGCGACCCCAGCCGGGCCCCCTGCGGTTCACCCGGATCTCCTGTGGCTGTCCGGACCTTCTGAAATGCTTCCGGGGCCCTGTGGTTCACTTGGAACCTTTGTGTCCGCGACTGGCCCCCTCACAATAATCTCAGACATTTTGTCGCTATAGTCGGCCCCCTGCCTTGCTGGCGGGACTCCTTTGGTCTCGGCCCTCTGTGGCTACAACATCCATCCCTGCTTGGGAGTAGTAGGTATAATATATACCTACTTTTAATTCAAGCAGGCCCCAGAATATTTTATGCGATCTGAGATGGCCCCAATCAGTTATCCTAGCTGAAATTTGGCCAGTCCCTGGATTTGTGGATATCCAATCAAATATTGAACGGAACTCAGGGTTTTTAGGGCCAGTTCATAGTTTTCCTGGAGTTTGGAGTTCTCGGAATTTTTCCCCCAAGATGGTGTTGAAAGTTTTGTTTCTATTTTGCTCACTGAGGTAATTTATGTGTATTTATGTGTTGTATGAAAATTTATGTCTTGCACTGTCTGCCCCCCAAAAGCTGTTCCGCGCACCCTTCGAGGAGGGCGGAACCCCAGTCAGGGTTCGCCCCCTCCTTGAGCAATTTATGGATCCGCCCATGATTTGAGCTCGTGGTGAATTAGTCGTTTCCGGGCAGATTTAAAAACAAAACTACTCATTAAACTCCCTTGAAAGCGTTTTTGTTTCTGAATATCTATGTTTCTGTTTTTACAGAGCTGGCCTGATTTCTTTTTTCAGAAGGCTTGACAATCTCATAAAACTTTAACCAATTCACCTAATAAGGTCTTCTCTTCATATCAAGATGCACCTTACAAACAAACTGGAAACTATATGCAACAAAACAGCAGTAGATTAAAACATGCATACTTACTCTAACAATGGCAGGAACAAGACTGGCGCGGTGAAGGGCCGGAAAGGAGCAGTTGCCGGCCGCGCCGTCCCAGGTCCTGCCGCTCATTACCAGCGGCGTCTGGCAGCAGATGCCATAATCAACCGCCGCGCCCGCCGAGTAATTAATTTCGCCAATTAGGCTTACACGGCGGGACTGCTGACCAGCCGACCTCCTGCCGGTCCCACCGCCTGTCATGGAACTACTCAGCCTTCTGGAAACAGGCACCGCCACCAGCTGCACCACGCCGACCCAGATTGAAGCCCAACGAAGCGGTTACCAAGTTTGGACACATGGAACTCGTGATGTGTCTATAAGTCGTCGACCATGCCTGTAAAATGTGGTGTCCAAAAGGCTGCACATTATTTTGAAGCTACAGGTTTTAGGGAGTAAAGTGACCCCAGCAAAGACACACGGACCGTTTTCTGGCCCCAGCGCGGGCGTCTCGCTGTCGCCTGCGACGCGTCGTCGCCAGCGGCGGGACGCGGCGCACGCGACGCGTGGTGGCCAGCCCTGCTCGACACCATAGAGTCGCCAGTCGATGTTTATGGCACGGCTACTGGAAACCGGCGGAGCCTGAGCCCGCCGCCTGGTAACGTGGTGCGAAACTACATCCGCTGGCCCGGGGTATCATCCCGTGTTCGGCAACTTGCGAGAAATTACCCCATCCAGGCAAAGGGTAACGTTTGCGGTCAGTCCATAAAGTTAACGCAGTTTAAATACATATGGCATAATCCATAGCATATCCATTGACTAGAAAAACACCACCTGTGAGCACTCGTGCGGCGCCAGTTTCTGCCACCGCCGTTGGCTGGGAGCGGTGATGTCCGGGAGGCAGTACCTGGCGGCCCAGGGCCGAGCGGGAACGGCCCCGCCGCTCGTAACACCGACACCACCAAGTGGCCATGATTCTCTTTATTACACGCCGAAGACTATTGTGGTTCCGGCTAATAGCCGCTGTAAGTCCGCGGCGCCATTTTACGCCGATTAGCGATACGCGATGCCCGTTTTATTTCAGGCGCTAAACAAAGAGCTCTGAGGCGTCCAAAGTGGCCTGCAGTCCAATTACCGACATTTTGTTGGCACGGATGTATCCGCGGCACGTGATAAGTGCGGAGTTTGTGACGTATCAGGACTCATCTGTCGTGAAAAGGCACTTCACCGAGTGGCCGGTTCGGAGGGGCGATTTTCTGACCAAGACTGGACTAATTCCAGGCGCAATCATTGCGCCTGGCTCCTTTCAGTACTGTCTACATACTCACCTCATGTGATACTCTCCTGGGTACCATGGATAACAGGTGCCGAAAAACGGTTAAAAACTTTCAATGACATTCCCGTCCCGGTGAAGGTATCCTTAAGCCGCACCCTGGATACCACAAATCTAAGATCCAATATATTTTTGGAACGAGTTTCCATCAGCGTAACGTGGGGTGGGGAGGGAGAAGGCGTATTCTGAAGTCCTTTCTTCCCAGTTAACGCCATAGGACCAGTGGTTAAAAACATTTTAAGGAAATAGGATCGCATATGCTTCCAGACCCAGAAGACACTGGTCAACAGCCAAAATGGATCCAGCATGGGAGTGCCTGTTCCTACCTATTTTGGTACGCTGATTCCGAATCTGATAACCGTTTTGCTCCATCGGACCCAGTTTTCTGCCCAGGGCATACCTTGTGTATAGCCATGAGCTTAAAAGTGGTGTTTGAAATGACCATTATCTGCCAAATTGTTTTTATTAATTTTAGACCTAAATTAACACTGAAAGAATAGATACAATAATAATCGGAGCTTTCGACTTCAAGTCATCCTCAGCTATGATACACTTTTTTAGCACAAAAGTTCAAAAAGACTATCACACGCTTAGGAGCAACCACTTCTTCCTGCAAAATTATATGGAACGGTGAACAGTAGAAGAAACACGCATTTTCACACAGTATACGTATCAATCTGAGACATTTTTTATATTTTCTTCCTAAAACAGTTATATATATATATATATATATATATATATATATATATATATATATATATATATATATATATATATATATATATATATATGTACATTTATACATATGTCACGCATCACAAGACCAACTAGATGTTTTTTATTGTTTTTATTATATTTTTTATTTTAAGGTGATTTGTGGGTGATAGGCGAAGAAGCTGACATGGTATTCATTTTCGGTTCAAGTTCACGTATAAAAATGGATTCCTTGATCTTTGTTTCTGCGACGTCCTGGTTAACACTTGCTTGTGGTAACCCCTAGACAAGTTATCGTGGCTGCTGCAATGTATCCTTTTTCAAATCCTCAAATTTGTTCCAGCACATCTAGAACACACAGACGACTTTCTAAACAGACTTAAACTAGGTTTCCGCATCATCTCCCCCCGAAAAGTGTTGTTTTCTCCTTTGATGTGGTTAATCTATATGGTAGTATTCCCATTCAAGAAGGCATAGACGCAACGATGTCCTTAATTGAAAGCAATGCAGACCAAATCAACCTTTTCGGCATATCAATCACCAATCTTCGCACACCAATAAGTCACGTAGGTACTTGAGAATAGTTTTGTACGATTTGGGGAGAAATACTACCAACAAACAACAGGACTAGCAATGGGTAACAGAATAGCGCCTCCCGTGGCTCTTGTTTTCATGCATAGGCTAGAAACTACCTTCATGGCGGGACAGCCTCTGAATCCAATCTTCTATGTCCGCTACATTGATGACATATGGGGAGTATGGACACATGGGTTTGACTCATTACAAAGCTTTTTCAATCGATGGAACTCCTACAATCCTGCTATAAAATTCACCATGGAACACGCACAAGACCCAGGCACTATAACTTTTTTGGATACCCTTATCACAGTAAGACATAGTTTTTATTCTACAGAACTCTACATGAAACCTATGACAGCACCAATAATCCTTCCTTTTGCTTTCGCCCACCCTATGTCAACCAAAAGATCCATTCTACATATACAGATAACTAGAGCCATCCGCTGCTCATCGGACACAGTAACTAAAGAACGTAGCATAGAAAAAATAGCTAGACTTTTCTTGCTCACTGGTTACCCTCAAAAGCTCATCTATCATGTACCAGGAATTCTGCATCAAATGATTTTAAAACTCTTAAATCGCACAATAGCCCCTACAGGAACAAAACAAGCCGTACTGATGTCATTTACATGCGCCTCCCGTTCATTAATGATACACTGTCTAAGCGGATACAAGGAATCATCAGAGCCTCAAAATTACCCATCCGCATATCCTGGACTTCTGGAACACCCCTAAAACAAAAACTGATACGATCTGCTCTGATGCATCCTCCTGTCCAGCTGGGAACAAACACTGCCATGCTTGTGAGTGTGGCCTTCGGGGCAAATGTATGACCCGGCTCGTTGTTTATAAGGCCACCTGCACTAAATGTGAGCATTTAGGGAATGTCCATTCATATGTAGGCGAGAGCAAAAGACCCATTAGGTACCGTCTAAATGAACATTTAGGTGATGCTCGCCTACATAGAGTGGACACGCCCTTCGGTGACCATATATTACACTATCATAAAGACCTAAGTGCTGATGAAATTAACTCCCTATTTTGGATCGAAATTTTAAGTGTTAACCGGGACGTCGCAGAAACGAAGATCAAGGAATCCATTTTTATACGTGATCTTGAACCAAAAATGAATACCATGTCAGCTTCTTGGCCTATCACCCACAAATCACCTTGAAATAAAAATAAAAAATATAATAAACACAATACAAACATATAGTTGGCCTTGTGATGCGTGATATATGTATAATTTTTTTTTATATATATATATATATATATATATATATATATATATATATATATAATTGTTTTAGGAAGAAAATAGAACAAAGCCATGTCTAAGATTGATATGTATACTGTGTGAAAATGCGTGTTTTTTCCTACTGTTCACCGTTTCATATAATTCTGCAGGAAGAAGTGGTTGCTCTTAAGCGTGCGATAGTCTTTTGAATTTTTGTGCTAGAAAAAGTGTATCATACATAAAGATTAACTATTACTACTTATAATAGTAGTAGTAATAGTAGTAATAGTTGATCTCTATGGTATCATAGCTGAGGATGACTTGAAGTCGAAAGCTCCGATTATTATTGTTTCTATTCTTTCAGTGCTAATTTAGGTCTAAAATAAATACAAACAATTTGGCAGATAATGGTCATTTCAAGCACCACTTTTAAGCTCATAACTATGCTGCTGCCAACAGTTCTCCACCTACTTTCTTGTGTATAGCCCTTTTACCAATCCGCGCGTAGTCATTGGCCCAGCTGGTCAACAGCCAAAATGGATCCGGCACGTGAACACCTGTTTGTGCCTATTTCGATACCGCTGATTTCAAATTTAGTAGCCGTTTTTTGCCATCTGACCTGGTTTCTTCTCCAGAGCATACCTGGTGTATAGCTCCTACACTTTCCACACATTGTCATCAGCCTAGCCTTTTGTGGAAAAATATAGATCAAGGATGTCGAGAATCCGGATTATCTGCTCTCAGACAATGCAGCTTATCAATATACATGTGAATTTATTGCAACGGAAGACTACCTCGCATTCAAGTGCATGAACATTGTACATTGAACAAGGTTTGCGCTCGGTCGCACAAGCTCGCCGGTATTGTAGACCGAGAGGTGACGTCGCAACATTATATGATGAGGATTTTATGTCAGAGTCAAGGTCATACCACCATTTCAAGGTCATTGATCCTAGTGCTTTTGGTCGGATGATGCCGCCTAATATGACGTATATCATGATATGACGTCCTACGCTAGGTCACTCAATCTTGAGCTCATATGACGTATATCATGATATGACGTCTTACGCTAGGTCACTCAATCTTGAGCTCAAAGTCGCCGGTTCAAGACAAAGGTCATGGGTCAAGGTCAAACCTTATTTTCCGCCCGACGTTTGCCATAGTGCTAGTTGCAGTACACGTTTTAGGCAAAATGTAATATTTTGACGTCAAAGGTCAATGGCCTTGAGCGACTTTGGCCTAAAAGTTTCAGAGAACATTGCCTCAGACCTTTCCTCTGTTACTTCAGGCCACTTTCTCTCCATATCCGGCTTCTCATCGCATAATTACGGCATTTCCCAATGGCTACCCTGCACATACTGAATTTGACCTATATGGCCTCGTTTTACCTTGAATATATTGACCTAGGTCTATGAAAATCGGGTTTAAGGTAGAATACCCTAGCCTCCACAAATACCTAAGCGTTCATTTTCCTCCACGTCTTGGGTTTTGTACTGTCAATGTAATGTCACTGACGCCAAGAAGGCTTGCACAAAGACGACACACAGACATACTGGATATAAAAATTCTGGTCTGATACGGCATTTCTGCTGCCAGATTCGTGTTCAGCGCCACAAATTATCCTAGAAACGGACTATTTTATATTGGATCCACGACAAAAGTTAAATTTTGTTGACCAGTGAAATCGGACGCTTCACTTTTGTACCGACTAGTTCCATTGACGGTTTTGTTGGTACCCTGTTCGATGCGATCTGCTGGATCTATTTGGCTGGAGCTCGCGGCTTTGAAGCCGTCTCGCCTGGTTCCGCGCTGTGTGAGGATGCGTGCGGAGCTGGTTGTCGCAGACTCCGGTCACACACGTCAGCGTTTGACTCAGACAACGATCATCGGCGCCGAGAGCTCAGTAAAAACGCCTCTTCAAGGCTGACGGCTTAATCATACCAGTATCCTTCCAAATTGTTTTTCTTTCTGTACAGATCACAAGGGAGGAAGCGAAAGAACAAAGAATATCCGAAGATCATGGTGGAACTTGTCTAACCATCAGTAACAGCGCTATTTGTTATCTCAAGTTTAAGCCCATTGGTATCTTTATTACTAGCACTTTATGACACTCCCAAAGGACTTAAGAAGCACGCTTTATTCTCTTGTGATCTGTCTTCCGCTGCTGGAATGGCGTCTTCAGAAATTATGTACAAGGAGGCCAGAAAGTGTTGTGTCGGGCTGGTATCATTGATGGGAATATAAAAGGAAAACATAAACGGATACTCCGGACCTGAGTGGGGTTGATGATCGGGGTTAATGATAAAACGGATACTCCGAACCTGTTGCGTGAGTGATGATCCGTTTGGTCACTTGTTGTAGCCCATGAGAGTTGCAATAAAAACACATACAGGTACTTTTTTACATCTTGGCTTAAACAGTCATGACGGGAAAAAACAAATTTGGCATCTGCCGTCTTACAAAAGATTGTCATGCAGCTCTCAAAGAATCAGCCAAGGATGTTTCAAATGACAAAATAACAAAACTTCAAACACTTTCACATATCATCGTGCGTGCATGTCCTAATTGGCAAGCTCAAAGTGTCCATATAGAACTCATGAAGAATATCAGTTCTGATGAATGACCCTGTATGTCGAATCCCCTGACAGAAGGATAAGTATCGGGTGGAAGCGGTCTCATAGCACCTATCGAAACCATTCTTGCACGGTGATGCTGCTGTCAAGAGGCGGAAAGTATAAATGAGCTGTCTGCCTATGGCAGTATGTTCATGTTATAGCTGCACATATATCAGGCACGAGTCCAGTTTCTAGACAAACCAACATCTTTGGGGAAAACATCAAGAAAAAGGTAGTGCAGATGTTCGTTATTTGATATTTTTCGTCACGTGCCCATCGGGGAAATACAGATTCAATCTAAGAAAAAAACTCCCCGGTGGGCTGCAGGAATTTCAAGAGATAACGAAGTTCGTAATGGGTGACTTTATATATCTTCTCATTTGTCATAATCATTTCTATGACAAAAGCTCATCAGATTGTGTCCGAAATATCGCGACCATGTTCGAAAACGCTGGGAGCGTCTCCAGTCTCCACAGGACTCCAATCACCAGGCGACCCGCCAGCCACGGCCCTGACACGGCCCAGCGTTACCTGACCTGACCTGGTGTCACCAGAAGTGCTCAGTGGCCCAGCCTGTCGGGCTGCGCAGGCGCAGTGCGCTGTTTATCGGGTGTCGCCCACGGCGGGTGGCGCTGCGGCGGTGACGCGACGCAGCCGCCGCCCGCGCAGCACACATTATCGACACTATTAATTAGCTGCCAGACTGCGTTTGCGACGTCGGCGGAATCGGCCGCTAGCTGTTTATGCAGGGGTGCGCGGGCCACACAGGCGCGGGCGCGGGTCACCGCCCTTCTTGTCCTGTCCGAGAGGACCTCCGCCCCCGCCCCCGCCCCGCCCCGCCTCCGTCCTCGTCTCTGGCTAGAGACGACCAGTCTAATGGACAGTAGTCTACAAAATCAAACATCTCACCTCGAATATGCCTACCGAAGCACCCTGCAGGCCAGATTTAAGTATATACTGCATGTTATAAGCATGCAAAAATAGCAGATAATTCAAAGTCAAATATGAACAACCTGCACGATAACTCTATGTATCCATAATACAAACATGAACTGATAGCATGACGAGATGGACTGACCTTGCCCTTGTAGTCAGAGAGCTGGCCTCTGCCGTTGACAATTATTCTTAAATCGACAAATATTGAACCGTATTATATGACATGGACACAGCAACCACATTTGTTGTCCAGATAATTCGAAGTAACAGGAAAGTACAGTGATATTCAGGAGGGACAGAAGCGACCACCACACAACGCCAACACTCGGTCCCTGATTCCGATGTCTTAGCGGACCACGTGGCGGCCGGATCAGTGCCGCAAAGGTCACTAAGGTCACGTTGACTGCCTGAGGCGCCGGCAGCCGCTCATCGGGGGAAGGGGAGGGGACACCACGTGCATTGGTCGATCGAGGTGAACTTCAAAGCAGATAAACTTCAACGGGTAGATCAAGTCTCTAACTGTATAATATCGCAAAACAATATTTAACCTGATTTTTTTCTGGACTGTCACTGTCCACATCTCAAATCGCACCAGCCACACCGGAATTTTTAAGTGTTGCCTTAGGGTGTTCTATCAAGTTTGCACTTCTAGCAGATGTGCAGTTATGAATAGATAGAGATACCTACATTGATTTTTTTTATTTATAAATTTTGTCCAAGCCGTTCCCCCTATGGCTGTTGCAGTCGGAGTCTCACTGAAGTCCTCAAGGGACTTGTCAAGGAGACCCCGACCCCACCACCCGAAAGAGCAACTCCCACAATGAAGGGTTAATTTAGAAGGCAAAGTTTAACGTCCCGCAAAGCACAGGGACGGCCACCCCGCTCAGGTCGCCCTCTCACCAGCCAGTTGCCAGCCGACCTACGCCGGGTAAACTATTGAGCGACGGAGCATCTCAGGGGAACCGATCCCAAGCCTGGACATGCAGTGCCACTGCATGTTTCTGAGCAGCGGGCCGGAGCCCAACGCTCTACCAACTGAGCTACTGGGGCGGCATAGCTGATGATACCTTTGACACCTTTGTTTTCAGCCTCTCTGAACTTTAACAGTTGACTTTTATATGTTAAGGGATGCATAAAGCGTAAGCTTGCTATGCTAAGTTCACTGCCAATTTAACTGGTAGGTGTGCCCAGTCCCTGATCACGAGACGCCATGCTGTGATGTCTTAAGGGTGTCATATGCCAAATTCCCTTACCTGTCCTCAATATCAATAACTTTACCAATTTTGGAAGTGTCTCGCTAGCACCTAAAGCGGAATAGGCACTTTTGGGCCTTATCTTTAATCTCTGGTCTTGTTTTTTAATGACCCTTTACTTGTTAAGTTTGAATCCATCTAGCATTTCATCCGCTGTAGAATGATTCCTGTAAGGCACAAGAGGAATGCCCTCCTTGCAGCTGAATATTTCTTTAGGAATTTACAGAGAAGAAATCAGTTCACTTCATAAAGCTAAAAATGGAATAGAGGAATGCTGCAGCTCCTGGTGCAGATCGTTCAGCTACACCGCAAACTGTCAACAGAGGATTTTGCCTTCTTGTGAATAAGTGACGTATCCACGCCTATTATTAAAACAACATCATGTGAATATAGATGCAGGAGGCATTGGAACCTAATATGTTAAAATTTGTTCATGCATTATTAACGGAGCCGGGCGGTCGGCTACTTAAGCTCGATGCTCCACTAATCCGCTGCTTACGAACTTTCCGAATGGTAGAGTAGAAGTGGTAGCTTCTTCTATAACCAATAAATAGCAGAGTAGTGAGTAGCAGACTCAAAATAATTCAAAATAGCTACGGTACCGACAGGCTGTTAAGGAAATCAGTTATACAAAAATAGGCGATAAATTAAGGGGCGTTCTCTTCAATAGGAAAAACAAAGGGGGATTGAATGAATGATCGGGTTGTTTGATGTGCTTTGCCAGCTTACAATAGGTTCACAAATGTATTATTTAGTATAGAGGTAAACAGCAGATTTCCTTGAATTTTTTGTTCAACACGCGTCCCGCTGGGGTCCCTTGCATGACGCACCCCGCTGGGGGGCGTTTTTCGCCCCACCCTCCGTATCTCGTTCCCCACAAAAGCTAAAGGAAAATTACGGGCGGCGTTCGAAAGCCCTTGACAAGACGAAGAGAATTTATGTGGATAATTTTTATGTCAGGTCAATATTGAGGTCAGCATAGGTCAAAGAATGCTCCATAAGCTTACAACAGAGCAGTGTACGTTTCCCTCTCTAGATCTGTCCTCAGGGGAGCCAGAGCAAATCTTTATGCATAATTAGCTTCCTCTCATCGTGGCAAATCAAATGGTGTATAATATGACCTGGCTAGGTCAAATAGTCAAAATGACCTGACCTCGACCTAGGTCAGGGTCACAGAGTGACCTGGTATGGTCATATTGCATATAAATCGACTCCCCGTGGCAATATAAACACAATGCAAGCAAAATGGGAGCTTTATCTCAATTCAGTGAGACGTTATTGGCAAAACAATCACTCTCTGCTCCCGTGACCTGATATGACCTTTGAGAAGTCAGATGCTCAAAAACTCAACTTTATGGTCAAGATCGTGGTAAGAATGGACAGTTTGAGGATTCTCAGCCTTATCTATCCTGTATTTCCTGAAAACAAGTCCATTCTATTTTTCACCATAGACTTATAATGGGGCGACCAAAAAATTGACCCAAACTTAGGTCACCAATATCAAAATTCCGAGATAGCAGATTTGTAGACCCTAATGACCTTATCATATTGTGGAAGTTTCAAAATGATCGCTTGGCTAACGTTCCCTGAGCGCTGCTTCAAACTCGTAATTTTAGGTTTTGGGGTCGGGTCACTTGACCCTGAATAGCTCCTTGACCTGACATGACATTAACTCAAAATTTGGTCAGATGTGTAAAATTGATCAAAAATAAGGTACCGTAAGTTTCGTTGTTCCGCGTCTCTTCGTTTTTGAGCTATCTGGGAAAAACCAGGAGGGGGTGAATTTCGCCCCCAGCGGGGCGCGTGTTAAAAAGAACAGCGCAAAACTTTTTTTTTTGTTAGAGCCTTAGTAGCGTTTTTTAATAAGAAGTAGCGATAGAAGTTTAGCGGAATAGCAGGTGGAGGTTTCACGATTTGAGAAATTATCGCTGGTAGCCTGGTTTCAGCTAGCCAAAGTAGCGGAAAAAGCGGTAGCGGTTTCACAAATTGTGTAACTGTGCGCACGTGTGACTATTTAGCTTATAACAGAAATGAAATATGAGTTCAGAAACTATTTTGTAGTTTGAAATTATCAGCATTGCATTGTCTGGGTGCTTGTTTCCAGTCAACATCCATTGTGTTAAAGGCACTTGGGGTGTGCCCTTTCATTCCTTTCCAGGGTTATAAGCGCTTGAAAAACAGCAATCATTGAGGTTTACCCATCCACCAAGTACTACGGTTGTATGACGTCGCCAACTCATCTAGTAAGATATGGCGGAAACCAGATCACACCTTATTCAGGGAACCCGATAGGACTAGAATGCTGAAAACTTTCCTCAGAAAGTTTGCGCCTAGGACTACTGATTAAATACTTGCTCTGCTACACTGACAGAAAAATTGAGTCCTTTTGATAAACTGAGTCGGTGCTGAAAGCGAGTCTGGATTCTGGTGTCAAACTCGGTTGGAATCAGGCAGAATCAGGCTTATTGTATTGCCGTTGCAGACTCAATGTAATCTTTTGGACTAGATTGAGTCCAGCAAGTAGTGTTTTCTGATGCTCATAGAGTGATCACCGTAAGCTCGGGAATACAATTTCTGATGACTGGTTTCGAATGATTCTTCGCTTGGTATAGAAAAACTCCACGGCATCAATGTATTCCATCAGCAAAATTGTTAGGGAATCATTATATTCCAGCTCTCCACGAGACATGGTTTAGAAAAATATGCCCCTCCACTCAACACGGCAACTGAATTCGATGCAAGCCTCGAACGAAACCGCCTATTTTGAGTCTGCATTTGGCATAAAATTAGTCTAGTAGCAAAACTGATGCTGGTATAATTGTAGTCTTTGTGGCATACTTTGAGTCGTGCATGGAGTTTCATTGGGTTCACGAGATGTTTCTCGTTAGTCTTGGTGTTTTTTCTTAAATGGAAACTTTCTGTAAAGATGTTACTTATCGTGCTGTTGTGGCCTTGCTATTACATTAACTTTGTTTAATGATAATGAGGGTAATTCAATTTTTACCGCAGTCTACGTCAGCCTCAAGAAAAGATAACATAATCATAGCTTTGTATTAGGACACAAACATTAAATAACAATCACGTTCACCATTTTTCGGACACACATGAAATGCCTTTAATGAACAGTCCTCTCCCATATCGCCCAGAAGTTTACACTTCAAGCACATGCCACTGTCGCCAGAGAGAGCAGCCCTCGTTTACTTTGGATATATAGAGCTAATTATAGACATGTTTGATTCAAAGCATTCTGTCATGGCTGAGACAATCTCATACTGTACACGATATCGTACAGAATGAGACTTACCTCTGTCCAGCGATGGACGTGCGTTCGGAGGCTCCTGTGAAAATCCTTCCAATCTTTTTAAGCGCCCCTAATCTGTGCTCAAAGTGAGCTGAACACGATATTTAGAACCCGTGGGTGACTGTATCCAACAGTAACAGATGCTTCTCATTACTTTATCAACTTTGCAGAGCAAGGGCTGTTCTGCACGGCCAAACTTGGGGCTTCAGTGCATGTTGCCGTCCTCTGGCTGACACACATGGACTCCTGGTTTTGGCCACCAGTACAATGAATGCCTGAACCGTCGCAGCCCTAGTATGCTTCTTCACTCTCGCTAGCTCTCAGCGGAGTCTGTCGGTCATCAGACTCAGCTTAAGCTTCTCCTCTTGATCCGTTATCACCGCTAGGTCTGTTGATGTGGCTTCTCCCGTAAACCATGCCAAATGCAGCGTGGCTTCTTTAGGCCCCTCAGGTCAAAACCTGAGTTGGATCGATGTAGAAGCACGTGCCAACGTAAAGTGAAAAGGGTCAACTATTCCCCTCAAATTTCGCTCGGATCACGATGCCTAAGCTCTGTGGCCAGCTCTGCGTGCAATGGCAGGAACACTGAAGATGGCGCGAGACGGCGAGTAAGTTTTTTCAATCGCGGGTCGAGCACGCGCACGCAATCTCCGGATACGCTTTGACGTGGTATCAAAATACACTGGGGTTTCGAATGATTCTGCAGTGAAAGCTCCCATATTCCTGGTTATTTCTGGTGACAGCATATATTGATTCCTAGTATAAAATGAAACTTTGAAGTAGATATTAATAGCTCTTTGAATTTCACGGCTAGAATAGGTCGAGCACCTATGGTAAAATGATGCTTTGTGGTATAAAAGAATCCCACTTGTAACACCATATTGGTATCATAGCTTCTTCCCACCATGTTTAGAAGCCGAGAATCATTTTAAGCTGTCAAGGCCAACAAAAACACTTCCTGTGCTGGAATTATGCTGGGAAGAGGATCTAATGAGAGCAAGTATGCTCAAATGTTCCTTCAATAAGGTTTCATGGCATCATATTATGCTCGAGCAGACCGTGATTCCGGATTAGATAGAGCACATAGGAATAAAAAGGTCTCTCAGTGTAGAAAGGTGTAATAACAAGAGTAACCTTTTAAGCCATAAAAGTGCCCTTTTTGGTCCGCTGTGAAAAGTAAAAAAAAACACTGCCCCACCTCCTCCAACTCCATTGGGTAAGCTACTAAATTCAGGAGCGTGGATTTACAAAATCATTGGGGGGCACCAAAATTTGAAACAATGTCAATAACTACCATAATACAAGGTGATCGTATAATATAAAGTGTGTTTTAGCTTTCTCTTAGTCCTTTTAAGAAGCACAAAACCGACCAAAAATTATTGAAATTAAGAGCAATTCAAAGCATTACTTAACACTATTTCGACGTTACGTTAGGGGCTTCTAGGCATCCCAATAATATACAAATCCACACCCTTGACTGCAGTGATACATGGTCCAGAACACGGTCTTTTTATTGCTTTTATTGATTGGATATTGTTTGATTGTTTGATGTAGGTATCGTATTTGTATTGCTTTTTTGTTTTGGGTTGTCTCCCATTTTGTTTCCGTCCTTTATCTACAAACTCATACAAGTTTTTGTATGAATGGCTGTCTGAATCACCTGGGATCGAAGAAAAAATAATGACCGGGATCGACACAATGGAAACATTAAGTATTCATTAATGCTTTGGACGGAAGAAATTAAAGAATTTCCAGCCAAATTCATTGAAAATCACAATTAACCCGCGCGGGGCTGGGGGGGGTAAATTTTACCCCCCCAACCTCGCGAATTTTGGGATATCCCAAAAATGGCGGCGCGCAGCGCCGCCAAATTTTCAGTACCTTTTTTACATAAATTTTACACATTTCCGCCCAATAAAAATAAAATCGGTTGAAAACTTTTTGAGAAATAAGCAAAAATGTGACGTCACTACAGGCGATTTTTGTACCGAAATCGCGCAATGTTTAAAGAGCTGCTGAAGCTACAGTTCTGAACCGATTTCCAATTTTCTTGCATGAAACGATAGGAATTATTGTGGTCTTCAAAATGGCAATCTCGGATTTTCAATATTTTGGTTTTGGAAAAAAATAATTATTTTTTTTGGAAAAAGTTACAAAATTTCTAAAATTTTCAAGATTTTGCAAAAACCGGAATTTATTTGGTAAAGCACTATACAGTGCTTATGCATGACAAATTTTGAGTCTCTAGCTTTATAAATTTAGCCTGGAGAGTTGCGAAAGCTCAGCGACTCACGCTCTGATTTTTAGGGCTGATCAATACTGTCTTTATTTAGTGAATCATAGTGATCCTGCTATCACACCTGACTTCTCACTTGATCACTTGATCATCACCAATCCTCTTTTCAAACTTCTATCCCCTCCCCCTCTCACTACCCCTCTCCATCATCAAATTCGGCAACCCTTTTCCTAATTATACGCCATTTCAAATGAAAGTGCATAATTGCTTGATCATGCCATTTACATGCGTTGCCTCTCGTCTTGGATACTTTTTATCCACTAATGTCTTTCCAAGAATCGGTTATTAGCACTTGTGTTCTTTTCACACAAACAGACCGTCTGTGACACCACCCCACCCCTCCCCTCCCCCTTTCCACTCACTTCAACAAGCTATAATTAGACTTTTTGACCCAGGATGACCTCGTACACGCTGTACACTACTTTTATAGTGTTCCTGAGACAAAACTGGTCCCAAACCATGTGTCATTTGGCAAAAAGTATGAACTTAAAAAGTTGACCTCTGATGACCTACCTTGACCCCGGCTGTGCAAGTTGAGACCAGAGTATTTCAGATATGATTCTCTGAACATCATAGCTGAATTCTGCATGCAAAATGGCTCAAAAACATGTATCGCATGACCACATTTGGATACAAAAATATGGTGACCTTTAGTGACCTCATCTTGACCTGACCCGGTCATGCCACCAGCCTAACGGTCTCAAAGTACCTTGCTGCATTCAAGTGAAGGCTTTCCATGAAGTATGAAGCTCATAGCTTCCATTGCCTGATCTCCGTAGCATTGCAACCTCAAAAACCACGCTTTTGACAGCTGACCTCAGTTTGACCTTAACTTTGACCTCAAACTTTAAATTAAGTACATATTTTTAGTTGTTCGTGATGAGATCTTTCGATTGGCGTTTGAATTTTCCAAATCGGACCATTAGTTCGGGAGATAACAGGAGGGTAAAATTTACCCCCAGCCCCGCGCGTTCGGCTGGAGACCTCAGCCCCGCGCGGGTTAAGCTCACAGCCCTCTAGGTATCTACTGCAGGAGGTGAGGCATGGGATCTGCACAGGCCTGAAAATACGTGCAGCGTCAAGGCCGGTTACCCACATCTTCCACAGAAAATCTAGGGTAAACCTAACTCAATTCTTGCACAATGGACTTCCTTTAGCCATTTCTACTCGCAGCTTATAAATGGAAGGGTATGAAAGGGCACACCCAAGATACATTCAACATAAGGTACGTTCACTGGAAACAAGCGGCCAGGTGATGTAATGTTTAGCATTTCAAGTTACATGATAATTTCTGAACTCATATTTCATTTCTGTTGCAAAGTAAATAATCACAAGTGCACACAGTTACACAATTTGTGAAACCGCTACCGCTTCTTACGCTGCCTTGGCTAGCTGAAACCAGGCTACCAGCGATAATTTCTCAAAATCGTGAAACATCCACCTGCTATTCCGCTACTCCCATATCGCTACTTCTTATTAAAAAGCGGTACTAGGGCCCTAATAATAAACGTTTTTTATTGTTCTTTTGAACAAATTGCAAGGAAATCTGCTGTTTACCACTATACTGAATAAAGAATTTGGGAATCTACTATATGCTCGCGAACAAAATCACACAACCCAATAATTCATTCAATCTCTCTTGATTTTTCATATTGAGAAAAATGTTCCTCAGTCTCAATATATATATATATATATATATATATATATATATATATATATATATATATATGAATTTGGGAAGCTTGTTTTTGTATTAGTGCTCTCCTGAGCAGCCTGTCGGTAGCGTAGCAATTTTGAATTATTTTGAGTCTGCTACCCACTAGTCTGCTACCTTTTGGTTATAGAAGAAGCTACCACTTCTCCTCTACCATTTGGAGAGTTCGTAAGTAGCGGATTAGTGGAGCATCGGGCTTAAGCAGTGGACCACCCGGCCCTGCTAATAATGCATAAGCGAACTTGACTCTATTAGGTTTCAATGCCTTTTTCATCTATATTCCCACGATATTTTTACTTATACACTGAGAGAAAAATTGAGTCCTTCTGGCTAAACTGAGTCGGTGCTGAAAGTGAGTCTGGATTCTGGTGTCAAACTCGGTTGGAATCAGGCAGAATCAGGCTCATTGTATTCCCTTCGCAGACTCAAGGTAATCTCTTAGACTGGATTGAGTCTAGCACGTAGTGTTTTCTGAAGCTCATAGAATGATCACCGTAAGCTCGGGAATCAAATGTCTGATGCCTGGTTTCAAATGAGTCTTCGCTCGGTATAGAAAAACTCCACGGCATCAGTGTATTCCATCAGCAAAATCGTCATGGAATCATTATATTCCAGCTCTCCACGAGACATGGTTTAGAAAAACATGCCCCTCCACTCAACACGACAACTGAATTCGATGCAAGCCTCAAACGAAACCGCCTCTTTTGAGTCTGCATTTGGCATAAAATTAGTCTAGTAGCAAAACTGATGCTGGTATAATTTTAGTCTGTGTGGCATACTTTGAGTCGTGCCCAGAGTTTCATTGGGTTCATTAGATGTTCCTCGTTAGTCTTCGTGTTTTTCTTAAATTGAAACTTTCTGTAAAGATGTTACTTATCGTGCCGTTGTGGCCTTGCTATTACATTGACTTTATCTGATGATAATGAGGGTAATCCAATTTGTTTGCCGCAGTCCACTCCAGCCTTGAGAAAAGATAACATAATCGTAACTTTGTAATAGGACTCAAACATTAAACAACAATCACGTTCACCATTTTTCGGACACACATGAAATGCCTTTAACCTTCGCCCGGGTGGGGGTCTTTTTAGACCCCCTCGGGTTTTTCCGAAGTGACCAAAAAACGGCGGCGCGCAGGCTGCCAAACCTGGTCTAGCTGTTGCTTCATCATTTTTACATCTTTCCTGAAAATTTTGGCTCAAGGCGATATCAGGTCAGGTCACCAGGTCAGGTGAAGTGACCTCACCTCAAAAATACTTAGGACGGCATAACTAAAAGAAGGGTTAATCGATCAAGTTGAAACTCATACCACATCTTGGGCCCACCAGGAGCTACAACATTTGTTCCGGGATTTTTATATTGGTGACCTAAGGTCATGTGCAGAGCATGACCTCCCCATCGACAATGCATGGGGAAAATCACGAAATGAGCTTTTCTCAGTAAGTATGGATGGAATCAACTTCAAACATCGGTTGCGACTTGCTCTTAGCCCATTTTTGAAGCTGATACCAAAAGTTTTGACTTGTGACCTTTAAAAGGTCACCTTAGGTCAAATAAGCATTTTTTGGTGTTTTCCTCTATAAATTTTGAATAAACTAAGATAGAGCTTTTATTTTGTCACCGAAGTGTTTGTATAGTCACTGGAAGTCAAATGATATACATCATGACTATACCAGGTCAAGTTGGGTCAGACTGTTGACCTGGGTCAGGTCAAATTCTTAAATTTGACCTGGCATAGCAATATCATATATCATTCGATTCGTATTGACGAGAGGATTGCAATGGTGCATAAACTATGGCTGTATCTTGTTTGGTTTGGAAGCTATTAGCGAAAAGTAAACGCCCTGATGCATGGGTGGCTATGGACATTCCCAAGAATATGCCCAATATTTAGTGACCTGTAGCTCCCTAGGCTTTGACCTGACACGAAAATGAATGCCACTGTAATGAAAGTGCATCTCAAGAGCTTTCGAATGGTGTTAGCAAAATGTTTCTAGCTATCATAGTTTCTGAGATATATGAGATTTTCTTAGTACACCTCATATTAGCGATTTTGACCTATTTTGACCTCTGGTGACCTTGATATTGACCTGACAAGAAAAATGACCGAAGTATTTTCGATATCATTTTCGAAAAGCTTTCGATTGCCGTTTTGCGCTTTTTTCTAGCTCTCTTAGTTTTTGAGATCGTGGGGGGTCTTTTTAGCCCCCCACCAGGGCGAAGGTGGCTCTTACCCGCCACCGGGGCAAGGGTTAATGAACAGTCCTCTTCCATATCGCCCAGGAGCGGTCCAGGCTTATACTTCAAGCGCATGCCGCTGTCATCAGAGATAGCAGCCCTCGTTTACTTTGGATATATAGATATGATTGTAGACATGTTTGCTTCAAAGTATCACGTCATGGCTGAAAAATATCTTTCTGTGCACGATATTGTACAAAATGTGACTTACCTCTGTCCAGCAATGGACGTGCGTTCAGAGGCTCCTGTGAAAATCCTTCCAATCTTTTTAAGCGCCCCTAATCTGTGCTCAAAGTGAGCTTAAAACGATCTTTAGAACACGTGGGTGACTGTATCCAACAGTAACAGATGCTTCTCACTACTTCATCAACTTTGCATAGCAAGGGCTGTTCTGCGCTGCCAAACTTGGGGCTTCAGTCCATGTTGCCGTCATCTAGCTGACACACATGGACTCCTGGTTTTGGCCACCAGTACAATGAATGCCCCTGAACCTTCGCAGCCCCAGTATGCTTCTTCACTCTCGCTAGCTCTCAGCGGAGTCTGTAGGTCATCAGACTCAGCTTAAGCTTCTCCTCTTGATCCGTTATCACCGCTAGGTCTGTCGATGTGGCTACTTCCGTAAACCATGCCAAATGCAGCGTGGCTTCTTCAGGCCCCTCAGCGTAAAACCTGAGTTGGATCGATGTAGAAGCACGTGTCAACGTAAAGTGAAAAGGGTCAGCTATTCCCCTCAAATTTTGCTCGGATCACGACGCCAAAGCTTTGTGGCCAGCTCTGCGTGCAATGGCAGGAACACTGAAGATGGCGCGAGACGGCGAGTAAGTTTTTTCAATCGCGGGTCGAGCACGCGCACGCAATCTCCGGATACGCTTTGACGTGGGATCAAAATACACTGGGGTTTCGAATGATTCTGCAGCTAAAGCTCCCATATTCCTGGTTATTTCTGGTGACAGAATATATGGATTTCAAGTATAAAATGAAATTTTGATGAGGATATTAATAGCTCTTTCAATTTCGTGGCTAGAATAGGTCGAGCACCTATGGTAAAATGATGCTTTGTGTTGTAAAAAAGATCCCACTTGTAATACCATATTGGTATCATATTAAGCTTCTTCCCACCATGTTTAGAAGCCGAGAATCATTTTAAGCTGTCAAGGCCTACAAAAACACTTCCTGTGCTGGAATTATGTTGGGAAGAGGGTCTAATGAGAGCAAGCATGCTCATATGTTCCTTTAATAAGGTTTCATGGCATCATTTTATGCTCGAGCAGACTGTGATTCCGGATTAGATAGAGCGCATAGGAATAAAATTTCTCTCAGTGTAGGTGTGCATAGGTCACTTCTTCACTGAAGGGCAAAATCCTCCGTTCACACTTTGCGGTGGAGTCGAACGATCTGCAACAGGAACTGCAGCATTCCTCTTTTTCATTTTCAGCGTTATGAAGTGAACTGATCTCTTCTCTATAAATGACCAAAAACTCTCAGCTGCATGGAGGGAAGCACTGCTTTACCTTGCAAGAACATTTTCTATAGCGGTTGAAATGCTAGATGGATCCAAACCCGACAAGTTTAGGGCCATTAAAAAAAACAAAAAGACCAGAGATTGAAGCTAAGTGCCCAAAAGGTGCCTATTGCGTTTTAGGTGCTATCAAAACATTTCCGAAACTGGTTAAGTTATCGATGTTGAGGACAGGTAAAGGAATTTGGTATCTGGCACCCTTATGATATCACAGCATGGCGCCTCATGACCAGGGGCTGGGCACATCTACCCTTAAATTGGCAGTGGGCTTAGAAAGCTTTCACTTCAGATGATCTCAGAATGGAAAAACATGTAGAATAATCTGCAGCCCTCAACATATGGAATTCAACTAGCTAAGTTCAGAAATGCTGAAAACAAAGGTACCAACATAGGTATCTATATATGCATAACTGTACATCTGCCTGAAGTGAAAACTTGATAGAACACCCTAAAGCGACACTTAAAAATTCCGGTGTGCCTGGTGCGGCTTAAGATGTGAACAATGATAATCCAGAAAAGGTCAAATATTGCTTCGCTACATTATACAATAAACAGGTTGCACACTTTCCCTACCCGTTGAAGTTTATCTGCTTTGAGGTTCACCTCAATCGACCGATGCACGTGGTGTCCCCTCCCCTTCCCCCGATGAGCGGCGGCCGGCGCCGTAGGGCAGTCGATGTGACCTCAGTGACCTTTACGGCGCTGACACGGCCGCCACGTGGTCCGCTAAGACATGGAAATCAAGAACCGAGTGTTGGGCGTTGTGTGGTGGTCGTTTCTGTCCCTTCCGAATATCATTGGACAATGCTGTTTCTTCGAGGTATTGAGACAAAAAATGTGGTTAATGTGTTCATGTCATATACTATGTCTGCAATATTTGTCGACTGAGGAATAGCCGTCAACGGCAAAGACCAGCTCTCTAACCTACAAAGGCAAAGTAAATCCATCTCGTCATGCTATCAGTCCATGCTTGTATTATGAGCTATAGAGGTCATCAATGCAGCTTATTCATATCTGACTTTAGATGACCTAGGATTTTACATTTTGCCGAATGTCGAAAGGCCTCTTGCTTAACCCGCATCCCGCTGGGAGTCTGGCGCCACCTTCGCCTCACCGGGATCATTGATGGCCCCAGAGGTCAAGTTGGGTCACGATAGGCTATTTCCACTAAAATATGCAATGCCTAAGAAACCTGAGCACAGCTCTCATGAAATTAGAGCTATTGAGGTCTGGTAAAGTATATTTGGTAGGCAAATACCAAGGTTTTCTCCGCTATGTGGAACATAATGACCTCCTGCTAGTGGTTTGACCTCCAGAGGGCACCTTTTGACCAAACATGGACTGAGGTCACGGAAGGCCATCAAGTATTCTTGCTACTCTATGACTATATCTTACGACTTTATGGTTTTGATTACTATCAAACAAAAGCTAGTGACCAGACATACACGATAACATTTGTTCAGTGCTCTAGCTTGACTATGTCAAGAGTTACCTTCAAAATACTGTTTTTTACCCCTGATGATCTGTGCTGACCTCAGATAAGTCAAAGGGAAAATATCGCCCCTAGAATCCGTAAACTGGTTTCCAAGAATGCTTTTCTGAGCAATCTGAGCATTTGCAATAATGTCTGTGACTTTTAGATCATAAGACAACTTCCCTGTGCTTTTTCAATGGAAGAGGTCACCTCATGACCTGACCTCAGGTCAACAAATCTAAAAATCCAGGATATAAATTTGGTCGACCCTGGAGGGATCATCAAGTGTAGAAAGTTTCAAATCGATCGGCTGAGAAATGTGGCTTTGGTAGAGCTTAAAGGATGAAGTGAGGTGTTCTTGTTTGACCTCGCCTGGTGACCTGACCTAGTGTGGCCCGGGGTAAAAAATCCGAGATAGTGGCAAAATGATGGGATGAAAGGGAGACACCTCAACCGCGATGCTGCGCCTCGGCGTTTTTCTGCTCTTCGGAAAAATATTTAGGGGCCATCGATTGGGCGAGATTTAAGAAATACACGTGATTGGGATTGAAGAATATGGACCTCCAACGTGGTGCCGGGTTCCGTCTTAACAACTCATGAAGTAGATATGGAGAATGTCAGTTTGTCCACATTGAGCTCTATAATATCTAATATACCTACGCACGGACAAAGTTATCATGTTGAACTGTGGAAGTGGCACTCTGGCAGTGACACTGTGGAAGTGGACTCTCTATGGCATGATATAATGACTTTCAACAAAGAAGTTTTCTTCTGGATGTATTTGTGGAATCCTCTTTGAGCTTTCAACATCAAGGGTACCTTTAAGGCAGTTTAAAATATTCATTCATTGATCGTCAGCCTATTAACCACTAGAAGTCCCTCTTAGATCAACTCCGATGAGACAGCGTTCGCCAGCAGAGCACCAGATGATCGTCGTTATCGACATTGCCTGGGACAGCTGCCTCCGGCGGGGGCCTGACGTCGGCGACAGATTGACGTGACACGTCGTCATCCTCCTCGTCGTCTCCTCGTCACGTGACCGCGGGCTCGTCGGAGCGTCGCGCCGTCAACGACGAGCGGCCGTCACGTGAGCGGACCGTTCCGAAGGCGGCGGCTTTGATGTCGATCGGCCGGCGCGGCGGCGGGGGCGACCACAGCGCATCCTCTGTCCGCGACACCATCCGGAAACAATAACACCGCTTAAATACCGCGCCGCGACGATTAGTCGGCGGCGGCTCCCTGAGACGGGGGCCGGCTCGGGGACGTCCGCTGGCACCTCGCCGGGAACGATGCGGTTGAGGGCGCTGCTGCAGCAGCCGTGACCGCCGGCCGGCCCCTGACCCCCCCCACCCCCCGGCCGCCCCCTGTCGCCGCCGATCGCTGCTGCCCAGCATCTTGTCACCGTCTCACGTGACAGTCGGCGCGGGCCGTCACGCCAATTGGTCCGCTCGCGTTACATGGACCGTCGAGCCAATGGCAGGGGCGGGATGCGCCGTACCGGCCGGCCAGCACGGCGGCGCGACGCCACAGCACCGGCGATCGAACGATGCGGCGTTCTTGTCACTGGCGTTTGATGTAGCCGCGCGGCACGCCGGCGCACCCTTTGAAGTGGCGCGGCTGGCCGGCCGACTTATTACGGCGCGCCACGGGTTGCCCTGTTAAACATGCTCTTCATCAGGCCGCCTGCAACCGACGCCATGTTGCATTCCTAATCGTCTCGTAAATTAGCATAATAGATGAAGATGGACCGGTTGGAGTCGAAATTAGCCGGCGGGCGTGGGTCGGTGAGTCGGTCAGTCGGCGGTGCAGCATGGCCGGGCAGCCGCCCGTCGCCCGGCCCCTAGTTCCGTGTCAGCCGCGAATCGACTTTGTTTTGATGGAGTTTGAGCAGCCTGCGGCGGCGGCGGCGCTGTGAAATGACGTGCTGTAGTTGGCGGCGACCGCAGCCGATGAGTGAAGCGTCCAGTTACGACCGTAACTCCGGCACTGACGCGCCATAACGACCGCCGCTCAATGCAGCCGCCCGTCGCACGCCTATCGCCATGTCGCGCTACGGCCCCACTAATTGAAATAGCACCCCATTGTGTTGGGGCGTGACCCGACGACGGCCGGGGAGTCATGCACCTTCCCATCCCCTGTCGGCCAGTTGGTTACGCCGGCCGTCGGCGGCGGCGTCGGCAAAGTCGGCACCAGAGCGCTGCTCACTGCCGGCGCAGCGAAGCGACGCCCCATCGCAGCGGACGGACAGGGGCGCCGTATGTGAAACGGGAGATATCGAATCGAGGTAGAAACATGTAGGAAAATAGCCGAAGTATCTTAAATTTTAGAAAATGGATATATATTTTGATGACCTAATGGCTAGACTGAGATAGCCGTCCCCCGTTTTGCCAGAAAACGAGCAGCGGCGGATCCAGCGTTGGGGTCGCTCATTGGCAACTGCCTAGAAGGTCTAAAGATAAGCAAAGAACAGTTTGAACAAAGTCGGAGATGTCTTGATGAAAGCAGAGTATAAAGGTACAGTTGCTCCTAGTTGAGGCTCACACAGATAAGGTCGGTCTAATATCAATCTCCCTAAAGCCCACTTGACACAGATTTGCGGGCCATTAGCCCACCTCATCTGGGAAAGCTGAATATAAGCAATATTTGTGCTAAATATGCATAGGGAGCATTCTGCTTTCACTAAATAATCAGTTCAGAGCGTGAAACTGAATAGATCTCTCCCTGGTGGGATTTGCTCTTTACCTCAATTTTACCAGTTGCAGCACTGATTCTGCCTGGCTGGTTGGTATTCAATTATCGTAGCTTAAATGTCATATATCGATACACTTTCGAATATTATCACACGGAGACAAACGTACCGGTAAACGCCTTTATTGGTGATAACCGGGCGGATGCTTCTGTTTAAAAATGGGAAGTAAAGATCAGCTTAAATCTTTGGAATATTCCTCGTTATTCGATAATGTAAGTGTTACGAAATCATGCAGATGTCTAACCGGCCTTACAACCAATTTACAAGGATCACAGTAGAAAAATCATGGTAAAAAATGCGGGGCGACTAAAAACAACTAACATAAATAAAGTAGGTGGACTAAGGGGAAACCCGACACCTCCCTTCCCGAAAATAGAAATAATTGTCAACTAGTCTGTTGGTTTAATTGCCGATTTCCTGATATAATTGCTAATTTAATGGCAAAATTAATAGTTCGAAAAGATAATATTTTGCACGTTAGTCTAACAATTTTGGAGGTAACAAAACTTAGCCTTGTTTCTTATTGAAGCCCCACAGAACTTCGTACTTCGAGTAAAGTCGGGAAAGCAGGAAGTGTATTATATTTCAGGTCCGCCAGCGTGGCTATTGGTTCCTTTTGATTCCCAGGCAAATACTTGAGGGAGACGGTCACGGGTCACCTGAAAGTAGACAGGAGGAGATCCAAGGAGGTCGAAGGTAGCCCCCTGAGGTCCGTGGTGCCGTCGCCTGTGAACGTCGGGTGTTAAAGTTACCCTGAAGCCCTTTAACTGCAAGAACTGTGCAAAACAGGTGCTTTAAAATTAGCTTTAGAGCGTGGCCCAGGCAGAAGCATCTTATTTTCCGGCGTCCTCCTTTATTTCCCGCCCATTTCCCGCCAGCCGAAGATCCCCACTTAACTATTTGACCGCCGCTCTTCAGACAGCGGTGTCCAATTGGCCAAGTTTGTCTCGTTACTTTCCGATGACATTTTTGAAATACACCCTTTTTCAACACACAAAGAACTGTGGGATGGCACTCCTCGTGCACCCCGAGAGGTGCCGTCACGAGGTACATACATGCTGTCACCTGAGGCCCCCCTCCACTTATCGAAATCCTAGATCCGTTAAAGCAAGCAAAACAGAGCTCGAATATATAAAGAAATAACCTATATGAGTTATCGTGTCATTCAATAAGCACCACGCAAAAGCTCATGTCAAAAGCCAAAGAATAACTCTCACAGTGTCTTGTTTATGTGGGAAGGGGCTTTAATATTTCATTTGCTTAAGCGGTGACTTTTTCTAGAACCTGCGCGCTATGTATCGTTCACATCGAAGCCTTGTATAAACTCTGCAATACGCATCTCTAATAAGCATGGCAATTCGGCTCCACTGTTGTTTTTGCCAGCACCCGAGGCAGTAAGGGAGACCTGATCTGATTGAAAATGTTTTGAAATGATTGCGCATTTTTGATATCCCGTTAAACGTATGAAATATTCGAAACTGTCATTTGAAAGTACGCTACTTTTAGCCCATTTTGGTATACTTGGTTTTTTTGCACATTAATGTATACGACACTGGGTGTACAAAAATAGCGCCCAAAATCAAATGAGCGTTCACAGAATCTTACAAAAATAGCTCTGAAGCTGATGCAAACTACCCTGGCTCAGGGCAGGTTGGTTCAGCTCCCTGAGCAGCCTGCAACGTGCAAAATGAACGTGAAGAGCAGGTGATGGCAAAGTCTGCTTTATTTTTTGTTTGCTACTTTTCTGGCCGAAAATATGTACGAGACATGATAACTGCGCAAGAAAGCTTTATTTAAGATCGACTGTCTCTTCTTATATTTTGTGTTTTTAATCCATGTTCAAGATTTCTTATTACAAACCAATGCTGCAGCCTGCCCCGAGAACATCATTCATTCATTTAGTCATTTAGCCCCCCTCTCCTAAATCACTTTGCCCCAAACGACACAAGCATCTAGAAAGTAGTTAAAAAGGTTCAAAATTATACGGCAGGAGCCAAGCCCTCCATCCATCAAAAAGTCGCAAAAAGCGCTCCATCATGATCCAATAAAATCAAGAATGACTTGTTGCACTGCCTGTGTGAGCAGTTTTGAACAAACAAATGCATTTGTATTTCCGGCTCGTGAGATGTTAAACCTTGCCCCTGCTTCGGACCAAGAGTTCAAAACCGGGTGATTTCTTCTTACGATAGATTTTAAGCAGAGGCTTTTATTGTGAGCCTTTTGCATCGTTATTGGATGTTTGGTCTTCTACATGCATTCAACCCGTGATGCAACTAGACTCGATTTCCACTCAGCCCAATTAACATGGATTGTCTCAGGACCTGCGCGCGAGAGATGATTGATGTTGATGAACATGTCGCTGTGTCGTTATTTCGCTGCTGTATACCGAGAACGCACTGGAATATGGATAAGGCAGTATAGAAAGAAACTCTTATTGTTTCTATTAACTCGAAGTTATCGAAATGTTTCTTCTAGGAAATCGATATGAACGAACAGAACAAATGTGGTTTTACAGGAGTCAATTCAAATATATTTTTTATTTTAAGCCATGTGCTGAATGTGTTTATACCTAGAAGTGAAGTCTAGGTGATGCAATCGGATAGCGTGCACACTGGGCTCGATGACGTGGTCTTTGTAAGGAGCAGAGGGTGGCACGGTTGAGCCCATCCGGAGGTAGAATTTGACCTCCTGTCCTATCCCAAACCTGGCTCATTATCTTCCCCCTTCCATGCCCCTATCGCCTTGCAGTTACAGGGTCGTAAGACTCCAGGCAAAAAATAGTGCGTAAATAGATATGGATACATATTTGCAAGATTCTGTTGGTAACACCGTCGTGCAATATTACCTCAGCATGATTTATAGTGCCTGCGTGAGCATAGGTACCATGTGGGAGCAGCCTAGGGCCTCCTACTAGTGCAAAAAAACTGTGCAAGCATCCAAGCATCCAAGTATTTTCAAACTTATTCGTTCCTAAATAGGAACGAAAGGTATGTTTCTTGTCAATGTGACAGTCGCACAAGCACGGTGGGTGCACGATTGACTGCGTTACTTCTACTGTCTGGGCAGCTATACGAGCTAGACTATCACCATGCTCCTTTGTTTTCGCTTCATTTAAAGCCTGTAATCATTATTTTGATCTTTGCTTGTTGCTTTCTACGGATGGGATTATCTGATATGAGAATGAAAACCTTAATAATGACGGCTCATTTTTCATGACAATTCTACCTTTGAAAGTGACTTACAAAACATATCTATAGAAGGGCTGCATCGTAGCTCATCCTCGCTATTATTTTTCCGTCGTCTTCCAGTTGCCGTTACGCCGTCTCCCGGTTGCCGTTGCGTCGTCTCCCGATTGCCGTAGTGTTCGTTTCACGATTGCCAGTGTGCTCGTCTTCCATTTGCCGTTACGCTGTCTCCCAGTTGCCGTCGTGTTCGTCTCCCGGTTGCCGGTGAGCTCCTCGTCGTCGCGGTGGACCCTTCAGTTGCAGCCATCGTAACCGTCATCGTCGTGTTGGAGCTGTCGGTTGTCCTGCTGCGGGGCGGGTGCCATCCTTGGGGCGTTCGCTGGCGTCGTATCTGCACCGTCCACCGTTGTACGCGCCGTCAGGGCTCGTCCCTCTTTCCTCCTCCCTTCCGAAGCCCCATGCCTGTCCTCTATTCCACTGCTCTGTGTGGTAAAGTTAACCCGCTCCTGACACAGGAAGGGGTTTTTTTAGCCTCACCCCTTCACGCCTTTGAGCATAGGTATCTTCTTGGTCTTCATAGGTAAACATACGAAATTTTCTGTACATGTTCAGAAATGTTTTCTTCGTTCTTTAAAGGCAGTCAGACAAAAAACGTCCACCCTCTTACGTCATATGGACGTCATGACTTTGAGGCTATTTGAAAAGTAACACCTTTTTAACTTCGTACACATTTTTTGGAAATGAAGAGTAACGTTTTCATTAAGTTTTTTTCTGTGTGGACATATTTTATGATGATTTACCCTTACACACCCATGCTAGTTTTGTTATGATGTCGTCACCGATACCTAGTATACAACGCGTTCACAATTTTTTCTTTTTCAAAATGTACTTTTTCCTGTAAAACCTAAATTTTTGACAAATGTATTTTCCAGATAGTGAAGAATAGGCCACACAATCAGAACCAGTAACCGAAAGACTACCTGTAAATTTGTTCGGGAGGAACCATTTGCGTATTACAGACCTATAAAGTGGCGTCATCAATACATTTTTCTTATCAAATCTCTCCTTTATTAGACTTGATGACCTTATAATGACGTCATCAAATGTGTCAAATAGTCATTATTTTAGGTTATATTCTTATACTATGGGCTCATCCTGTCCCTGGAAATCCAATTTTGACCAAGTTTAGACACTTAAATTCAGATTGGTAAAAAGAATTATCGAAGTTTCTACTAAATATGTAGGGGAAAGTGGGGGAATCTGGACCACCGGGGTAATTCGACACACCCTTGTTACCGCATTTTCTAACGTTGTCACAAGATGGGAAAGACGTAATCTACATCTGTCGTCGGATGGGTAACTTTGCATTTTTAACTTAGTTGAACGGCGACGCAGGAGAAAACCTCCAGGCAAGAAATTTTGATTTTTGCATTTTTGATCTTAAATAAGGGGTCACGAAATGACATTTTCGATGACATTTTATAATGTTTGCAAATACCATTTAGGTGCTTTTGGGGCAATTTAGTATAGCCTCTCGGAATTTATAGCTATTATTGTGATAACCTGAATGTATTACCCAAAGCGACAAGATGTTTCCAAAAACCCAATATGGGGTAATCTGGACCACAGGTAGTCCGGGTTAACCCAATGTCCAAATTGTGGCAAATAGGAAATAAGTGTTGGAATTTATTGACGAGAAAACTGAAAACGATATTGGTTATCTGGCTTTCAGCGATACCACGGAAGTACAGAAAGAATACGGAAGGTCCGCAGTGCACCGAGGAAAATATGGCAGCTTAATATGGTGTAAAATGGGATGGTATATCAAAAGGCAGCGAAGCCACAAAATGTATCAAATTCTATACTCGGGAGGCATGTGAAGGTAACTTTCAATTTCAGACGCCATCCAGAAAAAGTCTATCCGGCAGGTCACTTGACCTGCACTGATGACCTTGACCTGAGATGACCCAAGCTTAAGATTTCGAGAAAAGTTGCGGAATGGATCAAGGATAAGGTGTGCCAAGTACGGCGGCGCTTTGCGCCGCTGTTTTTCGTACTGTCGGAAAAACCCAAAGGGGTGTTCAAACATCCCCACCGGGGTTGAGGGTTAAAATGGAAGCGTGCTTCTTTGGATAGATACAAAGGGATGCCCGCTTCTTGGCATTTCAGTTGGTAGAAAGAAATTATATAACGCACAACTTCAACGGGGAAACTGGTCCCGCAGGCAAGGACTGGCTGTTTGGGGTTTTTGGGGCGGAATCCAAACATTGCACTCAGAGTACCGGAAGCAACATCTGTAGCTATAAGGCGAGGGCGTTCAACAGAGTCATGATGGGGAAGTTCCTTAACGTGTTACAGAAAGAATTAGACAGTAGAATATTTCCGCCGCACAGTTTCACGCAATTTTCAATTGCGATAAGACCGGATGGACATGGATAGGAATACGTTGTTCAACGCGAATAGGTACATGTTTACCGAAGTACTTTCTTGTACAAATAATCCTGTGATGTGTGGGCTGTGTGAAATATATAGACCATACAGTAGTTTCGTACTGCAGTAAAAATCCTGTGATTTGTTTTTGTGATTGATATAATTAATACAGTGTTTCATTCAACAAGCCTTGATTCATTTTAACCCCCAAAAATGTGCCTATTTATATGCTTTGGCTGACAATGTTAGGCGGGGTAATCCGGAACAGCGGAGGGGTAGTTTAGACCAGGGGTGATCCGATTTACCCCGCGATTTTTGACGATCAAATTTTGACATTGTCGCATCTTTTACCACTTTCATAAGAAATGAGGTCGGTTTCACAAAATCTGACTACATGGAGCTGTACCTAAATGTCCGGCTGTCGACAAGGTAAAAGTTAACCCCCTACCGATCCCGTCCTCCCCGGGTGTTTACGTTCTGTGAGGCAATCTCACGAAATGACGTCATGCTCAAGCCCCACTGCTCAGCTCAGGGGCCCTTTAACTGTGTAGGGCCCCCAGACTAGCTCAGAGCCCCCAGTTCAGCACAGGAGGCAACATATTAGCTCAGGGGCCCAGATTAAGTTTCGAGGCCTGGCTTAGTTCAGGCGCCCCAAGGTCGGTTGATATAGGGTCTTTGGCCAGCTCAGGGGTCCCCATTCAAGATCACGGCTCCCAGCTTAGCTTAGATACCAACAGTTTAGGGGGCCCAAACCAGCTCAAGGACCCTCAGTTCAGCTCCAGGGGCCCTGGCTTAGCTCATAGGGTATCAGAGGCCAGTTCAGGGGCCCCTGAACAGCTCAAGGGCCTCAGATCGACTCATTGGACCTTAGATTAGCTCAGGGGCCCCAAGTCATTTAGGTGGGCGGTTTATAATGTTATTTTATCCGTTGCCTAAAACTAAATGGGTGGTGCTGCCCGCTCCTTTCAGCCAAGCCTTAACGACCATGGTGTTTGGCGGGCCCGGGCCTATCCTCGCTCCAGTAAATTTATTCGCTCTGTAATATGATGAAAATGTATTAGTATTGTGTCTATTTTTACCCATGACATTCAATGATACGGGATGTCATGCTTCCTATTATTGACTTATGGTGGTTTGGACTCGTGAAACCTAAATGCTTAATGATAAGAACGATATAAAAAACGAAAACATGAGTTAAGACCGGAGTCGGATTTAAAATAGTGTCAGTATCGGTTTCGTTTCTGCGATTTTTCTCTAGAAACCTCCCAGACCCCAGAATTGTGTCTGGATTGAAATGTATCAATATCAGGTCGTGTTTCTGTTCAAAATGTGGCTTCAGGTGATCAATTTTGATACTTTCTCTCACGAAGTCGGATTTGCGCTCCCCCTCGACTGTGCGGGCTGTTTGAGACATCTCGATATTTCCTCAGGTCTAATAACCGTCAGCGTTGAATAGGTACCCTGTGCACCACCCAAGAATGTAGTGTATGTGGTGATATGTAGAAGATAATATAAGAATATGATATGTGGTGAATAGAAGAATTGGCTGTATGTGGTGAAGTAGAGCTGGCGACTCGATTGCAAGCGATTGTACCCTGGAGCTTTGTCGAAGGTCATCTGCAGCAGGACTGTCGGAGCTATTGTTTTCTTCATCAGCCTTTCACAGCTGCTGAAAAAACTTCACACTGGTGCCTGTATCACATAAATAACATTTATTTACAGTATTTGTAACACAGGTGGGCACCAAATCACACAGACAATAGACGCAATCTGATCAGGTGACTGGCGCGGCTAGGTAGACTCGCTTCACCACTACCTACAGAATAAGAAACACAAATACAGCTCATACACGATCATTGATTCTACACTCGTTATCACATTGTCTAGCAAGACATCTACTTGGCCGAGCAACATTCAACACCAAATTGTCGCTCTCAGAGGTGGGAAGACAGCGGGAATATTTGGGGGTCTTTGGCTTTTGGGGGCTGCCTTCACGAAAATCAGGTCGGGACACAAGGGCACTGAACAGCGCCTCTAAGGATAGTATTACACACCGGCGAACTTTCAGGGTACACACACACCAATCGAAACTACGCTGGCAGGGCCGGGCGGGATGGGGCATCCCACCCACCGGGAAAAGCAAACAAAACTAGGAACTCAGCGCCACATTGACGAGCATTATCAGATACTGGTACTGGTACGCGAACGCGTGCGCCCCAGCGCGACGTGCTTTCAACACGTCTCTCAAATGCACGCGCACGCGCCTGTACTGAGAACAGCTCACCATGGGCCGCCGAGCCGCGCTCGACAGACTGAAGAGCGCCCCTTGCGCTGATCGGCCGCGCTAAAAACTCCAGGGGCAGCGCCAACTCATTTAAAGCTTTCAACAAAAACAGGCGACGGCGCGCGGTGCCGCCGCTGTGGCTGAGGTGTCGCGTCATCGTTGGCGCAGATGGAGTCATCCCGCGGCTCCAGCGGCCGCGGGGCATCAGCGAAACACCACCTACCGCACCTACCACTCACTGAGGCAAAGGAGAACACGGTCCAGCCGCCGCCAACGCTTCCAACGCTGCCGCGGAGTCCGTGAAACTATCTCCGTGCGTCCAAATAACGTCTTTTGAACACCACTGACTGACTAAAGTTGATAGAATAAGTAGTTGATACACGTCTTACGGCCGCTCATTTGAACCAGTTCCTGCCCTAGCCCGCCATAGCTATTTTGAAAACGTGGAACAAATCTTACTTGGGGCAAGTGAGACGCGCTGGTTCTTTATTATATTCTGCTGCACGGCAAATACACATGACTTTGACTGAGGTCCAGAGGCTAGTTCCGGCTCTGGCGGTGGTCCTGGGCACCAGAGCTAGTGTTGCATCTTACTGAGGTCCTGCGGCTCGTCCAGCTTGATCGGGATGCCGAGACTGGTCATGAGGAGCTTCTGGTGCTGCAGGCCGGCGCTGCCAGCTCGCGTGTTCTCCATGTCCCGCTTCAGCTCCTCCATGTCGCGCTTCAGCTTGGCTCGCCGGTTCTGGAACCAGGTGATGACCTGCGCGTTGGAGAGGCCGAGCGATTGCGCGATCTCGTCCCGGTCGGCTGGCGAGAGGTACTTCTGGTACAGGAAGCGCTTCTCCAGCTCGAAGATCTGGTGGTTGGTGAAGGCGGTGCGCGATTTGCGCTTCTTCTTCACGGGAGGACGTGCCGCGAACATAGCCGCCTGGTCACCTGAAAAGAAAATCAGCATGCATTAAATCACTGAAAGCGGTGATTGGTCGTTTGTTCTAGACAATACCGAATCAGTGTAATTTGCCGCACAAAAGTTCATTCTTTGTAAGAATCGAGCAGAGGTTATGTCCCTTGCCGTGTTTATGGCGAGGCTGCATGCTATAGGAGAATAATTGGGTTCCGGTACGTATATGTCCATAAACTGAACAGCGGCAGTATGTAACGAATGACAGTGCAGCAGTCCGAATCTAAAGCTCTGATAACACAGATTTGCACATTGTTGAATATTACACGTCTTGCAGAAGCATTCAATAGACGGTGACATTTGTAAGTCCATGTTAAGGTTATCCTCCTTCGACAAGGCCCGGCTTTCAAAAAGACGCTGATGTTGTATTCTGCAGTCACGGCATTGTGCCTCGGACGCCTGTGCACTGTTTGCAATGCCCTAATGGGGTGTTGCTCGCTCAAAGTTAACGAAACTTAACATTAACCACATGGCACTCGCAAGATTGATTGCGCTGCCAAAATGGGACTGCGAGCACTCATAACACGTTATTACTGACACATTATCATTATCCGGACACGTAATCACCGACTGGCTGAACACATAATGTCGAAATAGCTGTCGGGAGCTTGTTTGGAAGTGCAGGGCCTGCAGCACTTGGCAGGCTGACGGCACCCTGTTCTACTACATCGTTACCAGAGCACGTTTATTTGCAGAGCGGTGACTGGTCACGTCGCTACCGTGCCTGTCCGACGCTCACGCCTGCAACGCAGCCGCAGCGCCCGTCGCACTAAAGATGTTTAGAATGGGAGGCGTCCGCTCCACTTTGGACCGCGGCAGAGTCACCCTGCGCCTGTCCGCTTCGCTGGCAGCTGTCTCTGTTTATAACAGCGCGTGATGATGTTGTCATATAGGGGGCATTCGTCACGCCGCGTCCCCGCCTCGGACCGGCGCCGCCGGACAGCACCTCCGACGGCGGCTCATCTCGCGCAGCGCCGTCGGTGACGACGCGCACTGTCGCCGCGCGCGCCGGGGGCACTGCCGCTACCGGAAGCGGGCCACTTCCGGCCGGTCAGCGCCACAGCGCGACCGATGCGCGTGCTGTGTGTGCTGTCGTATATAATGCACGGTTCTCAGCGTCGGTCGCCGGTGGAGAGGCGTGTCGCCGCCATTGTTCGCGATCACCGCGCGGTGAGAGCAGTGTGCCGCGCCGACAGTCGCCGCGCTGCGCCGTTTTTGTCTCCAGATGGCGCCATACGTCATGTGCGGCGGCATCGGCGCCGGCAGCGCCGCCGGCCGCGACTGCGGCTCGGCGCCGCCTCCGATGCTGACCGCGCTCTGCAGCGAAGGAAACCGGCCGAGAAGCCGCCGGACGGCCGGCCAACCGGTTTTCCACCGTGCATGGTACCAGAGAGATTGTTGAAGCGTTTTCGGCCTGTCGACTGTGGCCGAGGGCTTCCTCAAATTCGCCCTAATTTTATGGTTGGTCATTTCTGATTTAGGGGCTAGATCCTAGGCTGGTAATATCAGAACTGAAACTTGTTGAGCCGAAACACCGATAACTTCAGGTATAGCAGCCTTATTGACTGAAATAACTCCTGATGGGTTTTGCGATTCAGCCAAGTCTTGTTGGATTGAACAATTTTGCAGCTTTAAGAAGAAAGCCCCATAAGACATCATTACATGCACCTGTCAATGCTATGCTAATCTGCCCGGCGCCGCGCGGCCGTGCCGGGCCTCTCCCGCCGCACCTAGCTTGAGACGCCAGGTTCGCCGAGTCTGCGCCAGCCTCGCCTCCTGGTTCTCAACCGGATGGTGACAAATGGCTGGACATAAGGCGCCGCCCCGCCACATTTGAATACAGGCCTGCACCGATTAGTTTTATGTCGTAATCAGCGTGCTTTGTGCGGCGGCCGGGCGGCGGCGGCGGCTGACGCGGCTCCCCGCTGATGCGCGATGGCTCTCAGCGGCACCACAATGCCTGCAGACGGCCCGGCCGACAGGGTATTAGTAGTGACACCGGCGCGCGGCGACTGACCCCCGCGCAGGGGCGGCGGCGGCGGCCCCTGTGATCGCGGCGGCTGCCAGCCGCCAACGCCAGAGACTGAAGACGAGGACCGCTGTAGTGGGGTTACGTTATCGGCAGGGAGCTCATGCTGAGCAGAATAAAATGAAGTATAATAAGCAATGTGCACCACAAATGTCTTTTTCCGACGGATGATGTACCGCCCAGGCACGGCTCGCTTCACACCACGGCGACGGTCACATGGTTAGGCGCAGACTAGGAAAAGTGCGTGCAATCCGTGATCGGTGAACTAAAATCCCGGAATCGCGAAAATGGCATGGCACAAAGCACACTGATCACGACATAAAACGGATTGGTAAAGGCCTGAATTCAAATTCCTGCTTGCTCTCTAAGCATCTGATAACCAATAAGAGCTGCCGCAGCAGCTCCTGTTCGACACCAAACTTTCGCGATGACTTGGGTGTCGAATGCCCCCCCCTCCCCTCCGCGTTCGGCCCCGTTGTACCGGGCACCGGATGGTCACCCCTCCCGGTACCGTTCGGGACTGGTACTGAGTATCGTTGAACGGCTCTCACGCTGCCCCATCGACGAACAGCTTCTGAACATCACCCTCAGTTCCCACTTCACGCTCCACACCGGGGCAGACGGCACCCACACGGTGGCAGAAAGAGAGTGTACGCCAGACGGCCCACACTCTGGGCACAAAGCAATTAACTGATCTGTGGCAGAAAGAGTGCATGGCAGACGGCACACACTCGGTGGCAGAAAGAGAGTGCATGGCAGGCGGCACACACTCGGTGGCAGAAAGGGAGCGGACGGCAGACGGCGCACACTCTGTGGCAGAAAGAGAGAGCATGGCAGACGGCACACACTCGGTGGCAGAAAGAGAGTGCATGGCAGACGGCACACACTCGGTGGCAGAAAGACAGTGCACGGCAGACGGCACACACTCGGTGGCAGAAAGAGAGTGCATGGCAGACGGCACACACTCGGTGGCAGAAAGAGAGTGCATGGCAGACGGCACACACTCGGTGGCAGAAAGAGAGTGCATGGCAGACGGCACACACTCGGTGGCAGAAAGAGAGTGCATGGCAGACGGCACACACTCGGTGGCAAAAAGAGAGTGCATGGCAGACGGCACACACTCGGTGGCAGAAAGAGAGTGCACGGCAGACGGCACACACTCGGTGGCAGAAAGAGAGTGCATGGCAGACGGCACACACTCGGTGGCAGAAAGAGAGTGCATGGCAGACGGCACACACTCGGTGGCAGAAAGAGAGTGCATGGCAGACGGCACACACTCGGTGGCAGAAAGAGAGTGCATGGCAGACGGCCCACACTCGGTGGCAGAAAGAGAGTGTATGGCAGACGGCACCCACACGGTGGCAGAAAGAGAGTGTACGGCAGACCGCCCACACTCTGGGCACAAAGCAATTAATTGATCTGTGGCAGAAAGAGAGTGCATGGCAGGCGGCACACACTCGATGGCAGAAAGAGAGTGCACGGCAGACGGCACACACTCGGTGGCAGAAAGAGAGTGCATGGCAGACGGCACACACTCGGTGGCAGAAAGAGAGAGCATGGCAGACGGCACACACTCGGTAGCAGAAAGAGAGTGCATGTCAGACCGCATAGACTCTGTGGCAGAACAACATTAAAGCCAGACGGCATCAGCCGGGAGCATGATAGCGGGAGGTCATGATACAGCACCGAAACCGAGCCAGGGAACGAGAGGCGTTACCCGCACACAGTGGTGGAACGCGAGGTGGCGATATTAGTTCCTTAAACCATGAGAGCCGGGAAACAGAGGAAGAAAATGTTGTCTTCACGGACTGCGTCACTTCCAGCCCTATTGATTTAAGCTTTGCTCTTGCAGCTGCAGCTGGCTCCAAAAACAGTTTCTTTTTGGCAGGGAAAGAAAACCTTGATCAGCCCACCCTCGATGATTTCTTCATAATTTGGTAATATCACCAGGTTGCCATGGTGAGTTCTTTGTAACGCAGGAGTGAGGGAGAAGAAGAGGAAGAAACAATTATTGTTGGTTAGTTTCGAAATAGAAAATAGAGACCGGCTTGTTTTGGACATGAATTCCGACCGGTGGAAAAGGTGGGGCAGGGTCCATTCAGCAGGGTCGGATCCAAGAGGGGCAATCAGGTCATACCTCCTCCCCAACGGCGCTCAAATTTTAGCTTTTGCTAGCCGATGTCGGCCGATTTTCCTCAAAAGCACTGTTCTTCACGATTTTGCCCTCGTTCGCCCGTCCCCCTCCCTAGACGTGTCGTCTAGATTTTCCACTCCCATCCAGGAAACGTGTTAAATTTGGCTATCAGGACCATAATTGCAATGCTGAGCCTCGCAATTTCAAGTGTCCTGGTGCTGGAGGTCAGTGGGAGTCTTGGATTTCTGTCAGTAAGCCAGGTAGGCATAATTTAGAAATCGAAGTGCCCACCGGCTCAGAATTCCGAACAACGTATAGAGGAGAAAGTAGTAAGTGATATAAGTAGATCCCAGCTTGCTGATCGGCGGACAAGATTGCTGCCGGACACCATGCGGCATCAGGGGGGAGAATGAAAAGTGACATTTCAGGGGCCGTTATCGACCTTTCGGGGCAGGGGCAACGTGACCGACCATTTCAGGGGCATCGAGTTTCGATCGGGGGAGGAGGTCAAGTGCTCTCACGCTCCCCTGAATCCGCCAATGTTAGATAACTGGGAATCAAGGTAAATGAAAGTGTGTGTGTGTGTATTACGCCTCTGCAGTTAATTATTCCTTGCACCCCTAATGCCAGTTAAAGGTATGATTGGCAAATTTTGTGCCCTATAAACTAGTTTTTGTCTCAAGATAGAGGAGCGCCAATAAGCAAAATAGAGGAGAGCCAATCCCCTCCCCCAAATCAAACTAGTGGTTCACGACTGATCGCTTGAGGTGGACAATCCGCCGCTAAAAATATGTTTAAATATGTTGTCTGTTTAGAGGGTTCCTTTTTAAAGGTGAAAGTTACCTGCTTACCATGATAACCCGAGGGGTTAAGTCATTCTATGATATAGAAATACCTATTGTACCCCGAGGATAACATTTATATAAAAAATGTGTCAAAGACTGCAAAATTTTGATGCAAATGTGCGGGATACTTAGACAAAATGTAGAGGAGACAGATCATGGCTACCAAAATTGGTATGAGTCAGCCCAGAAATGTTTTCTCTTCTGCCGGGAAATTTCCCCAGAGCCAACAATCGACGGCTCATGAAAACCTATCCTGCTGAGGTTAAACTCGACGTAAAACCTGGGCGGAAATCCCAGAAGAAAGCATGTGATCACAGAATGAAGACTGGCTCCCGGGTTCCCTTCAGCAGTGCTGATTTTGACATCTCCAGCTCCATGTTCGGGTTCAGCGCACGGCCGCCGTCTGCTGTACTGCTTATGGCCGGTAATGGCGAACAGACCCGTCCGGGCCCTCGCGGCGGAAACGCTCCCGAGGTGTTACCACGGTAAACGGCTCAATCGAACATCGTTAGGCCGGTGTCAATGGCGTGCTCCGCGGTTGTGGGATTAAGCCGGGCGGATTAACCAGCCGTCAAATAACGTGGTTTTCGGTGACTTCAACGTGATTAAGGAGGCAGAAAATGAGACCGGGGTCTACTTAAGAGGAACCAAGTCTGAACAGGTGCTTCCCAGGTGGCTATTCCCGTGTCATTCTCCCTGTACTCGAATGCTATGTGGTCTTAGTGGACACCTCAAGGAGCCCCAGGTTTGTTAAATTGTCAAGTAGAGTTGTTCAGAGGAATGAAATTAGAGGTATACGTAAATACAGCCATGGTATGGCAAAAAAATATACGATTAGAAAGGATTTAAACTGCACTTCAAGGGAATGTGGAAGCTTCACAATGGGTTTTGAACTGACAAAGCCATTCGACGTAGCATGGCGAGAAACCACTCAATCGAAATTGCATTTGCCCCAGAACTTGACCTTCGCGGAGAAAAAAGAGGCAAAGTTAACCACCAACCAATCCACTCCTCCCCCAGTGGTCAAGTGGTATGAGCTGAACTTGGAAGGATGACGTCTTTCTCAAGCCCCACTGCGCGGACAAAATTAACATGTTTAGACATCTTTAAAACCTATGTGATAAACGTGACCTTGGACTTGCAAATATGGGTGACCTGCTTCAATGACTGATTTCAAACGTGAAATTTGCTTTAATAGGTATATAAAAAATTGTGTATATTTCTAAGTGTCACTTTCGATCCTAATAATAGCCTGTTTTTAGCTAAAAGCACTTCATATATATTTGTTTGCTTTAATGGCGCAGTCAGGCAACAAAGTTAATTTACATCAGAACTGGTTTATCATGACGTGCTCATAGCACCAAAGCTTATCATGACGTGCTATCATATGATGTCATGGCGATGTGGTGACTTCTTACACTTGCAAATGAAATTAAATAATACGAAATATTTGGCTTATTAGTCTTTTCAGCAAAAATAAGGCCAAATTCATCACTTTCAGCACAGCATACTCCTAAAACTGCGCCAGGCTTGATTTCCACCAAGGTGTCACATTTCCTTTAAAGGGAATGTTCCACTTTTATAATGAGTTTTGAAGTGGAAAGGCAGTTTGGTAAAGTGCGTCAAGAAACCAATATTGGCATGCTCCAATTCCCTCAAAGTTATCTGTTTTGAATTTCCACTTTATTTTTAATTCAAGATGGAGGGTACCAAGGGCTTAATTCAAACGCCGATTATTGAACCATAGTGTATTTTATTCTTCAATAGTATCTATTATTCTTGTCTTTTGTGCATGGATTGTGTTATGAAATAGTTGATGCCAGGCTAAGAATAGCCACAATTATATTGTGGAGTGTTCTGAAGAAGTAAAATAAATACATAAATAAATAAATAGATGGGGGATGCAGTGGTGCCGTTCTCGTCTCGGTCCACTTTAGGCCATGGGAGAGGTTACAAAATGAAAGTCAGGATTCTATCTGTAAAAGATCTTATATTTATATCTGAGGAAAACCAACACATTTGGTCCGCTGTTAGACTCTGAGGATCTGTGAACAATCTGTCAAAGTCAGATTTGTTTCCGAAAGCTCGGACAAGACACCGCTTCGACTCCTATCTTCGCGCATTTAACGGGGCACACGCCATAAATCCGAAAATATGTGCTATATGTGTCTAGAACTCAGCTTAATTAATGCTTCCACTTTAGATTATATTTCCTCTTCACGTTTCTGTTTAATCTGACTTCTTTCTGCCAGTCAAGGTTATAGGTGTCTGCAAGACTGCTTGAAAACTTACATGGAAGATGCGTTGGTGATGTATCCAATTTGTTTTCAAATATATCAAAATATCTTTGCTCATCAATCAGGTGCCCTGAAAAAGCATAGGTGGGTGAATTTTCCCCAATTATTTTCAAACATGCGACTTTAGTATCATGGAAGAACATACCTTGATAGTTTTCATTGTGATATTTTAGGTATTTTCAGTGGGCGGATGTCCTTGCACTCCAACTAAAAAGCAGTGCCCTCTATACCTTTTCTATTCTTGATAGCACTGCCTGTGATTCAGCACCACCCTAGGGCTCCCAAGCTTTGTTTCAGGCTCATTACATGTTGTAAAGGACGCATTGATGGTTATGGATCGGTCGCTCCCCTTTATTTAGAGCTTGTAGTTTTTGGAGCTGGCTTGACCATGCGTCTTCTTCATGATCGAAAAGGCGATGGCTTCAATCAAAGCTGACGAAATAAACAAGCGGCATGTCTGTATTTAGTTTGACTGATTGTGGGCCGTATGTGGTCTGAGAAAGTACTCGACAAAGCTGTCACCGGGCCGTCGTCCTGGTGTATGGCGCCGCCGCCGGCGCCTGGAAGCCTGTTAGATTCCACCGTTAAAACACGCCGAGTAGCGGAGGCGCCGACAAGGTCACGCTGAACGCACCGGGAACAGAGCTGCCAGAGATCCATCACAGTTCTGACGTGTGTAATGTGCCAGCCCGCCACTCCTGGTCGATTCTGGCCGCGTCGGGCGCTGCTCCTGCCGCCATAATGGCCGACGCCGAGTGCCGGGCAGCGGGCGCTGCAACCGGCAGCTCACCACCTAACAACGCCTCACAATATTTGCGGCCGCTGACAGCAGCGATATAGGCCACCGCTGCCTCGGACGGCCTAATCGCGGCCTGGAGCAGGGGTGTCTCTATTGAGGGTCTGGCTGTCGTCAACTGATACCAACGGCTCCGGACACAAGAAGTCGAGTAACCGGGTCAGCGGGTGGGGTGCAGGGCCGGCAGAAAGACGCCGCCTCGTTAGACCGGAGCCGAGGACAACGGTCAGTGCGCTGTGCAGTAGCCGCGCTTGTTTTATCAAAGACCGGTGCAATCCTGCCGCGTAAACACTGCTGTGTCGGCTGCCAATTAAAGCTGGCGGACTGGCAGCGACGCTGTCGTGAGACGGCTAATGAGGCGAGTCATCAGAGCGGGCCAACGCTGCTGTTCTGCATTTCTGCGATAACGCAATAAGCGCCACCGACATAACAGGAACAGAGACTTGAGGCAGCTGCAACGCTTTCGATATCGTACAAAATGACAGTTTCCTGTTGTCCTGGAATGATGCAAACATGGCTGTATGTTCCTAATCTGAACCAATACACAAACATGCTCAATGTATGGCCATGCCTGGAATCGGAATGCGAAAGGAGGAAAGATAACGTATTCAAAGGTACTGTTACAAGTGAAATGAGGGACAAGCTAATATCATAATACAAGAAAGTGTAAGCAAAAAGGAAGCAGCATTTAGCTATGACGCTATGTTGCTGAAGTAGGTCGTTAGCAAAATTTTTGCTGGTTAATTCATCGTTGACTGATCCTGCAATCAGGCGGCGCTGGCTGGCAGCGAGATAAGGTGTTAAGTGTCTGGCAGCGGGTATGCAGCAGCGACCTCTGCTGACACGTTACAGACGCCCAACGCCAGTCAAATTAATTACCTCCCAGTTCCGGTCCATCAGTCGGCGTTGAGCAGGATTGCGACGTTGCAATCAGGCTTAATGGGCAACAGAGACAGTGCGCCAACAAGAAGTTTTACTGTGTTGTTCATCATCCCGGTGTTTCGAATTCCCTGTTTGGACGGTAACGCCTCAAAATGTCAATTAAATATTGAATCTGGGCCCAGTCGGTTTCAGCTGAGTAAACGTAACAGCTCTTAGACCATGCCTTCTGTAAACATACCGATACTAGCAAAAACCATGCCCCTAATCAAGTGATTCTGCTCACCAATTACAGGCGTTTTTGCAGACACTCCAGCTGTTTCTGTGTACCCCGCTTGCAGTCAACCCTGATTCCCTGACCTCAGCCATGAGGTATCTAAATATAAAACTTGTGTTGAAGACCTTAAGCCACGGGCATTGGCGTAGGGACAGGGGCCAGGGAGACCGCCCCCCTCCCCTATATCCATGATGCTTTACCATTAATCCCATGGCGTTGACTGGAGAGAAATTACTTAAAGTGCACATGTTTCTCAATGTTCTGGACGTTCGTACGCCTATGGCCACGGGTAATATTACTTCTACCAATATTTTGTTCTAACTGAACATTTTGGCAAAGGAATTATTTCAATTTCTGCCGTAAAACCAATGTCTCTGGTGTTGCTAGGCCATCCACATTAGGTACTTTAATGCAGTTTAGTACTTGGACACTCTAATGATTTAATGTTAGCGGCGGCAGGCTCAATTCACCCATTCCTCGTGTTTTTACTGCTTATTGCCGAGCCCCAGGCAGTTTGGCTGCCGTACTTAGCAGCCCTCCGTACAATGCAATTTAGCATGTTTCAGTGTTCAACTGTAGCAATCGCTCAATATTTCCAAACATCGATGTAGCAAATAGTAATCACTAGCGTATAAACATAAGACGGCCAGCTGCACAGAAACTTCAAAATGTTCAACTTCCATCGAGTCTGTCAAACTGAATACCTACTCACAGCCAACAGCCGAAATTAGTCGGTTGTGTAAGTACACAGAATTGTCTACGATCGTGGCATGAGAATCGCATCCGCAAACCGTTTTCCATGAATGGGCAGATTGGGCACCTAAGTTTATTCTATTTTTTTCAGTAAAAAAGGATGTCGAAGGACAGGGCTCCCTTATTACGTAGTCCCATTGGAATTGTTGTTTACAATTCACAGGTGGGTCAAATTAAGCAGAAAAGTTCATAGATCGGCAGATAAATTACTTGTCTACAAGGCATTATCAAATTTGAGTCCAGAGACACTGTCCTTAACCCACCACTAAAGGCAATGCACAAGTCACTCTATGTGTTATTTGGACAGGCATACGCACAGACCCGTGCTTTAATAATAAAAGGAAAGGAGTCGTCAGAGATGGACGGTGCTGCTCAGTGAAATGCGCTTACTCAGATGAGTGACAACACCAGTGTCAAACAAGGGCAAATATGTTTTAGCATGGCTCCCTCATTAGCTTGCTTATCTAGATTATATTTTAGATACATCTGTACATCTGTATTCTGTACATCTGTACATTTTATTAATTCTCTCATTAACTTGCCTATCTACTTTCTCTCGTTAACTTGCCTATCTCATTAACTGCCGTCTATTCTATATATTCATGGAATTGCGAGACAGTCGTTTAAGTCTCCGTCGCATCAATGAGGACAAGTAGGGGTGGCCGAGATGTTCAATGGCTAACCAGGAGCATTTCGAAGAGTCTCGGCTTTTTCAACAAGGCCTGGATTGCTTCAAGTTCAAGGCCTAGTTTGAAGTCATCAGATCGAGGCTCCGGTTCACTCTTTGGCAACAATGCCCCAGCTCAGCCGAGACAACTTTTGATTGGTATCGACAGGGCGCCTCAAAATTGCTTTCTGTTTCCTCATATACGATCTTATTCACCACGCGTCCTAAAAGTAACGCGGCTGTGATGAGACCTCGCCCTTGATCATATCAGAGAATCGGTGATCAGCGGTCACGGTTCAGTGTCTTGGTCCTACTTACGGGGCGAGGACATAGGCCATTTTCCGAGTGCAATGCCCTGAACCAGTGTCAGCCATGATAGAAGAGCATTTCTTTGTCAGCACGCTGTCGCGCGGCTGGCAGGGTTATTGAGGGATGACCCAGGTTAGGGCTGATCAAGGCGCCTGCTCGGGGAACGCCGTTATGAGTCAGAGAGCCAAACTCGTTCTCGACTAAGGTCAGGATGGGATAACTCCAGTCGAAGTGGAAACTGACTGTAGGCTGACTAATTATGGTACCCCAGTGTTGCAGGCGATCGTCTACCATCACTTGACCAGGCCCTTGCACTGGAAGCCGCTCCTGAAGCTCACGGGAACTGAGAAATAGAAACGGCGGGTGTTTTCCCAGGAGTATCCGAAGAGGACGATTCTAGCCTGACGGCGAAGTTCAGTGGTGTGTCTCGGCTCGACTATTATACACCAAACCACCAAAACAGCCACTTACGGGCCCACAGAAGTGCCAAGGCGCCCGTCATCGAGTCCGTCACGCAGCCGAAGAGGATCCCGACCTGGCCCTTGACGAGTTATTGAGGGCTCTCAGAGCTGCACCTCCTCCCCTTTGGACAGACCGTGAGGACCAAACACTGTATGGTTAATCAAAGGGCTGAAAGAGCTGGTAACATCAGACGAATGTAGTAACCCGAGTGCAAAGGACAGAAATGTCAACAAAACTCGGTCTGTGATGTCAGAGGCAATTCACTGACAAGACGGGGCTCCTGCTCACGACGCATGCAAGACCCAGGAGTGGTACATTGCGACGTTTCCAGGTTTTAGGAGGAAAGGGTGAGGTCGAGTAACAGCCCAGACGCCCCATTAATCGAAAATATATTGGCCGTCGTGCCGCAAGAGTTCCACAAGATGGTATTTGCCCTCACCGGGTAGAGGCTGATTGCAAGCATGCAGAAGGCTGGGTGAAGCATCAGTACCGAAACATTAGACATGCTCTTGCGCGAAAGACCCAGTCAAATGCACAATTGCTTACGGCTGCGATTGATATATATTCATAAATAAGTTATAGTGGTATATTTGTCTGTTTTCCTGTTATAAGCATTTAATGATTGCAAAGATTTAACAAGCCATCAATTGCCAAGGTCGCACAGTATCTTCTACTCCCCTTTGTTGGGACGGCTTTCGCGGACACGGCTGCACTCATTCAGAGGACCACCGGGCCTTGAACCCAAGATCTGAAGCTCAGGAGGTAGGCGCTCTGCCACTGATACATGCATCCCCTGTTGTAAGCATATGTGGAGAAGGGAATCAGTTTTGAGACGCCCTGTACACGTACAATGGTCTCGGTTGGCCATAATGGCCTAATTAGCTGTAAAGTGAGAGATCCTAACTATCTTCACTGGGCCACTTAGAGGCCTCATGGCCCTCAAGGCCTCGCTATCTGTTCCTGCAGAGCCAAATGAATTCAGAATCATAGGCGCAAAATTAACGTTGCTGTCCACTGGTCCTAAAACCCTAATGGTGATGATGAATTCAGAATCAGAAACCTCGGCTTGTGGCAAAATTCCCATAGACGGTTGCAACGGGCCAGGATGATAACAGGCCTTTTGCACGGTTGCGGTGGTGCTTGTGGTGCATACAGACTTGCCACAGAGAAACTAACATTACCGCATAAAAGCCCCAGTCAGGCTCAGGAGCCCCTGCATGCATGTCACAAGACAGCAGGAAAAGCTTTGCTATCATCCCGGACCCAAAAGCAGGTCAGGATCCTTGCGAGTGCCAGAAGGTGAGGGCGGCTTCCACTTCCCTCTGCTGTGACATATTGATAACGGCCAACTGGATTCAGAGTACGAGCCTGTGGTCGCTTTAGTGGGCCCCCCATCGAACAACAGCCGGACCCTGACCAGCTGAAGCAAGCTGAGGTTCTCGTAAGGGGACTCAGTTGACCACGAACATGAACGTCGCTACCAACAAAGAAGTAAGGAACCAGTCAATCTTTACCCTCTTTCTGTCATGAAGTTTTTCACAAGAACTAGAAATAAAAACTCGTTGGGTTTGGATTCTTTCCAGCATCTCTTAAGCTCTCCAATAATTGGTTGCAAATTTTCCTATATTTGTTTTCCCGTTCGCCTGAAATCGGGATTTTTCGATGGAATTTGGGGTAAGCAGCTCCCCTGGACCCCCTTCCCGACACATGTGATCACGAGAGCAATTATGTAGCATTACATGCATATGTTATTATATAGCTCTGGGGCAGTAGGCATAGGCGGTACATCTATTGGCCTCCGAATGTAAGGTCAGTAGATTTTGTCTGAGAGACCACTCTCTTGGAATGCCTGTCCACCTGAAAGGGCGGACAGGCGGGTTATTCTGATCTTTTTGGCCATCAAAATTCAGTGGTCTTTTCATTGAATTACTTCTTGTTCTTCTAACTCTCAATGTATCTGTACAGTACATAACCATCTCACCGCCCGCAAAAGGGCATACACACCAAAATCGACTGATGAATAACTTTTATCGGTGTTAAAGTGTAAATTGTCTTTGGTGTGGCCTTCTGGGAAAAGTACATAAAGGAGTGTATTTCCCATCTGTACTTAGCAAATTAAACTAGGAGGTCCATATAAGTTCTGTCGTGTTTCTGAGACTCGGCTTTTGAATGCTGCCTGCTGCAATGGTTCTAGGCCAGCAAATGATGTCAAACTCGGGTTATACATTTATTAATACCATATATTTTTCCAAAAGACGCTAAACTTTCGTCGAATTTAACTTTCTGTTTGCACATTACGTTTTCACGTGGAAATTAAAACATCCAGGCATTGACACTATCGAATTTTTCATGAAGTGACATTCACGATTTTATTTTCTTTTACGATATCCTCCGGAGATGGTTGAGTCACATGGTTAAATGGAGCCCACTCACCCTGACATGAATCTTGGAATTGCTGCTAAACGAGCTGCTTCAGACCAAGCAAGACATCGACATTGAAGGCGTTTTCCGACTTAAAGGGAATATGGCACCTTGGTGAAACATACTGATGTGGTTTAAGGGCAATCTTTATTAGAAGTAATGGATACGGACTTTTTCTGTTGAAGAATAGATAATAAACCTAACGATTCCTATTTTTTATTTACCCTTGTTAAAGATAAGAGAACCTCAGCATTGCCTTGCGTCATATAGACTTACGATTTAGTAATGTTTTGTGCCAGCCTGGACCCCTTGGATTTGCATCAAAAATGAAAACGAATAAAAAGGAAGCATGTTTAGCTAACCGAGCTTACTATTAGAAACCAAAATGACGCTCATCGGTTTGGGTTATTTTTTTTATAAATGTTAATGCATATTACATATTTCACGTTTCAAACTATTCGTTGACGGAATTTATGCGCATTTATAATCGCCAGTTCCGAAGGCACGTTTAGCACGTAGGTTTTAAAGAGACCCAAGCCAGAATAAATTTGTTCGCGCAGCGGACCTGAGAGTTACGTCACGTCACCAAGTTCAACTCATACCTACCACGTGACCACCGGGAGAGGAGGTGCTCGGTAGGCGGTGGATTTTTGCCTTTTTTGGTGTTATGCAGGTGTCACATGTTATTTAACATACTACTTGCCCAGAGGAGATTGTGTTCACCACAATATCAAACCGCCGACCTTGTCTGACCTTGATTGAACCCTATGGCCTATTTTAAAGCTTAATCTTTGCGTCGAAAAGCTGAGCCCTCAAATTAGCTCTTAAAAGGAATCATGCGCGCGAATTTTCACTCGTGAACAGGAAACATCAATTTCTTAACACCAGCTCACCACTGCATCGTTACCAAAGCTGCCTTTTGAAGAACAAATGTTATATACGCCATACCAGTTTAATTTGCGTCTTATGTTAAGCATGATTTTAAACACATCCATTTGTCAAGATAGACACCTACGTGAACTATGAGTCAAAAAGCTAAAAAATAATCAATAGATCTTCAAACAGGTCTCATTTGAAATTCTCTCGGCCCTTAGACTAAATATATAGATGCACAGGCACTGCTAAATAAAAATTCCTGAATTCCTGTTTTATAGCACATAAAAAACTATGCTTTAAGCAAATGTTGTTAAAGAAGAAGAATAGGCCAAGTAATGATTTTAGCGTACCTATGCCATCGCAAAAGCCTTTCTACATGATTGTATTTTTCGAATGAGCCTGCTTTTAAGTATTTACAATAAAATTGAATATCAAAACCGATTCAAAATGACATCTGATCATTAGGGGAAGAGGGGCAAAACGCATCCGATCTGAATCATATTTTTATACTTGTTTTTGGGGAGGGGGCTATTAAAACAGTGTCAAGTGACAGACTTGTACAGGAAAAAAGTTGTTAGGGTTTTTGGAAGCCGTAATGTCCCAATGGTCCCCGCAGTTTATTGCACCGAATGGCTCGCACCGGCAATGCCAGGGACATGCACAGAACACAGACTCGGCCGGAATTTTTCTGTCACATTACTGATGATTATCCATCTTTTTATGGCTGAAACTGTGTTGGGTGTACCCACTGGCGTTAAAGGAACGTCACGCCTTTATAACGGACTTCAAACTGAGAGGGCCGTCTAGCAACTTGCATGCCATTAGAAGCCAACGAGACAAGTCCCACATAGCATGACAAAAAAGCTCGTTTTATCTTTATGTTGTCCCAGAGCTCACCGCTTGCGGATGAGAAGTCGTGTGATGAGAGTTAAACTTGGTCCCACCAGCCCCGCTTGGCGTCCAACCGGCAGGCACCCTGCCGCAGGGTAACGGCGGGAAGGGGAAGGAGGCGTTGGGGAGACTGGTCGCCGCTCAGGAACGCTGGTATCCAAACGGAGAGTCTTGGGACATACGAGTTTTGAAAAGAAGAGGGCTAAGGAGTCATTTTTGGGTGCCTCGGAGGGGTGTGATGTTAAATCGAGAGTATTGACAGGTTCGATGCAACCTTCATTAATTAAGACTAACGACAGTGGTCAGAAAAAATTTTCCCTAAAGCATTGGAAAATTCACGAAAATAATATTTGAAACTCGAGAAGAATAAGGCCTTATAAATAAAAAGCACATTTGGGAATGTTAATGAGAGAAGAGCCTATGATATCAGAGTACGCAACAACCGTATGTTGTGATAGCTCTCCGACAAACAAGCCGATTTAGTGACTTGATGGCTCAGGAAAAGCGGGAGGGCTGTACTTGTCTAAGCGAGAGGAAGAAAAGCAGAAGAATACATTTTTCAGTTTGCTAGACCATTTCAAAATTGGGAAAACTGAGTGCAATGTTCTCTTTACACCACTAATAATCCCACATATTAAATCAGTAAGAGGATTGATCTCAAAGTATGTTGCAATGTTGGGGTTCTGATTGATGCCTGAAGACCAAGTTGGACTGTCTTTCTCCTGAAGGAGCATTCCCGGCCAGAGGACTCATGCCGCTGGTGTGCAGCAGCGCAAACGTTTTAGTTATGAGGAAATAAACTTAGACCGGCGAAAGATGGGAGTTTCACGTCTGGGAAAAACGAACGCTGCAGCTTTGCTCCCACCCAAACATTTAAGGGCAAAACGCAATGGTAATGTTACCCATTTATGCGAAAAGCATCGTTTGTGACAGAGCCTTGGGCCTACCAGCCTAGTCCACAAAAATGGTGAGAGCGTACTCCTGCCGACCCACTCCGATACAGGGTGAGGCCGTACTCCTGCCGACCCACTCCAATACAGGGTGAGGGCGTACTCCTGCCGACCCACTCCGATACAGGGTGAGGGCGTACTTCTGCCGACCCACTCCGATACAGGGCGAGGGCGTACTCCTGCCGACCCACTCCGATACAGGGTGAGGGCGTACTTCTGCCGACCCAATCCGATACAGGGTGAGGGCGTCTCTGCCGACCCACTCCGATACAGGGTGAGGGCGTACTTCTGCCGACCCACCCGATACAGGGTGAGGGCGTACCCTGCTAACCCACTCCGATACAGGGTGGGGCGTACTTCGCCGACCCACTCCGATACAGGGTGAGGGCGTACCCTGCTAACCCACTCCGATACAGGGTGAGAGCGTACTCCTGCCGACCCACTCCGATACAGGGCGAGGGCGTACTCCTGCCGACCCACTCCGATACAGGGTGAGGGCGTACTTCGCCGACCCACTCCGATACAGGGTGAGAGCGTACTTCTGCCGACCCACTCCGATACAGGGTGAGGGCGCACTCCTGCTAACCCACTCCGATACAGGGTGGAGCGTACCCTGCCGACCCACCCGATACAGGGTGAGGGCGTACTTCGCCGACCCACTCCGATACAGGGTGAGGGCGTACTCCTGCCGACCCACTCCGATACAGGATGAGGGCGTACTCGCCGACCCAATCCGATACAGGGTGAGGGCGTACTTCGCCGACCCACTCCGATACAGGGTGGGGCGTACTTCTGCCGACCCACCCGATACAGAGTGAGGGCGTACCCGCTAACCCACTCCGTACAGGGTGAGGGCGTACTCTGCCGACCCACTCCGATACAGGGTGAGGGCGTACCCTGCTAACCCACCCGATACAGGGTGAGAGCGTACTCCTGCCGACCCACTCCGATACAGGGTGAGGGCGTACTCTGCCGACCCACCCGATACAGGGTGAGGGCGTACTCCTGCCGACCCACTCCGATACAGGATGAGGGCGTACTTCTGCCGACCCAATCCGATACAGGGTGAGGGCGTACTTCTGCCGACCCACTCCGATACAGGGTGAGGGCGTACTTCTGCCGACCCACTCCGATACAGAGTGAGGGCGTACTCCTGCTAACCCACTCCGATACAGGGTGAGGGCGTACTCCTGCCGACCCACTCCGATACAGGGTGAGGCCGTACTCCTGCCGACCCACTCCGATACAGGGTGAGGCCGTACTCCTGCCGACCCACTCCGATACAGGGTGAGGGCGTTTTCCTGCCGACCCACTCCGATAGACAGTGAGGGCGTTCCCTGCCGACCCACTCCGATACAGGGTGAGCGCACTCCTGCCGACCCACTCCGATACAGGGTGAGGGCGTACTCCGGCCGACCCACTCCGATACAGGGTGAGGGCGTACTCCTGCCGACCCACTCCGATAAAGCTAGATAGTTGAATTTTTATTTATGTTTTACTTTTGGTACCAACCTAATTGAAGCAACGAACTGAAACAAGGGTCATATATAGATAATTGGTTAGCCAGTTCACCATATCATAAGTTAAGACGCAGGGTATTCATCACAGACATAAAAGCGCTTAGCAAGTTAAGGCGCATTCGGATGCAACTTTACCCCAGTCATCCAGGACAGCCCCATTAGGTTCTTGCATGGGCGCCAAAAGCGGGGGAGGACGGGGGATGCGTCCCCCTTGCTGGCCAGCCAGGGGAGAGGTCCCCCCCACCAATTTTTGGCCCATCTTCATTAATGCTGTCAGGTACCGAATATGCCCAAAATTCGCTTCCCCCGGTCAGCACTAGCCAGGGTCCGTCGCCCCCTGTACGAATTCCGTGGCGGCGCCCCTGGGTAATTGTTTGTTTTTAGCATTGTCCTTCTGCCAAATTTTAAAACTTGTTAAGGGCTGAAGGCCATTAATATTTACATTCCGATCTTATTATGCTGCTACCTCCGACATACTTCTTAACAACTTACCAAAAACTGTAACCACAATGTGAATTGCTAGTGAGGTTAGCGGCGCAGGACACTGGAACCAAATGTGATAGAAATCGAAGCAGGAAGGCATTTCATCACGTTCTGCGTCCACTCGCGTTGTCGTCATCTCAGCTTATTAATACACTAATCACAGTGAGCCAGGCCGCGGAGTGTGCATCGAACAGCGCCACCGCAGCACGCCAGCCGCACGCCCGTGTCTCCCCGCAGGCTATTGTCACGTGACCCGGTCGGCGGTGCGACCTCAGTGACCGGGACACAATGGCAGGGCATTCTGACCTGGTGGTTGACTGTTCGGGCAAAAATGTGTTAAAATACCTACGGCAGGATGTGGTGTAGCGGGCACGGTATTCTCGGACGTCCATATTCGATATGGAACACGCCTTACAAAAAGATTTTGCGCCATCGGCACTACAAATGGGACAACTAATATTTTCTGTTATGTTTTCAATTTCAGTAGCGTTCCATCGTTCCGACCGGGTGGCCGGAACGGCCGGACCGACCGTTCCTGGACGGTATTGTTGCATACCTACCACGCGTGCACCATCCCTAGGTGGGACACTCTGCGTTTACACATGTTAGGATGGACTATAGTCAGAGGATGTTTCAACCGAAGTTATTTTCAAAAGCAACTGACGTACGTTGCCTTCTGGCCACACAATCCTTAAGAAGTCATAAGTACGTCAGGAACACTCAAACTGGCATGTAAGGATTTGACCGAGTGATTCTCTCCCATGGGCGGTAGGCAGAACTGACTGCTCCCCGCCGCGATGGTTTGGCTCCTGGATTGCACTTAAATATGTAGGTACTAAAGCTGTAAAAACAATGAGAAGCAGAAGTTGTTAACAAATTGCGTTTAAATGAGAAAAATTCAAGGAGTATGCCTCACAGAAATTGCATCATCTCCCCCTCTTTGACTAATTCTAGCCCTGGTTGGTCAATTTCGACAAAAAAAATGTTTGCTTATGTCAAATGGTTTTGAAAGCTTAATTTGGGGAGCGAGTAATTTCCGAGCGCATATCCACGTGACCTGGGAGGTGGCGAGGACTCCAGCGTTCCCTGTAGTATTACTTTGTTAACACCACACAGTATTAACACGGGTCCTTTCTCCCAGAAGTCGTATTTACGTACATACATAAGATTCTCTTAGGCTCTGTCGCCACTGCAGAAACATCCGTTTGACATTGAAAAAGATATGTGCACGGCCCAGTCCCTAATATCTGATTTTGTAAAAGCTTTTAACGCTTGGAGTTTCTATTGCATGTGAAGATTGCAGTTTCCAGTCCTGTGAGGATATAATAGGTATGTATCTGCACTTTATTTCTGAGTGAGGGATTCTCTTTACTATATAAGCAAGGACAATTGAGTCGTCTCCATCGTCTCTGTCGTCTCTATTAGATAACGAGCATGGCTCTGCAAATTTCGACTCAGACGGAAACTAGAGAACTGTTCCTTCGTGTAAGGATGTGTTAAACTATTGTCATTCCTAACGCTGGCTAGTACATTGCTCGTTATTGGCGATTCGCGCTTAGCTATTACGAACACTAATGATATTGACCAAGGCTGGAGATCTCTTCTCGATCCAGGAAGGGTCCTGGATGGGTTAACGCTGGCACGGCGGTACAAGCCCCATACAAAGCTTATGGGGGACCTAAAATCAAGGGGTCCTGACCCCCAACTCCCCGGTATCCACCCAATATATTAACACAACACTTCTAAGACACTGTATCCCTAGAAAATGCGTGCTACGCACACCAGCGAGTTGGACATTCTCATTATCTATTATGTAAAGCCAAACACGGATATCCACGGTGGTCGTGTTTTCCATTCATTTCACATACCACGAGAAGAAACATTTTCGTCTGCTTTTCGCCGGCCAAGAAGAAGAGGCCGGGTCCCACCCGCCCCTCCCCTGACGCACTTGCTCGTAGCTTACCGATGCCACAACAGTTGAATGTTTTAAATCCGAGTGCCGAGTTCCACCAGATGGGCAAATAAGGTTAATCTGCCAACAACGACGCAGTTTTCTAGTTCAAAGGCGGCATAATTCCAATGGGGCAATGATTTTGTATCAAAGGATGTTTTTCTTCAGTCTCGGGGCTATGTTTGTGTCTAACATCTTATATGCTTAGCAGACAGTTTCTGGCCAACTACAATTCTCCATTTGATTGCTATACTAGACAAACTTACCCATAGCACTGAATTTGCGCTTTGGGTTGGAAACAAACAGAGATATCAAGCTTCTGTACCCTGTTGGGGGGGGCACCACCCTTCCTACCCAATAATATGACGACCCCCACCGCACCCCATGAATTCGCTCCTTGGACGGTTCCGCATGAGCCTACTTGTGCCAGCAAGTCAAAGGATCCCACTGGCGGACCCAGGGGGGTCAAAGGGGCCGTGGCCCCCACCAAATCCTAAATGGGTATCTTTCGTTCCCCTAAGGATCAAATTTTGGCCGTTTTTTTCTTAAAAAATGTATGTTTTCCCGACTTATCCGGGATCTAGCTCCCCCCGAACGTTGCTTTGGCCCCCTCCAAATGTTGCCCCTGAATCCGCCAATGAGGTATGATACCTCCCTACATCCGCACAAACTCACACTTCTGGTACAAAAGCGGGCATGAACAACGGGAACAACTCGGATAATCGTAAGCGTCGCCACCGGAAAAAAGTGGAGGGGGCCAGCCAAACTTCAAACTGATGTTGACAAAAAACTTTCTACGTTAGGACCAAAAACTATTCGAATTTGGGCTCCTCGTTGTCTGCCGCAGCGGCTGGTTATAAGAATATCCGGTTCTCTCCCATTTTGACTGATATCAGGAAATTTTTAGCCAAAAAGTGGGGACAGACCCCCTGGCCCACTTTTTCCGACGCTTATGCGGATCATTATCAGTTTCCTCTTATTTGGGAGAAACTCCAAATTTCTGGAAGCCTCGATCAGTGGTTATCAATCTCGAGCGCCTTGTCAAGGACTTAGAATTTGGGATGCACAATTTTGTATAACAGACAAAATTAGTCAAGCATGCGTCGCTTCAACCAGCATATAAAACAACTTTGCCGTACAAACGAAGAGTCCTACAACATGATCTTCTTTCTATTGACTTGCTGTAACCTTTTATACTTACTTTGAGCCTCTAAAGAATCCATAGCCTTGATGCTGGCCAAAATGTGGAATAGCGGACTGCTACAAGTGAAAATGTTTGATCAGTATTTGGGCTCTTGTTACGCCGGACTCCTTATGCCTGCGGAGACTTGAATTCAAATCCTAGTTTGGGCTGGAATTATATTTTTGTAATGAAAGGCAGGGGTTCAACACCAGTCGTGGTGACATCCCTGGTAACAGCAGTTCTCTTTTTCTAAGAGCATGGTAGTGCAATTCCTATAGCCCCTCTAACTTCTCCCCCGTGATGACGCCCGTATTATCCCACCTGTCATCCGCCTTCTCCGCCTATGAGTAACCCCAACAAAATTACCACTATTAGCTCACCTTGCTTCTCGTCTTTGAAGTCCTGTAGCGTCTTGTTGGTCATTTTGAAGAGCTCGTCCAGCGGGTTGGCGTTGGCGGCGTTGCCTGTCGGCCGTTTCCGTTGGCTCTCGGCTTTCTCGGGCCGCGTCGGCGGCGGCGTGGCCGCGTCGCGCCGCTCGCCGCCGCCCGCACTGCTGTCCCACGGCCGCACGATTCGCATCGGCACGGCGCACTTCCGCCGCGAACTGCGGTGGTTCAGGATGTCGTGCACTGAGAACGACTTGAGTCCGTCCGAACACCGTCCGCCGGCGGTCGACTCGGGCGCCGCCGGGCCCAGCCGCCGCAGCGGGCCGAAATAGTCCTCCTCCAGCTCACCCGATTCGTAGCCGGCCAGGTCGGTGCCGGTGGAGGCGGGAGACGCCATCGGCAGGTCGCCGGCGCGACTCCGCGGCGCCGCCGGCGAGTCGGGAGACGCCGGCTGCACGGGGCTGGCCGGCGTCGACGGCGACATGTCACTGCGGGGCGCCATCTCCCGGGCTGACCCGACGCTGATCTCACTGGCACTGCTGGGCGCGGGACTGGGAGCACCGGCGACGGCGATACGAGGCGAGGCGCACTCGCCAAAGTCCATACTCTAGCGCCGCGCGCGCGTCGGCATCGCACCGCGGACACGCTGGTGGCAGCACGGGGCTCGGCACGGCCTTCCACGGAGCGGCACAGCACACACCCGCCGCGGTCGCCGCTTCAGACAGCTCTACTGAGCGCGGCAGACATAAATCGGGCGGGCTAACCAGCGCTCCGGGCCCGCCTGCTAAATCACGCCTTTCCGCCAGCTCATTAGTGGCCGTATTGAGTGGGATTGGTCACGGCCCGGCTCGGTGCCGCTCTGGACCAATCAGCGCGCGCGTTGGCAGCGCCGGCCGCCGACCAATCAGCGCCGTCCAAAATGGCAGGGCCAGCTGGCGGGCGGGACTCCGGCGAGCCGGCCCGTCTCATTGTGGGCAGGCGGCGGCGGTGGCCAGTGCCCGCCGCACAAAGGACGGCGGCGCGGCGAGTGTCGGCGGCCCTCACAAAAGACTGATGTGCGTTACTAACGAGCCTTCAATAGGGCGATGGGCTTGAGTTGCGGTGACTTCATTAGCTGGGTATTGGGCGCGGTGCCGGTGGTCCCCTAGACAGCTGGGCAGTCGGGACACGAGACCAACCTCAGCGGCTGGCCCGCCCCCTTCAACACCTTTGTGACGCCTGTGTGCGGCTGTCAGTGCGCACACAGGGTCTGGATCATAAACACGGGGGCCAGCTGTCGCGGCGACTTTATCGTAACGTCATTACTGGGTATCACGTGTGGCTGCCGACAGCAGGCCTTTCAGAGTCGGCTGAATGCGGTGACATGATCCCACCACAACGCGCGCTGATTGGCCCCTTTGATCGGCCGATCAGCTGCTCTCTGAGCGTTTTCCGTCGTTGGTCACGGGTAAGGGAACGGTACAGTCACTCTTCAGGGTGCTGAGGGTGGACTATTCAGGACAATGCTGCAACTGACCGTAGACTAGACATGGGCGTTTAACGGATAACAGGATGCAATCTCAACGGAGCAATGAATTGGTAGCAGCATGGGCGTCGCCGCCTACCAAAAAGTGAGGGGACAGCCAATCTTCATCTTCCTACTGAGAAGAAAGTTTCCCCTGGGGAAACGAAAACTCGGAGGATTTGCTTTCGTTGTTGCCTCCACCACACACTAGTTACACAATTTTCCGATTATTTTCAAGTTTAATTGAAATCGAGAAGTTGGTTGATGAAAATGTGGGGACGGGTCTCATCCCCCCCCCATTCCCGACTCGTAGGTATGGGTAGCAGGTTCCTCAACCCAGAGTGTGGAGACCGGATGAATGAGAATCATGGAAGAATGATGGGTCCAGGTTAAACGACTGCAAAATTTGTTAGATTTTGGGGGGTTTAATGACGCACCAACTGCCAGGGTCATACGGCATCGCCAACTCTCACCCTGTTGGAAGGGATTTTGAGGATCAGATCAACTTATTCAGATGTTCCGCCGGGACTTGAAACCGGAACCAGTGGCTAAGAAGACAAGGTACACTAAGCCACCTCATCCCCCAGCAAAATATGTCTCGCTCTGAAAATCGTTATCGCTAATTCTGCAGAATGTCCTATCCTTGAGAGCAAGATGTAGTTTTCTTAAAAATTCAAACGGGAAGGAGGTATTTAATTGCTGTTTGGGTGTTATAAATGATTTGAACCATCGCCAGTTTTTTTAGCCGGTAGACTGCTTTAGTATCAGCTTATAGCCAACATAATGAAAAAGATCGCAGAACTGCATTCAAACATGTTTCCAGTTATAAAGCATTTCAATGACAAGATTGACTCATTCCAAACTTTTAAACATCGACCTTGGTTTGATAGAATCAACCAGACCTCCAGCTGCTTAAAAGTGATAACATGATTACAGTGGCGGATCTAGCCGGTTGGTTTGGGAGGGGCAACCAAAGTCGAAAAGCAAAAACAAAACGTCGCGCAGTGACAAATTGCGCTAATATGCCTTTTCGGTAGGATTTTGGGAACTGGAGACGAAAGCAAAAAAAATAACGTCACGGGGTGAAAATATGGGCTCAGATACTTTTTTATCCAAGCCCCATATTTCACTGACTTCTTTTGTTTGAGTTGAGAGTTGAGCACAAATTTTGCTTACAAGCTAAAAGGAGTCGGGGGAAAAGGAGGTCGATGCTTTGGGGGCAAAACATGTTTTGCCCGGCTTTCCGTTTGGGGGCATGCCTTCCCCCTGTCCGCATGATTACCGTCGTAAGATTTTCCTGTTTCCCATCCTTCAGAAAGAATATCGTGCGTGCTCAAGCAGTGGCCGTGCTGTGAAAATGCCCGCTATCCATCAAACTATACTTGGTGTAGTGCTTTTGCCTGCAGCTCAGAATAGAGGGGGGGTGGCCGTAGAGGGGCTTCGGGCCTTCGTTTTTCCTCCCAAGTAGGACTTCCTCCAAATACTGACTTCCTCCAAATTTCCTCCAGATTTTCTTCTATAATTGTCTCCAAATACTAAATTCAGTCCAGTAAGAAAAATGGAAGGCCTTAAACCCAGAACGTTGAAAAGGCAACGGTAAGCAAAATACCCCAACATTCTTAGTTCTCTTGGGTGATTACCACCCTCCTTCCATCGGCAGCATCTTTTGAGCTGAAGGCTGCTATTGTCTGGGCTCTTTACTTTGCTTCCGGTGATGTCGCTTGTTCCCTTGCACTATGAGTGGTGACAACTTTGCCAAGCTTTCCCATCGCAGGCACTGACCACAGGCCTCAGCCCGGAGGCAGAGCTTTTCACCAAGCGCAGCTGTTGGCACTTGCTCGTTCTCCTTTTGCAGCAACAATTATTAAGGGTAAGAAAAACAACCAATTTTTTTTAGCAAAAACCCGACAGTGATTTCTTGTACAGAGTACAAAATTGCATAAGCGTCGGAAAAGGGCGGCAGGGGGCCTGGCCCCCACTTTTTGGCCCAACATTTCCTGATCTCAGTCAAAATTGGAGAAACCCGGATATTTTTATAACCAGCCGCTATGGAAGGCAACGGGGATCCCAAATTCGAAAAGTTTTTGGTCCTGATGTTGAAAGTTTGTTATCAGCATCAGGGTGAAGTTTGGCTGGCCCTCTCATTTTTTTCCGGTGGCGACGCTTATGCAAAAAAGCAACCGTTTAGTACAAAATTTAATGCGCACTTAACTTTTAAATTTTGTCCACTATCAACATAATTTTCTGAGCAAAAGCAGAAAGTACTGTTTTTAAATACAATGGTTTCTGCAGCGGAGACATTTTACGGAATAATCAGAGCCTAAAATTTAACCGAAAGATGAGACCTAAAAAATCCGTAAGCAAGTGAGCTTCAGTGGAGGTATTTTCACGAAAAAGGCTCTGAGATGATCATATTTCTGTACACAAATTCCGAATAAGCTCAAAATTTTGCATGAATATCCCTGGCTTTCCAAGTGATGAACACTTTCGCTTACAAGCGTCACATCATTACATCGTTGTGCTGGCTGGGCCTTGGTAACGCTTCTTGCTGCCAGACACATCAAGCTTTTGTATTAAAGACTATTTGTTAACAATATGTTTAATGGCCGGCCTCCTCGAATCCTGGATGTAAAATGGAGCTGATACACTGGGATAAAATCCCATTAAACATTTTTCCATCGTATAGTCTTGCTCCTGATGGACGTGACGTTATTTTGTTAGTGAAGGACCTTGGACTTCCGTAAGGGAGCGACCACTACCACCTGGAGGTAGTCATGATTCTTTTTTCACGTGAAAGTACCCCTTCAAATCCATTGCTCTAAACATAACAAGAGGATCAACAGATAAAATTTGGGACCTCCTCATAAGAAATTTTTAATCTAAAAAAAACAAAACCTTAAACTTTCGCAGACGCCTGCACGTGTCACATTAAGGTACAATAACGAAGTCAAGGTTATTCTGTTTCAATGTTATTTCTTTAGGAGTTTTGCGTTAAAATATTAAATTACCTGCATCCAGCTTTTCTTTTTGTCCTTCTGCATTGTCAGTATTGGTCCAAGAATATTGCAACTGCGGGTTGGATTGACATTTTAGCATAGATTTCTACCAATGAACAACATTTGCTCTGATAAATAAAGAGTTTGATTACAAACTTTACTCTAGGATATACACTATACAAAACTTGTTTTGTGTAAAACATATCATATCTGAGAAAAAACCAACAGAGTGGGTGTGCTGTCAGCCTGTGTAGTTCCGTGAACAATTTTTCAAAGTCGAATTTCGTTTTCCAATAACGCGGACAAGGCGCCGCTTGACTGCCATCCTCGCCTATTTAAGGGGGCAACTCAATGTTGATGACCTCCTGGTCCGTGCAAGGGGTGGCAGCACGTTGCAGTGCCGTGCATTTTTCTTTTTCTCCATTTCCACCTTTTAGTTCTACAGTGCTACCGATTAGGCCCCCCTTTTTATTATTGTGGTAAGCACCTCCGATAGTTCGAGAAAAAGTGCAATACTATACAATACAAATGCTAAATACAAATACAATGGGACAGAAGAGACTAGAATACAAAAATCGGCCGCATGAACAACTCGTTCGCTTTTTAGTGGTCGGGGGCCGGGAAAACACTACAAGACAAAGTCAACTCCTAGGCGGATCCGGGGGCGGGCTCCCCGATCGACCTCGGGCCCCCTGAAGGACGATGGCGCCCCCTGAAATGTCGCTCCCCCCCCGGATGAGTCGGCGCCCACCGATAGGATTTGCGCCCACCTGATAGCTTTTGCCGGTCATAGTGGGCCCCCTGGTCCGATGGCCCCCCAAGGTGCCCCCGATCGGCAACCTGATCCCTTGGTCAACTCGCTATGTTTTCATGGTTTGCAGCCGTCGGTACCAAATAAAAAGAATAAAGCACATGTGTAGGCTTTAAATATAGGTAGCATTGGCACCTAAAACATATTCTCCATCTATTTGTGGTAAAACAAAAGCGCGCGCCTTCAGTAGAGGTATATAAAAATGACAGATATAACGAATCTCATTTGGAATTCCATGGGCCACCGTTCCCAAAGCTCAGTGGAGAACCCGATCAATATTGATAGTTTAAAAATATAGATTCGACACTGTATATCGGTTTCCATTGCTCATTAGCATGGGCCATCGGTAATAAAAGGGGAAAATGGCTTATAGTTCCTATTTTCCATGTTGCAAACCCAGCCTCTGGCAAAGTTCAGTGGATTAATAGATGATTTCTTACAGGCCACCTCTTCTCTATCCAGGATAGGGGGAAGGGGGTTCTGGGTGGGTTAACGCTGGCACGGCAATACAAGCCCTATACAAAGTATATGGGAGACCTAAAATCCACGAGGGTCCTGCCCCCTTCCCGCCCCCCTTCCGGATCTCCACCCATGTTTTTTGTATATTCTGGAAGCCCAGAACCGAGCGTGTGACCTAGCTCTTCAGTTATCCGGATCACTGAGCAAATTAAGGTCATCGGCAGAAATATGGGACGAAATGACTATTAACCAGCCATTTTCCATACTCTGGAGGCGCAATTGTTGAAGAAAACCGAAAGAAAAGAGCAATTTGAAATTAACGTTTTCCAACCAAAATTTCCCAGACTAGTTTCCGTTGCGACCGGAATAATATGAGCTGTTTTCTATATAATGCGTTACGAGGGCATTTTTCCGTACCATTTTTTAGAGGGTGGGTGGTCTGTGTTTGAAAGGCCTCACCGGTAAGTAGCAGAGGAAATTTGGTGGGAGGTTCGCCGCTATCTGGAGATGGACGACCAAATGGGCGAACAGAAATCTGCAGCTGCCAGTGAACGGACGGCTAACGATGAAACACGCCAGAAGACAGGGAGTGTCTGCCAAGATCGCCTTCTAAAGTCAACTTTAAGGTGGCAGCACAGCACAGCTGACGCATTTTAAAGGAATACAGGGCTCCATCGGCGCTTGGAATCCACAGAGGGCGGATTCATGGACATACGGGAGGGGACCGCCCCATTAGCCTCCCTCCTTAGATCCGCCCCTGCACATCGCTATGGTTACTGACGGCCACCACCAGCGTGAGCCATGGCAGGTGGGGCTAGGGCTCGGCTCCTAGGGCTCCTCCTAGTTCAGGTGGGGCTAGTTTCCGCTCGGATGAGGCTTGCTTCTCCGCAAGCGGTGAATTTTCGACAAGTGAAATCAGCAGGTTTCGAGCCTTTTCTTGGTTAATAGGGTTCGAAAGCTTTGTCTCAAGGGCATACCATAACTTTGTAACCGAGGCCTAATATACTTATCATTGATGGCAATGGATATCTGTCATTTTCAGTCAGAAGTTCTTAGGTTTTAAGCCTTGCCCTTACAGAGTGGGAGTGGTTGTAGCTTCTCCCCTAAGGTTTTTCGAGGATTATAAAAACGTCGTTCAGGTCAGGTTACAGTCTTGAAGTACTGTGTAGTCCATGGGGGCATTCTTTCGGCGTGTTATTCAAAACTTGTCTTTAGCTCTCAAGTTCATGGATCGATGACCTCAGAATGGAGCCATATTCGATGAAGTTGGACAGTGACAAGCGACAAGATTTTCCTATTCGAGTCTGGAAAAATCTTGTTCTGGTGTCCACTGATCGCCTCCTCATGAATTGATCTGGAGTACTTGTCACTGACCTTCCAGGACCACCTGCAGTGGCGGATCTAGCCGGTCGGTTTGGGAGAACCAAAGTAGAAAAGGAAAGCAAAAAAATCTCACACAGTGAAAAATTGCGCTAAAATATGACCTGTGTCGGGCAATTTTACGTATTAGAGGCCAAAAAACAAAAAAAACTTCACAGGGTAAGGAATGTGGGCTCGAGATACTTTTTTCCTATCCAAGCCCCAATATTTACACTGAACTAAACTGGTTCGTGTCTGGTTCACTGGGTTCTGTGATTTTCATCTCCTGAAACGGGGCGATGTCAACCGGTCGGTTTCGACTGGCTTTGTGCGAATAATGTTTTTTTTTTACCAAGTGAAGCATCGCGTCGAAGGGCGGGGGCCTCGGCATTTGATCTCGTAATGAAGCGGACATTTTATCGCCTGGAGGACGCCATTGTTTTGTCCTGATGTTGGTTTTTGTGATGGTTTCCCTTGTGGTTTATGAAGTACAATAAACTGGTTCTGTTTGAAGTTAAGAGTTGAAGTACCAAAACCTTGCTTATAAACTAAAAAGCAGTCGAGGAAAAAGGAGGTCGATCGCTTTGGGAGGGGGAAACCATAATTTTGCCCCGAGCTTTTCCGTTTGGGGGGCAAATGCCTACTTTAGTTTTGCCCCCCCTCCCCTTTGGATCCGCCACTGACCAACTGTAACACATCTCGACCTTTGGTGATCTTCTGTGAACTTTGTTGACCGTGCATGACCTTTGCAATAACTCATATGATTAGGAATAAGTTTTATAACAACCAGATCTTGACTAGTCCGGAAAGTACCCCTAAGCTTTTCTGTCATTACTCACCCCTGCAGAACAGACAAGCTATGTTGTGGGATGATCACTCAATTATGGAAAATACATTCACTTTGGTGAATGTGATTAATAAAATTATAAAACCTTTTCTAGAATTTGAAACGTATTCACTTTGGTGGGTAAGCTCCTTGCTGGGCGAATCTGGATCCACCAGCCATGCCGTCAGACCGCCATCCTGCCGTGCCTAGGCAGCATTGCTTCAGCCCGCATATGAAATAATAAGACTTGGGCTTCTTCTAAGATGGACAGGGACACTTACACGTTACCCTACCTTATCTTTCTTGTGACGTTATTCTGAAAGTGCTTTCGTTCAGCCAGAATTATACACTAGACATTCGAGCTCACATATCACCATCATTGACTAATACAATAACATTAGAAGCTATTAGGATCTTGTATGAACTGTAGCTTTCCAAATCTGAGAAATATTTTTCTCATCATTTTAAGGCTTTTCACATGGAATCGACACTGCATTTGGTTCAGATCACTAAGAATGACTACACAGGTATTCTTGTCAGTGATTCGCTTGTTTTGAAAGTCCCGTAGCACCTGGTAATCCCATATACTAGAGGTGTAGCTATCGTGGAGAGGAGGGAGAATTGGTGGACAATAACATCTATTGACAATAACTTCCCTCCTAACTAAATGTAATTTTAGCCAAATTGGTTAGAAATGTTAATGTCGCTGCCTACGTGAGCTCAGGCAACAGTCAGCCTAACTCTGCGGAAATTTTGGATTTCAAACGAGTGCTTTCATTGCAGGGGAGAGAAACTGGTCAGAGAATCCAAATATTCATGCCTTCTCCATACGTGGTAAGCTGCTGGCTCTGGACAACGTATCGCAATATGTCCTTCTTACTGGGAAAATGTAATTCATTGCAAGGTTTCTCTTCAACATAGTTGCGTCGTTTGTTGGATTGGACCAGCACAATCATAGCACTCTGCTCACGTAGAAATGTTAGATCAATATTAGCCCGCATCCATTTGAGCAGCATGATTAGAGATACGTGCTAGGCATTCCAAGGACATTACCTGGTCTGAACATTGTGCGGCTGGTAATGGCGAGTGCATCTTCATTGGTGTGTGATTTCAAATTGTTCATTTGACTTGCACGATGGGATAGCATGCAATTTGCTCGTTATAAAACACCTGGTCTGAGAAAATGGGTGTATGGGTGAATCAACGCTGTGATTATGCGGTACGCAGTCGCTTGAGCTAGCCGAAAAGCAGCACATGGTGTAACCGCAGCTGGTGTTAGGGTGCACATCGGAGTGCTCTGAGGTGGTGTATATCATCCAAATGCTTCAGACGAGGCTGTGGAAGCATGTGGTAACGGCTGCTGGCAGCGGCGGCGGCCGCGTATCCGGCACTATGTTAAGTGACACGTCGGTGAAAGCCCAGCTCAGGACCGCTTAATGCCGCTAGTGACCAATTAGCCGGGTTGCCGAGACTCTCCGTGACCTGTGCACTAATGAGAAGCCAGCTCGGTTGCCCCATCGCTGACGCTGGCCTCGGAGATGGCTCCCAAGCCAGCGCCTGCAGTCTGAGCTGATCCAACTGGAACGCCGAGCACCGGCCCTGCTGACGCTAATTTACGGCATGTTTTGGGTGAATAAGAGCTATCTTTTATCGAACAGACCAGTTGACTCTGAATTTGACAATGCGATTTGTCCAGAGTTGGAGTTCAGAGGTGAGTAGTTGAGGTCTCGCTACCCGCGCCTCAGTGGCAGCGGGCTTTGTGGAGGTGTAAAACGACGAATGGCCCATGTGTGTGGATTTATTTCTTTTTTATGAAGCAGGCTCACCGGGGGCCTTAAAGAGATGGGAGCTCCACACGCAAGGCCTGGCTGCTTTTAAGTGTGGGGATGTCTCACTTTCTGCACAAACGTCCGAATATCGTGCAAGACGCTGCAATTTTCATTATGAATTGCCCATTCTTTGGAAAGCTTGCTCCAGGAGGTAACTATGCTAGCCAAACAAAACAATGGTAATCAAAAAGATGTAGACTCGGTTATGGTAGCGCAGGTGCAAAGGACTCAACACAGGAAAATAAGACAACAATGTTGGAATGGCTCAAAGTGCTGGCACATAAATTAGTTTAAAAACCTTGCAACACCATTTGATAACATTCCTGAATGTGTCTGTAGCCTTCAGCATCCCACTCTGCATCCCTGGTTGTGTGGCGGCCAAGTTGAAGGTAAGTGCACTCACTTTCTGATCCAAGAACCATGAGCTCAAATGCCAGGAAAGTTTCCCGAATGAAGGCCTACATTTCACCACAGCTTCCACCAAAACTGCAAGACTTAGTGTCATCAGTTGGGTTCAGTAGCTAGCGTAGCGAGCCACTTACTGTAGCATATACATACGCTTTATCAATTGCATGGCATTCAAGAGCAGTTGTTGAAAGTAATAATAATAGCAATTTCGGGAACTTATCGACGACCAGCTTCCAAGGTCATATGGCGTCGCCAACTTTGTTTTCCTGTTGGAGGAGTCTCCGCTGAGTCAGACCACTCCTTACTCAGGGAATATTGCAGGCCTTGAGCCCGGGTTAGCCGCATAAATATCTGAAATATTTGACATACACAGCATCTCCACTATCCATGTGGCTATTCTGACGCCGTTCGTAATGAAGATGAGGGACATAAATGACAAACCTAAGCAAAAACGCACTGTAGGATAAGGATAAGGATAGGATGGTTGAAAGGGAAGGACAAGGATTATCCACAGTGAGGGTCGCCACAGGCGCCGCGCTCAACCCATGGCGTGAGGTAGTGGGACTTGATGAAGGGATCCGGTGAAAAAAACACAGAAAACAACAAACAAATAAGGCGTGGCGATGACGGTGATGATGAATTATTACTCGTTCTTTGTCGACTGGTCTCTCTGTTTTCATTCTTCGCTTTTGTCTTCGCGATTCGAGCGCAAGTGCTAAACATTACGGAACCACTCCCGCCGCTCCTCTTCCTCCTGAGTCAATGCGGAGAGCAGTTGACAAAGAACCCATCACATAGTTTTTTTTCTCAACTGTCTCATATAGCTTAAAACACAGCATAGACACTGATATGGCCCTGTTACGTGGTATGTTAAAGATTAGCGTTTGTCCCAGATATCGCGCGCAAATGGAGATAATGATGCCAGGGTCCAATTTCGGTGCCACCAAATGCAACTCGGGGCTGCAGAACGAATAACTGAACAGCTTCGAGGTCATAGGTTCAAGAACAAGATTGTTAGAGGCTGCGTGCGTAATAGAACACTACTTCTGCGTGTGGCAGCTCGGGACGGCATTTTACCCCACTAAAACACGACCATAGTCATTTCCTGAGCTTACTTAGGTAATAAAACTTATTACCCTCTAGAGCTTCTGCGGTCTTCCTCTAGTGCTGGTGATTTGTGTCGGTGTCTCCTCTGCGAGGAGCCTTTTCAGCCAAGCTTCCAGCGCGGTCGTTGCCGGAAATGGCCGCCGAGCGTGGGGGGCGTCGCCAGCGGCAGCTGCTGCGTGTCATTCGGACAAATGACGTCACTTTGTCGTCACGGCAGTCGCAGACGTCGTGACGCCGGCTCCGGGCGAGATTCGCCGTAACGGATACAAATGAGGCGGCGCGGGGCCGGACACTGTCGCGGCAGTCGGGGAAGTGGTACGTGGTCGCCTGAAACGACTCTGGTCCATGAAGCTGTCATGTCACGGGAAGCCGTTTTGATGTGCTATATAGCCTATGTCTTGGTCGGCTATGCTTGGTGTTTTAGCCCTCCGTGATTGTCCTCGAGGGTGGAAGGGAGTTTCTGGCAACCTAGCCCAGCCATGTGATCGTAATGCTACTTTTAAGCATACAGGTTTACGTACAGTGGCTTTTTGACACCCAACGAAGTTAGCTGTATTCTCTACATAATATTGTAGTGTGGGCTGTTGGACTTGGATAAGAATCTAATGAAAAAATATGAAGTTAGATGTTCTACTATGCGTGTGTTTTGCCATAAGATTGGGTTAAGCTAAGGCTAAGCAGGCGCGATTAGCCTTAACTGCCGAAATTCCCTAAATGGAAAACAAGCTAAGTAACGTTTTCTGTGCGTTTTTATAATTTTTGGCCAGACGGGTTGAGACAGTGTTTTGTTCAGAGATGCAAGTATAAGACGTGCATACGTGCAAGGACCTACAAGATATTTAGACACATTTTCACCGCACGAATGCAGCCCCATAAATTGAGGGATGACATGCATTAGTCATTGTGTAGTAATGTTTGCCGTCACTTAGTCTGGGATGAAGCGAGCGTCGCAGACATTTAGTAATGTGCCATAGCTTCTATCATTCTGTAGTATGTGACTCATGTCTTCCGTCATTCAGTCTTGAATGAAGGGAACGACACGGGTTTTTAGTAATGTGGCTACAGTGAACCAAAATAGGTTTTGCGCTGGGGCATCGAGTGGAAAATTCAGCTCGGAATGTATGGCGAGTGAGTGGAAAATTCTCCTCAAAATATATGGCGGAGTAAAAATTTTCCAATTTGGGTACTCAGGTGGTAAACTCTCAGAGCCCTTGTTTGAACTGAGGGATGGATATTTCCTTTAATTTTCTCAAAGTAAATATTTTTAAATCGTCCCCAAGCAGCATTGTTTGACCATTACCATGTGAAAAATTTGGGTTAAGCAGGTAAATATTTACCAACTGAAGCCCCCTGATGCAGTCTCCATTTTTTTAAGGAATTGGTGAATTGCCACAAATAAAAAACTTTTTGGGGGCCTCTGAGACCAACCTTCGGGGGAAAGAACTCTGGGACCCACCAAGACGAACATTTGTGGGATGAAGATCAACTCTTGGGGGCTTCCCTAGACCAACTCTTGTGCCCCTCCTCTCCTCTCCCACACGACCAGCTCTAAAGGGCCCCTGAGACGAATTATAGGGGCCCCCCTTAGACCAACTCTGCAAGGGGGCCTCCGAGACCGGCAGGTGGTGAAAAATGAAAAGGGATTTTTTTGTGCAATACCTAGTGCCAAAATTAATTATCTAACCATACACTGTACAGTTTTTCTGTCAGGGACAACGTTCCTCCTATACCTATACCTATAGTTATCGGAATTTTAGAGGCCGCTTCTGACCTCAATCACTGCACCTCGCATACACCTATGCTAGGGCCCAGTAGAGCCTTGGTTTACACTTAACTAACCCAGACGAAGCTACAAACTTTCTATCATGGCAATAAACTCTTCCAGACTCTTGCTAGAAGTTTCTTTTCTTTACCTGTCAATTCCCCTGCTCCTCTTCACATATATACACACCTTCATACGAATATGCTGCTTTCTATCAATCTAATCGAAGCTACATCCTTCTTTCCGTTGTTTCTTCCTTTCGTCTACAATCAGCCAAGCGCGGCGGGTTGCGACAGCGTCAGAGCGACCACTAGTTTAAATTTCTGATCGCTTGCCGCTTGCCGGTCGCATGAGCTACATAATTTGTATTTCAAAAATTGCTCTAAATTAATTTTCTAAATCCTTATAAACTAGAAAAGTATACAACTAAAAGCACACCAAGAGGAATGCTAACAATGTTTTGTCAATAACGAATAAGAAACCGGCCTTTCAAAAAGCCTAAAGATGCCGCTTTTATTTACTAGATGTAAAGATGGCGATTTGGTAAGTCCACGCCGCAGACCAGCCATACAAAAAAGTGCCGATGTTTGAAGGGTAACTGGATGCATTCTTGTTGCCCAAAAAAATCATTCAATGAAAATGTAGAGTTTCAATGTACTCAAGTACCAGATACTTTCAGTTCAACTTAAATATCAACGTATTTATGCCTAGGGTGTCGTAGGGTGTCGTGAGTGGATTTGGGTGTCACAGGGCGTGGACGCAGCAATGAAGGGCTGATATGGATAAAATTATTTTCTTCGCAATAAATGGTCAATTTTCAACCATACAATGTCAAAAAATACGCTGCTTAGCATACAAATTTCAAGATAATTGCTTTTAACAACAATATGACCAAAAATGGTTTTTCACTATTTTCAGTACCAGAAATACAAAAACTACTTTTCAAGGACGTAAGCCTAGATATCATGTGCACAGATAAACTGCTTTCCAGAAATGTATCTTTCAAAGCGGTCAGCTCGTTTTTGGCAACACAAGGCTAGGGTGTCTAATTTTCCACTCACCAATTTCGTGAGTGGGGGAATTTAGTGGCGGTGTTCACCCATTGGAACTTTCTCCGGTGGGGCAGGGGACACTGAGCGTCTTGCCCGCGCCAGAATTTCGGTTCAGTTGTTCCACTGAAATCGGTGGAGATAAGGATGCCAGGTATAATTGGCCAGAAAAATAGAAATCGCCAGATTTTCTTTCAGAAAAGCAAAAGAAGCTCATAAGAGCCGAGTTAATTTGGCGATCTTCTAGTCGATTCTGCTGCTCTCTTTTTCCAGTGGACGTTGGTAGAGGAGGCAATGGAACTTGCCTTTGTAGTAAGTATTGTTGAGTAAAATTCAATAGTAGTAAGTATTGTTGGAAGTGAGTGGAAAATTCAGCATAAAAAACCTAACAGTGAGTGGAAAATTCTGCTCGACTGGGTGTCGTTCTGCACCCAGCACCCCAGGTTTTGGGACACTGTGTGGCTACGCCCATATTCTTCAGTGATGCAAGATGAAACAACGTATGCTTCGCGCTCAATCGGATAGATAGTAGTTACAGATACGAGATATTTTATAGAACCCTGCGGCCTTCTTAAAAATATACCTTTCTGTTTTTGAAATATGATAGGTATATCTTTTAAAGCACTTTCTAGGTAGCGCATTTCTGGCCAGACACGTCAGAAGGCCATCGACGATTTACTGCGGCTCCTGTGTCCTGATGACGATAGCTCTGTTTTGACCCGGAGCGCGGCTGACGCAAAAACATCACTTAGTCGCCTGCAGTTGAGCCAGACCCACCACGTCGTATTCGGGACAAAAAACCGCGGTGGTACGCGGCAGGCAGAGAAGAGACGTCTCTCTCACACTCCAGAGCGTGATTCAGCCGAGCTGATGAGAGAGCGGCGGGGCGTGGGGTGTGATTGGTCGCTAATGACCCACCTCCCAGTCCAGAGCAAACAGACACCACGCGACAGAGCGTTCCCATGGTCGCATCATCTCACCCCGGCTCCTGATTTCCGCCAAAACCACACGGTCCGGCACTTCAAAACTGTAAACAAACGGATCTCACCAGTGGAGGCGCGTCGGGTGAAACGGATGGTTTTAAGGCGGGCGCCGGCGCGCTGCTCGGTTCCCACCACCGTCACCGTCGCCGCTGACGGCTTCATATTTGTAGCTGTCCCCCTAGGTGTGAAGGGCGGCGGTGCATCAAACGCCGGCGCCCCTGTAATCGGCGGCGCCCCGGGCGTGCTCTCATTACCAGCGGTCGGAGGCAGAGCGGCGCCGGACCGCCGATATCAGTCACACCTAACGATACGTGCGGCGGCGGCCGGGCAGGGCACCCGCCGCGCCAGCTGGAACACCCGCGGCCGCCGGCGCGCCGGCCCGGCCACCACCGCCTCTGCTGCACTCCGCCGGCCGCAGCAACTGCTCAGAACTCATTAGCAAAATGTTTTTTTCAAGAGCTGTGGGACGTCTTTGGCGCTGGGAGATGCTTTGGGAGTGTGCTGTAGATTAAAATGTCGGCTTTCCTTTCTTGTTCGTTGACGTTTACTGATGTTTTGTAACTGAGCCTCAATGAAACCAGCTGCTTGGTAAAGACAATACATACATCGGATGGCTCGTAACAACAATAACAATAATCTCAATGATAAACAATGTTCTCAATAATAATAATAATATCGGAACCGGAAGGCAGAGAACGCTACTTGGCTACATAGAGAAAATTCAACGGGGCATCGACTGGCGAAAGAATTTTGAATATCAGCCCAAAATGTTTTGACTTATGATCCTTCAAAGCCAGATCTATATTTGGAGATGGCCGTAATCACGCAGTCGCACCAGTTTGCCTGCATCAGAAACCAATTGGTGACGTCATAATGCCATATAAACGAGATTTTATGACAATTTTATCCCACATGAAGGTCAATGTCAAGTTCAAAAGTCACCGTTCAAGGTCATATCGAAATCCCCGACCAACAGCTGCTATAGTGCTAGGTATAGTGTACATTATAGGGAGTATGTCATATTGTGACGCCATAGGTCAATGATCTTGAATGAACTTCAACCCAAGATTTCGGGAAACTTTTTTGGACCTTTCCGCTATGACCTTAGTCAGTTTTAGTACGTTTCGATTTGTTCTGCTTAACCATGGCACCTCCCGATAGGTCCCCAGCACGGCTAAGCTTTGTCCTATATGACCTCGTTTGGCCTTGAAATTGTTAACCTACGTCAATAAAAATTGGCTATAAAGTGAATCATCATAGCATTTACTCACCTTCAAACGGTATGTTAAGCCTTCTTAGTTTTCGAGATCTCAGGAGGGGTCTACCAGGCCCCCTCCAGTTCACGTTAATGCCATATCCCTCTTTATTGCGGGTATTAACCCGGAACAACCGCGTGGAAAGCGAGCACACTAACCACTAAGTCACCAGCCTCTCAAATAGGTTGTGGCAACACAAAAAGACAGTAATATCTACATATTTTGTTACCTTGTTCATATATTCTATGCCTGCTTTTGAGTGTTTTTCAGGAGTGTGTTTTGAAAGTCTTACCGAGAGGTAGCGGAGCAATTCAGCTCACCACTTTCTGGAGGGCGGAGGCCAAATAGTCGCATTTAAGCCTGGGACTGTGAGTGAACGGGCGGCAAACAGTGAAAGATGCCAAAAAAACAGGGCGCCTCTAACAGGATCACCTTCTAAAAGTCAAATCCAAGCCCCATGTACTGTACAGTTGTTGCTTTGTGAGGACGTACAGGATGTCTTCTGGCACCCAACATGGGTGCACGGCGTCTACAAATGGCAGTATCACTGATCTGACAGCGCGGTGGTCTCCTTTGTCCCCTGCCCCTTAAATTCCTCCCGGTCACATCAGTGTCAGGCCTACACCTCGGCCTTTTTCTCCTTCCGCCCCTTATATTTTTTCTGTCTTGTAATACCAAGCCTGACCAATGTCCCAAACCCAAAAAAGTGCGATAGATAACCATTATGAGCCAAGACTACTCTGCGGCCCACAAAGGCGATGGCGGTAGCTGTAAAGGTGATTACCGAACCCTCCCCCTGGCCTCTGGGGCGTCACCGCGGCCGGCGACGATACGGCTCCTGGCCCACCCTAAACCGTTTGTCACCTCCACTCAATTAAAGCTTAATTATCAATTTGGTAGTGCGGGTTGTCCCGAGGCAACCTTTTGCGGCGTTTTTGCGCGCGGCGCGGCGCGTTTGAAGCGGCGGCACCAGGTGCCGACTGCGCACCGCGAGACACGGCGCGCCTCCGCGCGAATTAGCCCGATCAGTCGTCGCCGCCGCCGCCGCCGTCGCTCCATAAAACTGTACCACAATCATACCAGCTCGGTTGTCAGAAACGGTCATGAGGTATATTACGGAACGGAGTTGCCGCCGGCCGCGACGGCGCTGCGGTCATTTAATGCGAATAGGCCGCGTCGTTGGACGGGATTTAGTGCCGCTGAGCGGCACCGGTGACCGCCGAGGAATGCGCGCGAGCGGAGCAATTTATGGCGCGAAACTGCCGCGCCCTGCCTGGCCAATTGAAGTGTATGGACCAGTCTAGGTTTAGTATGCAGTCTGCTACGTTACTTATGTCGCTGGTTAAAACACCGGTGATTATGAATTACGTGTCCCATCTGCTGGATGATGATAATGCCATTAAGTCCATTATGGACTCCTCAGAATAATTGGACGACTGACGCCGAAAGTGAGCTGTAACAGCCCTGCTAAATAGCTGGACTTTTATACCGTGCTGCACCCTGACCGCGTGCACCATAATTTCCTAGCCCCCAGGCGCCTTCGCCTACAATCCGCCTGAAGAGGACGGGCTGGAGAAGCATACCAATGCGCTGGTTCTCCTGCAGCATGGAGCTGAGACCACAGCACGTTAGGAGACGGAACGCTGATTACCGATCGCTCAACACCGCTCGGATGTTTGGATCCATACCTAACTTTCCAAATATCCCGAACAAATGCCTTGAGGAGATAGGTAGTGCCGAACTTTGCTCCACAAGTCATGGCCTCTGGTGGCAGTCCACACCACCCTCCTTCCGGGAAATGCCAGTTTAGAGGCGGTGTCACCACCATTAGCTGCCCTGTCGCGGCCTGTGACGCGCACCTCCCGCCGCCAGCGGCGATTGAGTTATTTAGCAGGCGTGAGAGCGCCGCTCTAATGACAAGGCGGCGCCTGGGCTGACCGCCCAGCGGCGGCCGCCTCTCTAATACACCGCTCCACCGCCCGCCGCCGCGCAAAAACGCGCCACAACCGCGCGCCGCCGCGCGCTTCCGCCCGTGTGTTTGCATTGATGGGAGCCTATCGTCGAGCGGCGCGCAAACCGCCAGTGACGGGCGCGTCGGCCCGGCGCGTTGTTTGGCCGGCTCTCTGACAGTTGTAGAAACTCGGCCGCCGTCGATCGGCACAAACTGTTATGGATGGCGGCCGCTATTAATCGCTGGCGATCGTCGGCACCGACGGGCGGTGACGGATGGCAGCGGCGGCGGCCGACACGCTGACAAACGCCCCCTTTGATCAGGCATTTGTGTGACAGGCCGTTGCAATACCAAAGCTGAAAGGTAGATATTGAGTGGTTGATATTGGGGCGCGAATCAGATGTTCACATTTAAAGCTCACCTTGCATATGGTCATACAGAGGCCACCGGCGGATCTAAGAGGAAATGGTCGCTATTTTGACGCCTCTCTCCACCGTATGACCCTTTAAGTCGGTGCACCCTAAAACGCCGCGCGACCCCTCTCTCCACTCCAAAAGACTTCGAGGCTTTACGACACACCAATTGCCTTGGTCATATGATGTCGCCAACCCTCACGCTGTTGGGAGGGTATTCTGGGGATCAGAAAGACTTTATAGAATACCCGCCCCGGTATTCATTTAACACGCGCACTGGAGGGGGGCCTCGGAGGCCCCCCCACCTGTTTTTCCGAGGTGGCCGGAGAACCGCTTGTAGCCGAAAAACGACACGTGGCCACATTTAACAGAATTTAATAGCGCGTCGATTGGTGAAGACTTTTTTGAAAATCGGCCGAAAATTTTTTGATTTATAGGCTTTCAAAGTCAGACCTGCATTTTGAGATCGCCGTAAAAGCGCGGTCGGACCAGTCAGCTTGCATTGAAGACCGAGTGGTGACGTCATAACGTCATATAAGCGGGACTTTATGTCAAGGTCACCTCACATGAAAGTCAAGGTCAAGGTCAGAGGTCACAGGGCAAGGTCATATCTGCACTTTCAAGGTCACTGACCACTGTGCGTCCGGCCAAATGACGTTACCCGGTCTGACATATATTATGCTATGACGTCATCGGTAGGGTACCCCAATACAAAGGTCAAGGTCAAAGTTCAAGGTCAAAGGTCATTGGGAAAGGTCAATCCTCATTTCCCGCCAAACAGTGGCTACAGTGTTAGTCAAAGTGTAAATAATAAGTAGTATACCATATGGTGACCTTAAAGGTCAATGACCTTGAATGACCTTGACCCAAAAGTTGTGGGGAAGCCTCTTTGAGACCTCTTCTCTATGCACCTTGTCCGCTTTTAGCTTATTGCCGCCATTTTCCCGCATAATCATAGCATTTCCCAATCGATCCCCAGCATGGCCAATATTTGACCTTTACGACCTCGTTTGACCTTGAAGGTATTGACCTAGGTCACTGAAAACCGGTCATCATGTAGATCACCATAGCCCCCACCCACCTACCAAGTGGCGTTTTTCTAACCCTCTTAGTTTCCGAGATCTTAGGGGGGGCCTACCAGGCCCCCCTCCAGTGCGCGTTAGTGCCAGACCCCCTCCAGTGCGGGTGTTAAGCAGAATACCTGAGTCAGCAGCGTGTAAGTCGAATGTTATTCCACCCGCCACCGCATCTCCTCTCTCGTCTTAAAAGGGACATGTAAAAGCAAAAAGTGATGCCTGGTCAGCAGGGCTGAGCGCTTCAGAATGTCTCTGAGTCGGCTCAATTAGTGTCATGCCATGAAGCCGGTCAACTCAACTCTAACTTCACTCATCGGAAAACATTTTGTGGCTCGACTTATCTCTGACTCAAGCTCCAATCCGAATTACTGCGCTCTGGTTCAATTCACGATTGAAAACGGCTTTACTCCGACTCAACTCAAGACCACAATTTTATATTTACCATATAGCACCATTGAAAAATACAACTACTGGGTTTATTTCATTTCCAATACTGAATGCTCCAGAAAAAGCTTGACTGAAGTCAAAACTAGTAATAACTCACGTTGAGGCACTGCATTTTGCTATAGGAGCGTTCCAGGACAAATCGACCAGGCACCACCTGGATTGTACATGCATAGCACAGTCTCAGATTTCGTTCCAACTTCGTACAGAGAGTTTTCAGTGGCATAGAATTCAGATTTGAGAATATTTATTTTATTAAAATACGGGTTTTGGAGTTACAGCTTGCTGAAAATCGTACAGATCCGTGTTTTTTGGCAAAACATGGTGGCATACAATCATTATTTTCTGTGTATTCTTTCGTTATGGATGCTCATTTAAAACTTTATTGTATTTGAAATTCTATTATCCAGCTTTGAGAGTTTAGTTTTCAAAAATGATTATTTTTAAGCTTTTCGAAATTTGTCTTAAATTTTTAAAACAATTTTTTCTAAGCATGGCCAGTGATTCATCTTAAGATGACTTACAAAAAAATCCCAGTGCCTGTGCCTTCTAATAACACCAATTAAATTTAGTGTTCTTGAATTTATCGATGTCGAATCAGCCAAAGAGTGACGCCATGCGCGCGAAAATCGGCCGCCCGGCGCGCCCCAGCGATAGCCGGCCGACTGGCACTTCGGCCAACCGACGACACGCATGCGTGTGGTGCTCAGCGGAGACGATGGGTTAGGGAAACATGCATCCACATAAGCAAATGGTATTGTGGAAATTTTCATAGGGTAGGGTGTGCCGTTGAAAAAAATATTTTTTAGTCTTTCTTTTTCTTTCATCTTTTGTTTTCGGCTTCAGTAAGTTTCCATTGAGTAAGGAACGTAAACAACATACGTTATAAAGTATGTGTTTTGAAACAAGGTGGAATCAATATTATTCAGGTCCTGGGTGGAAGTGAATTCATAGCTAAAGGGCTGTGTTCTAACAGTAGTGTATTATATTTAGTGGTATTTGGTTCGGTTTACCAGCAGAAGAGGCTAGTTCGGTTTCAGGTTCCATTTACCAGCTGAAGCAATGTACCGAAAGATAGTTTTAATTTCTATTGAGGCATGGAAGTGACCTACTTTGGTTTATAGCTTAGATAGACGTTCCCCCTTGACGTTTACTACTTCAGTTCTTAACACGTGCATTGACGGGGGCCGGGTACCCAGCCCCCCTCGGGTTTTTCGGAGATAGCAGCGGCGCGTAGTGCCGCCGTACTTGGCATACCTTTCCCCTCATCATTTTTACAGTTTTTTCAAAAATTTAAGGTTAGGTCATCTCAGGTCAGGTCACCAGTACAGGTAAGTGACCTGACCTAAAAAAAGTTTAAGATGGCATAATTCGGAACAGGGTAAACTTATCCGATTGAAACTCATATCACATAATGACCCCACCGAGTTCTCTAAAGTATCTTCCTGTATTTTTTATATCGATGACCCAAGGTCAGGTACGAACCATGACCTCTCTACTGGAAATACATGGGAAAAATGGTTTTAACTGAATAACTTAGCAATGAATAGAGATAGTGTTTATTTTAGCTGCATTATATTTTTCTTGTTATTGCAGTTCTAAAGATATGCATTTTGTCCAATTTGACCTTGACCTGACTAAGGTCAGGTCAAATCCTTTATTTGACCTAGCAAGGTCATATTATATATCATTTGAATCGGCTTGCTGCGAGGATTCATATAGTTTAAATCGTTTTCCTCTATCTTTACTTGTTCAGATATAATGGCCGAAAAACTTCATTTACATGTCATCCCTATGACGGCATGTTTTGTCTCTAGTGGCCTTAAATGTGACCTGAAAAAAATTGTTGGAATATTTTCGATGGAGAAGTGGACGGTAACACTTAACTTCTGCGGCACTACAATCACTGATTCTGAGTTGTTAGAAACCTTGGTGTGACGATGGACAGGCACCTTAACTTTGAACCACATGTAGACGCCGTCCGCAACAAGTGCACAGGCATCTTGTTGGCACTTAGTCATGCCCGCCAGGTCCTTCCCAGACATGTAATGGTTAGCCTAGTCAATCTCTCGCAATATCAATCGTTCGCTACTGTATATGTGTTTATGGTTCATGCAACGAGACGCAGGTTCGAAGAATTCAGAAAATTATTAACTTCTGTGCACGAGTTGTCGGTGGCTGTAGAAAACGTGACCATGTATCAGACGTATTGGCAGAGCTGGGATGGCTAAATGCTCAGCAACTTGTTCGATACCATACTGCTTGTGCTGTGCAAGGTGCCTTGTCATCCAGACTTCCATCATATATCGCTAACACTCTAGAGTACCGATTCATACCTTGCATGACCATGCTACACGCCAGGCCAGCAATCTTACATTACCGCGTATAAGGACTGAGGCGGGAAGACGAAGGCTGTGTTACCGTGGTGCCAAATGCTTTAATGAAGTCATGTCATGTTTTAATGGTCATTTCTACCATCCAGACGTTCACTAAGGACTGCGATATCAAGTGTAACATGAGAAGGCTGCTCATGAGTTTGTATTTGCTTAGACTTTTAGAGATGTTTCAGTCGGTGGGTGTTTTAGTGCATTTTACCTTTTAATCCCTTTTGATTGTGTTCCTGACATTTACTGTGTTCTTGACGCGGCAGGGTGAAAACCACAGTTCGAGTGGATCTCTGGCTAAATATATCTGTATCTGTATCTGTATCTGTATGGGCTATCCAACGCCATTTACCGTTTTTCGTTATCTAGCGCGGTTCTCGAGATCTTAGGGGAGGGGCGGGTACCTGCCGCCCCCGTCAAGGCGAAGGTGGCTCACACCCCCGTCAATGCGCGTGTTGAATAAAATGGCTAACTCCAATCACATCCTATTATGTTTCGAAAACGGTAATACAAAAATTGAAAGCACACAGTGTAGAAACGACCAAGTTCAAAGGATCGGTTCAGCCAAAAGCCCATCTGTTTTGACGGTATATTTATATATATATATTTTGTTTTCGGCTTCAGTAAGGTTTCATTAACACGCGCATTGACGGGGGTCTGAGCCACCTTCGCATTGACGGGGGCGGGTACCCGCCCCCCTAAGATCTCAAGAACCACGGTAGGTAGCGAAAAACGGTAAACGGTGTTGGGCTGCCCATCCACTTCTCCATCGAAAACATTTGAACCATTTTTTTGTCAGGTCACATTTAAGGTCACGAGAGGTCAAAACATGCCCGTCATAGGGATAACATGTAAATTCAGTTTTTCGGCCATCAAATCTGAACAAGTAAAGATAGAGCAAAACGACTTGAACTATATGAATCCTCTTAGCAAGCCGAATCGAATGATATATAATTTGACCTTGCTAGTTCAAATCAAGGATTTGATCTGACCTGAGGTCAGGTCAGGGTCAAATTATATAACATGCACATCATTAGAACTGCAAGGCCCAGGCAAGTCTAATGCAGCTAAAATAAATGCTCTATCACCATCCGTTACTGAGTTATTCCGTAAAAACCATTTTCCCATGTATTTCCGATGGAGAGGTCATGCCTCGTACCTGACCTTAGGTCATCGATATAAATAATACCGGAATATATTTTAAAGAAATCGGTGGGGCCATTATGTGATATGAGTTTCAATCGGATAAGTTCACCCTGCTCCGACTTATGCTATCTTAAACTTTTTGAGTTCGGGTCACTTGACCTGTATTGGTGACCTGACCTGAGATGACCTAACCTTAAAATTATCACAGAAGTTGTAAAAATGATAAGGGAAAAGGTATGCCAAGTACGGCGACGCTACGCGCAGCCGTTTTTCTGCTATCTCCGAAAAACCCGAGGGGGTGGATACCCACCCCCCGTCAATGCGCGTGTTAAGTGTAAGGAACGTAAACAAAATACGTTATAAAGTATGTGTTTTGAAGCAAGGTGGAATCAATATTATTCAGGGCCTGGGTGGAATTGAATACAGCAGCGGTCCAGCTGCGGCAATACATGGGAAACATCGACTTCGGCTGAAACTGTTGGAGCGCCCAGTGAGTCAGTCGATGATGATTGTGTCTCCGCAGCGAGCAGCTTTTCAGTAACTGCCTCCGGGTGCTGTCTGGTTCTTCTAGAGCAATTGTGACATTTTCCAAATTTAAATTTACTCTGTCTTGTAAGTTGACGTCTTTTGCGGAGAACACTCGACGGGGTCAGTACCAGAGGTTCTATTTTTGGCCCCGGCGTCCCAAAGCCGGGATCGGATGCTGGGCCCGGCTGGGACTTTGCCGGGATCAATTGGTTCTGTACCGGGATTGTGCCGGGACCTCTGAGGATTGGAGAGAGTAATAATCTTAACTAGGACCTGTGTTCCTTGGGCCCCATATCAGCTTGATATTATTTAATTTTTAACCAATTAAGTTAGCTGTCCTTAGCATTTGACGAGAAAATATCCTATTATGGCTAACTACACACACATAAATTGTCTTACTTAAACCTCTACGGGGTTCCTCATGAATGACGTCACGGGAGGGAGGTGTCGGGCCGAAAGGTGACATACCATTGTGCCATGGCCAGGGCTGGAGATCTTTTCTCGATGCGGGGGGTTTTGGGTAGTTAGCGCTGGCACGGTAATACAAGCCCTAGTTTAGTTGTAATCAGCTCCATTGGAAAATGAAATGAAAAAACTCAATTACACATAATTTATGGCTGAAATAGAAAATGGAAGTCACTGATCTGCAAATTGTTTCCCATTAACCCGAATTTTTCGGGACCAATACTAGGACCACGTTGGGTCTTGCCGGGACCAGTCGAGGCCTGCCGGCGCAGAGACTTGCGCCAGGACTAAGAATCTAGAAAAAGTAAATCCTCTAGTCAGCATAATAAGTCCTCTTATCCTGTGGCATTCCAACACCCCTATGTCGCGCAAAAGTGTGAACACCAGCACCGACAGCAGAAAACTGGTGTCTGAAAGTAGCCACCTTGAAGCCATGCCTTATCTCCATTTGACACCCAATTGCCAGGTGTGCCGCCACGAATTTTTACAGGGATGGGGGAGGGGGACGGACCAGTGCTGGTGCTGACTGGCGGGGGCGAATTTTGAGCATATTCGGTACCTGACAACATCAATGACGTTGGACCAAAAATGTTTGAGGGGGACGTCTCCCCTGGTTGGCCAACAGTGGGGACGCACTCCCCCGTTCCCCTAGCTTTCGGCGCTCATGCCAACTGCTCAAGTAACAATGTGATACTAACTGTGGAGGATGTGCTCCCAGCTTCATGAGCTGCGCACTGGACATCTGACACCTTGCGCGTGTCATAAAGGCTCTGACGCACAAACCGGGGTGGAGACCGCACAACTGCGGCCAAGGTTTATCCGTGTTGGATACGATGTCGTTTCAACACGCAAAACAGGCCAAGCTTGCTCAAATGCACAAGTCCATACGCGTCGGAAAAGGGGGCCAGGGGGCCTGGCCCCCCACTTTTTGGCCAAAAATTTCCTGATCTCAGTCAAAATGAGAGACAACCGGACATTCTTATATCCAGCCGCTGCGGAATGCAGCGAGGAGCCCAAATTCGAACAGTTTTTGGTCCTGATGTTGAAAGTTTTTTGTCAGCATCAGGTTGAAATTTGGCTGGCCCCCACTTTTTTGCCGGTGGCGACACTTATGCACAAGTCTCTTCATTTTCAGAATCCAAACGCATGACTCAAATCCGTAATCGATATTATGGGAAACGTTATGATATGGCGCGTCGTACACCCTTAACCGAATTAAAATTGCATTGATTTCACCCTTTTGTTGAATACATGTTTTTTGCTGTTTTTACTTCCCACCTTTAATCACGATTGTAAGAGTTCACACGCTCCCTAGTCAATCTACTGCCCGTGCCCACGCATCGGCGGCCGGCCGCGCCGGGCAGCCGATTTTGCGCGCATGGCGTCATTCTATGGCTAATTACACATTGATTAACACGCGCATTGGCGGGATGGCGGGTACCCGCCCCCCCTCGGGTTTTTCGGAGAAAGCATAAAAACGGCGGCGCGTAGCGCCGCCGTTTTACAACTTCGGTTAAAATTTTAAGGTTAGTTTATCTCAGATCAGGTCACCAGTACAGGTCAAGTGATCTGACCTCAAAAAAGTATAAGATAGCATAAGTCTTAACACGCGCATTGACGGGGGTCTGAGCCACCTTCGCATTGACGGGGGGCGGGTACCCGCCCCTAAGATCTCAAGAACCACGGTAGGTAGCGAAAAACGGTAAACGGTGTTGGGCTGCCCATCCACTTCTCCATCGAAAACATTTGAACCATTTTTTGTCAGGTCACATTTAAGGTCACGAGAGGTCAAAACATGCCCGTCATAGGGATAACATGTAAATTCAGTTTTTCGGCCATCAAATCTGAACAAGTAAAGATAGAGCAAAACGACTTGAACTATATGAATCCTCTTAGCAAGCCGAATCGAATGATATATAATTTGACCTTGCTAGGTCAAATCAAGGATTTGACCTGACCTGAGGTCAGGTCAGGGTCAAATTATATAAAATGCATATCATTAGAACCGCAAAGCCCAGGCGAGTCTAATGCAGCTAAAATAAATGCTCTATCACCATCCGTTACTGAGTTATTCCGTAAAAACCATTTTTCCCATGTATTTCCAATGGAGAGGTCATGCCTTGTACCTGACCTTAGGTCATCGATATCAAAAATACCGGAACATATTTTAGAGAACTCGGTGGGGCCATTATGTGATATGAGTTTCAATCGGATAAGTTCACCCTGCCCCGACTTATGCTATCTTAAACTTTTTTGAGGTCGGGTCACTTGACCTGTAATGGTGACCTGACCTGAGATGACCTAACCTTAAAATTTTCACAGAAGTTGTAAAAATGATGAGGAAAAAGGTATACCAAGTACGGCGGCGCTACGCCCCGCCGTTTTTCTGTTATCTCCGAAAAACCCGAGGGGGCGGTACCCGCCCCCCGTCAATGCGCGTGTTAATAGGGTGAACTTATCCGCTTGAAACTCGTATCACATAATGGGCCCATCGAGTTCTCTAAAATGTGTTCCTGTATTTGTGATATGGATGAACTAAAGTCAGGTACGAGCCATGACCTCTCCTTTGGAAATACATGGGAAAAATGGTTTTGTCTGAATAACTCAGTAACGGATGGTGATAGAGCGTTTATTTTATATGCTTTAGACAGGCCTTGTCTTTGCAGTTCTAATGATATGCATTTTATATAATTTAACCTTGACCTGACCTCAAGTCAGGTCAAATCATTGATTTGACCTAGCAAGGTCAAATTATATATCATTCGATTTGGCTTGCTGCGAGGATTCATATTGTTTAAGTAGTTTTGCTCTATCTTTACTTGTTCAGATGTAATGGCCGAAAACCTTAATTTACATGTTATGCCCATGACGGTATGTTTTGACCTCTCGTGACCTTAAATGTGACCTGACAAAAAATGGTTCAAATATTTTCGACGGAGAAGTGGATGGGCTACCCAACACCGTTTGCCGTTTTTCGCTACCTATCGTGGTTCTCGAGGTCTTAGGGGAGGCCTGTACCCCCGTCGAAGCGAAGGTGGCTCAAACCCCGTCAATGCGCGTGTTTAGTCTAGAACGCAAAAATGATCGACTTTACCAAACAGGGGAGATATAGGTGCACAATTTCGTTATTGGTACGTTTAACGTGAATGATTGGCCACACTTTCAAAAACTCATTGGAAAAAATGGTCAAAACATCTCTAGAAATTTTGAAAATTTCGAATAAAAATCAAGACTCTCAAACTTTGAATGTTACATGCTCAACCTAATCCTGTGTCATTTGAAGCTAAGAAATGAAACTTAAGGCAGAAAATAATCGTTGTATATCACCATGTTTTGACGAAAACCGCGATTTTCACGATTTTCTTCAAGCTATAACTCCGAAACCGTACGTCTGAGGAATAAGATCATCTCAGATTAGGAGTCCACGCTCCTGACAACCCACTGGACGATGATAAACAAGAAAAGAAAAACAAGAGCAAGAAAAACAAGAGCAACGCCACTGAGAACTATTGTAGGACCGAAAATATCTCAACACGGAATACTAGAAAGGACACTTAAACAAGCAGAGATTAGGTTTATTGCAAGCACAGGCTTAAAAATAGGAGACCTTATCAAAAAAGAAGCAAGATTCGAAAAACAGCAATGAGAACAGCATCGTCTACAAAATTCCATGTCAAAACTGCACAAGATTCTACTACGGGGAGACGTATCGCGGCCTGCAAAAACGAATTAACGAACACAAATCAGACCTTAGAAATCATAAAACCACGAGTTCATTTGTAATACACTCCGAACAATTTGACCACTTACCAAACTGGAAAAATGCAGAAATTCTCCACAGAGGTCTACCAAAAAATAGAAGATAGTTTTTGGAGTCGGCCCTAATTGAACAAAAAGAAAATCTAAATTCCAAGAGAGGAGATTTCGCAATATCAAAACAAATATTGGCAAATATTATCCACGTTTAGCCCGCGTGAGCTTACAGAAACCTTCATGCGTCAACGGATAATTCTACCCTTCAAACACACGCTGAAGAAGTTACGAAACGCGTCCGTGTGCTTGCTTTTGAATATATATATTTAATATCCAACTTGTCAGTGTGTTCCTTTACCTGTATCGTTCTGTCAAATGGATCCTCACCACTGGACGATATTGGAACGAAATCCGAGACTGTGCTATGTTGGGGCCTGGTCGATCTGTGCTGGAACACCCCTATATTAACGCCCGTATTGACGGGGGTCTGAGCCACCTTTGCTTTGAAGGGGGATGGTACCCATCGCCCCTCTAATATCTCGAGAACTAAGCTAGCAGACTTTTTGATGACCCAAATTTGTTTGACTCGACTCAACTCTGACTTACTGCTTAAAGGCTGACTTTGATTCTGACTCGACTCGCTGTGTTGAAAATGGCGAGCCGACTCGACTCAGCACAAATTCAGAAGTGAGTCGACTCAACTCCGATTGAAATAAGCATTGAGTCAGAGTCGACTCCGACTCAAAATGGTGGCCAAGTATGTACACACAAAAATGCACATATCTTTTAATTGTATACAAATTCCAGTACATTTATTCATGGGATTAACTATTTGATAACTGCACATTTCTTTCAATAAAATGTCAATTGCAATGCATTAATCCATGACATCAATTATGTCTGCATAGGAATGAAGATAGGTGCTAAATGCCAACATGGGAGTGAGATGAAGGGCCTGAGGGCTTTTCATTTTGAAGGTATACCCTTCATAAGTAAAGTCATAATTGAGGCAATAAGCGAGGTTTCAAACACAAAGAACAGGACTCAATGTTTGAACATTTGATATTTTGAGTGGCAATTCCTGCCCCAGTGCATTTGTGACAAATTAAGCTTAGAAACAAATACTAGCCCGCGTCGAAGAACCGAACCTGTGCACTAGGGTGTTTCAGCCCACTATAGTAAAATTTTGTTTGTTTGGAACGAAGTCATATCGACTTTCCCCCAGCTCTATACGTAAAACTGAATCGATTGACACCCTTAAAAGCAAAATAAAAGGACATTTAGAGGTCGCGCACTTTTATCACCAAAAACCATTACACTTGAAAGAGGCGCATTCTTTCTTGGTGCGCTTGGGTAGAGCCCTCCGATGGAGTTCCACCACCTGGAGCAGGTACTGCTTCTGCTTATCGTCCTTGACGAATCCGTTGAATCTCTTGATGAGGGCGATCTCACTTTCCCGCTGTTTTTGTCTTGAGTCGAAAGTTAAAGTCGTTGTGGCGTCCCATGTGATATAATGATCCTTCCCATATGTAGAAGGAGTATCGCAACAGATTTGACGCATATGTTCTAAATTCAACGTAAGAACATATTTTAAGCCACATCAAACGATCAAACAATTACTGGTCAAACCAAAGGACAGGATAGACAACCGGAAAAACCAGGCCCAGTATACAAGATGGAATGTAATGACTGTCCAAAAATATACACTTGAGAAAGCAAAAGGATGATGGAAGTCCGACAAGACGAACACCGAAAATCTCGACAAAAACTAATCCAAGGGTCAATTGACGAGAGAGCAGCGGAGGCCACAGCGGAACATGCATTCAAGAAGGATCATTGTATCAAATGGGACGCCATAACAACTTTAACTTTGGACTCAAGACAAAAACAGCGGGGAATAAAAGAGATAATTTACATCCAAACCACCACGGAACCAAAAATGAATAGAAATATCGGCAAAGTTACCATCTTCTCTGGATTTTTGGACCTCTTAAAACGCCAGCCAAACAAGAGATTGAATTGAAAAATAACACGTGTTTAGAGCTAATAATTATACAATGATTCGTCATGTTCATAGCTAAGATTGTTCTTTCAAAGTGTACCCTGTCTTCGTGTTTTTCGCTTAGTTAGTTCATGTCATAGTGTTATCTTCATCTCCCTTGAAAACGGGGCGGGATGCTCCCGAAATCGGTCGGGTTTTATACTTAGGCTAGTCATTGTGCAGTAATAAATGTTTTACTTAATTTGAAGAATATTTCAGATGTGAAATAGAAAACCAAGCAAAAGAAAACCAGCACCAGTATCAGTGTGGAAATGTGTACATTCATAGGCGTAGGAACAGGGGGAGGGGGTCATAATCCCCCGCCCAATATTCTTGATTCTTAACCCTTAACCCTATGGCGCTGGCTGGAAAGAAATTACTTCCAAATGCAACCTTGGCCTCCCGAATATTCCGGACGTTCCTACGCTTATGTGTACATTTGAATACATTTGATAAAAAGCTACAAAAGTGCGCGACCTCTAAATATCATCGAAATACATGGAAATTTCGCACAGAAGCTTGTAAGCAGATGAGGTTTGAGGGGAACATCGATATGCGTCGAAATATTGCATTTTGGAACAATGAAACACCCTACTGTGCACCACCTCAATCAAAAACAAAATGATGAACGCTCGCGTCGTCCTCCTTAAAAAGCTGTAATAAATACTACAGATGGCGCACTGAAGACATAACGCGAACCTAACCCCCGATGACACAAAAGACGGCGATAGATAGCACTTCAAAAGTCACGTGTCTTAAAAACCTCAGCAAATCTGCAGTCCTAGGTAGTGATCTTGCCCTCAGGCTACAAAGCAAAGCAAAGCTAATATATTGTGGCGCACAATGATAGTTTTGTGACTGGCGCGGCACACGTGGGGGGTGCAGGGGGTGCAGTGTTATGTTGTGCAGTGGGTGGTAAATAGGTAAACAATAATCAACATAATTTAAAGAGTGGTGGTTTGTGAGAGACTCGATGTGTAGGGAATGCCAGAGATAGGACTGAGTTTTACTTTCCGTATACAGAGGACAGTAGGTACAGTGCCGCGTCGTCGGTGTTTATATTATTTACCAGGGAATATTTTCCTCAAACCATGACAAATCAAGACAGCTAATTGAAGCTTTTACTTTCCAATTTGACCCATTTCAAGGCTTATGTGCAAAACGAGATTTTTGTTACCCTCTATCTGGCGCTTATATTACTTTTTTCAGTCAGCCATAGGAAGAAAATAGAAAATAAAGATGTAGCTTCCTAAGAGTGAATTATTGCATGATTATCAGCTTAGGACTTTTTATGGTGTGCACCCTCAAAGTCAAAAAAGGGCTGAATGTGTGCCAAATCACATTTGTCTATATGATTTTGCATGCTATTGCTAATATTAAATGGAAAATAACTTGGAGATGTGTGTGCTTTTGAAACTGTATATTTTACACAACTTATTTTTCTTAATTACTGATTCCGGGATGGGCGTAGTGTGAATATGAAAATATTTAATTACCTATTATTAGCAAATTGCAATATGAAATCCTGCAAAATTTGTTGTGAAAATTTTTAAAATGTCAGCCATGTGATCACATATGTTAAGAAAATAGAGTGCTGAGTCGACTCAACTCCCGACTCCCAGCTTAGAGGCTGACTCTGATTCTGACTCGACTCAACTGATCAAGCAGTTGAATCGACTCAGACTCAACCCAAATCTGGAAGTGAGTCGACTCAACTCAGACTCAAGAAAAATTTGAGTCGACTCAGAGTCGACTCTGAATCTGAGTCGCGACTCAACAAGTCTGTAAGCTAGATAACGAAAAAAAGGACAAAGAGAGTTACAAAGCCCATCCAAATCTCTATAGAAAGCACTACAAATTTTCAGGTCACGTTTAGGTATAGTATAGGTTAAGCCATGTCACCCTAGGGATAACATGAAAATGAAGGTTTCTAGTCATTAAACCTTAACTAGTTAACCTAAACGAAGTAATCTAGACAGAAGGAACCATCGCAACAAGCCAAGTTCAATTATATATAATATGAAAATATCAATTATATATATTATGAAAATACTGTGTCAAAACATACATTTGACCTGACCTGAGGTAAGGTCAAGGTCAAATCAGGTCAAAATGCATATCTCTAGCACCGTAAATATAAGAAAAACGCAATGCCGGTAAAATAAACGCGGTATCAACACCGTTTACCAAATTATTAAGTGTAACCCACTTTTCCCATGTATTTTCAATGGAGAGGTCAGGGCTCGCACCAGACTTTAGGTCATCAATATGAATAATCCCGGAATGTTTTGTAGTGCCTACTATGCCCATTATGTGATATGAGTTTCAGACCAAAGTATTGACCCCGTTTTAACTTATACTATCTTAAAAATTCTTAGGGGTGAGGTCACTTATTCTGCAATGGCGACCTGACCCGAAATGACCTGGGCCAAGAATGTTGACATAAGTGGGAAGAGTGATCAGAGAAAGGGAATACTGAATATGGTGGAGCTACGCTCTGCCGTTTTTTCATCTCTGAAAAACTCTAAGACCCCTTAGAACTTGAAAACTCTTAAAACCCAACATATTCCATAGGCACGTCAATGCACGTGTTAAAACTATGAATTAACAATCTAAATTATTTGCATCCCTAAAATACATTAAGAATATTCTATTTTATGAACTCGTAGCTAGTCTATGAATTCATCTGCGAAAAGTGTATTTTCCTGTTCTGGGTCGAATCAGTATAGATAGAATACAGCAGTGGCATGGATTTCTGAAAATGATTGGGGGTGCTCAAATTTGAAACATTGTCAATAACCACCATAATAAAAAATGATAGCATAACATGAAGTGTGTTTTAGCCTTTTCACAGATATGTTGAAGAGTACAACACCAACTCAAAGTTCTTGAATGAAAAACAAAAATGAAGGATATTTAAACATAACTTTAACGTTTCATTGGGGGTGCTCGGGCACCCCTAGAGACATAAATTTACACCCCTGAAAAGTGGTTAATCCAAGAAAACATTTCGCGGGGGGGGTAAGAGGTTTGAGCCTCCCGCGTCATTGCCTCGGAACAACCTCCGGCTATGCATTAACTATAGGCACCGACATTCCGGGGGAGACTTGAGCCCCCTAACCCCTATACCTTTCATCCGTCACTGCCCCTGACGACAAGTAATATGTTAATACATACAAATATTTACGAATTTTGCATGTATCTTCCGAACACTTTGGCGGCCATGGTTGCGTCCGATATGTTGGAATAAAGACTCTTTTTTAAGTTGTAGTAGAAGTATAAACTTAACAATTAATAAAGACACACATGTCAACATCCAGACCGGTTTCGATATATTACATTATCATCAATTACACGATATTATTGTATATATTACAATATCATCATCAATTACACTGATGATGATATTGTAATATATCGAAACCGGTCTGGATGTTGACACGTGTGTCTTTATTAATTGTTAAGTTTATACTTCTACTACAACTTAAAAAAAGAGTCTTTACGAATTTTTATAAATGTTTGAAAGCACCCGGCGCTACAGACCAAAGATCCCTATGATGCTGCACCTTTGGCTGATTTCAAATAATGTATTTAATGTGCTGGCCTCAATATAAACGGATTGTTTAGTGCAAAATATGTTCCAAACTCAGCTATTGTAAACAAATTTTACTTTGCTGTGTCTTATGGACTGCATCACTGCTTAAGTATGGGGTATGCAATAAGTTATCTTTCAGGTAGGTATGGGTGTACATACATTGCTAACTGTTGATTTTGTCTGAGGTTTCCCGTTGTTTGGTAAAATATTAAATCGTAGTACAGATGCATGATGTCACTACAGCACTGTGAAAACACGTATTTGCTAACTGCCTCTTCTTCAAGCACTTCATTAGGACTTTGCTTCACCTTTTGGTTGGGGGTGCCCAAATCACTATTGGGGGTGACTAGTAGATTATTGGAAATTCCTGGCCATGTTGTAAGTGTTACATTCATACATACATATATGTGCCCGGTCATGTATAAAGCTCTATGTCCGGGCACTCCCAAAGAGATAAAATCCACAACTCTGGAGTAAATATAAAAATGTTGCCTTATCTCGGAAATTACACCAGTGCTCTATCAATGTCATAGCTACATAACCGTATATTTATTTTTCAGCTTCACGTTTAGTTTTATGAATCCCAGTCGCATTCTCCATCGCCGTATATTTTTATCACTGGCGGATCAAGAACACGATTTTGGGGGATAACTGGGGCGAGACTATGATAAGTGAGGAAGGGGGAGAGCGTCCGGTTTCCCTGAATGCAAAATATGTTGACCGGGAAGGGGTATGCAATGTTTACCAGGGGGCAGCGAGAAGTGGTGATTTTCGTCCGACACTGCATGCCTCTCCCAGTTTTTAGCCTGTTTTTGGCTAGTTATATACCCACGATGCCTTCTCTGACTGCTGGTAATTTTAATGTGCATCTTATTTACAGGAAGTTGACACAGTGCAAATGTTTTCTTTCCAAGTGGTTTCTGGAGGCCGTGAATTTGTAAGGTTCTTGAGGGAGTCGAACTAAAGGGGAGGGGCGAGTCGCTCCCTTCGATCTGAAACTGCCGCTCAACATTGCAAGTTTAGAAAATTGTCGAGTGGATATGGTTTTCAGTTCGAAAAAGCTAACGCGTTTGAGCAGATTAAGAACGTTGGTTCTGTATGACAGTCTCGTAGAAAATGTTGTTTTTTCTTAACCTTCCTCACGAACGAGATTTCAATTTGAATATCCCGAATAATTAAAAAAACCTTAACCATGGCAAATAGAAGATGTTCTGGTGTTGATTTTGAACCGACAAAATATGTCTAGTGTTGTTTGATATTCATTTTACCCACACCCAGTTTTCCAGTTTATAATTTCCGTATTTGAAAATTCGTCTAGTCCTCTAAGCAATAGGGGTGCGTTCAAGATTATTGTCTTGGTCCTCTGCTTTACTGTATTCATGCTTACGACCTAGCCTGTGCAATGAGTGTGGCCCAGTACTCAGATAACACCCAAATGTTTTCCAACGACAAAAGGTCACTATTTCCATCCCTCACTAAACGAACAAAACACCGGTTTATGGATGCCTAGTTCATGCCTTCCTAATGAGCTTAAAGGAAAGAAATTGACCAAATCAACTCCTTTCTCCAACAAAAGTGCTGTTTTTGTTCGTATCACCTATCAGTACTATAATTCGCATCTGTATCATATCTGACCGTTAAATTTCAGAGTCTTGATCTAGTCCTCTCCAAGCCACATGACCTTCGTTGTCGGCGCGCCCTTAAACCCCCCCTAGTCTTCTCCAAGAGTGTCAACATTCTGCCAGCTTTCGACAGTGTCATAAAAAGGATTCTTTCATTAATTTCTCAACTCGTCAATGTTTGGAAACTTGGAGAGCTCGTCGATAGCGAGTTCGCTGGTTACCTGTCCGATCCCACCCTCCACTCGTCACATGATTGATCCCTGGCCATAGCCTCCACTTTGGAGAGCCATTCTTGTATCAATGAAGATTGCCAACTTTTTCTATATTATTTACCAAACCAACCCCTAAGCCTGACATGCTATTTAACATGAAGGGATCCCACTCATCCAAAGAAGGGAGCTTCAGCTCCATGAGACTTCGAAATTCACTACTCTTTCTTCAGGCACCTCAGCCAAACAGCACTAAAGTACCTGCTTTCGGCCATTAACAACATGTTTCTTAGCGACTCTTTCCCCACATCGTGGCGAGAGAGTATTATCATTCCCCTTCCAAAACCTGGCAAAGAAAAACAGACCCAAAAGGATATCGCCCAATTTCGCTTACTAGCTGTGCTAGCAAGCTTGTCGAGCGCATGGTAAACGTTAGACTTCACGAGATCCTCGAAAAGAAACTTGATGCTATGCAATCAGGCTTCCGGCGCGGGCGAGCCACCACTGACAATTTGGTGAAACTAGTCAGTGACATCCAGAATGGCTTTTACAAAAGCAAGTAACAATAGCTGCATTCTTAGACATTAACCCGCGCCCTGCCGGCGGTGCTGTTTTTTCCTCCTCTCGCCGTTTCAATGCGAATATCTACATCCAACTAACCGTCCCGATGATAATGCTCGGGATAGCTGTTCCTATGTCAATTCTGCATCATTCCCGGCAAACAGAAAGTAGATACCTTTTCAACTTTTTGCGTAAAGCAAAAGTTATTGAGATGATGTTCGCGCTTTTCCACTCAGGTCTGGCAGTGGCGGCCCGTGCCGCGGCCCGCTGGGGCCCGCGACAGCCTCTGACACAGACCGGGCTCGTCAGCGGAGGCGGCAGGTAGAAGGGTGACAGTGTTCGTGGTTTGGTCAGCTGATAGCGATCGAGGGGACGATAAGGACACGCGTGAAAATACGGAACAATGGCCCAGCCAGCATCTCTAACGCTTGCTTCCTGGAAAACGTCCCCAGACGGCATGGCGACAGCGCCAGAGGGCTCGACAACATCAGCAGGGGCTAATGGGGTGAGAGGGGTGGTCTCAGGCCACCCTCCTTGTATCGTGGTTACGCAGGGGAGATTTTCACGCCAAACTTGACATTGTACCAGGTTCACAGCTGGATGGCATAGGGACAATTTGCCGTGTAAAAGGGTAGCCAACGGATGGGGATGTAAAAAGATCCATTGGTAGGAATGGTGCAATTATCCCTATCCTTTTAGTTCCTTGAATTTTCCTGTACATTTTATTGAATACTCAGGTGACTAAAAAATGAATGACGAAAAACATACACACCCTCTCTCCATGCATGTCTAGATTATGACATTTCCTTTTTATTTAGCTATTTCTGACACCACGTCACACTGTGAAAACTCTGTGTCCGAATCCCCGAAAACATCCATTTCCTATGGATGCCATTTTCTTTCATCTACAGCCAGGTAGAGCGCATGTCAGTATGGCTAGATTAGCGAACCGAGGTGCGATCTTTCCGTCAGTATTCAAGACGAGACTATGCACGAACAATCTGAATAAGTCAAATTAATTCCCCGAAAATTTATATGTTCACAATGTGTATAAGCACAATGTAGAGGGGGCTACGTCAGTTGTTTTTGCTAGGATATATCCGACAAGTGACTAGTGGCTTATGCAGATGGCATATCAAACGTCAAAAAGTTTCTTTTCCGCTTTTGAAATGGTCCCATATAATTGTTTCGCCGTTGGGGCGCCATCCCACAGCGAATGCACGTGGTTGCTGGCGCGGCCGCCACCTCAGCGCTCAGGCACCGGCGCCAGGTGCCGGCACCTCCTGTCTGAGGCTGTACCCGGGACACGGGGCAAGCGGCGGCGCCGCGGGTGGCGGCCGCTGTGGTCGGGATGAAACTGCAAGGTTTGGTTAAAAGGACTAATTTAGGCACATTTGATAGGAATTCATGTGTCAAACATATACGAACAAGGTGAAAAATGATTGAGGTTTCTTTTGAGTCCCTGTAAGGCACATACGACCGCCTACAATTCAAGTTCTCTATCAGTAAACCAGAGGAGGTTTTTCAGCCATGCCGGCAGGGCGCGTAACTCCCGGGGTGCCGGCAGAGCGAGGGTTAAATCGGCGTTCGATCGCGTACAAAAAGACGCCCTTTTGTTTAAATTAAGCAAGCTAGGAATCCGCGGCCACCTTGCAAAATTCATTGAAAACTTCCTCAAGGACCGAAAATTTAAAGTCCGTTGTGGCACCACATTCTCCTACCTGGCAACCCAAGACCAAGGCACACCCCAGGGTAGCGTTCTGTCCCGCACCCTCTTTCTAGTAATGATCAATGATCTCTTCGCCAAAAAGCTACCGCCTGGAATAAATTACTCCCTTTTGCGGACGATGTCGCCATTTGGAAATCCACTGCAATCGATACCAGGCGGTATAATGAACCAGAATTTCAACATGCAACTACGCAGTTGCAGGATAGCTTAAACGACATCGATAATTGGTGTAGTTTAATGGGTCTATCACTCTCGGCGGAAAAATCATCAGTCGTTGTCTTTGCCAGAGCGCATTCCAGACACGACCCTCCACGGCTCCAAATCTCGGGTAAACCTATTGAATGCACCAATAGCTTCAAATTCTTGGGCGTCACCCTAGATTCCCGATTGAGTTTCAATGAGCATATCACCAAAGTCGTCTCTAGCTGTCAAAAGCGAGTCAACATTCTCCGCATGCTCGGCGGCACAGAGTATGGCGGGGATCGAAAGACCCTGCTTATGCTCTACAAGTCCCTGATACGGTCCATTCTCGAGTATAATTCGTTCGTTTTTGACTCGACGAACAAGACCAATAAACTAAAGCTAGAGCGAGTCCAAAATGCCAGTATCCGGGCAGCCACAGGCGCGCTCAGAGAATCCCCCATCACCAGCCTGCTAACTGATAGCGGGCTATGCCCACTGCAGACAAGACGCGACGCCCAGCTTATTTCTTACTACATTAAGGTCCAATCCACCGAAAACCACCCGGCAAAACAATGTTTCGCCCATCCCAGACGAGCAAATAAAGCCACTCTACAGAAGTGGCCCCCATTTAAGCACAGAGTAGCGAAAACCCTGGAAAGCCTAAATCTTGCACTGCCAGCAACAATAGGCAAACCCCCACTCTCCCGCTTCTGGACTCGGAAAGAGCCCAAAGTGGAATTTCTTTTCACTTCCCGTAAAACTGACTTCTCAGAGGAAGAAGTCTCCCAGAAATTCCTAGAGTTCCGATCTTGTAACGCGGACAAGACCTTTATATTTACAGACGGCTCCAAAATAGGCGAAAAAGTAGGCCTCGGCATCTGGGGGCAAAATATTTGCCTACAGAAAAGACTTCCGGACAACTGCTCTATCTTCACAGCCGAGGCTGTTGCCATCCTAGATGCATTAGCCATAATCAGAACCCAAAATATCAACTCAGCCGTCATCTGTTCAGACTCTAAATCTGTCCTGCAGGCCGTCAGTAACGTAGTCAACCCCAGCCACCACGTTATAGCAGATATTCAGAAAGGTATCAATGATACCCCTGATGTCTCTTTTCTTTGGATCCCGGGCCACTGCAAAATTCAAGGAAAAGAAAAGGCCGATGAGCAGGCAAAAAGTCCCTAGAACTTAGAGAGATCGCACCCTTAATGTGGTCTGGAGATGATAGCAAAGCTCTCCTCCAGGACAGTATCCGGAAGCAAATTCAAAATAACTGGACAACAAACCACAGCGCCCACCTATTCTATATCAAGCCGAACATCGGCTACTGGCCCAGTTCCAACCAAAAGAGTCGCCGGCGCGAGGTTATTCAAACCATACTCAGAAATGGACACACAAAATTAAATGCCTATTGGAACGAGGGTACCTGTGGTACCTGCGACGCAATGGAGAATCCCTATCACATTCTCATCGATTGTCCCCAGCACAATACCCATCGGCAACCCATGCTAGATTACTGCCGAATCCAAAACATCCCTGTAGACCTAAAAACTCTGCTCGGTAACGACCATCCTGAGGTACTCGAAAAACTCTTTACATTTCTAAAGGACTCTGGGCTAGAGAAGTTTCTATAAATCACCCCTCCCAGTATATATGATGGAGGGTGCATGGTGCACCCCCAAAGTAGGACTTGCCTATTTTCCAATCATAGATGATCCACTGCAAAATTTAAGCAATAGTTGTTTAACCTTTTAAATGGTTCATCGTAGGCTAAGGATAGGTTATGTTAGGCTAGCTTTGAAATCAGGTTAGGTTAAATAGGTTAGATTTCTTCACCGCAGTGATACCTTTCACTGTGGCTCTATGCTAACCACACTTATACTCTTACTAACAATCTAACTATCCTCTCACACTTCTTTTCCTCTGCGCGGCGGCTGCCCAGCCGGGAGGGAAGCTGCAACCTCACCTCCGGGTTGCAGGGTAAATTCGCGGCACCCTGGCCAGGTGTTTAGCGCACTTTCTAAAATATGAAAATTATTGATTTAACGGAGGATTTTGAGTAACGTAGACAAGCGGACATCAGTAGCTGACACACAAAATTCTAAATTCTAAATTCCAAATTCTAAATTTAAGGTCTTCAACCACAGAAATAACCTTCGCACTCTGCGGGTCTAAACTTATTAAAAGACCTCCCTTGGCATGGCTATGCCATTGCCACGACCGTCCATTCGCAAGCTAAAACATCTTGCAACCCATTACTTGAAATAACTCCCTTTGCTTTAACAGACTAACGTAGCCTGCCCTCACACAAAATTCTAAAATTCTCCCACGCACTCCTTTAGAGGCGGGCAAAGGTGCTATGCACAGAACGCCTAATAAAAAAAGCCAAAAAGCCATGAGACTCCATGCTGGTCTGACCTGATGCTGGCATGTGGCTTGTTTGTCGTGGGGTGGACCTGTATGGATGTGGATGGCTGTGATGCCGGGCACCACCTGTCCTGGGTTGGACCTGTTTGGATCTGGATGACTCTGATGCTTGGTGAGGAGCCCTGGGTGCCGTGCTCCGGGATCGTGCTGTAAGGTGGCAGTTTGTGCTGTGTCGAGAGCGTCCCATCGTGTCCAAATCGTGCCCCCCCCTCCCATGAGGAGAGGCAGACATAGGTTTGGTCCCCCAAAACTCGGGTCTGCGTCCGCCTCTGGAGCTGTGTGCTGTGTGCGGTGTTATCTGTTGTGACCGGTGCTGTGTGCTGTGACCGACTATGTGCGCTGTGACTGGAGCTGTGTGCTCCGGCCGGCGCTTTGTGCTCTGGTCGGCGCTGTGTGCTCTGTTCGGCGCTGTGTGCTGTGACTGGAGCTGTGAGCCGTCGGCTGGTGACGGTGGCAGCTGTTTGAGGGGGCGGTGACGGTACAGCCGCCCCTCCCCAGCAGACGCGGCCAGCCGACTCCGTGTGCGGCCTCACACACTCGCTAACGGAGCTAGATAACACGCATTACGCCGCCGCCACTGCCACAAACCCACACCAAATGCCATCTCCAATATCAGGCCGCCGGCGCGCGGTTACAGAACAATATGGCGATAATTAATAGTCTTTTGTTCTGCGAGTCGTTTCTTGTTTCCGCTTTAATTGTAATTGGCGCGGCTCCCACAATTGAACTGGACGGCGTGATATATGGCTCGTGATATATTTTCACTAATTCCCCTCCGTCAGCTCGCTCTATTTGGAAACGGCTTTAGACTGCGCTGTGAGAGTTACGGTTCGTACCAACGGAAACGCCTTCTGGCGAAAGACCACCGGTCTCGTGTGCTAAACGCCTTGGCTTGCGAATACGGCTCGACGGGGCAGAGCCCTTCTATTTCGAGGCAGTTCAGTGATATCACGGAGCACCTACCTTTCATGGTAGATCTACCAATGAACGTTAAGAAATATAATATGTACCTATGTACATACACAAACACCTTTAACCCGCGCCCCACCGGGGGTCCGGCGCCACCTTCGCCCCACCGGGGGCCATCGATGGCCCCCTCTAACTCCGAAAATATGGGCGTTAGCGCAAATCTGCAAAATGCAATAGAAAGATCGCGTGAATTCAGTAAGAAATTACTTCGCATGTTTTAGTGCTCAGGTCAATGGTTTGACCTCAGAGGTCAAATTAGGTCAAGATCGGCTATTTTCACTCAAATATGCAATTATTAAGCAAACTGGACATAACTCTTATGTCATTAGAGCTATTGAGGCCTGGTAAAGTACATTTGATAGCAAATTGCCAGTACTTCTTCCGCTATGTGGAACGTAAAGACCTCCCGCCAGTGGTTTGACCGCCAGAGGTCACCTCGTGACCTAATATGACCTGAGGTCACGAAAGGTCAAAAGTGACCTTGCCGTATATCAAATGAAAGCCAGTGACAAGACAAACACGATGGTGTTTGTTTTACCGCTCTAGCTCAATTAGGTCAAAGTTATTTTCAAAATACTGTTTTTGACCTCTGGTGACCTTGGATGACTTTGGAAAGGTCAAAGGGCAAATATGACCCCTGGGATCCGTGAAAGGGTGTAAAACGTTGTTCTGAGCAGTCTGAGTATTTGCAATCATTTTTGTGGCTTTTATATCATGAATTAGCTTTTCCCATGCTTTTCCAATGGGAGAGGTCGCCTCGTGACCTGACCTCAGGGCACGAAATCGAAAATCCCGGATATACACCTTGTAGCCCTGGAGGGTCATGAAGTGTAGGAAGTTTCAAATCGATCAACTTTGAAATGTAGCTCTTCAGGCTCTAAAGGTGAAGTGAGGTGACCTTGGTTGACCTCGTCTGGTGACCTGACCTTGGGTGACCCGGGGTAAAAACTTCAGGGATGATGGGAAAATGATGCAGTGAGAGGTGGCCTCAACCGCGGTGCTGCCCCGTCTTTTTCTGCTATCCCGAAAACCTTAGGGATCGATGCCCCCGGTGGGTTAACGGGCACGCTTAACAAATTGATGTTATAAAGTGTGTAAATCATGACCTCTACCCATACTTGACCGGTTTCGCCGTGGTAAATAAGTAAGAAATTCCTTAGCTGAAAAAGAGAAATAATTCATAGTTCGCGCTGCACATGGCAAAAAGTTGACCTGATCTGCGCAGTGGGGGACTGGTGACCTCAGCTGATGCCTAGCCATGGTACGGCCGGCTGTACCTACACGCACCGGCACCACATTTGGAACTATACCGGTTCTAGGGTCGTTCCCACTCCAAGTGCTCACCGCTAAAGCGGAGCCGTGTGAGATATGGCATCATGCGCCTTACGACCGGTCCATTTAGAGGGCACGCCTCGACGTGCGCAGCCAATGGAAAGTATGGGATCATGATACGGTTTCCATTCACAGGCTGGGTCGTGAGCGCATCATAAGACAGCACCGAGCCAAACGGGGGCAACCCGCACACCTGAGAAACAGTGAGCACGACGGGTCGAACCGAATATTTTGGAGGGAGTGAGAGAGGGAGGGAGGGGAAGGAAACGAAATGGCTTGATATATGTTTCACACATTGGGATATTTATCATCAAACCTAACAAACTTGGAACAAAGATTATCTGCGACAGCTGAAAATGAGATTTTTATGTTGGCTATGTAACTTATGACTCCATAGTAAGGGAAATACTACCCTAAAACTCACGTCTTGATGCACTTTAAGTATGTTTCCTCAAATAAAACTAGCCGTTCTGGACTAAGTGAGAAAAAATCAATTTTTCATGTCGGATTGTACCGAATAAGCAGCAACATCTATATTCTAGACGTTGGACATGTCATTCACCCAATCCCTATCAACGCGCTAGAACAGCGCGCTAACATACGCGTTGGTCGAGCGTCCATGATTTATACAGAGGCGTGATAGCTCACTAATGGTTGTCATCAGTGGCTGGGGTGGCAGTGGCTCGTCACTTACCAGCAGTGACTGGCAGCAGCATCAATTATCGTGTCGCCTGGCAGCGTTTACCCGGAGCAGGCGCTGATTCGCAGGCCCCAATGCCCAAGTGGCAATCTCATTGACGACAACAAAATCGGCCCAAACTCGTGACGTTTCGTTTTTTTAGACGGTGTAATTTGTTTTGTGTGCGCAGATGTGGCTTCGGTGGGTTCTTTACAAACTGACAGAAACTCATTTTATTTAACGACCTGTCCAATCACTGCTCGCCCTGACGCCTCTGAAAAGAAAATCCTGAACGTGGATTGGAAAGCAATTGGAAGTGCCCAAACGATGACACTGATTTCAGGTTAGGCTGACTGGGAGCCGGATGTAGTTTATGGCATGTGTTTTTTAGACATCCACGGATATTTGGGATCCTGATCTTTATAATAGGCGAGCAGTAGAGATGAGCACTTGCTGCCGGAGCCGCAATCAGTAAAACTACTATCTGGAATAGTGTTTATTCAGGATTACTCAGATGCATATTTGTTTGGGGCACGAGAGCAAAAAAGATCGTACATTATAGAGCACCATTCAATATTTGAGAAATAGGTGTCTTTTTTAATCATTATTTTGTAGCATTTTAATTTTATAAAAATACCTATACCCAGCCTTGCACTTTCAGGAACTTTGAACTTCTACCGGACAGGTCAGATACGAAGATTCGGACAACATGGATGGTTTGCAAACAGCTAAGCAGCCGGCGAAGTGTGAATTTATATTAAATATTATTTATTATAGATAAAATAACACAATGCTTTAAGTTACATTGCCAATAGACATCTGGAAGAACTATAAACTAGCAAACATCACCATATTATTAACAGCATAAGACCTGAATAACAGCATTACTTAGCATTACCTATAAACAATCCTTATTTCGAATCAGAATTGCGATGTTGATATCATGGTTATGTTTTTTTATTATGTTGTTATTTGTTCTGTTATTGTCAACATTGTTGACATCGCGGTTAATAATAGGTATAGTGTTAATAGAAGTGTATTGTGTTTCCAGGTGTCTGATGTAAATGTAACTCATGTTATTCTTTTAACGATTGAAGAAGAGTATATAATGAGTAAAACTTAATGAGTTTAAACCTTACATTCTGTTGGCTGTTCGTGGTCCAACCAGAGGACAGATCATCACGAAATTAAGACGGAGCATAACCATTTAAAGAAGTGAAAATGTCTTATTCATCATTTTTGGTGTCTGTGAAATTCACTTCTCACTTCAGACTGAAACCACTGATGGGTTAGGGACACACTGTCATCTGAAATCGGCTACTGCATTCAAACTCTTCTTGTCCGTGTACAGAACGGGCAACGGTAAATAAGTGACACATTTTTTCAACTTGTTTCGATGAAGTGAAGATTCATTTATTTCTATTGACAACATTCTCACAAACACTTAATTATTGACCATATTATATGGGTCAATTAGTTCCATAAGTATATTTCGAGCATCTTCCACATACAAGATGCAGACCACTTTTTACTCCCTGCCCCTTCCAAAGGTCACTAGTCCTCTGGATTTTCCTCATTGGGATGGATCTCATCAGTGATGGCCCAGCCTGAAAGGTTGCTTCCTCTCTCTTCCCCAAACCCAGGATGCGAGTATCTGCACCCCTGCGACAGGATTTGGCGCCCATCTGATAGGTAAAAGTGGTAAAAACTGCGCAAAAGTGGCACGGATGGCATTCCTCACGACCATTTTCCCCACGCTCGGGGATCCTGGATCCGCCAATGTTTCTTAGTCCCACTGTTAAGTGAAGCGTTTTTTATCCGCGGCCCCTCTGTCATATCCTTGCTTTTGCATGTACTGCGCTGGGCAGCGGCGCTGACCACGGCCGACATCGGTTTCTGGGGCGGCACCGGTCTACCACGTCACGGACGCACCAGCGCGCCAGATTAAAAACGAGCTCGCCGCGTCAGTGCCACCCCGAGCACTCGGGTGTGTCGGTCTGACGACGCAGCTACCGACTGGATATTAAAGCGGTAACGCGGTCCTGCTTCTTATGAACGCTTTTCACCTAATGATGGTTACCTATTTAAGGACCCGGTGCTTAGACGGATACGCCATCTGCGGGTGTCTCCACGCCCTCTGCGCGGATTCTACCCAGCCGCTTCGCCACGACGCAGTTTCTCGGTCGAGCGCGTCTGATCGTGGTGAGTTTCACGGAGCTGATCACGGAAAGTCACGACTGTTCACGACTTGATCGGTTGGCGCTGAGGATACGCCGATGGGTGGCTCACGAGCTCCGGCAGGTACGTGTCACGGAGTGAGAGATCCCCGGAACGAGCACAAGAGAGGCATCAGACAGATATGGAAGGGTTGGTATTATCAAGAGAGGCTCTGCAGAAGCCCACGGTTTGAAGGTGGCTGAGAGATCGAGATATTGCTACTTTCCCTCAAAGAGGTGTGTTCATAATGTTAATAAAAACACTGCCGGAACTCGAAATGATTAGTTGCGATGCGGTGAATCGGCCGGCCGGACGGGAGGAATTCCGCCGGTTTGGCGGGCTGATTGTTCGTCACGGCTAATTTGCTGGAATCTGCTGTGTGGTTGGGCGCCCGCCGCGGTCTCTGACAGTGCGAGCCCATTAGCGACGGCCACGGAGGACCACCAGAGGAGTCGGAGCTGTCCAGCTGCGGCGGGGGAGAGCGACTGAGGCCAGCGGCACAGCCAGCCACCTGCTGTTGTGGTGCCGGCAGAACTGCAGACTCAAAACGATGGATGCAGGTTACTGGGAGAGTTAGGGCATATTTTAAGCTAAAAAAGTGGTGGGCATTTTGCCCACCAGTCCCCCGTGATAAGCCCTCTATTGAACGGCCCTGAACGGCCCAGTGACCACCAGTCACCAGTCATTTGATGCTCCTGGGGTGCCCTTTTTGGAAGGAATTCGTGCCTGTTTGAGCCGAATGTCCATCAGTCCCAATTCCTTAAAAAATTCCCTGGGGAGAGCTGTGTTGAGCGCGTTCACTGTCTCAGGCTGGCTGAGGGGGCCACCACTCCTGGGTACAGAGTCCAGTGAGATCCGGTGCACAGAATCTTGCAGGGTTCCATACCCAGGATGACTCGGTGAGAAATGTCACATAGTCCAACTGACTATGGTGCTCTGAAGACGCCGCTGTCTCCAGCTGCCTGTAGTGCTCTGGAGACGCCACTATCATCATTTGCCGGTGCTGCTCTTGAGACGCCGCTGTCACCAGCTGACTGTGGTGCTCTGAAGACGCTGCTATCTCCAACTGTCTGTGGTGCTCTGCGGACGCCACTGTCTGCAGCTGCTTGTGGTGCTCTAGAGACGCCGCTGTCTCCAGCTGTCTGTGGTGCTCTGGCGACGCCGCTGTCCCCAGCTGCCGGTGCTGCTCTGGAGATGTTGCTGTCTCCAGCTGCCTGTGGCGTTCTGGAGACGCCGCTGTCTGTAGTGCTCTAGAATTCCCGCTATCTCCAGCTGCCGGTGGTGCTCTGGAGACGCCGCTGCGTCTGTCGGAGAAGATGCGTGGCGTGCCTGCGCCGCCGGTGGCGGGGCGGCTCGGCCTCCAGCTTCAGGTGTGGGCCGGTGGCCGCCGGCGCCGCCAGGGTGGCCTCCGCTCACCTTCTCACTGGCGGTAATTACCTGGGTCCGGGCCGCCCCCTCAGCGTGGTCCTGAGGCCGGCTAACCTGCGCCGTCACGTCTGGCGTGGCGATAGAGCCGTCCAGGTGACGTGCACAGCCGGACACCCCGCCGCCAGCGCGGCAAATTAGGGCCGCGCCGCGGGCCGCCCCGGTCACGTGGCCGCCGCTGTCGCTATTGGCGTAGTCACGTGGGCTGCGGAACAGCAGGCGGTGGTGGTCGGAGGGCCCGAGACAGCTAATTAAGCCGTCAGCCGAGGTGTAGTACAGCTCATTATCAAGTAACTCCGTAATTGACCGTGACACGGGTCGGGTCGGGTCGGGGCGTTACAGGAGGGTCGGGCCTGGGCCTTCGCTGACGCCAGAAAAGACAAGGGAGGGTGGAGAGCCAGGCGCTGCCTTCTGGCCCAGCGTGGGAGGAGATGGCCGCCAGCCAGGCATCCCAGCTATGCAAGAAAACAAGGCAATACTTTCTCTGGTACTGATGCCAGCCTCTTCTAACACATCTTTAAAAAGTGAACGCCATGATGCCTGTTTTGTACCGTCTATGTACCTTTCAACTTACAGAGCCATTCCATCTGCACGAGTCTACACACACTTACATTTGGTCCAGTGATCCAGAATCCTAATGATGAGCCAGCGTCCGAAACTTGGAATGAACCCTGTAAGAGTTTAAAACACAGGAACGAAGTACAAAGTTAAATATTTTTAAAGCGATAACATAGATACTGTCTTCTTTGCCTACAGTAGGTATAATGCGTGTTTCATCATCATAGTTGGGGTTTAAGGGCGCGTCGACTGCAGTGGTCATTTGCATAATGCGTGTTTCGGACAATTTGCCGTTGATAGATTACTGCGATCCTGCAACCTACAAACGACAAGAAATCTTTATTTCACACCACATGAGAAAGACCGAGCTTTGATTGGTGAATCAAATCTCTACATGACTTCCTCCTCGAATGTTGCTATCATCACAGCACTGTACATCATGCGAAACACTTTCTTCCAGCTTCGAGGCGATTTCACGCTGTTCCGCCGTCGCCCTCATAGACTGTTCCGCCGCGCCCGGCGGTGTAGCGGGTCACAGAGGGGACAGACACTGAGGTGCAGGCGCGCCCGTCAGCCACCTGCGCAGCCCCTGCGTGCGCCGCTGACCACTGATCAGTGATCGCCGGCCCTTCGGGTGAGGGTGTCGTTCCAGCTGCTCTCCAATTCCAGAGCTGGTCACGACTGCTGGTTGGCGCGGCGGCGTGACGGCGCTGCCATTCGGTCTGCTCCAGTCTCATTACCGCGCCTCGGATCAGCCAGGATGTGATCAGCGCTTCTGGCTGCCGCCCCGCCAGCGGCTCCGTGTGTAAAAATAACTCGACAGAGTTCGTATCGACACTAATTGCTTTCACCAGAGTTGATGTGCAGCCTTTGTTTCAGAACTCCAGACCTATTGGGTTCGATTCACAAGTGTAACTCTAATTGGTATGACCACACCCGTGGCTGAAATTGAGCTCTCTAGTTATTGATGTGCTTTTGTCATACCCAGTCGGTGATGACCCGAATCTCTCCGTTGATTTATTCTCTAGTGACTGGGACCTGTGCGTGGCGCCGTTACCCTCGGCCTCTGAGACGCCGACTCCCCTGCGGCGCCGAGCCAGCTGGTCGCAATGATGAAGCCGCCACCCAGCGTCAACAGGCCCATTGGTCAGCCGACTTCATTAGCCTCCTTAGAAAGCTGGTAAACAGCCAACCACTCATCAGGTGTCCATGCACTGTAGCCCGGCGGGTGCCCACTCAGGGCGCTCCTCAGCCCCTCTCCTTCAGCTGTCTCTTAGAAGGGAGCTCGGCGGATGATTAAAAACCGAATGCTATTCTTCTTCATTTGGCAAAACTTTTCCCTGTGCCAATGATAATCTAAGAGGAGAAGACTAACCATACTTTCACTGAGACTGCATCATGAACAAAGGAATATTCTAGAAAAGATATCACAAATAAAGATCAATTGAGAAGGAAGCGCGAGGGCTAGGGTAGAGGCAGGGATCCTGCGTCCAAGGGGCTGAAGTTTCATTATCAGGGGCGGATGTAGCCGGTAGGTTTGGGGAGAGCAGCCAAACTCGGAAAGCAAAAAGCAAAAAAACGCGTCACGCACTTCACGGCAGTGAAATCTTTTCTCACATTTTAACTAGACAGACTTAGAGGGTAAGCCGAAGTCGAAAAAAGCATTACGGGTGCAAAATGGCTACAAGATCGGGGTGCACGATGTGGCCACAAGATGCTCCTTTTTGCTATCCAAGGCCAAATGTTTACACTGAAGTTGACTGGTTCAGTTTGAAGTTGTGGTTGAAGCACAAAAACCATGTTTCTAAACTAAAAAGCTTTGGGGAGACGAACATAATTTTGCCCCGAGCTTTTTCGTTTGGGGGTAAATGCATTTTGGCCTACTGTACATTATCTTATTCTCCTTAAGCATTCCATCATTTTATTTCAGATATTCCGGTGCGCTTGGCCCTGATAAATACGATTAGTCAGCAGAGTTCTTCCATGTATCTAAAAGCATACACATTTCGTTCGTCTTGAGACTCTACCACCTAATTGCGTTAGAAATAGTTTCGAAGCGTAATGCTGTTGGTGTGCAGTTCAGCTTGTTCGAGGATTTAGGGGACGTCTAAGTATGTAGGTAACAAAAATCGAAGAGGAGGGAAAATCCAGGACCATTGTCATTCTTTCGTCCAGGATGATTTTCCAGCCTTTGAGTCTGGTGTGACATTTTCCATACCTGGAACACATAATGGTCCCCGGTGCTGGATCTAGCCCCATCTTCCGCTGCCGAAGTCGCATCTTTGTGGCCATAACACAAAACGATGAAGATTTTCCATGGGCGAGACTGTTTCACCTGTCGTCCTTAGAGCTCGGGTGTCATAAATGCTTGATTCTTCTTTTAATTTCAACCAAATTTGTTTACCAGTCACCGAACATTTCCCCTGTTTAGCTTCCACCATGTGTGGCCAGCTTTTTATCAGCAATGCATGCGCACGTAGTGCTGCTTATAGTATCACTCAACCAAAGACACAACGCAGTTATTTGCCGAAAAAAATGAGCGGGATTATTGTTTGAGTGATGTTTTCTATACATGCTTACAAATATTCAAGTAATTCATGAACTTCCACTCACACAGGATAGGTGCTAATTTCCTGAAATTACCTGTCCATGTTTGTTTACCAAATCTACCCAATTGAGATTGCTGATGTTCCTTCGGAATGAGTCAAATAGCGGAATTAGCCAGTGTTTACAGTTCAATAGTACTGGCGAACCAATAGCTCACAATTGCCCTCCCAGGTCGAATCACCTGGTCCGACACAAAAGACCGCTGGGGCCCTCTATACAAATCAATAGCCCGAGGGGCCGCTGACGCCGGTAGGCGAGCCGTGACGAACACGCCGCCGAATTACGGCGAAAATGGCGCAACAGAGACCGTCCATAGCGGTGTGTGCGTTACCTGCGTCTCCAATCAATCGCGGAGAGAGCGTGAGAGGTGGACTGGAGGAGGAGAGGTCGCCGCCATTAGCAGAAGATTGACAAAGGAAGATGAGGCGGCGCGAGTGAGAGGACCGGTCTCCACCCGACGGTAATATGACAGACGAGCCAATTCCAGATACGGTCCGCGGCCATTAGAGCCGTCGCCGGCCGTGATCTATTAACCAGATGGCCGGCGGCCAGTCAATTAATACACCTCCGGCTCTGTAGAGGTGTAATTGTTTTGTATTGCGGTTGGAGCGATCGTCGGGTAAATGACACTGAGTACGGGTGCTGGCGCGTCGGCCAGCCGCCGCCTGTGCCGTCGCCGACGCGTGGGAACACCGCGGCACTGCCGGCGCACACAAACAGACGGAGACGATAGCGGCGCCCGGCACACACGCCGTTCAACATTGGTGATGGTGGTCGCGGTCTCCGGGCACATCCTCCTGAGAGATGAATTAACATACCTGCGGAGAGTGTGTCTGTAATCTCAACGCCTCGCATGCTGTGACAATGACAGCTTGTACATTCCCCGACCAAAATGGTTGGACTGGTGGTTGCCAGTTAAACTTGTAACTCGACTGCACTCATTTGCCTGTTCTCGCGTCGATAAAATAGCCGAAGCGGTGCCGGCGGCGACCAATGCTTGTCGACAGCTGGCACTAATATTTACTGCCAGCCGAGCGGCTGTGGCGGGCGTCCGGTGGACGTGCTGACGTGCTGCGATGGTAAACGACCCGACCGACGCGACGGAGCCGGCGCCCTCTCACCGCCAGCACTCACGGCACACTCACCGCCAGCGCTCACGGCACACTCACCGCCAGCACTCACGGCACACTCACCGCCAGCACTCACTGCCTGCTCAACGCCAGCACTCACGGCCTGCTCACCACCAGCACTCACGGCACACTCACCGCCAGCACTCACGCCTGCTCACCGCCAGTGCCCACGACCTGCTTACCACCGGCGCTCACGGCAACTTTAACGCTGCCTCTTACGGCACACTCACCACCATCACTCACGGCACACTCACCGCCAGCGCTCACGGCACACTCACCGCCAGCGCTCACGGCACACTCACCGCCAGCACTCACGGCACACTCACCGCCAGCACTCACTGCCTGCTCAACGCCAGCACTCACGGCCTGCTCACCACCGGCGCTCACGGCACTACGGCACACTCACCGCCATCACTCACAGCACACTCACCGCCAGCACTCACAGCCTGCTCACCGCCAGCTCACCGCCAACGCTTACGGCAAGCCCACGCTTGCCCAGGCGCAGCAACATAGCCTTCTGCGACCTTAGTACTTCTGTTGAGGTGGGTATAATATTTTCTGTAAATAAAGGTAAAATGCAAGAAGCAAATATGTCATGATGTTGCACCCAATAGGAATGAAGGCCGTTCTTCTCACGCAATACCTGCAGAGTATGTGTACTATTTGGTCTTGTAGATGCCGGTAAAGCAGCCAGTCAAAAGAGTCACCCCTGGGGAAAATCCAGGACTTCCTCTAGGGCGGTCGTGGATGTAACTTTGGGGGAGCTTGCGCGGGGCCACAAATTCTTCCATGTATTTAATGTAAAATCTTTGCGAACTGCATAATTTGCAAGGCACCCATTTTCCACGTGCTTATAAAGTGATTTACTTTCGGGGTCCCCGAAGTCAACTCTTGGGGTGACCTCAAGACTTACTCTTGGGACCCCTAGAGGCAAGCTCTGGGGCCCCGCGAGACTAACACTTGGAGGCACCCCGATACCAACTCTTGGGGTCCACGAGACCAATTCTTGGGGGCCCCAGAGACCAATGCTTGGGAAGCACCTAGAGATCAACTATTGGGCCGCCAAGATAAACTCTTGGGGCTCCGATACTAGCTTTTTGGGGTCCCCCGACTAATATTCGGGTGGCGTTTGGCTTCCCCGGAACACCCATCAGATATCACTTGGGGGTCCTTACAACGGGCCCTTTGCAGTGATTAAGCTTAGCCGATGGGGGCCGTCGCCCTGATCCCTTCCCCCTTCCACTTGAATCCGCCCCTGGTCACCACCGGAGCAGGTGGGGATGGAAGGAGTACTAAATCTTCAATTTGTTCAAACAATAAACCATCTACTGTAACACCAAATGAAGCATCTGTACTGTAACACCAAATGAAGCCCATGCAGCTTGGAGTTGTTTCACATTTTGCATAGTGAAGATAAAATCAGAGCCTGATGGGACGAAAAAGCAGTCGGACGGCCCTGTCCGCTGCTTCAATGTGCTTATACAGCCAGCTCAGCCCACGCAGCATCAGTTTTGTCGCTGTAACGAAGCCAAGACTGGTACTGGGCGCACGCTCCGTCCCAGCTAATGTAGCACATAAGTGGCTCATTATCACTGAATGACTAGTGATGGATCTCTGCCATATGGTGACTGTATGAAATAAGTTAGTACACCACACGTCCTAATGATAACAATGGATCTGCCACAGAATTCGTAACTGAATGTATGTAACATTTGTTCGATAACTGAGTGGAAAGCGAAAATATTTTCTCTAAGATTAGTTGTCTGTCCCAGGTAAATGCTGGACACTTTATGTCCCATCATCCATTGTTGGCCGTTCATCACGACTTACATGAGGAAGCATGCCTCCCATATACTGCAAAAGGGGCCGAAGAACCGATTTACAAATCTGAGAAGACCAGCGCACCGGGGTCATTCTTGAGTTTACTGTTACTGGGAGCATAGTCATAATCAACTTCCAAGAGAAAGACGGAGTTCACTCCCGTAATTTTAGCGCCACCGCCCTACAGGCTATACGGTGCAGGACGACTGGCTATTTGGTTCTGAGCGTTCCCTCACTGAACTAAGTCTCCAGGTCCGAGTCACAGCGGGTTTGCTGTAAAAGCACCACCTCCAACTACCACCAGCGGGTGCTGAATGATGTTATAACTGCCTAAGTCATACTGCACTGTAGGCTGACACCCGGTGTTGGAACGATTGCAGAGACCAGGTCCTACCTTATTGGGGGAGCCTGTCGGACCTCAAAACCAGGACACTTATCTGAGTAGGCAGAGTCACAGAGCCAGTGAGTACCTCGCCTTCCACAGCCTATTCTGGTGTTCAGTGTCTCCAAAAATGTTTGGATGGCTTTGGCATTTATCTCGGAAGTTCTGTTCTATCCTAGTCCCAGTCATGGCTGGAGATCTCTCCTCGATCCGCGGGGAACACTTGTTTTGTGTTAACACGGTAATGCAGCCTCTCTGAAAACGCTGTGGGAGACAAAAAGCCAGAAGGTCCCCAGATCTCTACCCCTGTCCCCAGATCTCCTCCAGTGTCTTGATTACCGCCAATAGTGTCGAATCTGGATCGATTGTTTGGAACGGGGGTGGCACCAAGCCAAAAAATTGCAGCATCATGATGTGTTTTTTTTGTAAGAAAATTGTCAAAACGCCACGGGCTGGTGGCAAATTCCTTTGCTCACATCTGGACCAAGCTCTGAATTCCAAACTCGAGAGTAATCAATGTCTGTTGTTCTTCACTGGGTGTGATTTACATGTCCCGCTCGTTTTGACGTACTCGGAAATATGTTCAATCACCTTGTCAAGTTATTATCGTAGGTATTGGATACTCACCAATGAATGCCATAATGCACTATTTTCGACATCTATATGGATCATAGAAATGGTTTGACTACAAACCTTTGTATTTTTCACCCAGTAAATGAAAATTTTAAAACTAGCATTCATTTGCAAAGACCCCGCAAGCGTCACATTTGAGGTGACACTTCCGGCGGAAATACACAGCCGGCTCCAGACGAGTTTTTTAGATGTGACCGCAAGCATTAAGCCTCCAATAAAAGCCCCAGCGCACACAGTCCAGACCGCCGGCTCCTCGGCCCTCAGAGTCCACTCCGCAGCGGTGAAAAGTAGCAGTCATCGCGGCGTGGCGCTACACCGGATGTAGCGACGACACCGCTGACAAAACTCAGCACACCCGGCCGCCGAACCGATGCGTGGTTTTTGCGCCGGAGACTGAACGATGCACTAAGTGGTTTGTGGTGCGCGTCACCGACCAAAAGAACCACTCGCGGGCAAATGGACCGTAAGTGAGCTGTGCTGACAGACGTGAATACTGGAGCGTAGTGCTGGAATCAGAAGAACAGCGGGGGAAGGGGGCAAGAACTGTATTAATTAATTGTTCAGTGATTGCTCTTTGGGCATAAGGCATAATGCATCCTATGTGTGTAGCCAACTTATGTACCGTAAAAACATAACATGGAAATACACGGACAGAATAAGGAATGAAAGTTTAAAATAGATCAGACTGTTGAAAGTCAATAGTATACACTACTTAGTGAATAACATCGAAGTCTCCCAAGCCACCGGCTCCGGGTTCAAGTTCCGGCGGAGCCTCTGAACAAGTCGATCCGATCCCCCCAAATCCCCCGAACAGGGTGAAAAGATGGTCACGCTGTGTAAGTTTAACAGTTGGTGCGTCGTCAAACCACAACAATCATTATTATATGCTACTAATTAGATTCACAGGGTAACCATCACAGATTGACACTTCATTAAGCTGATTTTGTTGCTCAAAGACGGATGTTTTAGACCAATAGTTTTGTATATTAACGCTGGAAAAATATTTCGACTACTTTGTTAAATAGGTTTATTTCCACGGAAAAGAGAAATGAGGTACAAAAACCAACGATTGCATTAAACCAGTATAAAAGCTGCATGATTCATACTTACGTGACAGGGGATTAGAAAGGTACGCCCGTATACCTTTGTTAATTAAGTCATATTTGCAGCACATAACTTATCATTTGGTGTGCAAAAGCGGACGAAGTTCGCGATCATGGTGCGTAAAATGATCTTACGCTGAGTGTGCAGTTACCATTTACGTTGAATAATAGCTGGGCCTTGTCATGTAATCACCAAACAGTGATTAGAAGCAGCGAGGATGATGTTACTTGTATGCGTGATCTTATTAAAAACCTATTCAGTTTTACCGTGGCTTCGCCGGCACTGGAGGATTTATGACCAGCTGTAATCAACTTAACCACCGTTGGGCGGCCGGAGGACAGCACGTGCACGCCGCAGTAAATCAAGACGCCATGACTATTCTGACACATTCATAGCGGTCACAATGCTCAGGAACGAGTCGCATCGCCGATAAAAGGCTACTCCGTTGCGATTTAGGGTGATACGATTTCGGCCGGCGTCCGCTCTCGCCCCCCCCACCTGTATCAGTTTCCGGTGCGGTGCGTCAGAGGGGGGTGTGGGGGCGGGGCAGCCTGTTTACCTGTCAGCGGTGACGCCCGGGCTGTGAGTCGGCGGCGCCGCGGCGGCCCTGCTCTGTAATTACTCCTGTCGCCGGCGTCCTCCGCGGCCGCAGCCCACGCCGACAACCGGCTCCGTCGTGGTGACACAAACGCAGCCACGCCGCTCCCGCCCGACCCCCACTGACCCGTCACCTCACCGCCGCCGGAGCTCCAGAATGTGGCGCGAGAAATGAGATGAGACATTGCAGACAGTGAGGCAGCCAGAGTGCGTTCGGCAGAGAGTAGTCGGCTGAAGTCGGCCGGCCGCGGCGCCCGCCGCAGTCGTTAACACCACCGAATCCAGTACAGCAGAGCGGCTGTAATGGAGCCGGCGCGCCGGTTTGATGAGAGCGGCTTGATAGACCAGCGTGTCGTCCGACAGTAATGACGGGACTGGAGCGCCGCCGCGATCGACGGGTGTCGAGCCGGGCCCGAATGAATCGTTCGTCGAACACGGCTCGGCCGTAATGGCACTGGAGGCGACAGTAATGGCCCCGGTGTCGAATGAGTTCGTACAGGAGCTGCGGTCGGATATAATGGTGTTGTAACAGTCCTGACACTGTCCAGCAGCACTGAAGAAGGGTTTATGGACCTGGCCCGCTAATGCGATTTCCTTGAGCAATCGAGCAGCCAAACAGTCGTTCGCTGATCTTCCACCTGCGCCACGTCGCAACCAGCGAGCTGAAAAGTGAGCCCAACATTTCCGGCTTGCATCTTCATGATGACAGTTGCACCAAATATGTGTGCCCCAATTTTTTGGTTTCGATACTATACTTTATTCATAAACTTTTCCATGTTTTTTTCTCTAGGAAATTAGTCTGGTTCTTGTCATCTTTGCACTTTCAGGGTGGGGTGCCGCGTCTTTCGTTACGATTAATCCCAAACTGACGTAGAGCTTCGCGGCAAATTAGCGTGCTGCTCCTCACGAGAGCTCGCGACTTGCCAATTGTCGTGACGTTAAGTTAACAAGTTACCCTCGAAGTGAGATGATCAAATGCCTGATTTTTCCTCTCACAGCCTGTTTCGCCACCCTGACTGCTAATTATTATAATATCTTCAAAATAATCGTATGCAGTGAAATAATGCAGTCATCAGAATAATAAGAAAACATTTGGCATAAATTCACCCTTTGAGCTTCGATGAGAACCATTTAAATAAAGCATGAGGTGGGGTCAAAGATAAAAAGTCACAAATGGCAGGTAAGGCACTCTTTACAGAAAATTTCTAGTTTTTACTTCTGGGGTCAATCGTTGATGCGGAGCTCAAATTTAGCACACAAATTATCTCAGAATATTTCCAGTAAAAGGTAATTTTATCCCTAGAATACCACATGCAGGTTAAAATGGGCATGTATCACCCCCCCTCCCCCCCAAGATATCACAAACAGTCAACGAGGGTCAACCAAGGCCAAAAATATAACAGTAAATAGGGGTGAATTAAGGTAGCAGGTCAACTGAGGCTATAGTAGGATTTGTATCAAAGCTGCGCCCGAACGGGTGCGCCCAAAGCTAAACAGGCAAAAATCTGCCTTACAAGCTTCCGGAGATAACGCCATAGCTCGGGAAACTAATGAAGCCAGGACATGACTTTAAAAATGACCATTAATGACCCATAAGCTATGCTAAGTGGCGAGAGCCACGCTGCAGCCACCTCCAGGCCATCCCTTACCGGGCCATCAGGAAAATGCTAGGGGGAGTGGCGCAACAATAGCTCCTTGAAAGGGCGAGAATTGAACTAAGACTTACACTTTATAGTTAACTACGTTTGTAATTATTTCCCATTTCTGATTCTTTTCCAATTTCTAATTCCCATCTTTGTTATAAGAGTACATGTAGAGTACATGTGAGTACATAAGAGTACATAAGAGTACATGTATATTTTGGCCCAAATGCTTATTTTGTGTGCCATGTTTGGAGATTTGCACTATCGTATTTAGAAAGCTTTATCAATCAGTCATATTTTCCTAAATCAAGGGACACGTATTCGAACTTGCTACATTGAAAGTAAAAGACGCAATAGAGTAGCTTATCTATCCGAGTAGGTACTTAATCTAATCTACTCTATTAGGGGAAGTCCGTGCAAGAGTACGCACTTAACTTTCTAAAGGCTTTCACTCTTCTCCTTTAAGTCTAACAGCAAAAATTTTTATGTGGTTGTTTAGCCTGAAGAATTGTCTATGTATGGTCCGTGTTTCAACTCGATGTCTTTGAAAGGAACTCGCCACGACCCCATCAAAAGTAAAAAGTCACGTGCGTACTCTTGCCGGAGTGGGTCGGTAAGAGCACGCACAAGAGGGGGCTGGAGTACGCACTGATGCCCCGCTGTGCTTTAGGTGCATAAGCCATGTCGCGAAGTTTTTTTTTGTCGCCAAACTAGGCGATTGTATGATTTTATACCGTTCTGAATATATAAGAACTATGTTGCAACGTTTGGTTTTACAAATATGAATTACGGACTCTGTCCCGAGCGAAAATTAAATTTTCCCATCTCTCTTAAGCATGCGCACTCTTGCCCAACGGTCTACTGCGTACTCTTGCCGGACATGCTCCCTTGGGAAGAAATTCTTCATAAACATGTTGACATGCCTTTTAGCGTGAGCTCCGGTTCTGGAGCACATTCCTAGCTCAGATTTCTTACTGATGACAGACCGTAATACAATACTGCTAATAATAGAAGTATGGTCTACAAGTTTACCCAGTTAAGAAATATTACTGCAAGGGTGTCCAGAAACTTATTTTGCTCTGTACTCCCGCGGGAAAAACAGGAGCACGTTGAATTTTGGTGTGCAGCCTAGGCACTAACCCTGCTTTTTTATACCAGGGTATCCACCATCTCAGTGGTTGCTAAGTAACCAAAACAGCTGCTGCGTACTCTTATCTCCTGCGTACTCTTACCTGCCCTTACCCTACTGTAAGCAGTCAATTTTTTCAGTTTTTTTGCTGTGAACCAATAAAGGAAAAGAGTATTTCCAGGGCTCAAGGTAGCTCGTTTTATCCGTCGAAAGACCACTCTTGTTCCTTTATCGGGCACTTTTGGTACCTGGTTTGTACAAAACAAACCTAGCTACTCAGTGGTCCATAAAGACTTAAGAAATCAGCACAAGCGCGCCATTTTCTAAGAGAGAACAGGCCTTCAGGCAGCGACAGATACAAGGGGAGGGGGGCTAGGGGATTTCAGGCCCCCCGAAATGCCAGAGTGCCTATAGTTAATGTACAGCCGGCAGCTATTCCGAGGCAATGGCAGGGGAGGGCCAAACCCCTAGCCCCCCACCCCGAAATGAAGTCCTGGATCCGCCACTGCCTTCGGTTAAGGAGGGCTAGAAGGGCACTGATTCCCTGCGGGGGACGATTCAAAGGGCTGGAGATCATTAGAAGGGGCTGGGGTCCAAAAAGTGTCCTCAGTTGTACGTAAACAAATATTTTGACCCCAGGCCGAATTTGTGATTAATAAGGATCAGGTTGATGGTTAACGGGTACCACTGTTCAATTCCAAGCGTTTATCCATCAAGAAGAAACCGCAAATTATTCATTGTAAGATTAACCATTAGCCGTCCTTTTCAAATGATTTCAAAATACTTCCATAAAACAGTATGATAGATGGCAGAAAAGGGCAAAAGAAATAATTAAAAACTTGTAGTTGATTTTTTCTATCTGAGCTTGCACTGGTCCATTGGCCGTAAAACAGGAATGATCCCAAGGAAGTACGCTCGTGTCCCTAAATCAACACCCAAGCCCGATGCCCGAGCCCTCCTCCTTTATCAACTGCCAACACGAGAGTTACAAAGAATTTGCATACTATTCCGGATCTTTATCGTTCGCAGCCCATGGAACATAGATTTTCACCAAGCCTTGCGACTTGTGGTCTGATTGGTGCAGTAGGCTAAGGCCCTTGTTCGACATGAGTCTCTAGGTGACGCGTTACTTGCCCAGCGGCTCTCATTTAGCCGTGCCTCCACTAATCTTCCTATAACCTTCCATTTTTTAACCGAATTTTGAATGAGTGTATCTTAAATCCTAAGGAAAATAAGTGACACGTTAAACCCGATATCAATACTCCCTGTGCAGCCTCATGCTTTAGATTAATTCATTTTGAATCCGAGCCCGTACTGAATCATTAAGACATTGCGAAAAGGCAGACTTCTTTAGTTTAAGACATGACATCCAGGACAGTTTTTTTCTGAAAACAAACAAATTGTGATGCTTTTTGCGAGATTTATGAGTCTTGTCTGCTCCTTTGCAGCCATGCACTAAAAATCCGACCAATGCCAATCTCGGCAGCATAGTCGTGCAAAGTTAGCATTTTGACGATGGTTGTCATCCAAAACAACCTTTAGGAGCCATGTGAACGCATATTCTTATGTGCCTTGCTCTGAACAGGACTCAGAATAGAGACGCTATTCAAGGACGTGAATGGATTAAAATACTATTCGTTGCCACTTCTGCAGGGTCCCAGAGGAAGACTGTGTAAGAAGGGAAACCAAGACATTAGTATACAATTAACCCTTATTTTATATTAATCTAATTTCATTTAAAAGGTAGGGTCAAGCAGCCCACCGCTTGTTGAAAAGAGGTCATCGTTCCGTGGGGAACGGAACGCACCGCTCGAAATGGTGACCATACTGTGCCGCAGCACCTTGCCTGCCGCCATACTGTACCGCACAGCACACCTCCTCAAAGCTGCTGTGCCGCCGAGCATGGGTGTACGCACCACTGCCAGAACGCCCATCGTCTTCGCCAGCACTTGGCTGTATGCACTGCAAAACATGTTCCATGTATATTTGTGCTCTTGCAAGGAGTCCTAAGCATAGGAACGTTCAGAATATTGGGAGCTGGGTTGGACATGTTGGAGCCCTGGTCCCGGTACCCGGGCCTACGGGCATATTGACCTGCTGAATTCATGATGGATTTCAAGGGAGATACGGAAAGACCACGGGTGGTAATCCTGGAAGCAGGCCTGGTTTTTATTCTAGGTACAAAACTTTAAACGCCGACTCATTTAACAGTAGTATACTCACGACCAAGAGCGTGTTTTCGTGTGCTGTAACAGGCCCATAACAATAAAAAGTATGCTTAAAAGGTGTAATGAGATAAGCAAACTGCACGACGATAGGAAGCAGCCGCTGACTGGTAGTGGGCTTGCAAAGGGATAAGAAGTACTGCTGTTAGCTTAGGTAAAAAGACGAGCAAATAATTTCCTCTCCTGTAGGTCAGAACCGGGGGGCTCAAAGTTTTCCTACTAAACGGCTGGCTTTTCGACTAGTCCATAGGGAACACATGTTAAAAGCTTGCAATCTAGAGCCTCGGGAGGGTATCTTTAACCACGTGCAGGTTCCAAAAGCAGTTCAAATGGACGCCGGACATTTTTTTTCATTTCCGGTCAAACCGCCAGCCGTGACATTAACCGAGAGCTAGACGGTGAAAACCAGTCCCATGTTTTGTTTCATTTTCAGGCGTGGGTTCGAATCCTGAGCGGCCAAACTTTTCATAAAGTCCGAATGTGCAAACACAATGTATTGCTTGAAATTCATGCAACTTTGCGCCCTGTGCTTTTAGCTCTTAGGGATGCTTTTGCTAGTGCGAGGCGGATCCAGCAGTAAATATGTCTGTTCCAGGGGCGGATCTAAGGGGATGGTAGGTGATGAGGGCGACCGTGTACCGTTAGCCTGGCCTTGAGCACGACAAAGGCCCTCCGCAGGGCTAGGCGGATCCAGGGGGGACAAGGGGGAAACGTGCCCCCGATCGAACCTCGGCGCTCCCTGAAATGGTACGGTGCCCCCGAGGGTCGATGGTGCCCCTAAATGTCGCTTCCTATCCCCACCAGGATGCGAAAATCGGCGCCTACCGATAGAATTTTCCGCCCACCTGATGTTTTACCGTTCAAAATGGTCCCCCGGAACGGATGGCGCCCCCTCCTGATTGGCAATTCTGGATCCGCCTATGAAGCGGGGGCTCCCTTTATGTTCAGTGGGCGTTTCTTAGGTAAATTCAAGGGCCCAAACGCCACGGATACTGGTCTCGGGGTCCCAATAGCTGGCCTGGAGTCCCCCAAAGTATCAAACTTTATTTAATAAGTACGTTTAAATACACACCACCCTGATGATTTATTCACTTTTAACGCTCAATTTATGAAAAATGAAAACCACGAGCGGGGGCCCCTACAATTGAAAACCGAGCCTCTTTTTGAGAAAATTCTGCATTCGCCCTGCATGGTCCCCAAAGTGACTGAATTGTACCCACTTTCAGCCGATTGTCATCGAACGACACCATGTTCGCAATGTTTCTGGATTGCCTTCCCAAACGTTGGCCTAGATCCGCCCCTGTCCTAATAAAAGGGACAATGAATCAACCCTCGGCGTCCTCTCAAATGTTCTGGCGGTGCTCTGTGGGGTCGATGGTGCCCCTGAATGTCACCGCACCCCTCCCCCGATGCAGAATCGGCGCGCCGCTATAGAATTTGCATACACATGATAGGTTTTGTCGGCCAAAGTGCCACCCTTGATCTGGATGGCGCCCCCGTAACATGCCCCTCCGATCTGCGACCCTGGATCCGCTTATGCCTGCTACGTAGTCGTATTAATTTACTGGTCGCGTACGCTACTGGCCGACATCGCACCTCTGCTCAATACCGACATGACAAACAACACGAAAATATTCGAATAGCATTGTGATGCACTGCTTTCCATCCTGTTTTGGGTCAATCCCGTACCGCTGCGCCTTTGTGTTTACCTTATATCAATATACTAAACTAGTTTTTTTTGGCATATTTGTATACTATACTAAACTGGTACTAAACTATGATTCTGATCACTTTGGTCAACTTTGAAGTCCCTTTTAACCTGGGTCAGAACTGAGGTGTGGCACAACCGTTGGTTGATGTTCCTGATCGTCGAAAAACAATTCATCGTCCTTGTAACGTGTAACGAATAGTAGTGTAATGGTTCACCGTCGCTGTGACGTTTAATAGATTGTCATATAACGGTTCGCGACTGCTGTCACTGCAGGTAAGCGGGGCAGCGACTGCTCTCTGTTGTGACTGAGAGCTGTAGCATCCCGCCCCGCCGCCGGCCAGACAACAGGTCGGCCCGTCAACGAAACCGGCCCGCTGGTAACCGGCTCCCAGCCTGGCGGACTAAACCAGCTCTGAGCACGAATGGGAAATCGGCGAGAGGAGCACTAACAGCCTGACAGAGTCTGGTTCTGAAGCTGGTGGTTCTGACACCTGGTATGCCACACCGTTCGTCTCCAGGTGGTTCGTCACTTCAAGGACCAAGATGTTAGTAAGGTGCTCGGAGCACCGGAAGGACTTCTGTGTCCAACGTCAACTCCATAAAGTCCACCTGTCTGACTTAACCACTCATAATTCTGCCCTCAATAAACAGAGATACCCGACGGATGTACGGTCCAATAACATTCCGTGCCATCTGGCAAACAAACTCAGGCCGCGACAGAGCGTTCATTCTCCCGCAGCGGTAATCCATCCCGCCCAATCTCGCTTTATAACCGCTCTTAACTCGGCAGAGTAAACAGGCGAGCCCGTCAGCGCCAGGACCGCGCCGCCGCCCGTTAGCACCGCCGGCGGTACAGGGCGCTCCTTGTCCGGCAGCGTCGCCCCTCGCCTCAGGCGTTTCCGCGCTGGCGGCAGGCCGACCTCCAACGGCGGCGTTGTCTGTATTCAGTGTGGCGCTCATCACTGGTGAGATCCCGGCCGGCGCCGCTTTGAAGAGACCGCCGTCGGCGCCGACGCACCTGCCGCCGTCGCCGCCGTAGCGTCGGTACCGACGCGACGACGGCGACCACGTGAAGGTGCGCGCTGTGCACGTCTCGTCATCGCGGCGCCAGTGGCGACGGCGGGCGTCGACACCGACAGAGGACGGTACGGAGGCGGAACACATCCCGTATTCTGAAATTTAATTTAATTGTCAATGGAATTTTCAGCGATATCGCAGGTGTGTATGTTGTATATACACATGGACTAGGACAAAATGTTTATTCATTATTTGTTGCTTTATATTACGGGTATTAATACATCGGCTCCAGACAGCCTCTGACGAAACCATGTGGGAAAGCACCGGAGGCTAGAGCTGATATATATGTTTGCAGTGATCTCTCAAAATTATTTTCCAGGCACGCCTCCCCACGGTCACTGGTCACTGGTCACTGCGTACCAAGAAGTGAGCGAACGGGTCTGGGATCTATTGAACTATATTTACATGATTCTGGATATTATCAGCAATGAAATATACACGTAACCTCAATTGTGAAGGAGATACGCCGACTAGGAATCGGTATAAGCGGGGGTCTCATGCGTATGGCAAAGGAGATGCGAAAAAGATCACACGTGGCAATCCCAGAAGCACGCCTGGTTTTTATTCTGGGTACAAAACTTTACAAACCGACTCATTTCACAGTAATATACTGACGGCCAGAAGCGTGTTTTCGTGTGCTGTAACAGGCCCATAACTGTTACCACTGGTGGTAACAGTTTAGCGTCAGGGTTTCAGGAGCAGGAGGGAGGGGGAGGGAAGAGAGACTTTTCACCCAACTTACCCACGGGGAAAGTGTTGATTTTTTCCTTTCAGGGAGGGACAGTTCGCGTCCCCCGTGGCGCCGCCCGTAAATGGAACCCAAGCAAAACCTGTTTTGTACCAAATTTGTATAACAAAATTAGATTCCCTTCATTCTGCTAGAAAGTGCTGTCTGCCAGCTCGGCCAAAAAGCTAGATATTATAGCTACGCCTTTCAAATAGGATTTCAGGGCCGGAGCCACGGGAATTACCTATGAGCAGTTTGGGCCAAAGCCACGGGAATTATGAGCAGTTTGGGCCCGGTCTACGGGAAGTTTGGGCCAAGTTTATCGTGTAGTTTGGGCCGGAGCCACGGGAATTAAAACGCGCATTGACGGGGGTCTGAGCCACCTTCGCATTGACGGGGGCGGGTACCCGCCCCCTAAGATCTCGAGAACCACGGTAGGTAGGGAAAACGGTAAACGGCGTTGGGCTGCCCATTCACTTCTCCATCGAAAACATTCGACATTTTTTGTAGGTCATTTAGGTCACGAGAGGTCAAACATGCCCGTCATAGGGATAACATGTAAATTAAGGTTTTTCGGTCATTACATCTGAACAAGTAAAGATAGAGCAAAACGACTTGAACCATATGAATCCTCCCAGAAGCCAAATCGAATGATATATAATTTGACCTTGCTGGGTCAAATCAAGGATTTGACCTTACCTGAGGTCAGGTCGGTCAAATTATATAAAATGCATATTATTGAACCGCAAAGCCCAGGCGAGTCGAATGAAGCTAAATAAATGCTCTATCACCATCGGTTACTGAGTTATTCCGTAAAACCATTTTTCCATGTATTTCCATGGAAGTCATGCCTCGTACCTACCTTAGGTCATCGATATCAAAATACTGGAACATATTTTAGAGATCTCGGTGGGGCCTTATGTGATATGAGTTTCAATCGGATAGTTCCCCTGCTCCGACTTATGCTATCTTAAACTTTTTGAGGTAGGTCACTTGACCTGTACTGGTGACCTGACCTGGATGACCTACCTTAAATTTTCACAGAAGTTGTAAATGATGAGGAAAGGTTGTACGGCGGGCTACCGCCGCCGTTTTTCTATTCCGAAAAACGGCGGCACGTAGCGCCACCGTACTTGGCATACTTTTTCCCTCATCATTTTTTACAACTTCTGTGAAAATTTTAAGGTTAGGTCATCTCAGGTCAGGTCACCAGTACAGGTCAGGTGACCTAACCTCAAAAAAGTTTAAAATAGCATAAGTCGGAGCAGGGTGAACTTATCCGATTGAAACTCATATCACATAATGGGCCCACCGATTTCTCTAAAATATGTTCCAGTATTTTCTATATCGATGACCTAAGGTCAGGTACGAGGCATGACCTCTCCATTGGAAATACACGGGAAATATGGTTTTTACTAAATAACTCGATAACGGATGGAGATAGAGCGTTTATTTTAGCTGCATTAGACTCGCCTTGTCTTTGCAGTTCCAATGATATGCATTTTATATAATTTGACCTTGACCTGACCTCGGTCAGATCAAATCCTTGATTTGACCTAGAAAGGTCAAATTATATATCATTCGATTCGGCTTGCTGCGAGGATTCATATAGTTTAAGTCGTTTTTTCTATCTTTACTTGTTCAGATGTAATGGCCGAAAACCTTAATTTACATGTTATCCCTATTACGGCGTTTTGACCTCTCGTGACCTTAAATGTGACCTGACAAAAAAATGGTTCGAATATTTTCGATGGAAAAGTGGATGGGCTACCCAACGCCGTTTACCGTTTTTTTGCTACCTTCCGTGGTTTTCGGGATCTTAGGGGGGGCGGGTACCCGCCCCCCTCGCCAAAGCGAAGGTGGCTCAGACCCCCGTCAATGCGCGTGTTAAGCGCAGTTTGGGCCGGAGCAACGGGAATTATGAGCAGTTTGGGCTGGAGCCACGGGAATTATGAACAGTTTGGGCCCGATCCACGGGAATTATGAGCAGTTTGGGCCGGAGCAAGTTAAAGCGAGGTGGCACCAGCTCCAGTCTCGTACCATGGAACACTTCATGGAACAAACCACTTGCAGTTTGTACACAAGGTGAGACGGGCCAGAAATAAAGGAGCAAATCGCTTCTTTGGGGGCGGATCCAGGAGAGGATACATGAAGTACCTCAGCGATTCCTCGCCCTACTTCCATCCTCTGACAACGAGTCTGGTCTGATACATCTGACGAATGATAAAACAAAGGGATTACAAATGCGTTATTTAATCCTTAATATAATGTTGTAGAACTACAATATCGAGCTATTAATATCGATTGTCAGGTCTCGCTTGGAGCCTGTTCACGCCATCGTGACATTCTAGTAAATTTTAGCGCGCTTCCTTGCGGTTAAGTGCCGTATTAAAGGGATTTTGTTACCTTTATAACGTGATTTTAACTGAGATAGCCAAGTTGTAAAGCATGTCGGAAAAACCGGTACTCAATATATCATTTGTCTTGAAACTCAAAGTTTCCGTAGATAAAAACTAAAAACCTACCTGAAATGGACCCCTCATGTACACTAAGCAGCAGGCCGCTGTTGTTAGTTGTTGGTGTGACGACATATGCTGACGTCACTGTGAGTATCAGCCAATCGAAGCCCTTGAAATATATTGAATATGGTAGTGGTTGCCAGATCATCATGATATCATCCACAGGCAGATATTTATTTTTTCCCTAGAGGCGCATTTTAAAAATCACAATATTGAGCTTATGGTACATTTTTCAGAGAAATAATGGACGCTCCATGATTTTCGGCTAGATTACCCCTAATTACACGAAATTCCAGGATTCAACCATGGTGCCGCATTCCTTTTAAATGCATTTGGAGCCGGAGTCAGATTCGCAGCTTCTAAAAGCACCGGACTCAAAGCCGGAGCCACGTTATATTTCCCCGCCGCTGAGATCCTGTTTCCATCGCTTGATGGAACTCTACAACTCCACCTTAAACGTATGGAGAACCTTGAAATCACCGCACGCCCAAAGCTGGCACAATACAAATTATGGGGAAATGAATGCAATTTTTCACACCGAATTCGCTTGTGCTTGTCACAGCTGCAGACAACATTACGCAAGTGTCAAAATCATAGCGGAGCCATGGTCGGGACTGGTCCACATTTCCGTTGCGTTTCGGTCAATTAAGACCTGAGTACCATTCTCTCTTACACCCGGTACATTAACACAGACCCCCTGTTAATCTACCACCAACGTCTGCGAGGGCCCTCAACCGCGCCATTTGTGTCACCGCCGTTCCAGCCGCGCCCGAATCGCCGCTGCAGCCGGCAGTGATTGTGACGCGTCGATTTGGCGCCGCCGGCGTCACATTGATTCCGTCACGGTGCCACTGACAGGCCAGGCCGGAGCACGCGCCCCAGCCGGACCGTGCGGAACGCGTCACACCCCCGGCCCGGCCGCGCCGCCTGGTCATACATCACCGAGCCTGCCTCATTGCGTGCGCCCAAAATGGCCACGGTCGACATTAGCGAGGCGATATCGCAACTGCAGCGGCAATAACGGCGCAGGCGACGACGCCGGTGCGACAGTTAATGGCGCGGAAGAACGGACGGCGGCAGGTGGCGCGCAGTCACGCCGCGATTGACTACGACGCGACCAGCAACGGGTTAGTTCACACCAGTGTTTAAGGGAGCTTCCGACAAATGGTCGCCGTCGTTTGGATTGAGTGTATAGAGCCACTCTCAGGCGACGGAGCGGAACGCGTGCTGAGGCAGATATGCCTCGGGTGTTAAACATATTAAAAGTGAATCATAGATCATGACAAAGCTCGAAATTATTGGGGCTCGTTTGGCCAATGTATCTAAAACAATGAATTATTTGTTGTGCATAGCGAGCGGACGACCTCCAGGAAGGGACCTCCGTACTGATATCTACTTCTAAAGAATGCGAGGAATTGCAGGAGCTAAAACTTCCACGAGAATAGGCATGTACAGAACAGGGGCATCCCACTTTTACGGCATCACTACTCATGCTAATGGCATCTCCCATTTTGTGCGATGATACCCATTAGACGAGTGATTCCAAAACAATGGACCATACCTCAATTCGGGGTCACGGAGTCTTTCCAAGACCAGAACATTTTTAATTATGAAGTAATACGGAGGCAGAGTTCATTCATTTGACTGTGGGCATAACGATCTGGAGGGTGTCTGTGAAAATTTTGAGTAACGTCCAATCCTTCCAAGCCGCCTTCTTCAAAAGGCCGCTGCCATTCCCGACCAAGTATATGTGTGAAGTTGGCTTTTCAATCCGGGTGGCCGTCAAAACAAGGTCGAAGGGCCACCTGAACCTAGAAAACTACTAGGGGAAAGTGTCCATATTACAAACAGTGCCTAATTACGCACCATCGTGAGAAAAATATCCTAGATAGTAGCGTAATCAAAATCCATTCAGTTGACTATGTTTACCACACTTGGCGGTCTTTCTTTGCTGGGACATCAGCGTGTACAGACGTGTAGGTAGGCGGTGGCGGTTTTAATCGCGAGTTTGATGGGACGATGTTTTTCTGATAATCGTGAAAAATGGTGTGTTATTAATTGCAATGTGTCGAGTTTCATCATTTTACTAAGCATTCCTATTGTTCAGATATTTTCACTTGTAGCGACAAAAGGTACAGAAAGGAACAATATTTGCATTTAAGATTGTACCAATGATCAGAGGTGGGCGGTCGTACTTTGTCCGCTACTCCGCTACTCCGCAACTTGCGGACTCCTAAATGGTAGCGGAGTAGCGGTAGCGACTTTCTACAAAAGTGGCGGAGTAGCGGGTAGCGGACTCTAGAAAATTAAAGCGCTACCGCTACCAGCAGTTTTAAGCGTATCCTAAATTCAAAATATTAGGCGCGCAAAACAAGGTCTTGCCAACGAGAGGATTCTGTGTGAGTTTGGGGAACGTCCTAAAGTAGTATAGTATTGATTTACAGGGGCTGTAATGGGGCCAAATGGTGAAGAGTAAATATATTAGATGTCCTCTGAAGGCCATTGACTTCGTGGCCTCAGTATATTTTTGTTGTTTTGACCCTGCCCACCGGGGACCATCTGCCCCTAGGTTTTTCGAGATAGCGAAAACGACGAAACGCAGACCGTGGTTGGGGCTCTATCTCTCACCTATCATTTACCCACCATTACTCAATTTTTATCCCGGTCACCCAGGTCGGTTACCGGCAAGGTCACCAAGGTCCCTACTACTTTGAAGCTCTATAAGAGCTACATTTCTAGTTAATCTATTTGAAACTTGCTACACTTCTGACCCTTCCGGGTCTACACGTGTTAGGGGATTTTTTATTTCGTGACCTGAGGTCGGTCCGGGACCTCTCCCATTGAAAGCATGGGAAAGCTGTCTCATGATCTAAGCCACAAAATGATTGCAATACTCGACTGCTCAGAACAGCGTTTTTGGACACCCTTTCACGGATCCCAGAGGTTATATTTGCCTTTGATTTTCAAGGTATGTCACCGGGGTCAAAACAGTATTTTGACATAACTTTTGACCTAATTAAGCTAGAGCGCTGAAACAAACACCATCGTATTTGCCTTGTCCCTGGCTTTCATTTGATGTACAACGGTCTTTTGACCTTCATGACCTCGGTCATATTAGGTCCAGGTGGACCTCTCGGTCAACCACTGGCGGAGGTCCACGAAGAGGTTGTGTGAATGATTGTGTTGGTGATGCTTTGGCATGGGTGAACTTTGACTCTAATATACGAATAAAGTTGGCTTCTGTGGAATTTATTTAGATCGACCTGGACATTTTCGTGCGTTTGGTGCGTTTATCCTAAAAGTGCGGTTGGGTGGGGTGGGGTGCGCTTTCGTGTTTTAAAAAGTGGGGTGCGGTGCGGTTTCACGTTACAGGTGAGTGCGGTGCGGTTTAAAGAATGGTGCCTCTGCCAATGATGCAAGGCTGAATTGACCTCAAATACTTAAAAAACAAGATTGTGCATATTTGGGCAATGCGCCCTAATTACGCACAAATGAACATATCATAATTTCCAAAATAGCTGCCAGGGACCCGTAAATCTATGCATGACAAGTGTCCACCAAGACGGGGAAATGGCCCAGCATGAGGCGTAGGAACAGGGGGCCATTGTCTTCCCCCTCTCACACCTCTTTTCTGCGGTGAACCCCAAAGGTAACCACAGCTTTAACTGTAACATAAAATAAATGGAACATGAGAGTTTGTCCGAGGAACCTCTCGAGTCAGCATAATGGTCCCCATAGCTTGTATGGGGGGTTTCTGAGCTGACCTGTGGCCCCCTTAGCTGGCCTGACACTCCCTGGGCCGAACGGCCATCCTGAGCTTGTTTGGGGCCCATTAAGCTTGTCTGCAGGCTCTGAGCCAACTTTATTTATTGTCTAGCCCCCTGAACTGATCTAGGGCTCTCGGGCTATGGGCTCCTGAGCTGATACGGGGCCGCCAAGCTGGTGTTTAAAGCCTTATGGATACCGAAGAGCGGTTTAAACAGATCCCAATAGTGGGGCCCCTTTAGTAACCCTGAGCTGCGCCACATCTAAGCGACGGCTACCACTTCGATTAGTCCAGAAGGTGGACACTGCACAGATCCAGTGGATGTGATATTGCAATAATGAGAAGGAATGTATCTGGACTGTTTCAAATATGTTATGGTTTGCTCTCTGTTAGCAATAAAACCGTGTTTTCTACTGCTTGCGTTTTATGCGTGCCTTGCTAAGCTGTAGAATTTGAATATAAAAATTGCAAATTGAATAAAACAATCAATACAGTAAACTAAAACTAAAACATAATAATAAAACTACAATAATATCACACAATAAAATACGATAATACAATGATCTCATGTATTAAATAAGGTCAGTACCAAGTGTGCATAATTATGCACGCAGATCGGACGATGTGTGCGTAATAATGCACCCTGTTCCCAATTACGCACGGATGCAGACCATTCAAAAAACTGTTCCCTGGCGATGACCATGACGCTGAAACTTTCCTATACTGGCAGAGGTTAGACAAAACATTGAAATACGGCATTGCAAAGTTTCATTATTCAGGATTGCCCCATATATGAGCAATTACGATTTTTCCGTTATCTGTGTGTAATAAGGGCACTTTCTCCTATCTGAGAGCTTTTGTCGGTGGTAAAGCTTAATAGTAATAACGTTATAGTATAAAATGAAACCAATACAAGCGCTCTCTCACCTGTTGACACTATGCATCGACAAATGCGCAATGCATTCGAGAAAATGGAACAGGTGATTACATTTGTTCCATAATATTGGTGAGCCATTCGTACTTCGTTTCTTTTATACACCTATATCAGTCTCACAATAAGTTTTTTTTTAACAAATCGGCTTCAATTTTCAAGAACGGGTCAATGCTGCCCCCTGACTACAGAAACGAGGACATTTAACAACTGCAACGGGATGGTCATGCCGGCAAGACTGATAATCTCTGAGTTAGACACACGTCCAGCGATTCTTTCATAATATATTGGAAACGTTACAAATACATCGCTACACCGGTGAGACGCACGATGACCAATGGCACGATGGCAGGCCTAAATGCTCATGCTACGCGCCCGAGCCTCGTCACGCAGACACAAGTGTGATACGTGACGCCCTGAGGGCTGTGGAAACGTCCCGCCGACTCCTGCGTTTTCGCACATCATTAGGTCGCGTCTCACTTGCGCGTCGGCGGTGCCCGTGATAAGTGACCACTGAACGAACTCACCGTGGTCGGCTCGACCCCGCAACAGCCCCAGCACCCTGCGGCAGCTCAGGACACAGCTCCATGGAGCTACCCTGAAGCTGCACCTCTAGACAGAGTCCCAGAGGTAACTGCTACACCAGCCAGAGTCCCTCGGGCCATGGCGACTCGGACTACCGCTGAAGGCAAGTATCACGGACCGGCTCGAAGCTGGAGGCAAGAGGACCATACCCCTCACGCGGACGAGGCCCAGAGGGGTCCCTCTCCCTCTCTCATCAGCCCGGGGAATATCACCGACTCGTCCTTATCACCACCAGCCGTCATCTAACGTCAGACACATCACGGTCTTCCAGCCGCCCTCCAACGTCAGACCTCCCGTAGCTATATCCGCCATCAAACAATTGACTTCCAGCCCATACATCCGCCATCAAACATCCGACTTCCAGCTCCTACATCCGCCATCCAACACCAGGCTTCCCGCCCCTAAATCCGCCATTCACCGTCAGAGGCACCACCTCTCCCTCCTACACACTCATCTTCAGACGTCCGCTCTTAAAGGGAATGTGGCACCTTCACAATGTGATTTTAACTGAGATAGCCAAGTTGTAAAGCAAGTCGGAAAACCCGGTACTCCATATTCCATTTGTCTTGGAACTCGATATTTCCGTAGAAAAAAACTAAAACCTACCTGACACCAGCCCCCGTCAGCCCCCCGTTGCCGGCAGCCATTGTTGTGAGCTAATGGTGTGACGACATATGCTGACGTCACGATGAGCATCAGCCAATCGAAGCCCTTGAAGCGTTTCAAGTACGGTAGTGGTTGCCAGATCGTGACATTATCCACAGGCTGATATTTATTTCTTTTTCTAGAGGAGTATTTTTAAAAACCAAATATTGAGCTTATTGTACATTTTTCAGAGAAATCGTGAGTGGTTTCCTTATTTTTGACTAAAAGTACGCCTAATAACACTAAATTCCAGGATTCGACCAAGGTGCCACATTCCCTTTAAATCCGCCATTCACCGTCAGAGGAACCACCTCTCCCTCCTACACACTCCATCTTCAGACGTCCACTGTTACATCCGCCATCCACCGTCAGAGACATCATCCCTCCCTCCTACAGACTCCACCCAAACATCAGCGACATCACGCCTTTACAGCCGCAATCTCACAAGTGCGGTGGCTGAGGTAGCCGGATCACAATCACATCACTGGCTGAAGCACCATCAACCTCAGCCGACCTCTCTCAAAGCGCGACCACTCACTCACAGTGGGTCGAATCACATCCAGCTCCCGACTTGGAACAATTGTCTTCTATTGCAGGCAGGGCAAGAACTCTGTCTACAACAAGCAAAATAAGAGCGGGATGGGAAGAGCGGCCTAGGGCCGCCTCTCGGCAGAGCTTTATGCGAAGGACCGAACGGTAAAAGTTGCATCAGGTATGAAAATATTAGAATAAACATCCTGATACCAACTTTACTTAAGGAATAAAGAGTGAGTCCAGAAGTAAGCCCGGTATCTAACAAAGTAGAGCCTCGCTATCCTAAAAAAAAGATTCATGGACGATTTTTCTCTCGAGCAGCCCAACTGCCATTTCCGACCACAATAGGCACACTCGACATCACGAGAAGGCACGCTCAAAACAGGGGATGACGATTGCCAATGAACGATGAGCAAGTTGTCGGGAACAGACCATTTATTTGTGCTGCTCCTGAAGCATAAACGCTAGAGATCATGTCCGCAGCTCAAGCGGAACATCACCGACAAAAATGCTAACGAAAACAAAAATGTATGATGTTCGATACGTTCCCCAAAAAAGAATTATGGTCATAAGCACCACAGTGATCATCAAATAGATGGAAAAAACTATTCACAGCTTTAAAAAACACGCAATTTTTAGCATTTAAATTACTCCTCACCCTATCAGATCCCAGCTCCTGGCCACGAGTCGCCATCTTGTGACGTCATGTGGGCGCCAGAACATATATTTACCTATCTTCTGCATTGAAAAATCTACCAGATTTGGAAGTGTTTTGCACGCACCCAAGGCTTAAAATACAAATTTTAGGCAATATTCTGCAATAGTTGATCCTTCTTGTTCTGGTAAATGATACTAAACTGGTCAAGTTTGGATTCCTTCTACATTTCATAGGTCGTCTAAAAATGTCCTGCAAAGCACCGGAGATTTCCTCCACAACGCTCAAGTTTTTTTTTGGGGTGTTTGCAAAGGAGGAATCAATTCACTTCATGGCACTGCAAACACATGAGAGGAATATTGCAATTACTGGCGCAGATCATTCAACTATGGCACAAATTGTTTACGCTGGTTTTTCGCTTCCCGTGAATAAGTGACGTATTGATAAAACCGTCACCACGGTAATGTATATCAAAGAGCATTGACACTTGTTAAGTGCAGGTTTACCGATTTATTATTCGTGTTTATTAGAGATAAGGTCAAAGTTGATAAGTTCTTTGAAATTGGTAACCTTCGATGTTACATGGCTTAAGCACATTCATTTCGAAGGTTTTCTCGTGAACGTACCTTGTAAAGTTAAAGGTATCTTGATCTGCTTCAGTAAAAGCTTCTATAATCACGTGACCGTGCGTTACGCTACATTCTTACGCGTAGAGAAAAACAAAACACATGGTCACCATCGTCACGACATTCCACATGGCACCTGGAAACGACAAACTCAGCACCATCTATACAGCTACAAGTCCAAAGATCTCTTCTGAAACCAAGAATCGGCATAAGTTCGCTTCGTCGATGAAAAAGCTCAATAAGCCAGACGACGACAGCCTTCTAAACGCGTTGGTACTCCAACAGTTCTTGCAACCAACACAGGGCACACCTACCCACTAAGATATGGATGTGACGGCGGGCTCGGAGCCGCCATTGGATCTCGGCCGCAGTTCAAACTTTAAAAGTGAATACAAAATATCTAGATTTCTGCCGACACGGTCCCGGGTGGGTTGTGATACCAGCCACACACGACGCCCATCACACAGTGGCATTCCACCGAAGCTGTGTGTGGTGAAAGTCCCACTAGGTGGTAGCACCATCCGCTAGGCTAGCAGCGGCCATCCAGGTTTGTACAGCCCCCACACAGCCAGCTGGCGATCAACTGGGGTGCAGCGACGGCCAGTATAGTCCCTACGCGGCTAACTGACGGCCTCAGGGCTCGGCTGTTCCCCGCTAGCGTCGGCTGCCGTACAGCTGAGACTGAGGGACTGTCCCACCCGCACCTTATCACCGGGCTGTACACAGAACTGGAACGACTTGGGCGCCTCGAACACCAGCACTATGGTGGAACCCATGTTGAATTCTCCGAAAGGCGCGCCTTTGGTCAGACAGGTGCGAGACCGTGCCTCAGAGGCACACAGAAGGAGGTCGTGTCTGGCACCGGGCTGCCACCGCCTGCTGTTGGTGCACAGGGCCTGAGGGAGCACAACCGATGTATTACTGCAAGTATCCTGGACAGGACTCATGCAACAGAGGCGAGCCTGAGTGGAAGAATAATATGGGCTGGTATCTAATCAAGACCAAGAGTGAACCATCTTAGCGTGATCGGCATGGACAACGGATCCATGCCTAGTATTTAGTGGACTACTGGACGAAATTGATAAGACACCCCACAGCCATGAATAAAAAACTGGAAGTCGCAATATTTGCCTAATGCCCCCCCCACATACATACGAAAGAAATGATAACGTGCAGAAAATCATGAATGGTATGTAGGTCACATATATTTAAAAAAACATGTTTCATGAATTTTGCGTAGCTTTTCTACGTTATCCAAAGAGCCGACAATAGTAGGCTCTGATACGATAGGTCTGCTCCACCGCCCCATCCAATTTCCCCTGAGCTCCTTCAAGCTCCTCCCTAACGAGAAGTGGTTTTTCTGTGGAGGTTGGAGGATGTAGGAAACTTAATTCTGAAGCACGAATTTCGATTGATATACCAAAACAAGTCAGTTTGCGGTCAGAATCGCATTTATCCTTTGGCAGGACGTCGCCACTGATTTCCGCCCTGGAAGGGATCAGACTCAGACCTGGTGAAGAACGGGTGGGGAAAGGGTGGAGGCGGGATAAGGGAAGACAAAGCTAAAGGCCGTCCAGAATGGCGGTACCGAGACACTTCACCTGCAACTTGGAGACATTTGCGTTTGTCATCGTTGATTTGTCAACAGACGAAGACTAACGCAGACGAAAACGCTAAAATATTCGCTAGAGGGCAGGGATTCTGGCGAGGCGATCTCGCTTCTGCTTCGCCAGCTGGCCGCCTGGCTTTGGACACGCGCCTTTCGGGCGAACCAGGTGCGTTCCCTAGCGTTTCCTTTTAAAACTTCACTTTCCCGCGCACGGCGTATCTTCTCTGTCATTCGCAGTCCCCACTAACACACCTAAAAACGCTCGAATATACCATCAGTGAGCCCTCCATAGCATGCCTGGGAATTTCTTAGCGCTTCTGTTCAGTGTGCACTTCTGTCCACTTTCTATCAGACTTAAAGTTGACGGCATACAATGCCAGAACACACAGGATGCTAAATTAGAAGAGTTTGGAAAACGTTTCGGAGCAGTAACAATATTATTCTAAGGTACTACCATTAACTGTAACGTTCCCTGAAGCTTGAGCGCGCAGTAGAGCGTTTGGTGCGACGGATACTCTAATCGGGATACATCTGTACAACTGTGCAGCTCAACCACCCCAGTTCTGTGAGTTACAGAATCGTAACAAAATAAGTCTTTTGGGGCATGGTATAGATGTTCAAACCAGTGTCAGGGCCTCATGGGACCCAAACGCTTTTTCTTGGACCTGGCCGAGAGTCTGTCAAGACTGTCCCCTTCAATTTTTAAAATTTCCTCTTATTCCACTCCCCCTACCGCAGGAACCGTATGCATATGATAAGTAAAAACCATCAGCTTTTCTGTGACGGCGAAAAAATCCCAGCTATCTCGGGCAAGTAAGGCAAGTATTCATTGCTTGAGGTAATACTGCAATAGACCTCTTCTTCACCAAGCAGAGAAAGGAAGAGGGTAGAGTCTGGACGGCTTGGAAGTGACACGGTAAAACAGCTTTGTGGAAGACGGACAGTTCAGGAGGTCATGACTAACCCAATCCTGGAATTTTTGCCATGCTTTCAGCATTACTCTATTCTGACTCCATTGATCGTCATACCCGGCCTCCCCACCGCCCCGACGCGAGTTTCAGTCTCACCTCATCACAGTAGACCCGAATGCTGCCCACGTTGGTGGCGCCGACGGCGGCGAGAGCGAAGAAGCCCAGCTCCCACTTTCCGGTGTAGACGACGCGCTCGTTGAGGCAGAAGACGCCGGCGATCCAGTTGACGACGGCGGGGCTGACGGAGAGGAGGTCTCCGGGGAAGTGGCGGCGGTGGCGCGGCGTCCAGTCGGCCGGCGAGTGGAACCGGTGGTAGTCGCCCGGCGCCAGGTAGATGACGCACTGGTACAGCACGTTGCCCGGCTTCGACACCAGGCGGCGCTGGTAGCCGGAGTGGTCCGCCCGCTCACCCTCACTGCTCACCTGGGGTGGGGGCGCGCGACAGGGGTCACAGCACAGCTGAGAGCGGTGGACTCTTCCTTACGACACGTCATCCCGGACGAGAAATAAACACATAAAACAACCCATCAGTAGGCCTCAAGGCAAACATGCTGAGAGCCTTCACAACCTCATATCTTGGTACACAATCAGCAAAGCACTGGTAAATGAAATAACGAAATGCAAGGTATTGATAAACTGGGTACAATACTGATATTGTTCAATGCAGGCAATTCCCTACCAAAAAACGTCACATCTGTGCAAGTAAGGCAATACCAAACTCGGTTGAAGAAAAACAGAGTACATGTTTCGTCACTAACAAGTTCCGCATAAAATCACCATGTCGAAGCCCAGTCGCAGAAGAAACCCTGCCGAAGCTCCCCGGGACGGGAGCCCAGTCCACAGTCGCCCGGGCCGGTAGCCCAGTCTGCAGTCGCCCAGGCCGGGAGCCCAGTCTGCAGTCACCCAGGCCGGGAGCCCAGTCCACAGTCGCCCAGGACGGGAGCCCAGTCCGCAGTCCGACCGGGACGGGAGCCCAGTCTGCAGTCGCCCGGGCCGGGAGCCCAGTCTGAAGTCTCCCGGGCCGGGATCCAAGTTCAAAGTTGCTCGGGACGGGAGCTCAGGGAGTCCAGTCCACACTTGCCCGGGACGGGAGCCCAGTCCACAGTCGCTGGCGGCCGCTTTGGCACTAACCTGGGTGCCGGTCTCCCAGTCGGCCGGTCCCAGGAAGTTGTTGAGGGTGTAGGTGACGCCCTTGACCTGCTCCAGGTGGCCCGACTCCACGGTGCCCAGATGTAGCACAGTACCATCGCACGGGCTTACCTGCAAACACAGCGGACGGACTGAGGAACTGACGGACAGCTGACTGACAGACGGCATCGCACAGACAGTGGACTGATGAACAGCGGACTGACGGACAGCGGACTGACAGACCGCGGACTGACGGACAACAGACTGCGAAACAGCACCGTTGAGACAGAGGACTGACGAACAGAGGACTGGGGGACAGCGGACTGAGGGACGGTGGACTGACGGACAGTGGACTGAGGGACGGCGTACTAACGGACAGCGGACTGAGGAACGGCGTACTGACGGACAGCGGACTGAGGTACGGCGTACTGACGGACAGCGGACTGAGGGACGGCGGACTGACAGCTGACTGAGGGACGGTGGGCTGACGGACAGCGGACTGAGGGACGGAAGACTGAGGGACGGCGGACTGAGGGACTGACGGACAGCGGACTGACGGACGGTGAACTGACGGATAGCGGACTGAGGGACGGCGGACTGAGGGACTGACGGACAGCGGACTGACGGACAGCGGACTGAGGGACGGCGGACTGAGGGACAGCGGACTGAGGGACAGCGGACTGAGGGACAGCAGACTGAGGGACGGCGAACTGAGAGACAGCGCCCCAGAGACAGCGGATCCCGCGGTCTATTGGTGGCCCAGTTTTACAGCTTTTTGCCCTGGGTGGGATAAGGATGTTAAGAGAAAGGAAGCACGGATGTCAATGAAAAGAAAAATAAAGAAGATGATGCTGAAAGTTCGATCGATATGTCAAAAGTTACACACACACACACACACACACACACACACACACACACACACACACACACACACACACACACACACACACACACACACACACACACACACACACACACACACACACACACACACACACACACACACACACACACACACACACACACACACACACACACACACACACACACACACACACACACACACACACACACACACACACACACACACACACACACACACACACACACACACACACACACACACACACACACACACACACACACACACACACACACACACACACACACACACACACACACACACACACACACACACACACACACACACACACACACACACACACACACACACACACACACACACACACACACACACACACACACACACACACACACACACACACACACACACACACACACACACACACACACACACACACACACACACACACACACACACACACACACACACACACACACACACACACACACACACACACACACACACACACACACACACACACACACACACACACACACACACACACACACACACACACACACACACACACACACACACACACACACACACACACACACACACACACACACACACACACACACACACACACACACACACACACACACACACACACACACACACACACACACACACACACACACACACACACACACACACACACACACACACACACACACACACACACACACACACACACACACACACACACACACACACACACACACACACACACACACACACACACACACACACACACACACACACACACACACACACACACACACACACACACACACACACACACACACACACACACACACACACACACACACACACACACACACACACACACACACACACACACACACACACACACACACACACACACACACACACACACACACACACACACACACACACACACACACACACACACACACACACACACACACACACACACACACACACACACACACACACACACACACACACACACACACACACACACACACACACACACACACACACACACACACACACACACACACACACACACACACACACACACACACACACACACACACACACACACACACACACACACACACACACACACACACACACACACACACACACACACACACACACACACACACACACACACACACACACACACACACACACACACACACACACACACACACACACACACACACACACACACACACACACACACACACACACACACACACACACACACACACACACACACACACACACACACACACACACACACACACACACACACACACACACACACACCACACACACACACACACACACACACACACACACACACACACACACACACACACACACACACACACACACACACACACACACACACACACACACACACACACACACACACACACACACACACACACACACACACCACACCACACACACACACACACACCCCCCCCACACACACACACACACACACACACTTCTGTTGTGCTGTCATATTCAAATTGTTTCAGAATTTAGGGTACCTAATTTCTTTGTATTTATTCCTGTGTTCCATTATGAATCCTGTTTTCAAGACTAAGCTATGAATCTTGTCTCCTTAGCGTCAGTTCTGAAATAATACAACTCGGCCATGGCCGATATCATTAACAAAGCCCGACAATGCCCACACGTTTAAAATCCCTAGCCCAGTCGAGTGCATTGGGCCTTGGTCCTGCTCCTAGTCCTGACAGGGTTAAAAAACGTGAGTCGCAAAGAAAAACCAACAGACAAAATATACTGGGGCCATGCAACGAAGTATAAATAAAGTGAAAACATATATTATATGAATATGTCTAATGGGGGAGTTCCGTCAACTTCTTAAGCACATGTTGGGCTTGTAAGCGACCTACTCAGTAGCCATCCGAGTATAAAGAACATGGTTCCACTAAATAGCCAAGCGAGGAGAACCATCTTCCAAACTCAGCAACACCTTCCCGTCTGCTGCTCCCACTCCGAGAACTGGAGCCAGGCTCGCTCGCTACATATCCAACAGGTTTGATCTCACCCCCTGAGCGGAGCACCATCAGGCACTGACCAGTCGGCTGGCGGGGTCCACGGGCCGGACGTCCGGCCGCAGCGCACGCCGGAAGAACTCGCTCAGGCTGCTGTACCGCTGCAGGTCCTGCTCCGCCGCCTCACTGACGTCACACCCGAAGGTCCGCACGTACCTGCCGCCACAGAGAGGAGGGCAGAGGTCAGCTACTGCCACAGAGGGAAGGCAGAGGTCAGCTACTGCCGCCGCAGAGAAGAGGGCAAGATCGGCTACTGCCGCAGAGAAGAGGGCAGAGATCGGCTACCTGCCGCCGCAGGGAGGAGGGCGAGATCAGCTACTGCCGCCGCAGGGAGGGAGGGCAGAGATCAGCTACTGCCGCCGCAGAGAGGAAGGCAGAGGTCAGCTACTGCCGCCGCAGGGAGGAGGGCAGAGGTCAGCTACTGCCGCCACAGAGAGGAGGGCAGAGGTCAGCTACTGCCGCCGCAGAGAAGAGGGCAGAGATCGGCTACTGCCGCCGCAGGGAGGAGGGCAGAGATCAGCTACTGCCGCCGCAGAGAGGAGGGCAGAGGTCAGCTACTGCCGCAGAGAGAGGAGGGCACAGGTCAGCTACTGCCGCCGCAGAGAGGAGGGCGAGATCAGCCACTGCCGCCGCAGAGAGGAGGGCGAGATCAGCTACTGCCGCCGCAGATAGGAGGGCAGAGATCAGCTACTGCCGCCGCGAGAGGAGGGCGAGGTCGTGCCGCCGCAGGGAGGAGGGCAGAGGTCAGCTACTTCCGCCACAGAGAGGAGGGCAGAGGTCAGCTACGCCGCCGCAGAGAAGAGGGCAGAGATCGGCTACTGCCGCCGCAGGGAGGAGGGCAGAGATCGCTAGCGCCGCAGAGAGGAGGGCAGAGGTCGCTACTGCCGCGAGAAGGGCGGGGCCGCGCCGCAGGGAAGAGGGCAGAGGTCAGCTACTGCCGCCGCAGGGAGGAGGGCAGAGATCAGCTACTGCCGCCGCAGGGAGGAGGGCAGAGATCAGCTACTGCCGCCGCAGGGAGGAGGGCAGAGGTCAGCTACTGCCGCCGCAGGGAGGAGGGCAGAGATCAGCTACTGCCGCCGCAGAGAGGAGGGCAGAGGTCAGCTACTGCCGCCGCAGGGAGGAGGGCAGAGGTCAGCTACTGCCGCCGCAGGGAGGAGGGCAGAGATCAGCTACTGCCACCGCAGAAAGGAGGGCAGAGGTCAGCTACTGCCACCGCAGAGAGGAGGGCAGAGGTCAGCTACTGCCGCCGCAGGGAGGAGGGCAGAGGTCAGCTACTGCCGCCGCAGATAGGAGGGCAGAGATCAGCTACTGCCGCCGCAGAGAGGAGGACAGAGGTGAGCTAATGCCGCCGCAGAGAGGGAGGGCAGAGGTCAGCTACTGCCGCCGCAGGGAGGAGGGCAGAGGTCAGCTACTGCCGCCGCAGAGAGGAGGTTGAAAGTGAGCCGCAAAAGTTGAAGTGAGGTGACCTTGTTTGACCTCGCCTGGTGACCTGACCTAGTGTGGCCCGGGGACAAAAATTCAGGGATGGTGGGAAAATGACAGGGTGAGAGGTAGATCCCGCAGGCGCGATGCTGCGCCTCGGCGTTTCTCTGCTATCCTGAAAAAAACCTTGGGGGCCATCGATGACACCCGTGGGACGAGGGTTAATAAAAAATCCCCTAAAATCGCTGCAGAACTTCTGGAACTGGACCAATGTGCCACGTTGCCTTTAGATAACGGGCCATCAGTGGGAATCACCGCAGCCTCACATACTACGGGCATCTAACCACGCTGCCACACGGATCAAACGGCCGCACATTTCCAGGGCAGGTCATTTCGTTTACGATGAGCGCCGTAGCCCCAGAGACCTGTAAATCCTAATTGGAGTGCGCTACAGCAGCAGCTGGTCCACCACCTCTGGCAACAACAATGTGGCTGATGCAATTGTACGGTAAAGTCACGGTGGACTTATACAATTGTTAAACTTACCCCATGCGACAAATCTTCGAGTTTTACCATCTTCATTTAGTAAGCCACGAGACCTGACATTGGTTTGCCCATCTGCTCTGTAATGACCTGAGCCTACCCACTGGGCAGGCACAGGATATGCTAACACGCACCGGCCAGGGACAGGTGCTGGTTACCATTGTACGCACCGCCCGCTGACAGGTACAGACTAGGTGTAGACACAGTTAGCAAGCTTACGGCGGCCGCCCGTCATAACAGTCATACGAGGACCCCTCATTTGACCAAGACAGCATAATAACGGATGATTTAAGTGACGTGAGTGCCATATAACCATCAGCTGCTGATGCAACCCTAAAACCCCAGCCCCCTCATAACAGTCATATTGGGAAAATGTATGTCATCATTGAATGCCGCTGGGATGGAGGAGAAAGCAGGCAGGTCACGTCCCCACCTTACGCATTATATCTCACTGCGGTGACGGACGTCCCGAAGAATGCAGTGAACCAATGCCACAAATCAGATACAGTGAGGGAGGTTGCACGGATTGATTTTCTCTAGCAATCCTTACTGTTCGAGCTCCCATGTTCATATCAACGGAAACATAGACTTCGCATCGTGACGGCTTTAATTCATCATAGTTTGTTCGAGTTGAAATGGCAAGTGAAGGCCCGATAAAATGTCTGTATACAACGATAGAGTTTATGCATGCAAGGGTGTATTTAGCTGAGCCGGAGTAGTGACCATGAAAATGTGAAAAAACCGACAAATCTTGGGCTGACATATGACACTCAGCGCGTCTCACTGGGGGAGGGGGGGCAGATCAAGGGGGCGGTAGCTGGCGATGGCCGCCCCTCTTACTGAGCAGAGAAGGTGCTTCCTCTGTACCACAGGCACAGCATTAAGTAAAAATGTGTAATTCTAATCTAAAGGCCTAAAACACCCGGCAATTCCTGAAGAAACGCCTCCCGCTTCAAGATGGAATGAGCAATTATGCCAACAAAAAATGTTATGAAGCGCCAATGAAGTTTGAAATGAAAGGCTAGTGGATACAAAAGTGTCCCCTGCTTGAGAAGGCGCCCGCTGAATCGGCGTCGTGACTTTGCTGTGCCCGAGATGGCAGCTACCCCTCCCTCGGGATAATCCTGTATCTAGTGACCAGTTCCAGACTGTAAAATAAAATACAGCATTTGAATGCTCAATAGCCTAATATCCGTCGGCCGCGTCAGAACCGAATTACAACTGTCTAATCACCTCGAGTCCTCCACGTACAGATACATACACAACGCTGCAGACCTGTGCTAGTGATTAGTGACTGACCATCCGAGGACGGGCTTGCGAGCCCAGAGGGGCAGGTAGCAGCTGCTGAGCCAGCCCCAGGCGCGGCTACAGAACCTCAGCGGTAAGAGCCGGTACGCGCTGACCTGCAGGGTAGGGGTGACATTAGGGTGGTTCTTAAAATGGCCCAAATTTTACAATTAACATTTTTCAAGCTCAAAACCGGAAATCCGTTCTCATTGCGGAGAAAACTTCCCAAGTAAATTTTCCCTTGATTCTGACTTATCTTATCTACCCTCCCTCGTCGACCTCCGGCCTAAGTGCCTGAGCGGGCCATAATTGCGATAAAGCGGCATTGTGGTTTTATCTTGACTGGGCTCGTGGTCGATAACATAATGAGGTGACACGTTGGCCAATGCATTTCTTTAATGCCTATTACTAGTGTTTTAGCGCGTTCATTGAGACCCAAATAAGCCTGTAAGAAACCAATAAGCCTTTCTTCAAGCGAAAACGCATCTTGCTATGATTTAGTTACATGATGTTCCGTCTAACCAAATTTTCTACTTTATTCGTGCCGGAGGAGGCACACAAAAAGACGAAGGGTAACATATGAGAATTTTGCTCACCATTCATAATATTCTGAAAAAAACATTCATGAAACACGTGCTCAGTCGCCTATGTTCCAACACTGATATCGCACCAAGAGACATTACCGTGCTGGTTTAACTAGCCAAGCCAATTTGGGAGAGCAGACCAATGATTTCAGGTTTCTAATAACACCACACCAGAATCAATCCCAAGACAAGAAACGGACCTAATGGGCGCTAGAAGCAATCCCAACACGATTCCACTGACATCGGCTGGCGCGTGCCTTACCTCCCAGGGTTTGGCGACAATCGGTGCCTCTGGCGCGCCGTCAGAGGCCCGCTTACGCTCCCGCCGCAGCACATGCCGGTACTGCTGGTACGCGATCAGCGCGAAGCCCAGTCCCAGTGGAATGGGCGTCCAGCGCAGAGAGCGGAGGTACGCGCCCATGCGCCCCGTCCAGCGGCCACCGCCCTCACTTGAGCCTCGCGAACCTGCTCCGAGATGGCAGGACAGATGCAGCGGTAAATACGACGTTACAGGCGAGAACTGTACCATTGCAGATCATCTTCAAACACTCCATAGCACAATGGGCCAGCGGCCTCCGAAATGCGGTCATTAATCGGAAAATAAAATCGTCGAATGGGGCCAGCGACCAATGCAATCTGATACGAAATTGTGCCCTGAATTAGAATCCGGATTTTATTTCTTCGCATCTATCACCGGTTGGGTTGGATTGCTTGCTAAAGTGAAAGGTTGTGACGAGCCACGTTGGAACGGATATTTCGTCTGTTTAATGCTCGGCTTTGCATGCATTTGAGCTGACAATTTTGATGAAAAACTTTAAAATATAAACCACCCTTTTCGAAAGTTTGAAACCATCTGCTTCTCATGGTCAGGATGTTTGTGAAAATGCTGATATTTTTTGCTCAAGAGGAATGAAAAAAACATTCATACGGAAAAAATGAACTTGAATAAATATTTCAGAGGACAATTTTCCGATTGGATCCAGGCTGAAATGTATTGGAACTCAATCACCACACTTTATTTTACCGTTCACAACTAAGACTTGGGACGCATACGTGCGCGAAACTTTTCTAGACCGATTTAAGTGGGAACTCTCACCTGCCGGCGGCTTCCACGGGCAGTGGCGGAGAGCGTCCGGCGCACGCTTGAGGGTGGTATGGAGGGGAGATCAGGCGCACACACACAAATAAAGTTTATGGCAACATGAACCGAGAAGTTCCGGTGTCACGATTGTTGCAATTTGAGAAGACAATAAGGTTCAATCGCAGGAGGAGTTTATGGGGCCGTAAGGGCTTTTCGTTATATTTAGTCTGTGATTTACACTGGGTGGAATCGTTGAGTGAACCGTTCGAAAAAGCGGGACGTACCTGGGCCATTCCAGCACAGCTCGTCCAGCCAACTTCACCATCACCCCTTAGATTTCCATCAAATTTTGTACCCAAGGTCCCCTAGATAAAACAAAGTGGGCCCACTTTCAGGTCCCAAGGTCACAGATGTAAACAGATAGAGGTAATCAAAGTTTCGAGCTCAACGCAAACAGTAAAGAAGAAATAATGTTGTATCTTAAAAGTGGCAGATCGAAATTAATTAAAATTGATACCAATGGATAGAAGATACAACGGGCTAGATAAGAAAAATAAAAAGTTTGACCTCTCGTCAGTTTTATATCTCATGATTTTATGACCGTTTCTTTAAATTGATTATTTCTTTAAAAGTCATATTTTCAAATTTTCGTTTTTTTCACTGAGTGGTCCTCAGGGTATAATATAATCAGTGGTTGGTGATTTTCTTTGTAACACAGATTAAGAAACAGGTCACAGAGGTCATCACCTGGGGCAAAACGCTCATTGCAAGTACCTTTCGTGCGGATGCGCTACAACATGGCTGATATGCATGTCAAATGAAAGCTGATCACTTACCTACCACAGATTTGGTACAATTACTTGTGCTTTGGATCTGAAACGACCCTTGTAACCTAACTAAATGACCTAGCATGACCTTACATGTCATTTAAAAGAAAAGTACGCAAATACGTCGCTAACGATTTCATTTCAAGGCTTCATGGTGCTCCGGATATGTTGGAGCATTACAAAATCATGCCGAACTCGGGTGACCTCAGTTCATGACCTAAAATGATCTCTGCCATTTTATCACATTCCACCATAGTCGAGACGCCTACCATTTGAAAGGCCATTTGGCCGCCAATTTTTTGTTATCGGATGCATCACACATGTAAAGATCCTGTGGATGGAACATGACATTTCCCTGTGGTATAGGTAATTGGTCTTGTGTTGTATGCGTTGCGGCAATAATTATGCAATCATAAACAATACCAAACGACAAAACTGGAACCAAAAAGTTTGTTCCAAACATCTGCTACGATATCCAACGCAAAAATCAGGACAACAAGTATTTAAAAAATTATCTGAATCTTTTCGCTCAAGATTCAACGCAGGGTTTTCATTGGGACAACCTTCAGTGTTGGGAATACATCCGTTCGTTCTTTACAGTAAGAGATAGTAAAGTTTTTGTTTTAGTTCTGATTTTCTCGTTCACAACACAGCGGAATTCGCAAGCGTTCAGTCTGTACCAATTCCATACATCTGACACTCTCATCCGGGCATCATAAAAACTACCTTAATTCCCAGCTGGTTGGGCCGGACAGTTTGAAAACCAGTACAACTAGTCGAATATTTGCCACCATCAATTGGATTATGGCTTTGAGCGCCAGTGGCACTTTTTCACCACTTCACACGGGAAACATGCGTGTGATTTAATCGATGGCTCTGAAGTGTACCGTATACCGCGTTGGTCTTAAAATAACAGTGAATGAATAAATTGTATGAGCTGAATAATTTTTTTGCTCACTATAAACTACGCCTCAGGGATAATGCTAAGTTATTTTTTGTGACGAGTACTGCTTAAGCCAGTATGGCCAACAAGCTGGAAAAGCGCTTCCGTGATACCAGGCTGGTAAAAGACACTAAAAAATTTCAGCACATCGTTCCGCTGGGCATCACAACAACTGCTGCGTAACCTCTGTCGTCCTCTGACGAGCATTGTGTTCGAAGTGTACAGGGTTGAAGTCTGCGTGAAAGTGAAAAATGTTGACTGAAAGGATGTGCATATCCGACGCTAAAAAAATATTGTTGTCCCAATTTTGACGGTTGATATCGTCTTAGATGTTGAAACAAACTGTTCTTCGTTCCAGTTTTGTCGTTTGGTATTGTTTACGATTGCATATTTCTTGCCGCAACGCGTACGAAACAAGACCAATTATACCACAGGGAAATGTTATGTTCCATCCACAGGATTTTTACATGTGTGAAGCATCTGATAACAAACTGGCGGCCAAATGACCTTTCAAATGGTAGGCGTCTCGACTATGGTCGAATGTGATAACATAGAAGAGGTCATTTTAGGTCATGAACAAGGTCACCCGAGTTCGGAATGACCTTTAATGCTCCAAAATATCTGGAGCACCATTAACCTGTTAAGCCTTAAAATGAAATCGGTAGTGACGTATTTGCGTCCTTTTCTTTTAAATGACATGTGGTGACAAGCTAGGTCATTTAGTTAGGTCACAAGGGTCGTTTCAGATCCAAGGCACAAGACATTGTACCAAATATGTGGTAGATAAGGGATCAGCTTGCATTTGAAATCCATATCAGCCATGTTGTAGCGCATCCCCACGAAAGGTACTTGCAGAGCGTTTTGCCCCAGGTGATGAGCTCTGTGACCTGTTTCTTAATCTGAGTTACAAAGAAAATCACCAACCACTGGTTATATTATACCCTGAGGACAACCCCGGGCAAAAAAATTGGAAATAGGACTTTTCAAAAATATGAATATAAGGAAAAGGTCACAAGGTCACGAGGGCGGCTGCCCAGCCGGAGAGGGGAGCTGCAACTTCACCTCCGGGTTGCAGGGTAAATTCGCGGCACCCTGGCCAGGTGTTTAGCGCACTTTCTAAAATACGAAATTATTGAGTTAACGGAGGTATTCGAGTAACGTATACAAGCGGACATCAATAGCTGACACACAAATTCTAAATTCTAAATTCCAAATTCTAAATTCCAAATTCTAAATTTCAAATTCTAAATTTCAAATTCTAAATTTAAGGTCTTCAACCACAGAAATAACCTTCGCACTCTGCGGGTCTAAACTTATTAAAGACTCCCTTGGCATGGCTATGCCATTGCCACGACGTCCATTTGCAAGCTAAAACATCTTGCAACCCATTACTTGAAATAACTCCCATTGCTTTAACAGACTAACCTAACCTAACGTAGCTTGCCCTCCACAAAATTCTAAAATTCTCCCACACACTTCTTTAGAGGGGGCAAAGGTGCTATGCCAGAACGCCTAATGAAAAGCCATTGATTGATTGATTGAGGTCACGAGGTCAAAACCTGACCAGAGATCAAAGTTTTTATTTTTCTGATCTAACCGTTGTATCGGCTACCCATTTGTACCAATTTTAATTAATTTCAAGCAGCCACTTTTAAAATACAAAACTTTTTCTGCTTCAATGTTAGCGTTGACCTCGAAACTTTGATGACGTCTATCTGGTGACCTCTTTGGCCTTGGGACCTGAAAATGGGACCAAAACTTTCTTCTGTATAGGAGTCCTCAAGTACAAAATTTGGTGGAAATCTGAGGGGTCATGGTGAACTTTTGTGCTTACCTGGACGATTTTTCCTGAAATGACCCACCTATCACTGTCGATTTATTTTGCACCAAATTCGTCCGTGAGTAGAACTCGATGGGCTCAAAGATGAGTAGAAAGTCTTTCTTTGAAGCAACCATGAAATAGGGTGACATTAGCTAAGCAACTCTGAAAAATGTGAATGAATATTTCGTGACCTGTGAAACAAGCAAAGTTGTGGCTGATTCTCAAAAGAATGAAATAGGAAGTTTCATTGTAAAACTGAAGAAGTGGAAGTAAGCTAGAAGACATAGCGAACGCTTTCTTGCAGAAACCGTGGTTGGCTGAAGGGTATGATCCTGTCTGCAGACCCCACTCCAGAAACCTCGAAGGAGACCCTCACTTGCATTTACCAATAAAAGTCAGAGGTCTCAGAGTCATGGAAACGAAGAGCTGATGAAACAAAGCTCAGAGCGATAGGTACATGAAGCAAGACGAAGAACGCGAATTGAAGGTCAAAGGGATTTGGCCTACGTGTTTCAGCAAGGCACAGCAACTCCAGCACGTCCAAGAAAAGTGCGGAGACTTTTCAGAGTAAAATACCGCAGCCTAAAAGGTACAGCGCCGATAAGGCACTGGCTCTTTTCGTTGATGGAGGTTTCCGAAAGGCTTCTTGGCAGCTGAGCCGATTATCCGCAAAAGACAAAAGTGCTGATATATATCCAACCTACAACGGCATCAGAGCAGCTAGAGATGCGCTATCCCAAAGACATCACCATAGAACCGAAGCGAGCTGAGGTATGTACCTCTACAATCTCTGCTGGAACACTCATCTTCTAGGGCAGTAGAAAAGCAGAAAGACGTCATCCACATGCCTTTGGTAAACATAAATGTACCCCTTAGCCTAGTTGTGGCCTATTTGTGGGTCATAAACAAGATTGTAATAAGGACCGACATAAGCACCAGGATAGTAGTGCTGGCCGAAATCAAGCTCTGACGCATGGCGAATGACGAGAACCACGCTCTGACGCAAGCAGCACATTTTCGACCGGAGACAGACCCTCGGCCTCTGTATCGGCAGGATATCTGCCCTTATGAAAACAACTGCAGCGGCTGGAAGTTCGTTGGGTATCTAGACGGTTTCGGAGCAGAGGAAGCACCCCAAGCATCGAAACCGAGCGTTTACGTTCATTTTGCTAAACAACAGTATTGAGGAACGGAAAGTTCGCGTACAGAATATGCAATGCAATTTAACCACACCGATTGGTGCTACAGAAAACGCTGGAATCTACATAAATAGTTAAAGGGGAGGGGACCACGGGATCCAAAATAGTGAAAAACAAATTGTTTCTTAATAAAACATGTGAAAATTTGGGAACCATGGGACACACACGCCTTTTCCGTCAATCCATTCTCCCACCCTACATCCGCCTGCATCCCTAAACCCACATTAACACAAGGCAAAGGCAAGGAAAAGGACATATTCTCAGCCGATACATGACATTTGAAGGGCAAAGCATGTTTGAATGACACATTTCCTAACTTCGAACGCTTCACTCCATTACACTTTAGCGCTAGCAAAAGTCCATTTGGAGCACCTACTACAAACTTTGAAAGTACTCCAAGTACGTCCAAAGTTTGTTCAGCACGTGCACGCACCTTCTGACTTTGCATTGAGGGCACAACACTGGTCCAAACCTGATTTCTAACTAAGCCCAAAATCCAATGCGAAATATAAACCGACTCCAAACTCTCTCTCCGACAGCTTTAAAGACAGACTTCTGTGGCAAAAAATGCAAAACTTTCATCTCTTGCCAACACGGTGCAACACAGAGACTTTGGCAAATACAAATTTACAAGGGGAGCATATTATGTATAGCCTACGTGAAGTCAAATAAAGGGCAGCTAGTGGTCAGTGGGCGGGGCTAGTCCCTGGTTGCCGATCCGGCTTCCCACAGCATTAACCTTGGAGCACTCCCAGCGCGCCACAAAGGTGGAACTTCTCCAATTAAACGACGCCGGCCGAGAGGGTTGTTTTGATGGAAACACTCGGGTAGCCAGACGATTTTTGGCCAGGGTAGAACGCTAGGCCGGGGAAAACGCCTAGTATTAAAAAATCAGCACACCTTCGTTTCACCAGGATGCAAAACAGACTAATGAGGGTCATGCCAGATTTGTTAAGAAGCCTAGAAAGGGAAATATTACATGTATTCTAAGGCCGGGGTCAGTTGTCAGGGCAATATTTGATAGGACCTGTAGCCCGACTTGATATTGGGATGTAATATTACAATTATCACTCAGAATGTTCAAATTCCTCAACGTTTCAAGTAATAATACATCATCGTGTATACTGCATCATATACATTAATCTTAACATCACCATACCTGAAAATGCCTAAAAGCACTATGCGCATCCACGAAGAAAGCTAATCAGTAATTGGGAGCGATGGATGTTCCTTCAAAATAAATAAAAATAAAAACCTTTTGGCAAGCAAGGTCCGACGACGTCAGCCAGTCAGCAGAGCTGGTCTCTATCTGCACTCTTCCTACATAAACATTGGACGTCAAGGGCGAGCGTCAATGGGCGAGCACAGATAAGTGGTCTGCTTCCATGGAGGGTGTCAGTGAGGGACCCCTCCAGGATCCGCCGTGGGAGCTGAGGGCTTGCTCGAGCGACTGGAAGCGAAACAATATTCCACGTGGATATTTTAAGCTTCAGAGGCTATGCTTTTTCCACATTCATCTAAAATAGTGAGCTATCGGTCATGATGGGAAGGATTCATATTCAAGTATTAAGGCCATAACACACATAACTACAGAATCCTGGATGCCGTAAGCACATAGAAATCTGATGTGGGCGTTTTAGAATGTTTGAGACTTAAATGCAGCAAACGGGCCCCATTTCAAAACTTGGGAGAAGCGTATATAACGGGGAGAGGTACTCCAATACTTTGCAGCATTGCAATTTTTTCGCAAAGCCTTCACGGTAGCAGCAAACAGTTAAACGAGCTTTGAAGAACCGGTCAACAGGAATGCCAGAAGACCTTTCTGGTAATAGGCCGCAGTCTCGCTTTTTCTGTGCTATATCGACCTCCGTCCACGATGGTGGTCATCAGGCATCGAGCGACGGCGGTTCAACGATTTACCGCGCTAGCGACGATGAATTCGTCACGAGTAACGAGCGCATAGCGCCTCAGGACACCCGCTCAGAACTGACAGCCTCATATCAGTCATGTTTAGGGAGAAAGTCGTTAGCTTGAAACACACATTCGACGTGCGGTCTTTTCCTGGTTTCCACTTGATAAATTCGACGTGCGGTCTTTTCCTGGTTTCCACTTGATAAAAAAAACTTGTAAAAATGTAATATACTCATGTCACTGTCACATAGGCGGATAGAACGGGGGGCAAAGGCTGCACTTCTCCCCGTTCGACCCTCGGTGCCCCCTGAAATGATCATGGCACCCCCCTTCCGAAAGGTCGATGGTGCCCCCCTTGAAATGTGGCTTCCCGCCTCCCGCAAAGGATGTAAGTACCCTATAATGGGGGCCACTATGGGATTTGGCACCCACCTAACAGGTAGTGCCATTCAAAAGCGACGCCCCTTGGTCCAGGTGCATCTCCTTTCCCACCATCTGACACTCCCCCTCCCACTCGATCGGAAATGCTGGATCTGCCTACGCAGCGTCACCACAAATCTTCCCCATGATTTCCTCTCTGGGCCAAGACGGACCTACCAGCGTTGTCATTATTCCCCATAATCTTTAGCCTCGGGCGGCGGGCTCTCACCAGTAGTGGCGATTTGGCGCGAACAGGCGTGTCCAGGCCGGGTCTGCCAGAGGGAGCGCGGGTCCAGCAGGAGGCGGCCAGGTGCACCGCGCGACCAGCGCAGCACCAGGCTACCGTCCAGAAGCGCCATCCTGCTGACACGGACAGCAAGAGAGGTCACCACCCTGCCAACACAGAGGTCGCCGTCCTACCAATACAGAGGTCACCACCCTGCCAACACAGATGCCGCCATCCTGTCAATACAGATATCACCACTCTGCCGACACAGAGGTTACCACCCTGCCAGCACAGATGTCTCCACCCTGCCAGCACAGATGTCTCCACCCTGCCAGCACAAAGGCCACCATACCGCCGATACAGATGTCACCACCCTGACAATACAGAGGTCACCACGCTGCCAGCACAGATGTTACCATCCCGCCAATACAGAGGCCACCTCCCTGTCAATACAGTGGTCACTATCCTGCCAATACAGAGGTCACCACCCTGTCGATACAGATGTCACCATCCTGCCAACACAGAGGTTACCATCTTGCCGACACAGAGGTCACCATCTTGTCGACATACAGGTCACCATCACTTCCCTGCTGACACAAAGGTCACCATCCCACCGATACAGAGGTTACCACCCTGCCAACACAGATGTCACCACCCTGCCAGCATAGATGTCACCGCCCTGCCAGCACAGATGTCACCATCCCGCCAATACAGAGGTCACTACCCTGCCAATGCAGATGTCACCATCTTGCCGAAACAGATGTCACCACTCTGCCGACACAGATGTCACCATCCCGTCAATAGAGGTCGTCACCCTGCCGACACAGAGGTCGTCATCCTGCCGATATAGATGTCACCACCCTGCCAGCATAGATGTCACCACCCTGCCAGCATAGATGTCACCACCCTGCCAACAGAGATGCCACAACCCTGCCAACACAAAGGTCACCACCCTGCCAACACAGATGTCACCACCTTGCCAGCACAGATGTAACCATCCTGGCAACTCAGAGGTCACTACCCTGCCAACACAGATGTCACCATCCCGCCAATACAGATGTCACCACCCTGCCGACACAGAGATCACCATCCTGCCGAAACAGAGGTTACCATCCTGCCGATACAGAGGTCACCATCCTGCCAACACATAGGTTAGCATCTTGCCAACACAGAAGTCACCATCTTGCCGACACAGAGGTCACCATCACTTCTCTGCCGACACAAAGGTCACCATTTTTCCGACACAGAGGTCACCATACTGGCGATACAGAGGTCACAATCTTGCCGACACAGAAGTTACCATTCTGCCGATACAAAGGTCCCAACCTTGGCGACACATGCACCACATCGGTCAGCAGGGGTGGCGCTATCAGGGATACCAGCGCTGACCCGACACGGACAGTGGCGTCTTCTGTCGGCGCGGCGGTCATCAATCCTAGCCTTCGTACCACGGCAGCGTACTCAGCATAGTCCGCCCACGGCCGACATGGGGACAATGTGTCGCACCGCAAGGGGATATTAAGCTGGACATCTGCTGCATACCGGTCGGTCAACGACTCTCGATTCTGGAAAAAACAGAAACAATGACCACGCTGTCACTGAGGAGCTCAAGGCCTCCAGGCAGTGAGTTCTAATTTTGACACTGAAACATACAAGAATCCGCCAGGTATTCATGAAGGTAACGTACCCAGGGGAGTCCCGGGTATTTAATTTCCTGAGGAACGGGAGATGGACCCAACCTGGCGACAGAGAGGGATTTAAGGAGGTGACGGGAGGGGGGCGGTGATCCCCACAGATCCACGGAGCCGCTACCTGTGGTCAACGGGTTCCAAAACTGCCCTGGATGCCCTTAAAATCGAGAACTAAGCGGTACAGGTGCCGGAAATTTGACTGTGGAAGGTGACCCTTGCACCCCATCCCCCAAAAATGTTGCGATCGAAATTTCCACCAGGCCATACAAGAGTTGGTGGAAATTTGACCGCTGACCTTATGCACATCAGTTAAGACCATTGATGCTTGTTTTTTTACAATGGACAAGGGAGGTCGCAAAAGTCGGCGAGCCATAACACACCAAAAATAACAATGGTTATGCACTGTACACAAGCGCTGAAGAGAGTCAAATTACCTCCGTCTTCAAAACCTTACCTACAATATAGGACATCACTGAGAGGACCTCACCCCTATACATGCCGACTCTGGTTCTTAAGGCAGCTATCTGTGAAACAAAGTAAGCTATCGTATTGTGCTTAGTAATTGACTTAGACCCAAGAAACACCTACAACTTAGCTGTTTTCTTTTGTTCGAGATAGCTGTTGGCAGGGGCCGATCCAGAGTAGACGTCTTGGCCCCTTCCCCTACCGTGGTCAAATTGTAATCGCTTTTAACCGTTTTGGCCTATTTTCTTCGAAAGCACTATGATTTTCATTTTACCATGGTTGCACCTCCTTCCCCACAGTTTCATCTGGACCCGCCTTTCACCTTTGGAATACCATATAGGAAAAGATCATGAGAAGAGCCTTCTTCCTGCGCACGCACCTGCCCGCCCTGACCGATATCACACACCTCAGCAACGATGGTATTAACGCCCCTGACTCCCACGACCAGCAATCACCGAGTCGATGGTGCGAAAATAAACCTGTGGCATTATCCATACACGGGATAAGGTATACAGGGGTCTAAACTTCATGTCCACTTTCATTTTCAAAGAACCTCTTTCTGTTATACAATTTCTCAGAGAACCGGGAACTACATGCCAAAGCTCCTCCCTCTCTCTCCAAAGACTGGAAAAGGGCTGCTCTCCTACTGAGTAAATGGTCTCGAGAATTGTGCCAGGGGCTGGGGCTTAGCTCTTTGGAACCCGGTTCCGGCGCAAAGATACGGTTCTGGTTCTCTGAATTCGACACTGGGAAATCGGATGGAGCCGGTTCTCTAAATCGGCTTGCTACCCTGCTCAGAGATGAGGAGAAAATCGGCACGAGACAGGGCTGGGACAACATCTTTTCCCGCTTCCAAATGGGGTCACCGTTTTCGACAGCTCTAACACGAACATATTAAGAATATAACAGCCCAAAGAGTTCCAAAAGCACGACTTGATTTCATTTGATGTCTTTTCAGATACCAGTCTCCCGCGCCTTTTGAATCTCCAGGGTCTGAAGTCAGTCCAACAAATGAAACACTACAAGACTGTGATATTTGAACCAAAAGTCCCAACGAGGCCGATCCAACTCAAGCACGCTCACTATCGCAAGGACTTGACACATATCCCGGCGCTCAGCACCAATGCAGGGGTGAAAAAGGCTGCCCATTGAACTGTACTTAGTTTCGGCTACGTAAACATAGTTTTACTTTGCTGGTCAATACCAGATTAATTGCAGTCATTATGTCAGTAATACGGAATCTACGAAGATATCTTTCGAATATTGTGTGAAGTGGCAAATCTAGCCGGTCGTTTTGGGTGGGGGGGGGGTGAAGATAAAAAACGTCACGCGGCGACACTTTCCCACAACATAACTTGATGGTAGGTTTTGGGGGTGACCACGGCGAAAAGCAAAAAAAAAAACTTCACGAGGTGAAATATGTGGACACAAGATGCTTGTTTTTTGCTATCCAGGGCCCAATTTTTGCACTGAAGTTGACTGGTTCTATTTGAAGTTGAGAGTTGCAGCACCGAAATCTTGCTTAAGAACTAAAAAGATGTCGGGGTAAAAATGTGGGCGACCGCTTTGAGGGTGGAGGGGCAACACATAGTTTTTTCCCCGATCTTTTTCGTTTGAGGGCAAACACCTTTCCCCCTTGGATTCGCCATCGGTTGTGTGCTCGCATTTCTATTTATGGCAGAAAATTAATGATTCGGGTCGCCAGGAGAGATCAATTGATAAGAAAGACAATCGGCATCTTCTTTCGAACATTGTTTCCAGTCAATTTACCTCTCTGAAAGATGCTACAAGCCCTTTGATAACCAACGTAATGCCACAAAATACCATCGAGTAAGCTGCCTACACTTGTGAGTTAGCTGAAAATATTCAGCCGGCACATCACGGACCTTTGGAATATGCTTCTGTCAGAGGGTGCCGCTGTGGGCGGGAAACTAGGCTCAGTGCCGATAGGGGGCGGTAGATGCCTGCAGGTGCAGGAGCGCTTTCAGCTGCCAACAGTGGCATGGCAGTGCATAGTTGCAACTACACCAGTGCCAGGACCACATCTCAGCCGCCCACGTGCGCTGCCGTTTCTATGACAACCTGACCTTGCATACAGGTCGATAGCAGCTGATTAATGGCACAAGACCATGCCACACAAACGTCTGTGCTCAACAAAGCACGATTTGTTCAGTTTCAATAGGTTCAGAAGTGCAATCGGTCTCAATAAGGCCAGTATGTACTAAACCTTCCAATATACGGACAATAAAATCTCCAATATACGGACGATAGTCCGCAGGATTATGTTCTGGTCAACTCCTGTGCACATGATATGAAACAGCGGCGGAACGGCTAATTCGGCCAACACCACCCAGAACGGTACATCAGAGGTGGAGAACCGCAAGCTCTCTGCCCCAGCAGCAGAGCCGCCGAGAGCGCCCCTGTGGCGCTCACCTGAAGGACAATACTAGGATGACGGAGCGTGTCAGCAGCAGCAGCAGCAGCTCCAGTGAGCGCGAGCTGACCGCGCGCAGACGCGCCGCCACGCAGGTGCGCGACTGGTGCAGCTTATCTCGCCAGCAGGGGAGTTCGGCCGGCGGCTCGGCGCGACGCAGGGGACGACACATGACTCCGACTCCGAAGGACTCTCGCCCGACTGACAGGCCCCGTCTGAACGACGCGGCACCAACGTCTGAAGGCAAACCGCCGGGCGCAGCACCATTTTATAGAGCCAGCCAGCGCAGTGGATGTTTATAAGTAACAAGCAGAGGCTGGGCGCCCATTGGCTGCGGGTTGGTCACTCAGGGAGTCCACCACGCTTAACTGCTAGACAGGCGCGTGGACTTGACCCCAGACTGGTCTGGCGGCATCACGCCACACGACTGAGACCCAGGGGAGACGACCCGTGACAAAACTCGCGCGTCACTGCCTTGGACCCCTTGCGTCACTGCCTAGGACCCCGCGCGTCACTACCTTGGACCTGGACCTTCAACTGAGCATCCAGACATGATAGTTTACAGAGTCACGCTCCAGAGAAATCCTAGCGTCTTTGAATAGAGCTTCTGGCATCCTATCTCCCATGGCTCCAGCTCGATTATTCGATCGCGCGAGCTTCCGCTTAACCCGAGTCCGCGGTCGACTCGTCAGGCGGCGCTGAAGACGCAGCAGGAGCGGTCAGCGTCAGCGACGAGACGGCCCCGGCCCTCAGCGGCTGCGAAATGACCATCACAACCGAGATCGTAAATGATGTCCAAACGATACAAAGTAAGCATAGGCGGATCCAGGGGGGCAAAGGGAGCACGTGACCCCCTGATCAACCCTCGGCGCCCCCTGAAATGGTCACGGCGCCCTCCTGAACGGTCGATGACGCCGCTTCCCACCGTCACCCCCCCTCCCCGAATCCTGGCAGGATGCGAAAATCGGCGCCAACCGACAGGATTTGGCGCCCATCTGACAGGTTTTGCCGGTCAAAAGCGGCGCCCCTTGGTCCAGATGGCACCCCCGCCGGGAAGGTGCCCCCCCCCGATCGGCAATCCTGGATCCGCCTATGAAAGCAAGTGCAAGATGCAGCCGCCGCCAGTTCTGACGCGCCTCCAGTTAGGTCTCCTCGTGAGCCCAGCACAATTCCAAGACTGCAGTTTTGTCTATTTTCAAGAGTGTTGCGGGGAAGCAGCACGTTAGCTTTGGCAGAAATTCTGCTGAGTGATCAAATTCAAGTGGACAGCTTTGACCGCGTGTATGTACCACTCCGAGGGATAAGTGGGAGAAAAAGGAGGGTATCAGCAGCATAAGTGTGCATGAACCGGCGAAAGGGGGAGAAACGTGGGACGGAGGGATGGAAAGAGCGGGCTTAATTGGGGACGGGATGGAATGGGACAATATTCTTAATCTCAGCAAAACGGAATGAGACATAATCACGTTTTAGAGACATGTTACGGGACGGGAAGTGTTCAATGAGTGGGACGGAATGGGACGGAACAGACTTAAATGGGACGGAATGGGACAGAACAGATTTAATGGGACGAAATGGGACGGAACAGACTTAAATGGGACGGAATGGGACGGATGAGACATACACGGGACGGAATGAGACGGAAAAGACCTAAATGGGACGGGTGGAACGGAATGGGACGGGTGTTCAGAGTCTATCCTGTGCTGACCTCATCCAAGGAGGCATCTAGGTTCTCCGTAAAAACAATGGTTGGTCTTGGATCAACTGCCGAGACTGCATGGTTCTTTAAAGGGAAGGTAGCACCTTCATGACGTGATTTTAACTGATATAGCCAAGTTGTAAAGCAAGTCGGAAAACCCGGTACTCAATATATCATTTGCCTTGGAACTTGATATTTCCGTAGAAGAAAGCTTAAACCTACCTGCAATGTACCCCTCATGTACCCCTAGCAGCAGGTCACAGTTGTCATTGCTGTTGGTGTGACGACATATGCTAATGTCACGATGAGCATCAGCCAATCGAAGTCCTTCAAGCTTTTCAAGTATGGTAGTGGTTGCCAGATCATGACATCATCCACAGGCAGATATTTATTTCTTTTCCTAGAGGAGTATTTTAAAAATCAAAATATTGAGCTTATTGTACATTGTTCAGAGAAATCATGAGTGGTTTCATTATTTTCGGCTAAAAGTACGCCTAATCACACTAAATCCGGGATTCGACCAAGGTGCCACGTTCCCTTTAATGGCTACATGTGTACTGTCCGATCTGGTCCGGTCGCCTAATACCCCCACAGCTGCTAAATTCGCTGGCAGGACATATTACATGGAGTTCGTGAGGTGCCGATGGAGCCATCTAAGAATGACAGAAAATGGTTTCTGTCGAGCTGAGACACAACATAAGTTATGCTGAGGACTGCAGACGAGAAAAGCAAGTATGGCCAAATCTCGAACACCTGGCTCCTTGCAAGCTTTCCAGCCATGGTTCACTAAAATACTTAATGGCTTAAGAGGACAAAAAAACGAGCTGATTCCAAAGACATAAACTTTTGTACAAGTTGGTCACGTGCTTTTCACAATTTCTACTTTGTAAATTTTGATTTAGAATCCTTTCGGCTACTTAACTATGGGTTGCTGTAAATCAACTAAAAGTTCACGGTTCTGAGAACACAAATATTTCAACAGAACCGATGCATCTGATGGGAATTCATTGACACATCCCGCTACGTGGGGAGGAGTTTCAACCTTATCATTAAGGCTCAACTTCCACGCTATTTATACAGTTTTCGCCTTTACATATGTCGTGCAGATTAGACCTGGGCCGACATGCTTGTCTTTTTACGGTACTTTGCGGAGTTGTTTCGCTCCAGCCGATGTTTACTTTTCGCATCCCTGCAGGGAGACGTGGATTCATGCCAGTAGCTACGTTTAAAAACTAACTATTTATTTTCGCCGTTAAGAATGCTCCGATTCTTGCTCGAGCAGTGGCCAAAAGGCGGGTCAGTGGATTGACGGAGCGCGGTGTTCACGGCAGTGGCTGTACCGAACGCTCATAAGACCCACTCAACCCCAGGTGTCTCCTGCACCGCTGGGGTGCGATTGGAGTTTTAGGGCACATCAGCCGCCAGGGCTGTATGCTCCCGTCGTTATCGGGTTAACTCAGACCGCAGCTGTTCTGGTTACCTCCTATACCTCGGCATATACCGTAGCACTGCAGCACTATTCCATGGAACCTAGGCTGAATTGCGGATGCCTACCAACAGATACAGTCACAGACAGAGGATCAGTGTACCAGCAGGCCAAGAGCTCGCATTTTTCATCGACGCTAAACATATAATGGGAGTATTTTTGCCACAAACTATAGGCTTATGGTTTTTCCAGAGTAGCTATTGGCACCAATTAATTTCTTCCTGTTAAACAAAGACGAGGCTATCAGCCAGGGCACTGCCCGCAACAGCAGACGTAAGGGGGCCCCTTTAAGTGTACAAATGGCGTGGAAATTGCGCTGAATGACAGTGTTGAAGCTCCAGATTTGAAGGCATGTGTCAATAAATTCCCATGAGACGCTTGTGGGTTCTGTTGAAACGTTGTCAGAAACGCGAGTTTTTATTTTACAAGCAGCAACCATTGGTTAAGTACTCAGTTTGATTATGAATCACTGGTGAAATATAGAATTTACAACAAACAAACTGAAATTGTGAAAAAAACGTTGAACACGTAAGCAATTTAAATATTTTGAATCAGCCCGTTCCCAACTTTTGAAGGGTATTTGTTTTTCTTTGAGGCGACAACGTTGTTCTGGTAAAATTGTGCCGCTTCAGCTTATCTTGCACGTGAACTCAAAGTATACATAACAAGTTAATATGATTGGTCATTGGTCAAGAGACATAGAATAGCCAGAATACAAGAAAAGATCAATAATCAGGTCGCAGCGTCCAGAGGCGCACGGCCTAACTCTGGGTTCGGAGCCCGCTCGGAAGGGCAGACCCACCGAGTGCGCTGGCACACGCGCAAACCACCGTCTGAACTGGACCGCAGCCGACGGTTCTACCCTGTGGCAAGTGCCCAGACCTGGAGCTCCAGTCAGTCAGTTGAGCGCCCCTCCCCCTCACATACCCAACCGCCCGGACGCCTCCCTGCTTCAATCGCAAACGCAAACTGCAGCCAGTCACGAACAGCCGACCTGCGTACGTTGGCCGCGTCAATCAGTGAGTGCAGGCACTGGTCAGAGCAAGGGCACGTCACTGAGGCTAAAAATGGCTGAAACACGTTCCCAGGGGAATACTCCTAGTCCCACCCAATACTAAGGACCCCGGCATTTCCCGCATCCACCGCGGTATGACACCGGATCAGTGGCACGTCCATAGTGACTGAGGCTGTGGCAACCGGACAATCCCCATCGCCACCCAAAACGGGCATATACCCACACAATAGGGGCTCGCTTCCACCCTCACAACAGCCAGAGCAGCTGTTTATACCACCACACCATGGCCGTAGTTCCGATTGGTCGGCTGCGTCCAAAAGCTGAAACGGGCTAGCCCATCTTTTCAATGTCATTAATTGAACAGTGCACAGACAGCACGAAGTTATTTTCGTCGTATGCGCATACATAATTAACACCCCGAAGGCGCTTCAACATAATGTATCGAACATCAGCAAGGGTAATACGGACGAGCAACGCAGCGCATATCCAGAGTCAGCAGTTCAGAAGTTGTAAGTGAAGGCCGTGATTTCAGTGAGGCAAGTCGCATCACTCCGGACGTCCAGGGTGCTTCTCCGCCGTCGGTCTGTATCGGGCCCAATTCCTTCCAGTTGGAAGCGTCCCGTGTGGAAGCAGAGAGTTTCCAAGCCCAGGTGGCGAAATTCTCCGTATCGACATCTACTTGACTAAAAAACCCTGCACTCCATTATTTACATCTGTAAAGTCACTCACCTAATGACCCAAATAACTGTAGTTGGCCGCCCTCATGTTGAGCTCCATTGCAAGAAAAACCGTGGGCGCGTTGTAGGCTATTATGGCCTCCATGGTTTCCTTGCGATGTAAATTGGACTGAACACAACGGTGCGGTCCGTTGCATTTGCATAATTCACCAGGTGCTGCCGTGTTTTAGACCACCTGCTCTGCGGTTTCAACGGATGGTCGTCCAATCCTTACCCCTTCGGGAACGCATCGCAGTTGATGTATGCCAACTTCATTCTCCTCTTCACAACTTGGGGTAGATATTTTTCGCACGTATTTTAGGCCCACCGTGACCAGAACCACTTTCATAGTGTCCCATAATAATGTTCATCATTCACAACAGTTTCCTTTACAGAACAACATCCATACACAGACAAGCATTACATGAAGATGAAAACATTACGAAAGGGGTATGGAAATGAGCAGAGTATGGAAAAATTGAAAATTAAAAGCACATTATCCTCCTGATTCCACGCCATCGACTAAATGCTACCGGAAATGCGCTCAAAGTCACTTCGTTTTCAGTCAACAATGATAACCTTACTGCTAGGGCAAACCATTTTTTTGGAGGGAGGGGGGAGGCAAGGAGGTCCTACCGTTAGTGGAGCGCCACGTAATCAATACTACGACTCCGTTGATTACGCGTTGGGCGAAATCCCAAAGCACTCAGTTTTTTGCGAGTTTACGCGTCCGGCGTATCTTATTGTCAGACAGATGGGCGTCGAGCGGGGCGACGTCACCACCAAAATTATGGGTCTAGAATTAGATTTTTGTGCATTTAACCGCTCTTTCCTGCGAAGACTGTGTATAGGCTCCAAACTATACTGTTCGGTGTATCGGTGAAGTGTATCGGCAATGTTTTCAAAGACAGCCAATACGCTCAAACTTTGCCTCCTACTCCTCTCTCCCCCTGTCATCGCCAGTCTGGTGTCCATCCCCCAATCCAAAACTCCTTTTCGACGCCCCTGGGTAGAGGCTTACCCGTCACTACCCGTAGCGTGCTCCCGCCAGTGGTAGAATTTAGTCAGCACCACCTGTACCCTTGTGCGACCATTCAACCCCTCACAGATAGGGCTCCTAATCTAGTTTTAAGAGATGAGTTTCCAAACATTTAAAGGGGCTTTCACCCATTAATTTGGTGAGGAAGAGCAGCGGCATTTCATCCCAAAATGAAAAAAACGGAAATACGTTTTCGCATTTTTTGCCCCTTCTCCATCCGACTTCATAGAACCACCTGAAATGGCCTCTCCTGCATCCGCCGGGAGCATCTAGTAGTTATCAGACTTGTACTTGAGACCTTTGGACTTTTAATGCGGTAAGCACAAGCTAAAAAGGTGTTTATAAAAAAACCTACAATGTATGTTAAAAAATGCATGATATAAGTAATGTACTGGTAGCGTTCTCAAAGAAAAGGGCATAGTGTACCGGGACATGCTTTGCAATTAGTTATCTTGAATTGTACAGCTTGAGTTTTAATAGGCAATGCCTGTGGCCACTTTGCATAAATAAACAAAGCAGCGTATATGACTGGTAAAGTGCTCCCGGCCACCACCAGCCGTCACAGACACACAGGGCACGGCACAGGAGCCAAACACTTTTATTCGATTCTAATTCAGCCTGACCTGTTCCCTTTCGGTACTGTTCAGAAGAAAATTTTGGTGAAATACACGTAGCGAAAGCGTCGGCAGGTTTGTCGATCGAAAGGAGCTGGAAGTCTGCCATCTACCAATGACACAACCATTTAGAAAATTGCTCACCACCACACAACATAGTGGGAACGTTGTAGGACAAGAGAAAACACTTAACATATGGTTATCGATAACTTGTGTATGACAATATCGGCATCCTTCATCTTATTTACGAACTCTCGATCCTTCTAATTCTAATGAAACTGCGCATGCAATATGCATGTGCAATTTCGCGGAGCGGAGCTGCCCATGCATATATGCGGAGTTATTTAATATGCGAAGTCATTTTCAGAAACAGATAAGTATCCGACCGAGCAACGGAGCTTCAGGCATCATCAGCAAATGAGCAGCTAGCTCTAAAATGGCACAATTACAGCTACCTCAGAGCACCCAGGTCAAATCAGACACATCCACAGAGCTACGGAACATCTATAACGGCCGAAAGCAGGGACTGAGACTGTTTCAATGAAACTCCGAACCCAACAGCATCATACGTCTAATTCTGTATCAACACCCGTCTCACCTTCAGAGCAATCATGTTGCATTAAAAATAGAAAAGGGTCGGGAACCTTTATTTCATATCTGGTAAAGACATCCATCCAGTTCAGCCACAGATCATCCGGGACACAGCAGTACATTCCAGCTGAACAAGTGCCTCTCGGGGGCGACTTCCAGTTCTATTTTTAAGCCGGCGCTTCCCGGACGCGGCCAGATGGGCGATCAGGCTATAACCAAATCGAGTTTGCCCTGGCAGTCAGCTGTTCTGTGCGACTCCAGACAGCACGGCCAGCAGGCGGCAAGCCTGGCGCAGACAGGGTCAAGGCGTCGAACGCGACGAACGAGAGCTAAAGTAGCGATTAAGCTACCCGGACGGCAGGATGGCGCACCCCTGGAACGTGCGACACATGGCATGTGCGCTTTTCACTTAGCAGGCAGGCAACGCTACTATTCACCTACTCTACGGCGACAAATCCACTATTTCGACTGTTGTCTCCGACTTCTGGGAAAGCGCAGCCGCCTACCCCGAGGAGCGCCTGACAAACAGGTCCGGCGCCAGCGCGCGGGCCCGTGTGGCGGTCAGTTGCGGAGCCCGGTGGCACACAGCAGCCTATCGACCGCAAGAGCTCTGCCCCCGCGCCACTGGGGAGCCGGGCGGGCACCCGACACTGCCGCCCAGCTCACGTGCTGACATTACGGTTAGCCACCCACCAGCCGCCACACAACCACTTCAGGAGAACAACAGCCGCAGTTGGCAGCCTGGTGACGGCTTTCACTCCAATCCACCGCCCCGCGGTGCCGCCCAATTCTAAAATAACGTGATCCTCACCCTCCCCTAGAATCAAGGGAAGGGCGAGGAGCAAATGCACTTGCTCCTTCTCAGGGTAGGTACAGTCTGTCTCATTAGTATCGCTCCTATCACAGGGTGCTGGACCAGCCAGCCTAGGAGGTTTGAGAGTCTGTCTCCACCAAATCGTCATCGCTGTGCGCATTAACGCTCCAATGATGAAAATGAGGGATGTGACTAAATGTACCCCTCCATGGGGCGTTAAAGCCACAGAGCAAAAACAAGGCTTATGAGACAGATTGTACAGGCGCGTGACCTGTCCCGCGACTGGGGCACAATACAATAATGTACTCACTAGTTGGATTGCAATTCTTAGGAGTTACCAGGTGTACCGACAAACTGACAAACATGGTTTTCGGGCCACACAGTATGATACTCGATTTGTATTCACTGCCTATTATGCATATGGTGTCCGCTGGTACCTTGTATCCTCACGTTTATCTGAATGCTGACAAACGGCACCGGCGAGACTTACTCCGTTCGTGAAATAAATACAGGCCGCATTGGTGCCCAAGAAGCAAGAGCTCGCCTAGGATGCTCATACTTAAAAACTTGACATCATGTCCTAGCACAAAGTTGTTATCTACTTCACCTCCACCTATTGCTTCGTAAGCACCTATTGCTCATCTGATCTGATAAAAAGCAGCCGACACTCAGTGCAAATTTCTCTGCAGTAGCCATTTTATTTTCCGTGTCCTTTCGTTTGTTTCGTGTATCGTACTTTCCAGGTCTTTGTCTTTAAATTAAGCTTAAATTGTTTTCTTGTCTCTTCTTTTTAGTCTTTTTGAAGCGTTTTTTCTATGCTCCTTCATGTTCCTTCCTTTGTTTTGTGCTTTTTTGTCACAAGTTCGTCCAAACATATTCATTTTATGCTTCTTCCGTTGGTTTCGTTTGTTTATTTTATTTTGCGCATCGCACATTGTGGCCTTTGTCTTTACTATGCGTAAAATGTGTTTTCTTGACACTTATTTTAAGCGTTCAAGCGCTTTTTGCCATGTTTCTTATCTTCTTTTTCTTGTTTTGTGTTTTGTTATTTTGGTATATCTCTGTTCTTTTCTCTTTCCGTTAATGTTGTGTGTTAATTATGTAAATTGCACATATGTGGCCCTTTGACTTTATATCATACACAAAATTGGTTTCTTGCCATTTCAGTTTTTGACGATTTTTTTTCTTTTTTTCATTTATGCTCCTTTCGTTTGGTTAGGTTTTTCTGTTTAGCTTTTTGTCGATTGCTATATTTGTCTTTTTGTCTCTATCGTTTAGTCCAACTATGATCTGTTTTGATCTGACAATATAAGCAATTGTTTCTTTTGACGTTAGACCTGTTGCTTTGTCTCTTAAAGTGTTCTCTGTGTCTGTCTGCTTATTGCTTGATTTTATTCGTTCTGGTTTTTCTTCTCTGGCATTCTTTTCGTGCTTCTACTCACCCTTACCCTTCATTATAAAAAATGATGATGCTGGTCTAAGAAAGTTAATATAAATCCCAAGCACCTACATAAAGCGTTGTGAAATGCAACATCTTCACTAAAAATGCCAAGACTCTTTCTTTGGTACTTGTTTAGATAAGATGAACATTAGGCTGTTATTCTTTCTTCTGACTAAATCCTGGTCAACAACGCTCTCTAGTTTATCATGTACAAAATAAGAAGTGTACAGCTTCGCACGCAATAAACTATATCCAGCACATCTACAGCAGATCTGGGCACACTAAAGCAATAAAAACTGGAAGACAACATTGCATCCAACAATACCTATGGTCCCCAGAAATGGCAATAACTTTAAGAAGATCATCGATCATCATCGAATCATCTACGATTTTCTCGGAACTAGGTGCCGCTACACCATAGCTCAGAGCCTAGGGTTCGAGTTATCTGTCCCGCGGTCGAGTTTTGACGCTGATGTAACAGCGGTGGACGTGGTGGAGCGGTGGTCGACATGTTCCCCGGCACCGGCGGGTCAGCAATAAGTCAGCCACTCCAATAAGGTGGGTCCGGGAGCGACGTTCGGTCTCGGGACGGTCACCACCACACGGTCCCCCGCGCCGCGCTGCGTCAGACGCGACAGAAACAACGGGCACAATATCCCAGCAGGATGTCACTTATACTGAAGGCAGCGTGTTCAGCGATTGAGCTCGCGGTGTCTGCTGCGCAGAGCCAGGGGCATACGATAGGTTTTAGCCAGGTCGCCTGGCAGTTGTTTCGGCTCGGAATATTGCGGTACGGAAGGAGCTGACTCTCCGGAGAAACCGGGTGTCATTAGTTTCGGGCTGAGCGAGGGGGAACAAACGCAACCAACTCCAACACATAGGAAACCTCATGCAATTGGCTGGCTTTGTAATCAATCTTAGGCCTAATCAGCGAAGAGACTGAATTTATTTACCTTCATTTAATTGAATTCATCTAATGACCTACTTGGCAGAAATGGTGTTTAAAGTAATGCATTCTAACGCGCGCATTGACGGGGGTCTGAGCCACATTCGTTTTGACGGGGGAGCGGATACCCGCCCCCCCTAAGATCTCGAAAACCAAGCTAGGTAGCGAAAAATGGTAACCTGCGTTGGGTTGCCCATCTACTTCCCATAGCAAATATTTGAACCCATTTTCAGGTCAAATTTAAGGTCACTAAAGGTCAAAACATGCCGTCATAGGGATAACATGTAAATAAAGGTTTTCGGTTATTTCATCTGAACTAGTTACGATGGAGCAAAACAATTTGAGCCATACGAATCTTCGCTGCAAGCCGAATCGAATGATGTATAATATGACCTTGCTAGGTCAAATCAAGGATTTGGCCCGACCAGAGGTCAGATCAAGGTCAAACTAGGTAAAATGCATATCATTAGAACCACAAAGACAGGGCAAATCTAATGAAGTTAAAATAAGCGCTCTATCACCTTCCGTTACTAAATTATTCAGTTAAAACCATTTTCCCATGTATGTATTTCCAATGGAGAGGTCATGGCTCGTACCTGACCTTAGGTCATCGATATAAGAAATACCGGAACATATTCTAGAGAACTCGGTGGGGCCATTATGTGATATGAATTTCAATCGGATACGCTCCCCCGTTCTGACTTATGTTATTCTAAACTTTTTAGGTCAGGTTACTTGACCCGTACTGGTGACCTGACCTGAGATGACCTAACCTTAAAATTTTGAGAAGAAAAAAACTGTAAAAATGATGAGAGAAAAGGTATGCAAAGTACGGCGGCGCTTTGCGCCGCCGTTTTTATGTTATTTCCGAAAAACCCGAGGGGGACGGGTACCCACCCCCGTCAATGCGCGTGTTAAAGTTTGTTCAGTTAATTAAATCAAAGTTTAATTTTGCATATCATACCACAGTACGCCGGTCTGTGCTTAACAATCCAATACAAAGTGGTACAAAGTGGCCAGACCCACCAAAACGTAAATCAAAACAAAACCACAGCCTCCAATACATCACCGAGCAAGACAATGAAACGATCGTCAACGCCGGAAAACTCGACTCTCCCGAACTCTGAGCTTGCAATGAGAGGCAGCAAGGTCGGGCCAAAGGGGACACCTCATGCGCGGCAGGATTCCAAACGGATCAATGTCGGCTGCGATGGCGCTACCGGTGAAGTGATTTGACCCTAATGATGACGGATCTAGGCCGATTAACGAACCACTGATAGTCGGCGCCCGGAGACACCCTGTTGTGGCGTGACCTGAGACGATCCACCCCCGAGGGCAAAGGCGACCTCCAGCACATTACAGGCAGCATTACCAGATAACCAAAACACGCTGTAAGAAAACAACGGTTCGTTGTCCTCTCTTGAGATTACAGAAATCCGGCTCTGCCCATCGTACAGCCCTGTACTGCAACATCTGGCAATGTTGACAAACAACCTCCATTGGACAATATCACAACCAACTGTAAACAATCCTGTGCCAGGAACATCATCTTCCTTTGCTAAACTGACAAAATAACGCAGGTCCTTCCTTCCCCCCCAAAAAAACACTCCTCAAAACCATAACCCATCCACATATGACTCACCCCGGCTGCGGCTTTCTAAACAGTTGCAGTTGAGCATCGGTGCCGCGGCCGGGGCATAGTCATAGAAACAAAATATACGGCCGAGAAAGCATTAAACACAACAGGTCGTCCCCAAACTTCCGCAGCCAATAAGGAGAATCCGTTAAAAACCAGAGATCTAAAAACCAGAGATCTTGACCCAAGTACGATTTAGATACGAAACTCTGATCTGGATCAAGACCCAAACTCCGAACCAGGGACGTATTCGACATATTTACCACGCGGCACGCTGATAGGACTCGAGGGCCAGGCTTCGTAATAGTTTAAAAGTGTCAAGACAATTTCTATGCTTATGTTTGATTTCTATCACATAATAACCAGCGAGCCACCTTTATTGGCGATAGCCAGGCGGATACTTCTGTTCCAAGAGTGCAATGGAAGATTAATATGAATAAAACAACCCCAATTTGTTCACCTTGCCAGAATTGCTCGATTTGATCTAAGTCAATTCTTGACCATACGATATTCTGTTTCAGTTCCGTGATCAGGGTCAGTCAGTTCAGGCGCAATAAGAGAATGCCTCACTCACACCCAACTTATATGGCACACGATAGAACAAAATGGACATGATGGTAGCTCGATAACACTGAAATTCCTCTTCCTTTTGACTTTCTGAGTGAACCATTAGCTAGGGGAGGGGGTGGCAAGACAGGGATAGGTAAGTTTGAGGCCCTGCATCTTGCTTGCTTTTCACATGACGATGATTTAACTTTAAATGAAGATTCTGAGAATATTTGTGTATCCCTGCTCTCAAACACATTGAGCATCGTGTTTATTTCCTGGAGTAATACCATTTGGGGTAGAATGCTGCTGCAATCCCATCTGGCCCCAACAAGTGGGGTAAGACGAGCTTTTACATGTATATTATCTTTGGTAAATATTTCCCTACGATTACATACTTGTGTTGAAAAATTCAGAGATTTGAAACATGCGAAAATGCGACGTTTCGAGGAAATAACCGATAGACAACTATTTCAACTAAATTTATATAAAACCTTATTTGTTTTCAGAATTAAAAAAGATAACTGCATAATATTTAAACCAGCTTGTGAGAAAAGCTTAGAATAATGACTATGAAAAAATTTAGAAACGGCAGCGACTTAGAATATGGTTTTGAAGATAAAATCATTTTTCACTCAGTGTCCTTCTAAACCGTCATGGACACAGGCTTGGAAATCGCATGTTTTGCAATCACCAACCAGGCTGGAGTGATGGAAAATATATAAGTGATGGCATGATATATTTTCATGCCCTCCCAAGGCCTACGTTGGCTATCTGGCAGTCAAACCACAGCCAAAATAAGTAGAACCCTGCAAACAAAACTTCTTGCTATATTAAAGTGAACCACGAATTTTGTTTTTCTGGAATTTTGACTGAATAACAAAGCCCATGTGCTCATGCTTTTGGCAGGCGACAAAACGTGGGCCTCACCAGGCATGACGCACTGTGGGCCTCATGGTGGCCTCATGGTCACGGGCAGAGGCTTGCCAGTGACCAGGTAAGCCTCTGCCCGTCTTACCTGGTCACTGGTCCCTGGTCTCCCAGTCACGAGTCACCATTTTTTGGCGTCATCGGGGCGCCAAAGTGTCCCTTTACCTAGCTTTAAAATTGAAAACGACCAAGTTCAGAGACTGTTTGCCGGCAGCCAAATGGTTAAAGTCATTTTGAGGCACAAACTTGCAATCTTTGTTCTTTTTGTTCTGAAAAACAACTTGTTGAGTTTGGATTCATTTAGTATTTTATTCGCCTTCAAAAGAGACCCTGTAAGGCCGAAGGTGTAAGGAGATTCCCTTTATACAGGGCACTACATGACTACGAAGGGTTGGCGTACCCACAAGCCCAAATAATCAATCAATCAACCAATCAACCATTTATAGAACTGAATTTATTTTCGGGGAATTGCAAGGGAGAAATCAGTTCACCTCACAACACTAAAACCATACTAGCGACACATTGCAGTTATCGGTGCAGATCATTCAACTATAACACAACTGCAGCGGAACTTCGTTTCTGCGCAAATAAATGACGGATTAGCTAAAAACATAATACAATATTCATACAAATACCTTCAAACATTATTGATATGTAGCAGAAATTAACCAAGAGTTCATTAATTGTTTTGCATCTTGAAAACTTAGTACCTTAATTACATAGCTTGGGTGCATGGTTGTCGGGACGTATATACATCAATACCTTGTGTTAAAGGTATTTTGCGTCTTACCTACCATGCCCGTCTGGTCCCCCTCTACGCTATAAGCAGAACAGATTATAATTATTCGGCTAAATCGTCCACAACTACAGTCAATGAAACCTTAAGAAATAATGTAATCTTCCAAAGCACACGCGCATTCTGGCTGCAAACATTTCGTTTTTTCAAGCAATGAAACTCTCAAAAACAGGCATTTAGAGGGTGTTGCAAGGAATGGGGAAACGCACTTCCCTGGCATGCTGGGTGGCGGTCTCGCTTTAAAATTAAAATAATCAAATTTAAATGGTGCACCTACCTGATGACACCGATTTCATTTCTTTACGGCAGCAGCTCGTAGTCATAAGCTCGCCATAGTCGTTAAAACAGCCCGGCCTGCCTGTCCAGTATCCACTGCCCCGCCTGGGTATGGAAATTGCCAGGCGAAGCTTCTGACACTGCGCCTCCGCTCGGTAATAGTCTTTAACAGATTGCCGGTGATTGACGAATTTTGGGACCACCTGAATCACATCTCATTTTTCTAGGCCATCTAGTACTTTGCGGACCAGACACCGGCCTCAAAGTCGGTTCCAAACATTACGGCTTTGTAACCGGGGCTATTTTTGCCAGAAATTCAGGCTCCCTTAAAAATTTTTAAACTTCTCACATTTACTTGCAATCAGAAAACAGTTACGAAGAAAAGTGCAGGAGCCGCAGACTTCCCAGACCAACCGCGTCAACACTGGGGCAATGGCCTCCAAACCGGCCAAAACCTCCATTTTTACTTTCAAAATCGGACTTAATCGTTTGGCTCTGACAGGAAATGCCCAAAACCTTAAAAACATATTGTATCATTTTTCTCTTTGCCGCTTGCCGATGCTGACCACGCGCATTAACCACGCTGCAGGTCGGCGTCAAGTTGTAACTCGAAATGAGGTACATTCTGATGCATTATCAACCATGGTCGCAGTCACAAAACCGTTATCTATTTCTCATGAGGGAAGCCCTGAAGACACTCATGTTAAAGTACAAATTTAAGGCCTGATAGTACTTGTAACTATTAGGACATGTAAAGCTTCTAACTTATTCTCAAATCCTAAACTTCGTTAGACCTGCGAAAAAAACGCACAGCGAGTTTCACTTAGAAATTTATATGTAGTGATGCAATGTTGCGTCCTCTAACCAGCCGTGAAAAAATTAGCTCGGCATCAGTTATCCCAGGGGAGATATGTCACTTTTTGAGCGGCAATGTAGTCCAAGTAGCGCGGTGAGTTGGCTCATGTTGCGCGGCGATTGGAGTAAGGACGGCTGACAGGGCGCCGTGGTCGAGTCGTGACAGGGGAAAGGCGGACTTGCAAGACGCTGAGCAGAGAGTCATTATGTGCAGAAACTGATTTTAACACGCTCACTGAGGATGAGGGAAGATCAGAGAAGGGTAGTGTGACGGCACCCGTCACATGGTGCCAATTCAGAGCCATGTTGAAACCGCACTCCACCCAGCATCCGGAAGCGAGGCCACCTGCGCCTCAGGGACGTCAGCGCGGGCCAGCGCTGTTCCACAGGAACAAATAGGCCGTGCCGGCGGCTTTCTCCCCTCAGCCCTCACGGTAATCTCTGACGCTAGTGCCGCAGTCCCGGTATATGGGCCGGAAACCACTGCCGGGTTTGTATAGCAGCCCGGGTTGACTGACGTTACCATGGCAACGGCTGTCGAACCCACGAGTTCACCTCAGGTCACCGAGCTGTGCCAAAATTCCGTCACCGCCCGGGCGCCGCCCACAAGCGTTTTCTATACTCCTATCATTCTATGTGCCGGGCTTTTGGCCACTGGTTTTTATTTCCTTTTTTGTGTTTTCTGTGCTTTCTTTATTTCGTCGTGTCTCTATATGGCTCTTCCCTATGGTACTATGCTATGCTTTTGAGGCCAACATAATGCCCAGAAAGAAAATTGGCTGTTAACTTAAAGAAAAACTGTACCACGAAACCAAAGAGTGTCATTGACCTCTCTCAGTAATTTACCCACAGCCTTGGATAGTCTGTATTTTCATCACTCTTAAGCTGAATGTTAGAAGACCTATCGCACACTATGTACGGCGCACACAGGTGGGGGGGGGGCAGGCTAACTGTTCTCATAGTTTCTGGAACCAATTTCCTGAAGTATCAGCGTGTTAGTGAATGAGTGTTTTTTGTGTGAAAACGGGCATATGCCGCCACGAAAGCAGCGCAGACAGTAATATACCGGCGGAGCCCAGGGGAAGTTAAGGGTAATTATAGATGTGCGTTGTAAACCTCTGCCGGGAAGGCTCTCCTAGCTCTTGTCTTTTCATTATTTTTAAGGCACTATTTTTCTCCCCCCCACTCTTCAAAACGACCGCGCACGAGCCCCTCGTGCGGTGCAGCGTGGAGAGGAGAGTCCGCACGGAGCCAGCCATGAGCTCAGACCAGCGAAGGTAGTGCAGGACGGCAAAGACGAATGAGCTCCCATGGCCCCCGGACGGAGGGCATGAGCAGAAACAGGGGGTGGGGTGTGGTGCGCCCGGGCTCCTAGGGCAACCCTAGTTGCGTTATGAGCAGAAACAGAGGAGAAGCTAGCAGAAAGCGGGACAGGTGTGCCCAGGAAGCGAGTCAGCCAATGGGACGGCCCCACGGAACGGGCGCGAAAAGCAGAGTGAAAGCTCCGAGGAGAGGAGGAGAGTGAGAGAGAAGGGAGTGGCATTCAGCCGGGGGGCCGCCGTGTTGGACAGGAGGATTCGGTCAGGGGCCGGCGTGTGAGACAGACAGGCACTCCGAGAGCGAGCGACACCAACGAGCAAGTGAGTCCGCTATGCGGAACGGTCTGACCCACCTCTCCTCCCCCCACCCTCAAAATTTTTACGTTAAAAAATGAGCCGAGCTTTGGAGCGCCTACCCGACAGGGGGATGGATGAAATCTTGGAAGGCACGGGGGGGGTAAATGTGTTTGTGTTTGTGGACCTGGGCGTCATAAGGAAGTTACGTACCGGCACAGATATGGGATGCGTCGGCGCATTTTCTTGCTTACACGGCGACGGGGAGGGAAACGATCATGAACTTTTTGAACCCAGTTTCGTACATATGTTGGGACGATGAAGTGTACATTTTGACCCAGTTTGACCACGTTAAGGTGTTTTATATCACTGTTACGTTCGCTTTTGGTGTGCGGAATGTCAATTTAATAAAAGGATGAAAGGGGAAAATAGAGCTTTTCTTGCAAAGGGCCTTACTGGAATCAATAGCATAGTCGAGCAATGGAATGGGCAGCTCAGTGCCGTAATTACGAGTATTCACTTGTTATCGTGGCTTTCTTTTTGCCGTTTACAAAATAAACACCCTCATTCTTCACCGCTTATGAAACAATACAGGAAAAATACTATGAGTTAGCGGACTGGTTCACACCTGTTTTTTTTTGGGGGGGGGCGTAAATTCGGTTGAACCTCATGATCAGCAATGGGCGGGGCCAATCACGACCATTACGATGTTGACCCAACCACACGACGAGAAATTTCCACGAGCTGTAAGTAAAAATTGTCCTCTAGCTGGCCCATACTCCCTGCGCCGCCACACCGAATCGGGCTGTAATAATCACGCATTAAAGTTTGGCCAAATTTTGTCGCCAAGTAGTACTTGTGTATAAGCAATAGGATCGCTAACAGAGGGGCGATTTCTTGCCGATTCATAGTTTTAATCCGTTTTAAAGCCAGTATGATAAGCAGCGTCATGTTTTTTTGCGTTTGCTCTTCTTTTTTATATTTGCATCTATTTTGCCAGGGCCTGGGGCCTGGAGTTCTCTAAATAGCTGCAACGCAAAGCAAAGCTCATCTTAATAGCCGAAGTTTGGATTTAAGCATTCAAAACCGATCTTTTGTCATTCTGATTTTATACTCGCATCTATTATGTCAATGCTTGGGCCTCGGAGCCCCCTCAAGGCTTGCAACGCAATGCAATTCTCATCTTAAATAGACGAAGCTCGGGCTTAAGCTTTCAAAAACCAATTTCAGAATGCTTGGGTTTGGATCAAGTGTCTTATAAGTCCCGATTTTGTCTCGACCCGGGTGAAAGCAAAAATGATTGCCTCCCCTTTTTTGTTTCGGTTTTATAATAGCACCTATTATGTCAGGGTCTGGAGCTCGAAGCTTTATGTACGGTTGCAATGCAATTACATTTTCATCTTAAAAGTCGAGGTTTGGGTCTAAGTATCCAAAACGCAGCATTTTTCTCGTACTGATTTTATAATTGCACCTATTAAGCCAAGGCCTGGGGATCGGAGCTTTCTAAATAACTGGCATGCGAAGACAAATTTTTCTTAACTAGCGGAAGCTTGGGCTTAGCTTTCAAAAGCCAATCTTCAGTGCTGGTCCTGAGTATAAAGGCTCCGGGGCATCGCTTTTTTCTTTTGGCCTCCTCAAAAAATGGAACATTTTTAGCCTGCCCTTCCAGAACGCTTGCCGTTTGGATCGGGTGTGCTTTAGTTTTGTCTCGACCCGGTCGAAAGCAAGAGAGCTTGCACCCTTCTAAATAGCCGCAACGCAATGCAATCCTCATCTTAATAGACGGAGCTCGGGCTTAAACTTTCAAAAAACAGTTTCAGAATGCTGCTCTTTGGATCGAGTGTTTTATAAGTTCCGATGTTGTTCCGACCTGGTCGTAAGCAAACGGGCTTGCCTCTTTGGTTGATCCGGTTTTTTATTGCACCTATTTTGTCAGGGCCGAGGCCTCGGAGCTTTCTAAATAGATGCAAAGCAAAGTAAATATGATCTTAAATAGTAGAAGCCAAGGCTTAAGCTTACAAACCAATCTTCGGCGCTGGTGCTGAGTTCAAGGGGTCTGGAGCGTTTTCCCCTTTTTTGACAAAAAAGACGCAACATTTGGTTGTCTGATTTTTTTAGAATGCTGGCTGTTTGGACCGAGCGTTGTAGAATTGTCCATTTGCCTCAACCCATTCGCAAGTGGGATGTGCAGGGCAAAATAAGTTAGGTCGGGCAATTCAAGCCGTGAACTAAATATAGGCAGTCCTTGCCTGCGAAGTGCGCTGTGCCGTGGTTAAGATATGACTGAGTGGGCGCAGGCGTCGCCATGTCAGGGGGATAAGTCCCGCCTCTCCGGGTGCCCCCATTGGCGCATACAGGCAGGAGGGAAGGGGCTTGCGAGCCCGTCGGGAAACCAGGACCGCAGTAGATCCTTAAGACGGGATTCGGTGGGTGGCAGCGACGGATTTATGATTCCTCTTGGGGAGAGGGGGCACGAAAGGGGGTGGCCGGCAGGCCCGGGCGCACCTCCATAATCATTTAAGATAGCACCTATCCTGGCAGTCTTAGGAAAGTTTTGCGGTGGGTGCGGGTGAGCCTATAACCTGAAGTAAAACATAGGCTGAAGCGCACCCGATCCGCGGATAGCATTAGGTGACACCCATATGTCTTCGAAGGCTACGAGCAAGAGAAGAATGTTTTTTTCACTTTGTTTTCAGGACAATAGAGCAGTCTGCGTGAACACTTTTGACACTTACGAAGCTGCATTTCCCGTCACAAAACATCGCACTTCAGAGGGCAAGGCAACAAACAACTTATACAGTTAGTTACACCTTGGTACCAAATGACGACGGTTGAATTACGTAAATCTCAGTTTATTCCTATTTTTAGCAGCGCTCATGATAGATTAAGCGTTTTGCGAAACCATCTTATCCTTAATTTTGTTAGTTTGTATGTTTTGAAACGCGGTTGTTTTTATCTCAATATATGTATTCAGTCTTTTTGCCTGTATGTTCGGCGTTGTATATGCTGTCCCAAATTTACAGGTGATTATGTGTTGTTTGGCTAAGATAATGATTATATTCCGGGCTTGTTTTCCCTTCGTTAGACCAAATAATGCATCACTGAAGCTTAATGCAAGGGGATACTGTTATTAACGCTAGCAAGTTGGCTCTTAACGAACCTCCAAATAGGTTTTACGTCCTGGCAATAGAATATAAAGTGCTTAAGTATACCGGTGTGATTACATATCTTCCATTTTTCCGACTCTGTTACCCATCTGACGAGTAGGTACCTTTTTTCGGAACGCACCAGTGAAAATTTCGTAATTAAAGCGATCACAGTCTAATTGGCTTGAACGCTGATAAAGTATTTAAAAAAATACGCCCCATTCCGTAGTATGCCCTTCCCCTTCCCACCGTTTCTGTGCGGCTGGCGTTTGTTTTAGAAGCTGGTCCAGGTGAAACTTTCTTGCATTTTGTGTCTTTTGCATGTTTCAATTCCTCATTTTTTTGTATTTTGTAGGCCTCCCTCCCCCTTATCGGTCTGAGAATGGTCTGTAGTTTCCGGTTTGCTGAAAATGAACCCATAGATCTGGTATGGCAAGGGAGATTGTTTGATATGTTAAAAAGTTTGTACGAAGACCGCAGCTAGAAGTCTGCAGATATTTCCTGCGAAATTGTGAAAACTCATTATGTTTCCAGTGATATCGAGAATATCGTCAATAATCTTAATCTTAGAGGGAGACATTGTTTCCAAAACAATCGTGATTCGATAATTTCACTTCGCTATTCTACCATAACGGTTCCCTTTGTACCTCCTTTTAGCTGGAAGGGGCCTAAATGAATATTTTTATATTTAGCCACTACATCCTTGCCAAACACGGGAATTTTCTCCGAGTTTTTTTGACGATTCATCTACGCTTTGAATAGGCCAGCGAGCTCGCACCCTCTTAGTCCAGCTTTTAATCTCCCACTCTTTATTTGCGTGCAGAACGTTTTTTGCGACTTGGGCGGCTCGCCGCTCCCTATAATCTCATGATTTTGCTTTGAATTTCTGTTTTTGTGTCTTTTGGGAGTCATGCCGTATTACCAATATAAACCGTGTGGGAGATGACAAGTGCCATGGATATCGTTATTCCGCCCTTGATTGTGAGGTCTCTTTGCTGTCAGATATTTAAGGTAGCGCTAACTGCTCGGGATACAGATTCGGCGTTTTCTCTATAACGTGGCAATGAAGCACTGGAAACAATGCCTAAACTTTGAAATCTTGGTTCCGGTGAGTCTAGCTTAAGTTCAGAAACCAGCTCAAAATCATGAAGCACAGCAAAGGCTTCAGAGACAGATTTTTAGGGGCTGTCTAAGCTGTGCAGTCCTGCGACGTGGTTCGGACTAAGCTCCTCAACACCATTTCGTCCTCTTAATCGCACATGGCATAGTACAATGAAGACGGAAGGATTATTCAAACACTATCCTATGTACCATGGCCGTGTCTTTTCTATCCTTCTAGCCTTCGGGTCCATTGGCTCCCGAAAGAGGGTCATGGCAGCTCTCCTCTTCCTGGGGGTCACGGAGGCGCCGAAACGTGCACTGTGATTGCCCTTGAACCGACCATCACTCTACATCACCTCAACCGCCCGTCTTAGTAACCTGGCACTATCCTTCTAGCCTTCGGGCCCATTGGCTCTCGAAAGAGGGTCACGGCGGCTCTCCTCTTCCTGGGAGTCACGGAGGCGCCGAAACGTACACTGTGATTGCCCTTGAACCGACCTTCACTCTACATCACTTTAACCGCCTGTCTTAGTAACCCGGCACTATCCTTCTAGCCTTCGGGCCCATTGGCTCCCGAAAGAGGGTCATGGCGGCTCTCCTCTTCCTGGGGGTCACGGAGGCGCCGAAACGTGCACTGTGATTACCCTTGAACCGACCATCACTCTACATCACCTCAACCGCCCGTCTTAGTATCCCGGCACTATCCTTCTAGCCTTCGGGCCCATTGGCTCCCGAAAGAGGGTCATGGCGGCTCTCCTCTTCCTGGGGGTCACGGAGGCGCCAGAAACGTACACTGTGATTGCCCTTGAACCGACCTTCACTCTACATCACTTCACCCGCCCGTCTTAGTAACCCGGTACTATCCTTCTAGCCTTCGGGCCCATTGGCTCCCGAAAGAGGGTCATGGCGGCTCTCCTCTTCCTGGGGGTCACGGAGGCGCCGAAACGTGCACTGTGATTGCCCTTGAACCGACCTTCACTCTACATCACTTTAACCGCCTGTCTTAGTAACCCGGCACTATCCTTCTAGCTTTCGGGCCCATTGGCTCCCGAAAGAGGGTCATGGCGGCTCTCCTCTTCCTGGGGGTCACGGAGGCGCCGAAACGTGCACTGTGATTTACCTTGAACTGACCTTCGCTCTACATCACTTCATCCGCCCGTCTTACTAACCCGGTACTATCCTTCTAGCCTTCGAGCCTACGGGCTCCCTCTGGCTACGCTGTCCGCTGCCGGAACCTTCTGGCCTGAACCACGGAGCACCGATCGCACAAAAAGGGAACGTGGGACGTGGGAGATTGCTGTCAGTCGTTTTGTTGCACACTTACCAGGCCGAAACGATGAAGATAAGAGGATCAGGCGGGCTCCGTCGTAACGGAGGAAGTTTTTTTCGTGACGAGGGGTACGCTGTCATTTTGTTGGATAGCCTAGCCGGAAAGGGCGTGGCAGGCGTCGACTCATGGCTCTGGCTGGGCCATGGAGGAGCCGACGTGAGGGACGGGCGGTCAGTGTGGGACTCGTGGGCGGGTAGGGTCCGAGGGAGGACTGAGCCTAGGGAGGCTCCCCACGCTAGGAAGTTATTTGTGAGTAGACTAGGGCGTGAACGCCCGGAGGCTAGTAAAATTAAAAGCCGGAACTCGGTCATTCCGGTGGTCCCATGTCCATGACCTCCAAGCCCTAGGGGCAACGGCTCAGCGACGCATCCACTAGCATGGTCCGTGCAGGCGGGATTTGACGCAGCCAGCGTTTAATAAGTTTCTGTTTAGGGAGAAAATGAGGCGGGAAGGAGGAGCACGGGATCATCGGGGAAGGGCGGGGCCGAGTTACCTCCTGTTGGGCTCTAGCCAAGCCCTGGGAGCTGCGGCCGCCGGTGTAGGTGCGCGTGAGTAACTGGCGGTGGGTGAGTGACAGGCCATAGAACGAGGAACGTTTGGTGCCTTAGAGCGGCCTGCAGGTAGCGGGTCGTACCGGTCTGACCGACCGGGGATCCCACCACTCGCCCCCCTCCATCGGTTGCGCCCGCAAACTGTAGCAAAGCGTAAGCATAGCCCCAGGTGAATTCGCCCACTTCTTTCTGCCGGGGGATGTGCAGCCCGGCCTAATTGGTTGATGGGGCTTAGATGGGGCCGAATCGGCAGTCCTCTATGCACGCCCTTTCACGAATAAATAAGACCTTACCACGATCAGGGATAGGAGGAATGTAACGTTCTAAATACCGCTCGCGTTGGCCGACGGGGCTCTAGCCGTCAGATCTCGGAAACAGCGGGAGGGATATTAAATTGGGGAGGGACTCAGAATTTTTAGAACAAGTGAGAGGCGCGAGAAAGAATGGCCCTAGGTCAAGGTGATTTATGAGTGCATGCTTAGCGTAAGGCCCGTTGGTGAGAATGTTTACTGAGGGCATTCGTTCCGGATCTGACAGTGAGAGCACACGCCGGAACGGGTGACGTGACAGAAAAAGGGGGAGGAGGGTATTAAGGTAGGGGACTGATTTAGGGGTTAACGAAGCTGAAAAGTGCCGGCGTAGGCAAAACAAATCCGCTCCCAGAGAGACTGGACCCCTGGTACGTTGAAATAGCCCACCGAGATAGACGATGTTTGAGGCGAGAAGTCGGTGCAGCTCAGAGAACCACGATAGGAATGTACGAAAGGGCAAGTAGTTAAGGTAGCTATGGAAGAATCGGTTAAAAGGGGGGGTGTAAATTTATGATGATAGGTCCGAAGGAAATAAGAGAGTTAGCGAGCACTTAAAGGGGCGGGGAGACGATGGACGGTTTCGGTGCCGCTTCTATGCGGGTAGTACTTGGCGTACGTGTGGTTAAATGGGCCCCCAAAATCGTGGGAGGCGGGTGGGACCCCTGCTACCAGGGAGGGCTACAAAGCTCGGCACTTGCTGTATTCCATTCCTGGAACCCAAGGGTGTTGAGTGGGAGTGTCGGGACACAGGCTCGCCCGTCTGGAAGACTCGGCCAAGCTAGCCGACATTGTCCACTTCCCACCGTCAACTCGGCCCGCCACCTGAAGGCGCACGCGACGAGCACGACCTCTCTCTAATAAAATTTAGTGTGATGCTGGGAGCGGGCGCGACGTCACCACCATCGTGAGCGAGCGGGCCACGGCCACGAGCAGCCGCCACAGCGGACCGCCGAGAGGTCGGCCCGAACAACAACCACATCAGCGGCGACGACAAAGCCCGACTCGCACCGAGCAACGCACCCCGCGACCCCAGCGCCCCCGTCACAGTAGGCACCTATTTGTTCATGGAGAGCTCAAAACTACGACCAGAAGGACGCTGTTAAAAAGCTAGAGATTTACAGGAATGTTTTCGTGCTACCATGAGTCTGGTCGTCGATCAGCCAAAGGCGGGAGAGGGGGGGCAACGGCACAGCTAATAAAGTAAACACAACCCGCCGTTCTTTCGGGAACGTCCGACAGTTCAGCGAGGTTACTAGGGTAAGCCTGGATCTGCTACAAAGGTTTTCGGTAATATTAGGCGCACTATCGTCATCAGGGGCGTAGCCAGGATTTCACTCGGGGTGGGGGGGTTGGGCGCCCCGAAAAGGGCCCATGCGACAGCACCAAAAGGGCCCTGATGGGTAAAAAGGGCCATGCTTGTTACAGAATCGTGTCCTTGGGGGCCCTTCGGGCCCTCAGGGGGCGGCTGTCCCTGCTCCCCCTTGGCTACGCCCCTGATCATCGTCATCAACAATCGAAATTGAGAAATATCTGGCCTATGCTCTAGAGACAGCGAGGCTGTTTGTAAACGTGTACCCATGGTACAGCATGCCGGAAACCATACATGAGGTGCAAATGCACGGGGAAGATGTTACTGAGAGCAGAGGCGTCGCCACCGGGGGCCAGGGGGCCTGGCCTCCACTTTTTGGTCAAAAATTTTCTGATCTCAGTCAAAATGGGAGAAAACCGGACATTCTTATAACCAGCCGCTGCAGAAGGCAACGGTAGGAGCCCAAATTCGAACAGTATTTGGTCCTTACGTGGAAAGTTTGTCAGCGTCAATTTCAAGTTTGGCTGCCCCCCCCACTTCTTTGCCGGTGGCGACGCTTATGACTGAGAGCCTGAAAGTTTCCATAGGAGCATACACGGAGGAGGCCCAAGAGGCAAGGAATAGAATCACCTTGCATTCAGGCAATATCATACCAGAAAGACATCCATAGTTGACAATCACTGATCAGTACCATTACCTGCTTATCACCAATGAGCTCGTGGTAACCTGATCTCTGATGATATAAAAAAATCCAGAAGGCCCATGACAACGGAGGTTTCGAGCCTGGCAGTAACCCTCTTTATAAGCTGAAAGATAGTGGCACTAACCATTAATAATTCGATGGTGCGTGAGTGGGTACTTGGATGTGAGACTGCTTCAAGAACTTACCTCGACTTCAAGGAGAATTCTCGGGGCTAATGGATAGCACACTGGATAAAGGGACGCGGGATATTAAATAGGAGGGTTACACAAAGATGCAAAAAGGTCGCATGATTTAATGGCCATTTCCTGTGAGTTTAATGTGTTGTCTGTTTCCGCATGTTTGTGCTCATTTTATGAGAAGAGTGACGGTAATAGTCTGGAATTGCGCTTAACATTATTGTGTCAATAAATGCAGCTCCCGCATATGACCCGAGAAGTTTCGATATGGTTCGGTACTGGATTTAAAGATATCAAATAGTGAAAGAGTGAATTTGTACCATTATTTATCATGTGGTACTTAATAATTAAACCAGAGTGGAGGCTCAGCAAGACCTCTGACTTATGATGACCTTGAATATGTTGGATCGGTTTTTGAAATATTACTTTTGTTTTTTTCTTACATTTTAACCGTCACTGGACCCGCCTTATCTGATTCTGTCTCATTGAGTGTCTGCAAAACTGGAAAGAACGAAATCAAATTCCGATATTTATAAACCTTGAAAAATAGTTTATCTGATATGACCTGGTGTAGATACCCAATGTTTTATGGCTGGGTAATGAAGTTCAGAGCAACATCTTTCATTTGAGCACAAAAAAGTATTCCTAATCAAAGTATTTTTTTAGTTACGAGGTTTTGGCCTATTTTGAAGCCCAGTTGCCCCAGTGTGCACTGGTGCTTGGAGTCTCAGTTGGTGCCTTTTTCTATTGAGGGAATCGGAAAATACTAGAGACAACTCTCCAGGACTAGTGGCACTGCAGACATCGAACAGGAAATTGCCTACTTTAACACACACAATAGAGGTGGAGGGGGCCTCAAAGCCCTCCCCCCACTTCACCTCTTTTCCCACGTGCCCGGAGAACCGCTCGTAGCCTAAAAACGATACTTTGGTCACATTTGAGAGAATTCAACAGCTCGTCGATTGGTAAACGAAGTTTGAAAATCGGTAGAACATATTTTGACTTATAGGCTTTCAAATATAACCCGCATTTTTAAAATCACAGTTGTGCGGTCGGGCCAGTTCAATTTCATTGGAGACCGAGTGGTGACGCCATAACGCCATATAACCGGGATGATATGTCAAGGTCATCTCACATGAAAGGTCAAGGTCAATGTTCACAGGTTAAGGTCATATTAGCACTTTCAGAGTCATTGACATCAGTGTTTCCGGTCAAATGGCCTTACCCGGTCTGAAGTATGTTACATCATATTAGATTAGACTTTTAGGGCACTGCAGCTGCAGAGGCTATACGTGCATTACATCATATTGCTATGAAATCATAGTTAAGGTACCTCAGTGCAAAGTTGAAAGTCAAATGTCAAGGTCAAAGGTCATTGGGAAAGGTCAGTCCTTATTTCCCGCCAAAACCGTTGCTATAGTGCTAGGCATAGTGTACATTACAGGTAGTATACCATATTGTGACCTTATAGGTCAATGAACTTGAATGACCTTGACCTCCAAATTGTAGGAAAGATTCTTTTCGACCTTTCCTGGTCCACCTTTAGCTTATTCCGGTCTTTTTCCCGCATAATCACGGCATTTCCCAATAGACACCCAACATGACCAATGGTTTACCTTTATGACCTCGTTTGACTTTGAAAATATGGACCTTGGTCAATGAAAATTGGCCATGACGTAGATCACCATCCACCCCCCAACCGACGTTTTTCTACGCTCCTTAGTTTCCGAGATCTTAGGGAGGAGCCTACCAGGGCCCCCCTCCAGTGCGCGCTAGTGCCAAACCTCTCTCCAGTGCGGGTGTTAAAACGCAATCAGAAGCCGATGACGAGCGAAGTGCGTAATTTACTGAACTTATCGTTTGGACACTTCAAGGCATCCTCACAAAACACTTTGATTGCCATCTTTAGATCTTCCAACATCCATCCACACTGTCTTTATTCTCGTAGCAAATTCACAAGTCTGGACGCAATCCTGATGTCCACATCCCTGGCGGCAAAATCATCCAGCGTTTTCGTTTAGGCACAGGATGGTGCTCTACATCCAAGAGACATATTTATGCTACCTTTAACCTAAAATGAACTGGAACAAGGATACCGGTTTTGATAGGTTGTTTCAGGTTATGACCTTATTTCCCCAAATGACCTCATTTCCAGCTGAATTGACCACGGAATTGTGCGAAGGAAGTCGCAACTCATGCTATACGGTGGCTACGCCAGGCGTTGCAGAGCGTGACAGCCTCCGTGGCATGCAAGTGCGTAGCCAGAGAGGGCATAGGGGAGGCAGCAGCCTCTAGGACCAAGAAAACCCTTGGTTGTACCAGAGGCACCATCATTCAAATGGAGGTTTCTTTGGATATCAGGTGCCCCAGAAGTTCAGTAGTTTACTGTACAGATGATACCGAGGAGAAGGTCCCCCGAACGCCGCCTGTACCTTGGACGCTGACGGGCTATGCCGATGGGCACGCGGTCACAGGCGACGGTACGAAGCCACGATTCAGATTGCGGAGCTCCACCACCAGCCCCAATGTCTTCACTTCACAAAAATACAGCGCTATAAACAAAACGATTAATATCCTACCATGATGAGTCGAAAAGTTGATTTTATATAATTTATCATCATTGACAGCTCCATGCATAAATTATTCGGGTGAATCACGAGAAACGTGATGCTGCAATAATACTCAGAGACGCTTCCCAGCAGGGTGGAAGTGGCGAACGCCCCCCCCCTCCCTGAAGAGGCGAGGGGGGGCGCTCGCCTGTCAATTTCGGGCGCCGCTCCTGTCAATTTCGGGCGCCGCTCCTGCTCGGCTAAGAAGAGTATATTCTGGACCTAAACGCAAAGAAGAAGCCATGTGAAGCTGGCTTTTTTCACCGTGTGCCGCCAGATATTTTGAATCAACGGTCCCAGCATACCACTGGGCGCCCTCATCGACTTTTGGACGTCATGCACTTTGCGTTGTTTTGTCCCAATTTCACGACAAGCCTCGCCTTTTTAGCCTTAGGGCGCCCCACTGCAACATGCACCACTTGCATCTCCTTTTGGCTACTCTTCTATAAGAATCCGCGCACCTTTTCAACCACTGTCCGCTCTTTTGCCGCCTTAGAGCGCCCCACTTGAAAGTGGGCTACCATCATTGACACCCGGCCGCCCTTTACTTTGTGGTTGGTAGCCCCTATTTCACAATTGGTTGCCCTTTTCAGCTCTGGGATGACCCATTGCAGCATGGGCCGTCCTCACCACTTTTGGTCGCCCTTTTCTGCATGATTGGGCGCTCATTCTCCACCATTGCTCGCTCTTTTGCAGCCTAAGCTCGCCCCACTTATTCGTGGACATCATCATTCTCCTCCCAGCGCCCTTTACTTTTTGTTTGGGCACCCCACTTTGACGTCTGGCCGCCCTTTTCAGACTGAAGGTCCGCATTGCAACATGGAACGCCCTCATCTACTTTCGGCCGGCATCTTCTGCATGATTGCGCGCCCCTTGTTTACTATTGACTGTTTTTTGATAGACTTAGGACACATCACTTCAACGTGGAGCGCCCTCATCTTTGTGGTTGGGCGCCCGTATTTCACGATTACTCTCCCTTTTCGGCCCTAAGGGCCGCCCACTGCACCATGGACTGCCCTCAACACTTGGCCGCCCTCTAGTTTGACTGATTCCGCTGTGCCACAAAAGCAAAGTTGTTTCCAGACTACTAAGAAAAAATTCCTACGTTATCTTCGCGAAAAGCTGAAACGGCGGTAGGGAGCACCTGCAAAATTATGCTCGTACTTTCTGAAAACGTGCCAATCCAAGAAATCGCCTCCGTGTACAAAAAAAGAAAACTCGTGAAGAAAACTGATTTATCACTATCCACCCAAACCCAGCAGGGTAAATTACGCAACGAAATTGGCCCTAAAAATCTGCAAAGGCCAGCTTGCGTAAAGTCAACTTTAGACAGTAGTACGGGCCATAAGCAGATCCAGAGGAGGGACAAGTGGAGGTAATACCCCCTCCCCGATCAACCCTCGGTGCCCCCTGAAATGGCCTCAGCGCCCCCTGAAAGGTCGATGGCATACCCACGAAAGGCCGCTTCCCCAGGATGCGAGTTTTGGCACCTTTGCGATAGGTTTTGCCACCCAAAAGTGGTACTCCAGGTCTGGATGCCACCCGCTCCGCCTGATCGGCAATCGTGGATCCACCTATGGTTCGGGTAGAGGCGTCCTTTTTTCAAATATTGGTATTTGCCAAGAGACACTTTGATATATTTTCCCTTTCCCCAGATACGTTTTTATAATATCATTTCAGCTGACACTGTTTCAAAGGACATCGCAAACAGCCAAAATCAGCGTTGGAAAGCCGCCGCTCATGATACCAAAAACTGAACAAAACAGTTCACAAAGTAGTAAACTGGCCACTCCCGAGGCTTCAACCCTTTCACGAAATCCTGAACCCGCCCCTGGTACTGGTCACCAAAGGCCCATTTACCGGCAGAAGCTGATGACGTTTCATCATATTTATAAAAGATTATTTGATAGTGGCTATCGGCCAGCCGCAAACCGCTAAGGAAACAGGTGGAATACGGTAGCAGGTGGCATTCAGAAACGTATTGATTTCAGGGGATTTATGAGCTCCACATACTACAACATTCGCTTCGAAGTGCTGCAATATGTGCGATCCATTTTGTTTTGCACCAATATCATTTAGGAATATACATCAATCTCAGACTTCAATATAGGTAGGGGGTGACAGAAATGACTTTTCTTAAAAACTTGTGGTCTCCGCATGTCAAAAGGTGCTCTGGACTGTGGGGAATCTAAACAGCATAAATTTGTATGCATCCAAGATCGGCTGACTCCCTGTAGGGGAGAGTGGGGTAAGATGCCCCATCGGGTAAGACGTCCCATCGGGTAAGACGCCCAATCCCCTCTTTTGGCAATCCGGGCCACCACCAGTAAATAATATTGTTCTTGGTCGAAAGCAGAGGTTTTGATTGTTTCTGGTGCAAAAATTCAGTTCTCTCCTGTGATTTGCGTGAAGCTGGTGGATAAGTCTTTGTTTCGATACTTTTCTAAGAAAAAAATTGCCCACATAGGTTGCAGATATCTCGAAGGATATGGGATGCGTGTTTTGTTTGACTTCCCATTACGAATGATGGCATATTTAACTCATTAACTGAGCATTTCCTTGAGTGTATTAATTGTATGATTTTTGCCCTTCAGGTTTTATCTAGTTTGGGTACTGATGGGAAAGATGCCCCTAACGAATGGGGAAAGACGCCCCATGGGCAACTTTCCCGGTGGAAAGGGGGCGTCTTTACCCAGCGCAATATAACGCCATTTGTTAGAGTAAACAACTGTGCTAAACTTGGGGTTAGTCCAAACCTTACCCACGGACAGTGCCACGGAATTGTTACTGGGGGCTACGGACCCTGGACTGGTGATGGCGGGGGAGGGGACGTGAACTTTAAATGGACCGTCTTTGAAAAAGCTTATGACCATAAAGCTCACGAACAAATTTATGTAGGTTAACGCAAGTGGGTAATAGGGAGACCATAAAAACCTAGGTCGATTCCCAAAACTTGTCGGGAGACGCCCTCACAGATTGACGAGTTAGGGGATCCGTACTCCCATTCCTGTCCTATGCTTTCGACGCGCATGACAGTACGTGTTAAATAAGAGCACACTTCAATCTGTCGCTTTGTGACTAGCCTTTCCAATTGAAGGCCTCGCACCTGAACCCAGGCCACTAATGCAAGGAATTCCATAACAGCCAAATTTTGTGGTAGGTGCTTTCGTTCAATAAAGCGAATCTCAGCTCAATCATTAAAACCTTGACACAATTATTTGGGAGTTCACCGGACCTGGCCTGATGCCCCAACCGGAGATGGCCTCATGGCGGGTTCAGATCAAACTGGTGTGGTGGAGGCGCAAAGCAATTAATTTAAAATGGACAAAACCGTAAAACATATTTTAAAACAAAACTGGCCAAAACCGGTCAATTTTGGGCAATTAGGAAGGGGCTATGGCTGAACTGTTTCCCTGGCTTCGTCTACGAATGAGCTAGACATGAAATATTCCCCATGTTTAATCTTGCTGCAGCTCCGTACCTGATTTCTTATGTCGTCCCTACATTTGCCATCCCGGTAGCCCGGATGGTAGAGCGTTAGGCTCCGGCCCGCTGCTCAGGAACGTGCAGAGGCAGGGCATGTCCAGGCTTGGGATCGGTTCCCCTGAGACGCTCCGGCGCTCAATAGTTTACCCGACGTAGGTCGGCTGGCAACTGACTGATGAGAGGGTGACCTGAGCGGGGCGGCCGTCCCTTTGAATTGTGGGACGCTTAACTTTGACTTTTAAATTATATCTTCCTTACAGGAGTTGCTTGCTCTGATGGTAGGGCTGGGGTCTCTGCGACACGTCCATTGATGACCTTAGTGAGACTCCGACTCCAAAAGCCGAACTTGCAACAACATGCATCTAAAAAAGGCTCTGGAAGACAAACTAGTTGAAGGGGTTGCAAAAGCAAATGTATCTAAAAAGACGTGGAGGAGGCAGGCAAAAGCTGCATAAGGGAAGAAAGACAGCGGGCATGACGATTCCAGATGTCTCATCTGCGGAGTCTTGTTCTCTCGTGCAAAGAATGGTTCGAGTGCACTGTCTGGGAAGGCTGGGCCCGTGTGCCTTGACGAGAAGGCTAAGGTGGCTGTGCGCCATAAATGATAGACTGGGAGCCTGTGATGGTTAGTGGGAGGAAGCTTCGAGCCACCACAAGCCATTTTTACTGTCTAAAGTGAACGTTTGTGTACTTACCAACTTCTGGGCCATATTTCTTTTGAAATGAGGAATTGAAACAAAGGGAACACAGAAAAGACAAGGTACGGGATTAAGGGGAGGTTCTCAGAAATCTCGTACCAGTTTACCTACTTCGTTTCGTACATCGTTATTTGTGTGTGTGTGTGTGTGTGTGTGTGTGTGTGTGTGTGTGTGTGTGTGTGTGTGTGTGTGTGTGTGTGTGTGTGTGTGTGTGTGTGTGTGTGTGTGTGTGTGTGTGTGTGTGTGTGTGTGTGTGTGTGTGTGTGTGTGTGTGTGTGTGTGTGTGTGTGTGTGTGTGTGTGTGTGTGTGTGATTTTATATTACTTTTATGGCATGCTTTAATCTTTGGTTTTTATCGTTAGTTTGCTTCGGCAGTACATATAATAAATTGGAACGATACAGAGTTTTACGTAACTTTGTTTTATCATTTGACCTGGAAACACTGGCGGACGCAGGGGGGCATTCCGGCCATGCCCCCTCCAAAGCACTGGAGGGGGAGGAAACTATCTTTTGCCCCCAAACGCCGGAAAATTTTCGAAAAAAGGTGTTTACCCTAGGTCTGTAGAGCAAAAACATATTCACGCCCATCCCCCCCGAGAGCGATCATGCACTTGGAGAGGTAGCTTATACTAGGTCTGACGAGCACTGGAAAAAGGTGTTTACACTAGGTCTGTAGAGCAAAAAAATATTCGCTCCCCCCCAGGAGGAGAGGCAGACATGGGTTTGCCCCCCAAACACGGGTCTGCGTCCGCCCCTGCGTGGAAACGTGAAAAACCACCTACACGTTTTATCAATATGTGTGGACGCTTCTAAATACATTCTGACTTCTGAATAATACTTAAATGTTTACCAATGAAGCTAAGAACAACGAAAAAGCTACTTCATTAACGATAGACCAAAAAGGAGTAAGATGCCCAGGGGTGGGGCATCTTACCAAGCCAGGGGCGTCTTACCCACCCGATGGGGTAAGACGCCTCTTTGTAAGCCTCTAGCAAAATCATAATAGTTAGAAAATATGATAATTATCAGCAATTCCATCGACTCTATAAGGAAGATAAATGATCATGCTACGACATGGCATCTAGATGTCATTGGTCCTCTAACCACTAGACCACTGCGCCACACTGCACAGACTCCCACGCCGTCAGGAGGTCACTGGCCGGTATCACTCAATCAAAACGATGCCGTGATCGTGGCGCCGGATGCTGTGTTAGTACAGAAAAGGCATGGTATAAAACTATTTCTAGAAGACGAACGAACCATTATGTTAGCCTAGAATTACTTGTATAATTACTAAGTTAGTTTCATGCCAAATTTCATCCACTTCCATTCATTTTAAGGACTTGAAACCATGGTGAGAAGCAAGCAAGTTCCGAGAAATTTAGCTCCTTGAAATACCCTTTCAGACGAATTACTCGAAAGCCGTTTGAGATAAGTGGGTAGTGTAAATGAATGAAATTACTGCAATTAATTTTCCTATTCAGCCATGTTCATTCTGAGCTTGTGAATTGAGTGGGCAGTGGGCTTAAGTCTTGGCGGAGCTCTCACGATAATTTTAATAAACCCATGCATTCATTCATACACGTTCAAAAGAAACAAATCAACTAACCAAACATCTAAAGCGTGCGTTCAATATAAAATAGTTTAGGACCAGCCGATTTCAAGGCGCTCCTCCGATGGCGACAGCCATGGACATAAGCCTGCCGGACGCGCCCACCAACAGGCCGGCACACGCGACCGTGCCAGCCGGCGTCCTGTTACCGCTCCGCAAGTCTCAAGATAATCGTCTTGTTTTGCTAAGAAGGTTATGGAGTACTTTAAGCACTGCTGATCGTGTGAGCCGGTGAGATAGGCTTCCTGAGTGGGCGAGAATGTTAATTAACGTTTTACTTTTTTGCTAGACGTCTCAATACTGGGATCTCATAGTAGTCGAGGCTGAGACAGGCAGCGAGGTTTATCTCCATACTTCTTAGGCACGCAAATGGCCGCATTCAGACGCTTTCCCAATCCAACATACAGTCTGTGCTCGCTTTAACACGCGCATTGACGGGGAGAAGGGGTTGGGTACCCGCCCCCTTCGGGTTTTTCGGAGATAACATAAAAACGGCACGTGCCGCCGTACTTGGTATAACTTTTCTCTGATCATTTTTACAACTTTTGTCAAAATCTAAGGTTATGTCACTCTGGTCAGGTCACCAGTACAGGTCAAGTGACCTGACCTAAAAAAAGTTTAAGATAACATAATTCGGAACAGGGTGAACTTATCCTTTTGAAACTCATACCACATACTGAGTCCATCGAGCTGTCTAAAATATGTTCCGGTATTTTTCTATCGATGACCTAAGGTCAGGTACGAGGCTTGACCTCTTCCTTGAAAATACATGGTAAAAGTGGTTTTAATCAAATAACTTGGTCATAGATAGTGATAGAGTGTTTATTTTAGCTTCAGTAGATTGGGATTGTCTTTGCGGTTCTAAAGATATGCATTTTGACCTAATTTGACCTTGACCTGACCTCAAGTCAGGTCCAATGACATATTGGACCTGATTTGACGCAAGGCCATGTTATATATCATTGGATTCGGGTTGCTGCGAGGATTTTAATGGTTCAAATTGTTTGATCTATCTTCACTTGTTCAGATGTAATGACCGGAAACCTTCATTTACATTTTATCCCTATGACGACATGTTTTGACCTCTAGTGACCTTAAATATGACCTGAAAAAATAGTGCAAATATTTTCGATAGAGAGGTGGATGAGCTACTAAACGTCGTTTACCGTTTTTTTCGCTATCTAGTATGGTTCTCGAGATCTTAGGGGGCTGGTACCTGCCCCTCCCCCGTCAAAGCGAAGGTGGCTCAGACCGCCGTCAAAGCACGTGTTTAAGGGAATGTGGCACATTCATAACGTGATTTTAACCGATATAGCCAAGTTTTAAAGCAAGTCGGAAGATCCGGCATTCAATGTATCATTTGTCTTGGAAATCTAGAATTTCGTACAAAAAGCTAAAACTTACCTGAAATGTGCCCCTCATGTACCCTTAGCAGCAGGCCACAGTTCTCATGGCTGTTGGTGTGAAGACATATGCTGACGTCACGGTATCAGCCAATCGAAGCCCTTGAAGCGTATTGAATATGGTAGTGGTTACCAGATCATGACATCATCCACAGGCAGATATTTATTTCTTTCCCTCAAGGAGCATTTAAAAAATATAAGTATTGAGCTTATTGTACAATTTTTTCAAAGAAATCATGGGCGCCTCCTTGATTTTCGGCTAAAAGTACCCCTAATTACAATAAATTCCAGGATTCGACCAAGGTGCCACACTCCCTTTAAGTATTAAAATAACACTGCCCTAAATTCGTGTAAAAATGTAAAACGGGGAAGGCTGGCTAACTCACACATAACATTTGGCCCCTCTTAAAATTTTCCGTCGGGTACCTAATCAAGAGGCTGGATGTGTCCCTACAAGTTCAGAAAGCATGGCTACGCCAATGGTTCTGCCCACTAGCTGCTTCTGCACTTGCTGTTTATATGCTTCTTGTGCGCAGTGTGGTATTTTCTCCTTTCAGAGACAATTTTCTCACCGGCAGATTGCAGTCGATTAATGAGGGGGATCGCCGAGATCTTAACGCGGCTCGAATGCGTGGAATGCTCCCTCGATGAAATAGAGGTCTCCTTGAGGCAGTTGTGCATTCGATGAAGTGAGCGTTTCTCTTCGGCGTCTGCTCACGACGTACAACTTTGAGGAGGCTGAGAGGCAGCTCGCCAACGATGCAAACATGAGGCTGTGGGTAAGTCATGATTATGGTAATGATGACGTTTTGTGGATCGTGTAATTTTTTTATCTTGTGGGCTTCATGCACTATCATTGGTTTTAAAATATCTAACATCACGTTTAAAATAGTATGTTATACATGTTTCAATGAAGTTACAAATTTCAAGATCGTCCAATTTAACTGTTTTCTCGTGAAATTTCCCACAATTTAGATACATTACGTATGAAAAATTGAATGACGACCATCTGGTAAAACTCGCTGAACTATTTGGATTCGGTTAATTTACAGAATAAGGTGAGCAATCACTGACAACTAGGGGATGAGGTGGCTTAGTGGATAGCACCCTTGTCTTATAAGCCACCGGTCCCGGGTTCAAGTCCCGGCGGAGCCTCTGAATAAGTCGATCTGATCCCCAAAATCCCTTCCAACAGGGTGAGAGTTGGCGACGCCATATGACCCTGGCAATTGTTGCGTCGTTAAACCCCAACAATTATTATCACTGACAACTAAGAAAATTGTCTCACTCGAATGATTGCAGCACGCCCTACAAAATTTCCAACAACATTTTTTCCGCCGACCTAACGTTTCCAAAATATTCAATAATATTGCTTCAACAAGGCACACCACACAATACTGCGGACCAACCGGGAATACCTGCTGAAAATGCGTCACAATCGTAGTACGAGCAGGGGCAGCCTGTAGTTATTCAAAAGTCGACCGATGACACTAGTTAATAAAATCTCTAGAAATCCTTCAAAAAGCTCTGTCACTGTCGTACAGAAGGAACGGAATAAAACGGAATGTGCAAAACAAAGCCGGCACATCCACTCTGACCTGACCTGACCTGACCTGACCTGACCTGACCTGACCTGACCTGACCTGACCTGACCTAACCTGACCTAACCTAACCTAACCTAACCTAACCTAACCTAACCTAACCTAACCTAACCTAACCTAACCTAACCTAACCTAACCTAACCTAACCTAACCTAACCTAACCTAACCTAACCTAACCTAACCTTACCTAACCTAACCTAACCTAACCTAACCTAACCTAACCTAACCTAACCTAACCTAACCTAACCTAACCTAACCTAACCTAACCTAACCTAACCTAACCTAACCTAACCTAACCTAACCTAACCTAACCTAACCTAACTAAACCTAACCTAACCTTACCAGCTTCGCTCGCATCAGAAATCGCCTGATAGTATTTTATTTCGCAACCATCACATCCATCCGCCATTGCACACACTGACGAGCGTCGGTGCGTTACGTAGAGTTTTCTTATTTTGGAGTGTTTTATCCCTCTTATTCTGGCATGGTATCTGGAATCTTTAATAACCAGTAGCGTAGCTGTGTTGTGAGGTGTTGGTCGTGCGCGACATTTCTGTGGTGGTGTCGTGGTAATATAGGAGGGAAATTCGATGGGAGAAAATTATTTGCGGAAGCAATTGTTGCTAAATTCGTTTTCAGCACATAAGATTGTGTTTCAAAATGGCCGTTAGAACGTGGTACGCAATTTATCACCTTATTCTGTAATTAAACCTTGCATTCTAACTGCAGATAGAAAACAGACAAATTTCTGACCTAGTACTCTAAGTTCAGTCATGTTCATTGAAGATCATGTGTCCCACTCTTACTCATTACTCATTCCAAACAACATCTCAATGAATAATATTCTTATCTTGGCACTTATTTTTAAGTCTCTTCGGCAATGTACACAATCCTTTCCTCTGGCCTCTGAATCGACACCTTATTTATATTTTGTGTAGCCCAAAAGCTTTCTATGTATGTGAGTGTATCCCAGTGATGAGAGCTCCAATCAATATGTTGACAGCATATCTCTCTTTCATATGCGTCGGAATGAGTATAACTGCATAAACATTGCTGCAGGTGCGTAGTGAAACACCAAAATGGTAACCCATAGACTAAACAGTGGCGGATCTATCCGGTCGGTTTGGGGGTGCCAGCCAAAGTCGAAGAAAACATAACGGGGTGGAAGATATCGGCACAAGATGCTTGTTTTTTTTGCTATCCAATGCCCAATGTTTACCCTGAAGTTGACTGGTTCTGTTTGAAGTTGAGTGTTGAAGCATCAAAACCTTGCTTATAAATTAACAACGATCCGGGGCAAAAGGCAGGTCAACCGTATTGGGAAAGGGTCAAAGCATAGTTTTGTCGCAAACTTCTCCGTTTGAGGGAAGGAGGGTAAATGACTTTCTTGTCCCCCATGGATCCACCACTGGGACTAAATATATTATGATTTCGACTTTCGTTGAAACACCAATAACAAAAACAGCGTCTGCTATGCATGGAAGGGTTTACTACTACAAAAACTTTTGGCGTTGGTTTCTGCGGCTTTTAGAACTTCGGAAGAGCGCCACCGGCTGCCTGGCCAGTAGTCTGCACCTGATGATGTCCCAGATTTTTAGCACCAGCCTGTGCCGACAGTTTTCCCTGAATGGACAGAACGACAAGAGCTAGTTGATCGAGATGACCCTCCTGAAATTATATGTGGTGGGTGAAAACTTGAGCATTTTTATTGTTATAAATGACAATACAATATCATAAAAAAACAACACAAGTGTATTTCGTAGGTGCCACATTTCCAAAGCGTATATTTTTAAACTTCGTTAAACTATATATTGAGAAATAATAAAATAATCAAGGCAGCCCCCTTTTTCCGGGAGCGGTGTTGTCTCTGACGACGTCCTGACCCTGATTAACGCTGTTATCTTAGATACTACTCTGTTATTATTTCACATCTGCCAAAATAGTATAGTGTCCTATTCTTTTCATTGTTAGCAGGAGTTGTCAGGCTACTCGTTGTTTAAGTGCAGGCTCAAACAGGCATCATCGAATAACTAGCCTTTAGGTTCTTTCCATCGCTGCCCGCTCACGAATGCCTATGATTAACGTTACACCTTACGTTATGTTACTGAAGTTACGTTATTTTTAGATCCATTTGGTGCTCCAGTTCGTTGCCCTAGTTTTCGGTTGATTGATTTGTTAATTTATACCGATGTTTATCTTTGCAGATGCACTGTATAAGGACAGCAAGGGATCTCGCTCGGGAATCAATCAACGTGTCAGGCGCTGGATATCTGTATCGCGAGACCGGCGCGCTGGCTCAAAGCTAGCTCGTAAGAAAAGGGGCAGCGCTTCAACTGCAGCAGGCCAAGCATAGGCCGACGGGGATACGGAGAGCAGACATTAATCTCAGCTGCCTACGCAGAGCCGGGAAAGGATGCACAAAACAGTGAAGCAAAGCGGTACTGCACAGCACGTTCAAAGCCAAGAAGTGAACATACCTCACGCTAGGAATATCATGATTCAGCGCAGTTCAGAACAATTGATTGTCTGAAATTTGCCTCACTATCACTTCTCTATCACTGAACCCTGAACTGCTCCCTCATCTTTTTAACACGGCAGTGATGTGAACGTTGTGTACATCTGTGAATTGTGAATTGCAAAAATACATTGAACATCAGTGTCATTGTTATCGTTCTATATAACTTATTTTTGTAATTTTACCACTTCAAATACAACAATTGATGTTTATCTCCTGAACATGACAATGAAACTGTTGGTGAGACAAATCTTGTATAAAAAACATTGTATAGAATAGCATAATGATGTGAAATACACTTCTTTTCCATATCTTTTTTCATTTTATCCACATGGATCAGACTAAAAGTCATGTGATTCTCGCGAACCTTCTTATAAGGATAATCCCTCTGAATCGGTGTATGAGAGTAAATATTATAGTTGATGGGCGTTTCCTTGGCAGTCAGAATAACACTTATAATATATTTCATCAAAATGATGCCTCAAACTGTGAGGAAACGTCCGAGGAAGTAACGCATGGACGAGTGGGATTGGGTTGGGATTCCCCGAACGGGATCAGCCTATTTTCGGGGTTCAACTCACATATCGAGGTGTGGGAAAGTTGGGTAAATCACAAGCGAATGTCTGGGAATCGGTTGGGGATCCCCGTACCCAATGGATTAGGGCGATGGGGAGGGTTCGGGGAAACCCTACCTTAGAGTACGGGGATAGGTAGGGAATCCCCGTACGGGTTCGGTATACAGACATTCCTTAATTTGGCATACCGTGGTGGGGAACGATTGGGAACTCCCCAACCAAAAGAGTGGGGAAAGCTACCGTTTCCCCAATCAAAATTTCCCCGTACGAAGTGTCTCAAATCCCAAGCAAACGCTCGTGATTCCCCAACTCTCCGGTTGGGTTTCCCGACCAATTCCCACCATCTTGCACTAGCGTCCCCGTACGGGAATCGCCCGGAATTGCTGGTTGGGCTAAAGAAGCGCTGTTGGTACCGCGGTTATTCTATGTATAATCCCGATTTCTCTAAACCCTGGGCATCTTACCCCCACTCTCCCCTACATGGGGTCTAAAGATAGCAATGCCATTTTCCAATGGTTTGGCTACCACGCATGGTGGGTTGTGGTACTGCGTTCATTGAATTTTGTTTCCAGTTACGAATGACCTGTCCAAAGCTCGTAATTATTTTACAAAAAAAAAACAGAGAGTATCAGTTGACGTTAATTCATTTTGCATCCAACTATTTCGCTTCTGTTTCTGTTTCCAGGATACTCGTAAATGAAAGCATTTTATATTAAAAATTTGTGGCTGTCTCTAGACCGTATTTTTTACTAGGGACACAAACAAATCTTAACAAAATATTTGCTTCGCATTCATATTTCTCGCTTCTGTTTCCGCTCCAATTTTGAGTATTTTGGAATAATCCCTTCATATTTGATATTATATATTTATCGGTTTATATTTAACGGTAATACTACGGCTATACTTTATCCCAAAGAAAGTTGTATGCCTGGAGAAAACCACGGTCGGTTTTTTATCATTCACATCTAATTAAGGGTCCTAACAAGACTTATAGTTGCAAAAATACACAAACAATTAATTATAGGAAATCAGGAGGGTGGAATTTGGCTGGATCTAGTATCAGTTGAATATTGCAAACTGTGTGGCATTTCAATTTAATAACACCCAATAACAGTGAGAAAAGGCAGGAATAAAATTCAAACCTGGATTTGATCGCGTTGAAAAACAAATACGAGGCTTGACCTGTGTTTATTTCGGAGGTGGCTCCTATGATAGCTCCTATCAATATTCATTTGATCTCACTGATTGCATGACACAAATCCTTCAGGATCATATCGATGTGACAACTTAGTCGCTGTAGGAACAATTCCAGGTTCCTTGCCTACATTTCATTCGAGAGATTTTTGAAGTTCCTTTTCAGTCGGAATATGTCTGCCTGCTTGGGATATGTGACACATTATTTTCTCGCGCACATTATTTCCAGATAGAACATTTTGTTCTTTTCGGTCTCATTGAGTTCAATTGCCATGAATATCTCAACCTAAGCTACGTCCGTAAAAGGACCGCCGAACTCTTTAAGAGCCGCCTAATCTGTGTTCCTTTGTCTTTCTGCTGCAGGATTGACCCGTTATTTTCTTTCCATCCTTCTCTTCTTAGTTTCTGCTGTTTCTGGTCCCACTCACTCAGAATCTGAGAAACCTTCCTCCTTTTTGGTAAGTTCTTTTGAGTGGTTTATGTCCATTTCTTCTGCTTCGATCAGCTGTATTCCTTTATTTTTCACTTGTGCCAGGTTGACTGCACCTAGCTCTTTCTTGCCTTTTATCTTGAGCGCTTATGTACTAATTTTTATTCGCCTCGACCGTCTCTGGTGCAAGCTAGAAGAAGATAAAAATAAGAAGTAAGTCATCATTTTTGGCCTACTATCCTCGTTTCGTCGCTAATCTTTCTCCTATATACCGATATCACTTCGTGCCCCTTGCCGTTGAAACGGGTGGTACGATCGGTAAGGCAGGAGCAGCCTTCCTTCGAGAACTAGGGCACCGTCTGGTCCGTGAAACGGGCGACAAGCGCGAGTCGGAATGGCTGATGCAGCGAATCTCCGTAGCTGTCATATGAGGCAACTCCACCTCCATAACCCTAGCTGGAAAGGAAGGTGCAGATCCGCCTTCCAAACTAAAAAACATCACTGTACCTTCGGCCCCGGCAAACCGCCTGGCTAGATACCGCGCCATGTTCAGGGACATGGCCGGTAGGTCCCCGAGGAAGGAGAGTGAGCCAGCATCAGAGCTGACTTCCCAGTGCTCACGGGACCCTATGTCAGACCCTGAGCTGGCAAGGTTCCTCAGGCCGCGAGTATCTGTGGAAAAGCTCTGGAAACCTATATGGAGTAAAAATATGGTAAAGGAGGAGGAAGAGGATTACGTTTTTTTTTTAAAGTGTAACTTTGATAATGTTATTTAGTGTGTCTTGATGCTCCAATATTGAAAGGTGGAATCTTTCTCCTTGATTTTTTGCGTTTAACGTGTTTTTAAGAGCTCCTTCAAGAAAAAAGCTTCTGCGGTGGGAATATTGAAATATTTCAGGATGGCTAATTTTAGAGAACTATAAAAAACAAGTTTTGTGAAAGAGAACATCAGCAACAGAGATTAAAGAAAATAAAAAAATATGCAACAATTGAACATCAGTGAAGCAAGATCAACGATGTCACAGACAAGATGGAGCACAAACAACGAAATTTATCAGATCGAAGACGAAATGAAATTGAAGCCGAAGAATCGAACATTTTCATCTTTTTTCATACACATATTATTTTAGTTTAAATGTTCGAAGTGTGTGTGCGATTTTGTGTGTGTGTGTTTTTTTACCGGTACCTAATCCTTATCCTTATCCTTACTCTAACTGGAGGCTGTGAGCGCATGCGCCTGTGGCTGCAGCGACCCCTCCAGGTAGATTCCCATCCTATTGATCCTCACCTTTCCTCATCCTTACCATCTCCTTCCATAGTTTATAATCACTTCATACTCATTGCGACGACACTTTAAAAGCCACCTCATTTGTGTGGAAGTGTGAGAAATACATGATACATGATACATAAACTGCGCCAACGGATCTTTCTGGATCGAGATTATCGATGGATGCAGACGCCAATTTGTTGTGATCAATCTTCATTAACTGATGTGGATCATGGGGGTCTGGGTCTGAGCCGAGCTGGAAGGCGTCTCTCTCTGTCTAAGCCATCCAGCTGCAAGTCAGCCCAGAAGTATGCTCAAAACTTTGCAGCTCTCAGGCTTGTGCATCCCGAGTGCACCTTGTGCGGGCTTCAGCAGCTCCTCGGGACAACGGGCTAGTTGAGACCTGTCCTCGCTCACGAATGAGAAGGCCGCCCTTGAGAAGTCCAGTAACCCCTCCACTGTTGTCGTAGTCAGGTCCACATACAGTTGTGGGAAGCTTCCAGATTGTGTGAGTAGTCAGTGGAGCTGCTGGACGTGAGAGATACGAAAGGCACAACGAGATGCACACCAATCGCCACTCCCACCGCTGCCAAGATGCGCACATACTCCAGTTTCTGCAAACACTTGACAACGCCAGCCAACTTGTTGGTGATAGACTGAAACCTGAAAGAAAATCGGTGACATCGTGATCCAGGAAGAGAGCCAATGTGATGTACGAAAGAAACCTGAAAGAAAGTGTTCCAACAGCGGCTAAGTTGTCACGTTGATCCGACGCTGAATGGTTTTTGTCATGTAATCAGTAAGATAAAATGAATATTGATAGGAGCTATCATGGGTGACACTTCCGAAATAAGCACAGGTAAAACCTCGTATTTGTCCTTCAATGTGATCAAATCCAGGTTTGAATTTTATTCCTGCCTTCTCTCACTATAATTGGGGGTTATTAAATTGAAATGCAACACAGTTTGCAACATTCAACCGATGGATAGATCAACCAAATCCCGCCCTCCTGATTTCCTACAATCAATTGTTTGTGTATTTTTGCGACTATAACTCTTGCCAGGACCCTCAATTAGATGTATATAAGAACAAATTCAACCCTGGATCTCTCAAGTGATAAAACTCCGTTGGGGATTAGGTATAGCCGTAGTATTACCTTTAACTACAGGCCCCGATTATTCTGAAACATCCAAAATCGAGGCGGGAACGGAAGCGAGACATGTGACTGCGAAGCAAACATTTAATTAGGAATATTTGTTTGAGTTCGAAGTAAAAACCACGAAATGCTAATACAAAATGTTTTCATTTATGAATATCGTTGTGTTGTGTTTTGTGGTTTTGGGGCGCTTCAGCGTCTAAGCTATATCGCGCATTTATAAACATCCTGGAAGCGGAAGCAAAATAGTGGGATATAAGGGAAATTAATATAAAAACAGATTTTTGTAAAATAGTTACGAGCATGCGACAGTTCATTCGCAAAGGGAAACCAAATTCAATGAGCACAGTACCACAACGCACCATGCACGGTAGTCAAAACATTGAAAAATGGCATGGTTATCTTCAGACCCCATGTACAGGGGGTCAGCCGACTTTGGATACATATAAATCTATGCTCATTAGATTCCCCACAGTCCGGAGCACCTTTTAAAAAGCGGAGACTACAATATTTTAAGAAAAGTCATTTCTGTCACCCCCTAATATAGGTAAGATCCCATTGAAGCAATCTGTGGGAGCTCCACATACTACAACATTCGCTTCAAAGTGCTGCAATATGTGCGGTCCATTTCGTTTTGCACCAATATCATTTATGAATATACATCAATCTCAGACTTCAATATGAGTAAGATCCCAATACAACATTTTATGAGCTCCACAGACTACAAAATTCACTTCAAAGTGGTGAGATATGAGCTGTTCATTTTGTTTTGCACCAATATCATTTACCAGTCTACATCAATCTCAGACTTCAATATAGGTAAGATCCCATTGAAGCAATCTGTGGGATACATAATGTTTATGCTTGCGGCAAGATTGGACTTAAAATTGAGAAAGTGCTGCGGCATTGCGTTATATACTTACACATACGTCATAAGCGACTAGGAAGAGGACGAGAAAAGGGGGCAGACATTGTTGGCCCCCCTCCCCTGTGGGAGAATCATACATTGTACATAGTCCTTGGGGTGATCATAACGTGATATGAGCTTCAAACTGCCTCTTAAAAATTCTGCTGGCGGTACCGTCATGCATTTTAGGCAGGTCAAGCCATTTGAGATGGTGAGATAATAAACACGAGCATAAGAAGCTGATATGCGCGAGACACCACATAGGCAGGTTTACGATGCTGACCTGAGATGACACCTTTACGTTAGTGCCGTTTTGCAGCGTCTGCGGCGGCGTTTACGCAGGTGGCAGAATTACGCATAGGTATGTGTTATCTTCAGTAAGTCTCATCGCGAATTCAGGAATGTTATTGCCTGGTTGTTTTGTATAAATATAGGTACTATTTGTCAGGTTTCAGCTTTAATTGGTCACAACCTCTGTGCAGGCAGTTCCTCTCTAGTAATAATAGTTAATCTCTATGAACCAGCACGCTCGATATATAATTGTGTTCGTCCGAGAAATGCTATGTCATTAAGGATTGGATGACACGGCATATTTCGTAAGGGCTTTGTTGATACAATATCTAAAACAAATAAACATAATGAAGATAAAACTCCAATCTCAGATTTAATGACGAGTAAAATAATAGTAAACACATATTAAGCACAATCAATCCAAAAATTATCCATGGGATCGTATGACCTGGTCAAACGAGCCGCTCCGGTAGCTCAGGTGGTAGAGTTGAATGAGCCACAACTTTACACATTCTGATGGATTTAAGCTGAATTAGAGGCGTACAAACATAACTCTGTTGGGTGACCCGGCGAAAATGTCCCGAGGTTTTAACTCAGTGGCGATACGTTAAAACGGCCTAAAACTCGGGACGTGAATTCGGCGCTGCAGGTGACCTAACATGCATTTCTATATCAAAATCAGCGATATGAGAGTGTTATATTTAAAAAAATGTTGATGTATCGTGGAATGCCTATTTGGTTGTTGTACGGAAGGAATTGCTTATAAACGGCATCTTAACGTGCGCTCCCCCCCTGGTTTTTTATCGCAGATGGCCTGAAAACGGCGGTGGGCAGCGCCGCCGTACTTGGCAAACCTTTTTTCTTATCATTTTGTAGCTCGTGCAAAATTTTCGATCAAGGTTATTTCAGGTCTAGCGACCTCATCTTCAAAAAAGTTTAGGATAGCATAAGTAAAATGAGGGCCAATCCGTCGGTCTAATATTGATATCATTTGATGTCAATTATCATCGCGTGCTACAATATTTGTTTCGGTTTTCGAGATCTATAACTAAAGGTCAGGTACGAGCCATGACCTCTGCATTGGAAATCCAGCGGTAAAATGGTTTGAGCCAACAACTTAGTTGGGAATAGAGATGCAGCGTTTATTTTGACATAATTGGGATTGTTATATCCCTGCAATTCTAATGATATGCGTTTTGACCCAATTGACCATGAACTGACCCGGGACCAGGTCAAATATTATATTTGATCTAGCAAGGTTATGCTGTACATCATTCAAGGCGGCCTGCTGCGAATATTTCAAATGTGTAGAAAGTTGTTATAGTTTCTCTACGTCAGATGCCATGATTGGAAAACCTTGATTTCCATTACACTCCTTCTCATCCTCATGATGACATGTTGTTGCCTCTGGTAACCTTAGATTTGAGCTGGGAACAATTTGTATAGAACACTTCCTTTAGAGCTTAGGTAAGGCTACCTATTCCCCTGTACCGCTTTTCACTAACTAGCATGGTTTTCGAGCCTTAGGGGAAGGGAGGGGTAGGTACGCGCCCTTCTTCCGTCAAGGCAAAGGTGGCTCAGACCCCTGTCAATGCGCGTGTTAAGTATTTAATTTTCACTTTTAAGCACATGTACATCCCGTTATGCAGACACTAAAACAGATATGGCCAAGTGCTTTAAAACTAATCGTCTGTATTCTCGTCGTCGACTTGGTGCAAAAGCGGATTTTTCCAGTATAAGAGCAAAAACATATACAAAAATTTAAAATAAAGGGGGTATTATCAACTTCTTATATGTTATCTCATTTTGAGAAACAGTCAAACGTCAAAAAAACATCAAAACCGTAAGCAATACCTTCAAAGGTTGTGACCGACCACATAGTAAAACACTTATAGGTATGTACGTGCCAAGTCTGATTTTGCAAGAACGTCGGCACAAAAAAGCGCAAAGTCAAGTGTTTGCTAGACAAGTTAAGCCTATTTTCCAGAATCCTGCGCCTCTGAAAGTGATTGTGACTCAGCGGCAGAAGGGAAGTGAGTACGATGCCTGACCTGTGACTCACAGCTCAGCCTTCCCTGGCGAACTACAGAGCGTGGAGGAGAACACAAGACATGGGCGTGGCCCTGGCCACCACCGGCGTCCCCAGTGGCAGGTACACTACCAACTCCCTGTTGCAAGGGGAGCACGTCGAAATGTCTCTTTCTTGAACATGACGAGCAATTTACGCCAGGATGCAACTAGCGATTTGCATGCCACTTTTAGATAACCATACCGCATTAAAGCGAAGATATTGAAAGACCAAGTCCGGGCCAAAGCACGAATCCTATTTGTCGCACACCGAGCAAACATACTGGAAAATAAAGCCACCAAAATATTAGACCAAATCCGATGACCAAAGTTTTAGAGCAGAGCTGAAACCCAGCGAGCATGATGTGCGAGAGCCGTTTCAGCACATCCCAGTGATTTGGTGTGGAGCCGCCGCCTGAGCCGAACTGGCTATCTAATGATACAGTGAGCAACTACACGGAAACGGAGGCTGGCAGCCAGCCTGGATACGGTACTCACACGTGTTTGGACTCCTGAACGAGGCGGCATTGGAGCGTCAGGCACAGCAGCACACCTAGCCAGCGGCAGCGGCCGTCCATCGCTGGCGACGCCGTCGCGCCGACACCGCCGGCAGGGCGGCGATCGATGGCACGCCGCCGGCCCTCTACCGGAGGCACCGACGCACCCGGCCTGACCCGGTCAGCCGGCGCCGCTCCCCCTCCCCCGCCATCCCTATGCCGGAGGCACCGACGCACCCGGCCTGACCCGGTCAGCCGGAGCCCCCCCCGGCCCCAACAGCAGGGAACAAAGTCCTTTCTCTCCGCCTGTCTAACGGGAGACCCCTGCCCGCAACGAAACTCTATAATCCAAAACTCGTCGGATTCTGGCTGCTACCTTGAGGCTTTTTCCCACTTTAACTGAAAACGGGGAATATTCACCCTTATTATATTACTATCATTAGCGTATTTGGTGCTGAAGGCGTGCCGACTGGTGAAGTCACTTTGCGCCCATTGCAATAGTAAATTAAAAGAGAAGAGTACAAAGGTCGGAAATCCCGTCAACCTGCGGGTATGTCGTCATCTACAAAACCAAAACATTTACAAAAATAACACGTCGGTGTAAAATAGTAAATAGGGCTTAATCCTAGCATCACTTGACTTCACAGGCAAGTCAAAAGATTTTATACAAGAAACCTAAACGTCTACAAAGGAGAGTAGATGACATTAAAACCAACGCTGTCCAGATAATACATTATGCCTGTGATCCCAACAGGCGCAGGGGGCGTAGCCAAGGGGGGCGGCAGGGACAGCCGCCCCCCCTCCTGAGGGCCCGAAGGTCCCCCTGAGGACACGATTCTGTAACAAACAGGGCCCTTTTTACCTATCAGGGCCCTTCTGGCGCTGTCGCAGGGGCCTTTTCGGGGCGCAGCCCCCCCTGAGCGAAATCCTGGCTACGCCCCTGAACAGACGCTTGATATTTTGAGTCACGTACAGTTATCAGATGAGAACATATTGGGCTTTAGGTGTCCTGATTTAGGGCTGCAGATCGAATGTGTAGAATCGCTCGGCAGTAACTGCTCTGTTGTCAGTATCAGGATTGATTGATTGATTATTGGGTTTTAGGGGCGCGCCAACCTGCGAGGTCATATAGCGCCCATAACACTTCTCTGCAGTCAAAGCTTATAAATTTGTCTGTCTTTAGGGAAAGTAAATTCTCGTCTACAGTGAACTAATATTTACATTAAAGAGTGATTCTTTCACATCGTAGTTATGATTCTCACTGCACGGATGCATGGTCACAGATTCAAACAGGTTTACCGCGCCGGCAGGCGCTCGGCGCGGGGCGCCGGGGCATCACTTCCGGCGCCCACCCCGCGCCAACGGACCCAGGGGCCCGGGGGCGCGGGGGCAGCCTGAACCCCGGACCCAAGCCCGACGTCTAACGGAGGCCCTCCCCGTCGCTCCGAGACTTGAAAGGCCCCGGAGCGAAAGGGAGGACCCGCCAAATCGGCGCCAGGCGCCTATCAGCGCGGTTGACTACCACAACACACGCGTTTAACCAGGATCAAATATTATCGTAAAGTCAATGTCTCTAAGATAGGACAGCACCCGTTCAACCATACTGGAGTCACGGCCGATCAATTCTAAAAGTGTGGACTCCTGCCGGTGCACGCCAAAATGTAAAGACCTGCGTCTAGCATATTCCGGGCATGAGACCAGCACGTGTCGGACCGACAGGGGCGCCGCACATCGCTGACATTGTGGTCGAGGTTCGCCGCATAACAGATATCGGTGAGTGGCCAGCGTGTGGCCAGTCCGCAATCGACACAACGCCACCTCCTCACGGCGGTTAGGCCGCAGCGAGGATGGCCACTCACCGATCTCAGGTTTGATAACTTTCAACTTGCTATTTATTATATTATTCCATTGTTCTTGCCATACACTGCGAAGGTGGGTACATATATATGGGTACAAATCTCTAGCGGGGATTCGTTGCGCACGCCTGCAGGGCCTACGGGAAGCACGTCGGGCCGCTGCGTCTGCCACTTCATTCAATTGTATTCCAACATGACTTGGGATCCAGCAGAGTGTTACATACTTTCCCAGTCTGGCAAGGCGAGTTAAGCGCAGGACAATGTTTAAAACAAGTCCATCACTTGGGTTGAAACCACTCACAGCTTGAATGCTGCTAAGGCTATCGGTGAAAATAACGTATTTCGTGGCATCACTAACTTCGATAAAGCATAGAGCCTTATCCAAGGCGGTGAGTTCAGAGGTGAAAACCGATGCAAAAGATGAAAGTGAGAAATTTCTTGTTACTGTATCCGTAACAAAAGCGCATCCCACTCCAACATCAGTTTTTGATCCGTCAGTGTAGAACGACACATGATCTGCATACTGTGCAATGTGTTCGAGCGCCAATTGTTTAAATTCAGTAGGGATAGTATCGGATTTGGTTTTCCCTGCGAGAGTCATGTCGGTTTTTGGGCAGATAAGTTCCCAAGGAGGGATGTCTGAAAGCTCGCTATGAGTCACAACACTCGGCTGGATACCACTTTCGGCCGAGAAACGTTGGACGCGTACGCCCAGTGGGATTCCTCTTTGCACGTTCACAAACAGCCGTAGCATGTTCCGCGAAAAAACTGCGTTATATGTTGGGTGTGACGGAGACTGAGCCAGCTTACAGGCGTAACGCTGCCCGAGCAGGCGCCGTCGCAATGCGAGAGGTGGTTCATTTGCTTCCACCAACAAGCTGGAGCACGGTGTTGTCCTAAACGCACCTGTGGCCACTCGGAGTGCACTATGGTGAATCGTATCTAAACAGCGTTTAGCTGATTCCGACGCAGAATCGTATACAAAACAGGCGTAATCCATCTTGGAACGAACAAGAGACCGATAGAGAATGAGAAGTGTCTTCCTGTCCGCTCCGTACGATAGACGAGATGCACATTTCAAGGCATTCAATGATTTAAAACACTTGTCACGTATATTCCTAATGTGTGCGTTGTATGTCAGCCGTTTATCAAACGTTACTCCGAGAAACTTTGCTGTCGGTTGGAAAGTGACAGTTTTACCGCGCAACGATACCATAGGTTCCGGACAGGTCCTGCGCCTGCGACAGAAATGAACACCAGCGGTTTTTTCGGTCGAAAAATATAATCCATTTTTACTACTCCAGCGTTCCAGATGGTTCACGGCCAGCTGGAGCTGACGGGAAAGTGCCGGCGTTGTTGAAGCCTTTGCCCATACTGCGATGTCGTCCACGAAAATGGATGCCTGAATGGAAGGTGGGAGTGAATGTGTGACGTCATTTATGGCCAGAGCGAAGAGGCAGATACTAGAGACGCTCCCCTGCGGAATGCCTTCTTCTTGATAAAAGGTGTTTGAGTATGTACCACCTACTCTGACACGGAACGTCCTATCAGTCAAAAAATTTTTCATAAAGAACCCCATCTGACCTCTGATACCACACTTATGCAACTTTAAAAGGATACCATGTCGCCACGCTGTATCATAAGCGGCAATGGCGTCAAAGAAGACGGCTCCCAGCTGACGCCTCTCTTTAAATGCAATTCGCACTGAGGTGTCAAGTGATACCAAGTGGTCCACCGTACTGCGGCCTCTACGAAACCCACACTGGTTGTTATTGATGATGCCCCGGCTTTCCAAATACCAAACGAGTCTTACATTCACCATTTTTTCGAACAACTTGCACATGCACGAGGTAAGCGAGATCGGCCTAAAGTGCAAAGGGTCCAATCCAGATTTACCAGGTTTAAGGATTGGTATCACTATAGCCTCCCGCCACGCCGGTATAAATTCGCCGGACTCCCACATCATATTGAATGAGGCCAGCAGTACCCTGAGTGCGCTCTGCGATAGTGCTTTAAACATATCATTGTGAATTAAATCCGGGCCCTCGGCCACAGGGTGGAGCCCACGAATGGCTGCCGCTAGCTCATGCAAGGTAAAGGGCTTATTGTATGACAGTGTGCTGGTGGTTCCAAAATGTATACTTTTCTGTTCAGCTAGGGTTTTATATCGCATAAATGAGACATCCTCCCTAACTGAACTACAGCGCTGTGCAATCGCATTTCCTATACAGTCGGCTACTTCTGTTGGATTGAATATATTCCTACCACCAATCTGCAGAGTTGGTAGTGGTGTGGAGACCGACCTACCTTCGATACGGCGGATTTGACCAAACACTTGAGACAATGGCGTAAATCGATTCAGTTTACCTACGTATTCTCTCCAACATTTTCTCTTAGCTTGTTTTATTGTGCGCCTGCAGGCGGCTCGAGATTTCCGATACATATTTAAGTTTTGCTGAGTGGAATTTCGTTTAAACTGTCTGTAAGCGCGCCGCCGCTCTCGGACAGCGTCTCGGCATTCCATGCTCCACCACGGTACCGGTGGTCGCCGAGGGTTTTTTGATGTTCGCGGTATAGAAGCATAAGCAGCGTCTCGGAGGATAGCTGTAAATTGGTCGACTGTGAACGGTGTTTGGGTTGAAAAGGTTTCCAAATAGTCATCCACGAGGGAGCTAAATAAGGACATATCAGCATTTTTCATCTTCCAACGTTGCGGTCTCGTGCCTAAAACAGATGTGTTGTCACAAGTCACTAAAACAGGGAAATGGTCACTTCCCATGGGGTCACTGCACACAGCCCAGCTAAACAGAGCAGATAGCTCTGGGCTGCAAAGGCTAAGATCCAATGCCGATTCCCGACCGGATGGAATGGTAAGATGTGTTGGTGCTCCGGTGTTTAAAATACAAAGGCTCACACCCTGGATAAAATGATCGAGGTGCCGACCCCGAGAGTTAATATCTTCACACCCCCAAGCGGTGTGGTGAGCATTAAAGTCTCCCAAGAGAAGGATGGGCGGTGGTAGCTCAGATATAAGCAAATTTAGTTCACGAGTGGGCATGTCTACCCCAGGGGGTAGGTATATAGAGCAGAGCGAAATCTGCCTTCGAGCGATATATATACGTGCTGCCACGGCTTGCAGCCGTGTTTGGAGTGATATTTGCTTTGCTGGTATATAATTATTGATTGCGAGAAGAACACCACCGTGGGCGACTGGGTTACGTTGTAAATCCTTTCGAAATATTGAAAAACCTGTAAGGGAGAATGGGATCTCAGCTGAGAGTTTAGTTTCTTGCAGGCATATAGCTGCCAGTCCCCTGGATCTCATAAAAGCCTGGAGATCCCCGGCGCTGGTGCGAATTCCACGACAGTTCCACTGCAAAAACGTGTTAATGATGGGGGTGGAAGTTAGGGTGAGCGCCTACCAGAGGAGCTACTTGCTATTTCCAGTATGGGCCTCCTGGCCCATAGGTTTTCTTTGGGGGCCCAGAGGGCGCCCCACTTTGCCTGGGTCGAGACGATGCCCCAGGCCTAGATGTCCCTATTGATGCTGCTCGGGCTTTAGAAGGTTGTGGCTGGCCTGGAGGAGTCCCGGATGCCACACGTTTGGTGGGAGATCTTCCCCTAGTGCTATCCTCCCTCCGTGACCCCTCAAACTGCCTCCTGACAGCCGCAACCGACGTCGGCGGCGGTGGGGGGAGGCGGAGGGGGCTGATTATCGGACAGAGGAGAAAAGGCAGGAGTAGAGGTAGAGGGCTCACCGTCAACAGAGATTTCAACGGGGGGCTGGACTGGGGACGGCAGTTGACGTCGCTTCCCACCCTTGCCCACCGTCGTCCAACCCTCGGTCGCTTGAGGGAGGTCAGGGTCCGGTGCCACCAAGGGCACCCTTTGCCTCGGGTGGCGGGAGTCTCAGACGGGGTGTTGGGGGCAGGAGTGGTCCCCTGCTCCCCGCCCCCACCCCCAGCCGGGGCCACAGGCGGCGGGGGAGGGGTGGGAGGGATGGGTGGAGGAGGTGCCGCCTCCGGCTGCGATGTCGGGGCGGCGGGCTGGCCAGAAATGACCAGCCCCATCCTCCCTGCCAGGCGGATAAAGTCCGCCAGGGTCAGGGAACGGATGACCTCCTCCGGGGTCATCCGCGGTGTCGCTGGCGTCCTTGAGGGCGCCGCTACGGCGGTCGCTATTCCGCCCACTGTCTCTGCATATGATCTCTGAGGGTAGGAGGTCTCATAGGCTTCCCTCGCAGCCCTAAATGGAATACGTTTCGCAACCATGATAGAAAGAATCTCCTTTTCTGTCTTCATACGTGGGCAGTTTTTATCATTTGCAGAGTGTGATCCTTTACAGTTTATGCAGTGAAGTGCTCGTGCGTCACAGTCCCTTCCGTCATGCTTGTTTGATCCACATCGCTCACACACTTTCTCTCCCTTACAAAATCTGGCTGTATGACCATAGCGTTGGCAGGAAAAGCACCGCATCGGGTTGGGAACATAGGGCCTGACCCGAATCTTCACATATCCGACATTCACGTCCGCCGGCAAATCTACACTATCAAAGGTCAGTATCACAGTGTCAGTCTCCTCGAGAATCCCTCCTACTTTTCGCCGCACTCTCCTCGCCTCCACTACACCGCTCTCCATGAGTCCATCAACTATCTCCTCATCCGGAACCCCTTTCAGATCAAAACATGTAATGACACCCTTCGAAAAATTTTTTGTCTTGTGTGGTACAATCGTGACTTTCACCTTTACTACTTTCCTCTGCTCCGCTTCTCGCTTCGTGTATCGCAGTTCTGTCGTTTCGAGTGCACGCTGTGCATCTGCTGGGCTACTGAGCTCCACCTCCAGGACGCCGTCCCGAAGGCAGCTGCACCTCATCACCTTGCCAAGTCGGTCACATGCCTCCTTGCGTTGAAACGGCGAAAGTGATGATAGGGGGCTGTCTACACCCCGAATCATTACAACACGCGGGCGGGAGGGCTTTAAAGTGGCCCTTTGAGAGCCGGCAGTTTCGTTCCCACCAACCTGAAGGGGAGGGGAGGGGAGGGGTTTGCGGTGTTGAGTGTATCCATGAAAAGTTCTTAAATTCAACCAGCCACGTGCGCCCCCCTTCCGACGAGGGTGCTACGAGGCGAGACGACGCACGGGCTGGCTATACGGGGGAGACGCCGCCGTTACAGAGGGAGGAGAGAGACTCACCAAACCCCCCTGCCCCGACGACGGTCCCCCCTTGCACCTAGCCTAGACGACCCCGGGCGGGGCCAGACACCCCACCCTCCCCGGGTGAAGTTGGGACCTCACCCGAGGAGGGAGGGGCAGCCGAGCCCCACCAAAGGCCGACAGACTTTTACAATGCTGCTACTCTTGTCGATGCCCTCAAGAGTTCCCCGCCCTTGCGGAAATCCAGACCAAAGTAGAGTGTTGCTAGAGGACGACGAACGAACACAGCGCCTCCCTCAGCTCAGCTACCAGGACTCCTTCATCCCGGGGTACGGGTCGGTGCGCAGCTCACCTTAAAAAGACGGGCGCCCTCGCACGGCCTCATCGGAGCAAGCGACTACCACCTGCTCGTCACAACTGATTCCCGGCTGGTCCAAGAGAAGCGAGCCCCCGGCCCGCAGGGCCGGCGAATGGAGGGATCCAATCGCCAGTCACACGAGCCGGAGGCCCACATACACCCAGACCATCCAGGAATCATAGGCACGTGCAAGGACGCCCATGATACTGGGATAATGTGGGTAACTGGGAAGTTATGAGTTGGAAAAGGAGGAGGGTCGGTCTGCGCTGTCCAGCCCAGACGCGCGCCGCACGCGACCGAGGTGTCCACACTCAAGACGAGCCAGAGTGCACACACCCCCGCCACCCGCGGAGACACGCCGGGCCAGACAACGCAGACAGTGGGCAGGAGGGGTGTTTAGGAGTGGACAGAAAGGATACGGGTGGAAAGACATGGAGAGATAAGGAAATAAGGAAAGAAGAGGAAAAGGAACAAGGAGTTGGTGGGATTTGAATTTAGGAAGGCCAAGAAAGGATGAGGATGGCAGTTTCGATTTGGCCTCTCGCCCGAAGACGAGGGCGAAACCCATCCTGCCAACTGGGGTCGCGGGTGTCGTCACATCCCGTGCCCAATTATCCATGTGCCGGACCAGTCAGCAGGTGCCAACAAGTCCAGCAGATGAAAATCGGTCCCCTGCGGGGCAGTATCAGGAAATTCTGACTTATATGTTAGGTCTACTCCATCAGGACAGTCCAATAGGGCAACTTGACGTCAGTATCAGGAAATTCTGACGTCAAGTTGCCCTATTGGACTGTCCTGATGGAGTAGACCTAACATATACATTGCTGGAATGCGATTGATATGTGAACTATGACAGCTAATCTCGCGTTAAGTTGCCGCATATAGATTCATCTAGCAGTGTTACATAGGGCGCGGTGTGAAACTGTTACAAAGCAATGGTATTCACCAGGGGCGCAGCCAGAGCTTTCGTATGGGGGGCACACCAACTTTGAGGGGCACCCTGGGGAAAAAAGGGCACTTTTTAACGTAACCTAAAAAACTTACTATATCTTTGTTATATCATTTTTTGGGCATCTTTGGTTCAATAAAAATGCAAAGAAATCATTGGCGGAGAAGGAAAACTCGATTAAAACCGAAAAAAGGAACAAAATATCACCAAAATGCCATGGAAGTAGCCAAAACACTACTTTTTTGGATAGATTTAAGGACAGCCAACTCATGCAAGTACTTAACATCAGCGGAGCATGTGATATCTGTTACAATGTGCAGGTTAAGGCATATTGGAGTCGAATTTTTTATGCCCACTGGTTTTGTCGTGACGAATGAACCCTGGCTGAATGCGGATTAAGTTCCTTGCCTCCCACAATCGCCGTGGGACGAGGAGTAGCATAGTGTCTTTGAAAGAACACATTTTTGCTGCCGGAAAAAATTTGGGAGATACCTTTTGAACGCGTTTATTAAGTTCCATATTCGCAAGGCTCGGTCCCAGTTAAGAGTAAATAAAAGATGAACTGGCTGGTGGTTTGGATGGGGATGGTGTGACAGGGCTGAAAATTGTGAAAACTATTTCTTCATTTAAATTAATCAGTAAAAATCCTGGTTTAGGGGACTGTGCTCTGAGCTCAGGGGCACATGCCTTTTTATCATCCCTTCCCAGAATCCACCAGTATAATAAGCAATTTATATAACCAGGGGTGTCTAGGTATCACAAGCCGTTTTAGAGATTCCTCATTCCTCGTTAGCTCCGTTTTACAAGGGGAGTTTTCATTGTGTTCTTATTCCCCATCTATTCAAGACCAGCTCTGGGGCCCCCAAGTGTGGATCAGAGGCTTCCAGAGCAACTTCCCCCATCCCCCCAGTTGTGCCTCCAGGGAATAGACTAGCTCAGTGACCCCGCCCGCAGATGATGGGAGTTGGCCTTGTGTTCTTATTATCTATCTATTCAAGATCACCCCAGGGGCCCCTGATTTAGATCAGGGCCACAGAGCAGCTCATGCTTCACCCAGGGACTAGACTAGCTCATTGGTCCCAGAGATGAGGTCATCAGACTAGCTCAATGGGCCACAGATAGGCTCATAGGGCCTTAAACTAGTTCATGAAGCCCCAGAACAGTTTAAGGCACCAGATCACTTCAGGGGCCTCAAGCCAACTTAAGGGGCTCTCACAAGCTCAGCGCCCAGACCAGCTCAGGGTACCCTCAGAACCTAGATCCGCTCTTGGGCCCCAGATCAGCTCTTGGGGCCCCAGATCAGTTCAGGAACCTCAAGTCAGGTCAGGGGGCAAGATCAAGTCAGGGGCACTAATTCAGCTCAGGAGTCCCTCACCAGCTCGGGGCCCAAGCAGTTCAAAAGCCCCAGAGGTGCTCAGGGGACACCAGATCGGCCCATAGGGCACCAGATCAGCCCAGGGGACAAACAATCAGATCAGTGGTCCCCGACCAGCTCGGGGCTCAGATCAGCTCGGGAATACCCGATCAAGTCAGGAGGCACTTAATCAGCCCAGGAGCCCCATACCATCTCAGAGGCCCTCACCAACCCCTGTGGGCCCAGCTCAGCTCAGGGCCTGGGAGCTGCTCAGGAAATCACATATTAACCCAGGAGGCCCGGGTCAGCTTAAAGGGCACCATATTAGCAATGGGGCACCAGACTAGCTCAGAGGGAATAAGATGGGCTCAGGAGACACACTGATGATTCAGCAAGCACCAGATCCACTCAGGGGGCATTAGTTGAGTTCAGGAGGCAGTATATCTGCTCAGGGTACACCAGATCGATCAGCACAAGGGGCATGTTCAAGTCATGGGCACTAAATCAGCTCAGGGATCCCTCACCAGCTCGGGGCCCAATCAGTTCAAAAGCCCCAGAGCTGCTCAGGGGAAACCAGATGCCCATAGGGCACCAGATCAGCTCCGGGCACAAACAATCAGATCAGTGGTCCCCGACCAGCTCGGGAATACCAGATCAAGTCAGGAGGCACTTAATCAGCTCAGGAGCCCCATACCATCTCAAGGGCCCTCATCAGCCTCTGTGGGCCCAGCTCAGCTCAGGGCTTTAGATCTGCTCATGAAATCACGTAAGGAGGCCCAGTTCAGCTTAAAGGGCACCAGATTAGCTCAGGGGGCACCAGACTAGCTCAGAGGGCATCAGATGGGCTCAGGAGGCACCAGATCGACTCAGGGGCATTAGTGCAGCTCAGGTGGCACCAGATAGATCCGCCAAACCAGCTCAGGGGGGGACCAGACCATGTAAGGAGACATCAATAATCAGTTGAGGGGCACCTATTCGGCTGAAGAGGCACCATATTGACTTAGGAAACAGAATCAACTTGGGGAGGCATGAGATCAGTTCGGGGGCCCGAATCAGCTCAAGGGGCACTAAATCAGCTATTAGGGCACCAAACAAGCTCGGAAGCATTAGACTAACTCAGAGAGCATTATATAGGTTCAGGAGGCACAATTATTTGCTCAGGGGGGGGCACTCGATCGACTCAGGAACACCAGATCAGCTTAGGGGGCAAGTAATTAGCTCAAGGGGCCAAGACCAGCTGAGAGGCCACGAGATGAGCTCAAGGAGCACCAGATTGGCTTCAACCGTACGATTATTGGCGACAATGAGGCATTAGGTGGACACATACTAGGTGCCCATACTCTTCCCGGGTGCTTGGAAAGGCGATAGAATGCCCTAGCTGACCGAGAAAGGTATTACGTTGTCCAACAATAGTTTCAATCGCTACATTCGGTCCAGTTACATCTAGGTTCAACGGCTAGGGCACTAAATTTTGAGCGGCACGGCCCAAATTGGGTACACCACCTGGCAATCAAAGGGCACCCCGGCAGTGATGGGGGCACGTGTCCCCTGTGCCTTCCTGGCTGCACCCCTGGACAGTACATCAACTCCGGGAGGCATTAAATAAGCTCAGGGGGCCCGGATCAGCTCAAGGGGCACCAAAACAGCTAAAAGGACACCGGGCAAGCTCGGAGACATCAAACTAACTCAGAGAGTATTTTATAGGCTCAGAAGGCACACTTATTTTCTCAGGAGGGCACCAGATTGACTACGAGGGCACCAGATCAGCTCAGAGGGCACATGATCAGCTCCAGGGGGCACCAGATGAGCTCCGCCCGTACGATGAGGCATTATCTGGAAACGGATTACGTGCCTATGCTCTTCCGGGTGCTTGGAAAGGCGACAGAATGCCCTAGCTGACCAAAAAGGCACTTAGTTGTCAAACAATAGTTGAAATCGCTAAATGCAGTCTAGTTACATCTAGGTTCAACGGCGCAGGGCACTAAATTTCGAGCGGCACGGCCCAAAGGGGGTACACCACCTGGCAATCAAAGGGCACCCGGCACCGATGGGTGCACGTGCCCCTATGCCCCCCTGGACAGTAGATAAACTCCGGGAGGCATTAAATAAGCTCAGGGGGCCCGGATCAGCTCAAGGGGCACTAAAACAGCTAAAAGGACACCAGGCAAGCTCGGAGACATCAAACTAACTCAGAGAGTATTTTATAGGCTCAGAAGGCACACTTATTTTCTCAGGAGGGCACCAGATTGACTACGAGGGCACCAGATCAGCTCAGAGGGCACATGATCAGCTCCAGGGGGCACCAGATGAGCTCCGCCCGTACGATGAGGCATTATCTGGAAACGGATTACGTGCCTATGCTCTTCCCGGGTGCTTGGAAAGGCGACAGAATGCCCTAGCTGACCAAAAAGGCACTTAGTTGTCAAACAATAGTTGAAATCGCTAAATGCAGTCTAGTTACATCTAGGTTCAACGGCGCAGGGCACTAAATTTCGAGCGGCACGGCCCAAAGGGGGTACACCACCTGGCAATCAAAAGGGCACCCGGCACCGATGGGTGCACGTGCCCCCTATGCCCCCCTGGACAGTAGATAAACTCCGGGAGGCATTAAATAAGCTCAGGGCCCCGGATCAGCTCAAGGGGCACTAAAACAGCTAATAGAGCAGCAAGCAAGCTCGGAGGCATCAGACTAACTTAGAGAGCATTGTATAGGTTCAGAAGGCACAATTATTTATTCAGGGGAGGGGGCACCAGATTGACTACGAGGGCATCAGATCAGCTCAGAAAGCACATGATCACCTCCAGGGGGCACCAGATGAGCTCCACCCGTACGATTATTGGCGACGATGAGGCATTATCTGGAAACGGATTACGTGCCTATACTCTTTCCGGGTGCTTGGAAAGGCGACAGAATGTTTAAGGTGACCAAAAAGGCACTTAATTGTCAAACAATAGTTGAAATCGCTAAATGCGACCTAGTTCCATCTAGGTTCAACGGCGTAGGGCACTAAATTTCGAGCGGCACGGCCCAAAGAGGGTACACCACCTGGCAATCAAAAGGGCACCCGGCACCGATGGGGGCACGTGCCCCCTGTGCCCCCTGGCTGCGGTCCTGGACAGTAGATAAACTACGGGAGGCATTAAATAAGTTCAGGGGCCCGGATCAGCTCAAGGGGCACTAAAACAGCTAATAGGGCACCAGGCAAGCTCGGCGGTATCAGACTAACTCAGAGAACATTATATAGATTCAGAAGGCACAATTATTTTCTCGGGGGGGGCACCAGATTGACAACGAGGGCATCAGATCAGCTCCAGGGTTCAAGACCAGCGCTCACGGGGCACCAGATGAGCTCAAGGGGCACCAGATTAGCTCTGCCCATGCGATTATTGGCGACGATGAGGCATTATCTGGAAACGGATTACGTGCCTATACTCTTCCCAGGTGCTTGGAAAGGCGACAGAATGCCCTAACTGACCAAAAAGGCACTTAATTGTCAAACAATAGTTTAAATCACTAAATGCAGTCTAGTTCCATCTGGGCTCAACGACGTAGGGCACCAAATTTCGAGCGGCACGGCCCAAAAAGGGCACACCACCTGGCAATCAAAAGGGCACCCCGGCACCGATGGGGGGGGGCACGTGCCCCTGTGCCCCCCCTGGCTGCGCCACTGGTATTCACTACTGCACCAGACTGACTCTTCCTTCTAAAACCATGTCTGCAGACCCACATATACTCACAAATGTCTCTATCGTATGCATGCGATTGTTTGAACATAAATATGAACTTATCGCTATTTCGTATAAATTTCCGGGATTCTCAAGTCCACAATTTCATCGGCGCTTGATATTTTGAATCACGTAGTTGTCAGATGGGCACACAATGGCCTTTACGTGTCCTGATTTAAGGCTGCAGAATGGGATGTGACTGGTGCCCGAGCGGTCGCGGTGTTCCGTGCGTCGCGGCGGCGCACAGTGTTCTAACGGAGCCGAAAGTGGGGACATAATTCAATAACTCAGGAAGCATGAATCCCAGATCAATAATTTTGATATCAATCGAAAGCTCTTTTCCCACAGATTATGTGGACAACATATGAATGTCAAGACCTGACCACAGCGGGCATGACTGTCAGGTATTTGACCCTAGGTCAGCAACAAAAATAACTATATTTATATATGATAATAAGGGGGCTTTGCATGGATATTCCATTTAATTTCCACTCACTTTAAGCGTATACACGCGATAAGCTTGATACTGAAGAGGTTACTTAAACCTCACTTAACACACGCATTGGAGGGGCCCTAAAGTGCCCCAACCTATTTTTCCAAAGTAGCCAGAGAACTGTTCGCCGCCGGAAAACGCTGCTCGGCCACATTTGAGAGCATTTAAGAATGCGTCGATTACTTAAGAAATTTCTAAAATCGGTCAGTAATTTTTTTACTTATAGGCCTTCACAGTCGGACCTATATGTTGAGACCGTCGCACTCGGACGGTGGCACCAGCTCGCGTGCACTGCAGATGGCGTGGTGACGTCATAACGCCATATAATCATAACAGCAATCAGATAATCATATCACCATAATATGTCAGTATTCTCCCATATGAAAGTCAATGTCAAGGTCAACCGTCTCATGTCAAGGTCATTGCCCGCAGTATTCCGGTCAGGCATTACTCAGTGGCATTACTCAGTATGGCGTATGTTATGCTATGACTTTATAGTTAAGGCTGCTCAGGGTCATGGTCACAGGTCAAGGTCAAACTTTTTCAAGGTCAAACCCTCATTTCCCGCCAAAGACTGCTATACTTTCGGTTATATTGTATATAGCCAACCCCCTACCCTTTGGTGCGCTGCTGAATGTAACATGAACATGAAATTGATCACATTCAACGGTGATATGTTTGTTCATACACCAGCACAATGGTATCAGATTCCTACAGAATAAATACGAAACCTTGGAACCGTAAATAATTATGCCCATGACCGGAAGGAATTTTTTACGGAATTGGCGTTGCGTCGATCGCATAAAATTATTTTTCCAATGAACCTGCCTCACGTTTCATGTCACCCTGTGTGTACTTACTTACTTGGTAAAAGTCAGTAAAAAAACTACGAGGGTGAATAAATGACATTGAATTCGATGCTGTTTAAAAATTTTGATATTGTTGCCACATCGACTAACGGCGAGTGACGGCGAGAGAATTAACCACGGTCTGCTAACTTCTCTCGCCGTCAGTCGCCGTCAGTCGATGTGGCAACAATATCAGCATTTTCGAAGAGCATCGCATTCAATGACATTTATTAACCCTCGTAGTTTTTCCTCACTTCATTTATGCAGCAGATAGACACATGTGATTATACGACAGGCTTAGCACTTTTTAGGTGTAACTTTTCTTTTAAACACCTGACCTGTTGCAACCCCCACATATACTTTACTTAGTGTTATGGGCACCATATGACCCAGCTACCGGTATACACAATAAAAAACCAGCAATGATGATGATGAGCCGCTCGTTCTCTTTTTCAATGAATTTCCCAAGACCAAATACCGTATCAGCTACGAGCAGGTTTACCAGCGTTTCTATGCTAATTCGCACCTCCATGTTCACAGCATCCAGTTCGAAACTCAAGTGACGATAAAAAGAGCATTTAACAAGTGCGTGTGCGAGCTGTAAGACTCTATTCCCTGATGTAATTTGAAGTGAACTTTGCAAACGAGGAAGTGTTAATTTGTGTATCTCTGTTCTCACCCCATCGTGAGGTCGGACAATGGCCAGTATAAATGCTGGCTGCGATTCTAAGAATGGTTACTGGGCATGCAAGTGTAATGAGACATCAATTGAAAGCTTGGTTTTCCCGTACTGTAACCCTTGCACTTTTTCACAATTATTGGGCGAAGACGTCAACGACAGTAGGTTAAAAGTCCAGTCGACAAACAATGTCAACAACAAGTGCTCATTCAACTCATTGTAACCAATGCACTGCATTTTCGCAGTGTCCCGGCCCACCTACCTCCAAGCCTCCAGGCATATCTCGCCGACAGCCGCCGCCCCCGACCGGCACGCGCGCGACATGTCTTTATATGGCCGTCCTGGCCGTCCCTGTGCTTTGTGAGACGTTAAACTTTGGCTTCTAAATTATCCCCTCATTGTGAGAGTTGCTCGTTCGGGTGGTGGGGTCGGGGTCTCCGTGACAAGTCACTTGAGGACTTTAGTGAGACTTCGACTCCAGCAGCTGTACTGGGAACAAGTTGGACAAAATTTATATAAAAATATATATAGATATGACAGGAGTGTAATTTTCCCAAAATCTTTGGGGGTGCTCAGCCGGTGGGGGTCGACACCCCATAGGGGTGGCGGCGTTGGGGGGGGCGGCACCCCTTCATTGCACCAAATCTGTTATTCATCGCTTTTTGCGCATTTTACAGCACAGAGAACATTTTATTTTAATGGGCAGGTATTCTACAGCTTTTGCCAAACGTGTTTGCTTTTTAGGCGACATCCCAAAGCCACATACACGTCTTAAAATAATTCAATCTGAGCTTTAAATATTTCCACGATCAGGGGCGCAGCCAGAGCTTTGGCATGGGAGAGCACACCACCTTTGAGGGGCACCCCGGGAGAGAAAGGGCACTTTTAACGTAACCTAAAAACTTACAATATCTTAGTTAATATTAACTTTTGGGTACCTTTGGTCCAAGAAAATGCAAATCAAGCATTGCCAGAGAAGGAAAACTGAAGTAAAACCAGAAAAAGAAAAGTGTCACCGAAATCCCAAGAAAATAGCCAGAGCACGACTTTTTGGGATAGATTTAAAGGGAATGTGGCACCTTGATCGAATCCTGGAATTTAGTGTGATTAGGCATACTTTTAGTAAAAAATAATGAAACCACTCATGATTTCTCTGAAAAATGTACAATAAGCTCAATATTTGGTTTTTAAAAATACTCCTCTAGAAAAAGAAATAAATATCAGACTGTGGATGATGTCACGATCTGGCAACCACTACCATACTTGAAACGCTTCAAGAGCTTCGATTGGCTCATGCTCATCGTGACGTCAGCATATGTCGTCACACCAGTAGCTCACAACAATGGCCGCCGGCGACGGGGGCTGAGGGGGGCTGGTGTCAGGTAGGTTTTAGCTTTTGTCTACGGAAATATCAAGTTCCAAGACAAATGAAATATAAAGTACCGGGTTTTCCGACCTGCTTTACAACTTGGCTATCTCAGTTAAAATCACATTGTGAAGGTGCCACATTCCCTTTAAGGACAAATGAGTCAACTCCTGCAATTACTTGACATCAGAGAAATCAGCGGAGCCTGTGATACCTGTCAAAATGTGCAAGATAAGACATATTGGAGTCCAAATTAATTTGTTATGCCCACTGGTTTTGTCGTGACGAGTGAGCCCTGGTTGAACGCGGATTACGTTCCCCGGCTCCCACAATGGCCGTGGGGACGCCCAAGCCAGGGGGCGGCAGTGATGAACCAGGGGCGGCAGCGATGAGTCGGGGTGGCGCGCATTTAGATCAAAATATGCCAGGGACAGCGATGAGCCAGAGACAGCATGAATTAGGGCGCCAGTGATAAACCAGGGGCGGTAGTGATCAGCCGTGAGACGGTCCATCATCATATTTGAGGTTTTAGAGCGCGCCGATATCTGGGGTCATACGGCGCACATCACACTAATAAAATACACAAATAGGACATTTCCGCACGAATTTTCACAAGTCAGGTGGCAAAACAGGTTAGGTTGTGAAAGTTGTATCAGAAGATTACACAAAACACATAAAAGATGAAATGAAATACAAATACTGAAAAATGACACAGACAATTTCACACGGTATACTAAAGTCAGAGACTATAGGTAACAGTAAACTCGACGTTATGTAAAACCTGAAAGACTACTAGGATGAATATATGACATTAAAACTAACGCTCCTCAGATATAACATGATGTTAGTGATATCCACAGAAGGATGCTCCCCTAGAACGTTCACCGCCCAAATATCCCCAGGATACTCACTGCCCCGGGAGACGGCAGTGATGAACCAGGGGCGGCAGTTATCAGTCAAGGGCGGAAGTTATCAGCCAGGGGGCCGCAGTTATCAACAAGGGGCGGCAGTGATCATTCAGGGGCCGCAGTTATCAACCAAGGTGTGGCAGTGATCAGCCTGGGCCGCCAGTTAGCAGCCAAGGGGCGGAATTTATCAGTCAAGCGACGGAAGCTATCACCCAGGGGCAGCAGTTATCAGCCAAGGGGTGACACTTATCAATCCGCCGGGGGCGGCAGCTATCAGCCAAAGGGCCGGCTGTTTTCAGTCAGGGGGCGGCAATGATCAGCCAGGGGGCGGTAGTGATCAGCCAGGGGCGGCAGTGATCAGTCAAGGACGGAAGTTATCAGGCAGGGGGCGGTAGGGATCTGCCAGGGGGCGGCAGTTATCAGCCAAGAGCCGACAGTTTTCAGTCAGGGGCGAGAATGATCAGCCAGGGGCGGTAGCGGTCAGCCAGGGGCGGCAGTTAGCAGCCAAGGGGCGGCAATAATCAGCCAGGGGGCGGCAGTTAGCATCCAAGGGTCGGCAGTTGTCAGTCAAGGGGCAGCAGTGATCAGCCAGAGGCGGCAGTTATCAGCCAAGAGCCGGCAGTTTTCAGTTAGAGGACGGCAATGATCGTCCAGGGGGCGGCAGTTATCCGCCAGGGGCGGCAATGATCAGTCAGGGGGCGGCAGTAATCATTCAGGGGCGGCAATGATCAGCCAAGGGATGGCAGTTATCAGTCAGGGGGCGGCAGTGATCAGCCAGGGGGCGGTAGTGATCAGTCAGGGGGCGGCAGTTATCAGTCAGTGGGCGGCATTGATCTGCCAGGGGGCGGAAGTTATCCGCCAGGGGCGGCAGTCATCCGCCAGGGGCGGCAGTGAGCAATCAAGGGGCGGCAGATATCAGTCAGTGGGCGGCAATGATCAGCCAGGGGGCGGCAGTGATCAGCCAGGGGCGGCAGTGGTGAACAAGGGGCGGCAGTGATCAGCCGGGGGCGGCAAAGCTGATTCGGTGGGCGACAGTGACTTACCAAGAGGGGTAAGTATATGGGTGTTAAAATAAACCGGAGTGTTTAGCCAGGGGCGGCAGTGCTAAACCAAGGGTATCAGTGATCAGCCAGCTGATCAGTGATGAACAAAATGCGGCAGTAACCATCCGGAGGCGGGTGGCGGCAGTGATTACTTGCTGGCGACAGTGATCGGGCGGGGGCGGCAGTGATGTCGCGTCATAAATCAGGGGGAAATGATAAGTCAGGTGGCATTGATCAGCTAGAGGCGGAACCAATCAGAGTGGAAGCAATGAATACGGGACGGGAAAAACTTGTGAGGGGCGGCACGAATCAAGGTGGCAGTAAAGAGATAGGGTGACACTCTTCAGGGTAGCGGTGATAAGCCAGGGGCAGCACATGTATTGGGGGTGCTCAGCACATGATTGGGGGTGCTCGATTTAGGATTGGGGTGCTCGGGCACCCCCAAAGAGATAGAAAATTACACCCCTGTATATATGTCGCCACCACCACTTCCGCAGCGTGACGCAGCTGAAACTTGCAGGACAGGTAGATGAAACATCTTGCCATAGTTAAAAAGTGGTCTTATGGTGGGGCAGGCGACAAAATTTTTTGTGTGCTTATCGACAATTGACATAGTCTCAAAATGCATGTGGAATGTATATGGTACAATTTTGTTATCTAAATTTAATTATATCAATCACTGGAGAAAACTGTTTGCAAAATCGCACTCTTCATGCCTTAAGCTTTCTAATGAGCCCTAATTTGTCTCATCTTGTACGTTTTCTTACCCTACAAAACAGTACCGAAAATGAGCATTGCTCTTGGCCTTTGTCGTGTTGTGTGGCGAGGGATTCAAAGGCAGCAGTTTGATGCCTTGTCGCGTCGACTTCAAAGGCCTCACATTTCTCTATTTTACATTTTCTGACACTCTGATCATTTCGGTACTAGTTGCAAACATCAAAATCAGTTTTGAAAATAGTCAGAAATTCGAATAACGCCCCTATTTTGGCCTCCCTTAGAACACTGGGGCGTGTCGTCCTCGCTGGCGGCGGGGCGGTCCGTGGGGGGAGCCGCCAGTCCGTTGGCGGTGGGGGCACCGCAGCTGGCGGGTTGTGGTTCTCCTGCTGGCCGGCCGGCCGCTAAGGAGCGACGTCTACCGGGCCTGTGGTTCGCACTTCGCAGGATATGATGTGGGTTGGACCTGGGGTGGAGATCCTGACGTGTTTCCGAACCGCTTCTCCATGTCTGATCCTATTATCACTGGTCAACAGCCAAAATGGATCCGGCACGTGAACACCTGTTTCTGCCTATTTCGATGCCGCTGATTTCAAATTTAGTAACCGTTTTTTGCCATCGGACCTGGTTTCTTCTCCAGAGCATACCTGTTGTATAACCCCTACACTTTCCACACACTGTCATCAGCCTAGCCTTTTGTGGAAAAATATAGATCAAGGATGTCGAAAATCCAGATTATCTGCACCCAGACAATGCAGCTTATTGGTATACATGTGAATTTATTGCAACGAAAGACTACCCCGCATTCAAGTGCATGAAAATTGTGCATTGAACAAGGTTTGCGCTCGGTCGCACAAGCTCACCGGCATTGTAGACCGAGAGGTGACGTCGCAACATCATATGATGATGATTTTATGTAAGAGTCACCTCCCTTGAAGATCGAGTCTAAGTAAAAAGTCGCAGGTTAAGGTCATACCACCATTTCAAGGTTATTGACCCTAGTGCCTTTGGTCGGATGATGCCGCCTAATATGATGTATATCATGCTATGACGTCCTACGCTAGGTCACTCAATCTTGAGCTTAAAGTCGCAGGTTCAAGACAAAGGTCATAGGTCAAGGTCAAACCTTATTTTCCGCCCGACGGTTGCCATAGTGCTAGTTGCAGTACACGTTATAGCCAAAATGCAATATTTTGACGTCAAAGGTCAATGGCCTTGAACGGCCTTGGCCTAAAAGTTTCAGAGAACATTGCCTCAAACCATTCCTCTGGTACTTTAGGCCACTTTCTCTCCATATCTGGCTTTTCATCGCATAATCACAGCATTTCCCAATGGCTACCCTGCACATACAAAATTTGACCTATATGGGCTCGTTTTACCTTGAAGACCTAGGTCTATGAAAATCGGGCTTAAGGTAGAATACCCTAGCCTCCACAAAACCTAAACGTTCATTTTCCTTGACCTCTTGGGTTTTGCACTGTCGATGTCACTGATGCCAAGAAGGCTTGTACAAAGACGACACACAGACATACTGAATCTCAAAATTCTGATCTGATACGGCATTTCTGCTGCCATATTCGTGTTCAGCGCTACAAATTACCCTATAAACGGACTATTTTATATTGGATCCACGACAAAAGTTAAATTTTGTTGACCAGTCTTATCAACGCTGTGGGATATTTCGGGGTTTTGATGTCACATTTTTAGTCTACCATTGACTCGTAATGAGTTTTTGATGGACGGGGTGGGTGCAATTGGTGGATCAGCAGCGGGAATGCCAATGATTGTCCGTGTTATTCGTACAATGGCCCGTCGGCGATCGACGTCCTCGACTGACCCTGGTGCTCATGATGCCAAGCAGCCTTTTTAGTTAATTAATGGATGGTGGGAGCCGCTACTGGGGGACACGGCGATATGGCTGTCATTCCGCTCGTCTTTTTAACGGGTTTTTTATGCTATGTGTGTGTGTGTGTAAAATACACGTGTTGATTGGTTGAAAAAATGCTCCCCCAGGAGCGAATCTAGTGCAGGAGACCCCGTAGATAAATAAGTCCTCTCTATCTCAAAGTCCCGACATTCCACCAGGACATATTTCGCGATGAGTATATCGCCAGAACGCGGGCACTCTTTCGGGACACGACTAGCTAAAATACAGTTGTGCGTAACGTCGGTGTGTCCAGGGGCGCAGCCTGAGCTTTGGTACGGGGGCACACCAACTTTGAAGGGCACCCCGGGGAAAAAGGGCACTTTTTAACGTAACCTAAAAAAACTTACTATATCTTTGATTATATCATTTTTTGGGCATCTTTGGTTCAATATTTATTATGCTTTCTTAAGTTACTTTCTTTTTCCTAGCAGGGCGTGTCGCGACTTGTAATATTTTATGTTCTGGTGGCGTTAACGTAAGGGTACTGTTGTCGTTGGGATCGTGAAGGGGGCACGCCTGGCTACCCGTTTAAATGGGTGGCGGACCTTTTCTAGCAATAGAATTGCATGAAATTTCTTTAAGAAAAAATAAAATAAAAAAATGCAAATCAAGCATTGACGGAAAAGGAAAACTTGATTAAAACGGAAAAATTATCACCAAAATTTCATGGAAGTAGCCAAAACACGATTGTTTTTTATAGATTTAAGGGCAAATCAGCCAACTCATGCAAATACTTAACATCAGAGAAATCAGTGGAGCCAGTGATATATGGTACCATGTGCAAGTTAAGAAATATTGGAGTCGAAAATTCATTTGTTATGCCCACTGGTTTTGTTGTGACGAGCCCTGGTTGAACGCGGATTCACAATCCACCAGTATAATAAGTAATTTATATAACAAGGGGTGCCTAGGCATCACAAGCCGTTTTAGAGATTCCTCATTCCTTGTTAGCCCCGTTTTACAAGGGGAATTTCCATCGTGTTCTTATTCCCCATCTATTCAAGACAAGCTCTGGGGCCCCCAAGTGTGGATCAGAGGCCTCCAGAGCAGCTTCCCCCATCCTCCCAGTTGTGCCTCCAGGGACTAGACCAGCTCAGTGACCCCGCACCGACAAGATGGGAGCTGGCCTTGTGTTCTTATTATCTGTCTATTCAAGACCACCTCAGGGGCCCCTGACGTAGATCAGGGCCCCAGAGCAGCTCATGCTTCACCCAGGGACTAGACAAGCTCATTGGACCCATTCCTCTGGGCCCCCAGGGCTCATCTGGGCCCCTCAGAACCAAAATCCGCTCTTGGGCCCCAGATCAGCTCTTGGGGCCGAGGGGGCGGACCGCGGGGTTTAAAGCACCCAAAACCTTGGATAGCCATATACCCATTTTATAATATTATTGGGGCCGCAGATCAGTTCAGGGGCCTCAAGTCAGGTCAGGGGGCAAGATCAAGTCAGGGGCACTAAATCAGCTCAGTGATCCCTAACCAGCTCGGGGGACACCAGATCGGCCCATAGGGCACCAGATCAGCTTGGAACAAACAATCAGATCAGTGGTCCCCGACCAGCTCGGGGCCCAGATCAGCTCGGGAATACCAGATCAAGTCAGGAGGCACTTAATCAGCTCAGGAGCCCCATACTATCTCAGGGGCGCTCACCAACCCATGTGAGCCCAGCTCAGCTCAGGGCCTGGGAGCTGCTCAGGAAATCACGTAATCAATCCAGGAGGCCCGGGTCAGCTTAAAGGGCACCAGATTAGCTCAGGGGGCACCAGACTAGCTCAGAGGGCATCAGATGGACTCAGGAGGCACCAGATCGACTCAGGGGTATTACTGCAGCTCAGGTGGCACCAGATCAATCCGCTCGGGGGCCCAGATCAGCTCCCAGCCCCCCCCAGGCTAGGCAGGGGCCTGAATCAGCTCAGGGAACAACATAACAGCTCAGGGGACACAATATGGGCTCAGGGTGCACTAAACCAGCTCAGAGGGCACCAGACCATCTAAGGAGACATTAATAATCAGCTGAAGGGGCACCTAATCAGCTGAAGAGGCACCATATTGACTTAGGAGACAGTAGATCAACTTGGGGAGGCGTGAGATCAGTTCGGGGGCCCGAATCAGCTCCAGGGGCACTAAATCTAACTCAGAGGGCAGTATATAGGTTCAGGAGGCACAATTGTTTGCTCAGTGGGGCACTCGATTGACTCGGGGCACCAGATCAGCTTAGAGGGCAAATAATCAGCTCAAGGGGCCAAGACCAGCTGAGAGGCCACGAGATGAGCTCAAGGGGCACCAGAATAGCTTTAACCGTACGATTATTGGCGACGATGAGGCATTAGGCGGACACCCACTAGGTGCCCATACTCTTCCCGGGTGCTTGTAAAGGCGACAGAATGCCCTAGCCAAGGGCGTAGCCAAGGGGGGGCGGCTAGGGCGGCTGCCCCTCCCCTGAGGGCCCGGAGAGCCCCTGAGGATATCGGCCGCGCGAAGCGCGGCCCACTTGCACTATGCTCTGGGGCGAAATGTGGGACTTCATCATCATCATGTTTGGGGATTAGGGGCGCACCGACATCGTAGGTGATACGGCGCCCAAAACAATGAATTAAGAAAGACACAGCGTGGTATTACTCGGTTCAGTCAGAGTTAAAATGGCAGGGAGAGACAGATAAAAACAAACAAGTCGATGGTAAGACGAGTCACGGAGTCAGAGATACCAGCTATCCGTGCATTTCAGGGACGGCTACATCCGGGAGAGTAAATAACATTGAAGTTAGCCTTGTTCAGGAATAAGACAATATTGGAAGTGTCAATAGTGCGGAATTCTCCCAGCAAATCCTCCAGTGAAGGGGCACCCGGCAGATATCGCGCCCTCTCAACCTCGTAGTCGCGACAATCCACCAACACGTGTGTCACCGTGAGTCGCCCGTCGCAGCGCGGGCACGCCGGCGGGCCATCACCGCAGAGGAGGTACGAGTGTGTCGCATGAGTGTGCCCTATGCGCAGCCTGGTGAGAATCGCCTCCTCTCTCCTACATTGTGCACTGGCCGACGACCACACCCCTAATTTGGGCTTCAGCAGCCGCAGCTTACTGCCCTTAGGGTCGCTATCCCATGAGCGCTGCCACAAATAGCGAACGTATTCACGGATTTTTGGAAAGAAATCCGAAAATGGAATGCCTAGGCCGGTTGGCACCCGACCCTGAGCCGCTACCTTGGCACATTCGTCGGCGCGCTCGTTGCCAGGTATACCTACATGGTTTGGCACCAGAGTAGTGCGTTTCAGAATTTTCTTGAGTCGACTCAACTCAACTCATGTGCTGAGAGTGGTCGACTCAACTCTGACTCAACTCATTTTCAAGAGTTCAGTGAGCCGACTCAACTCTGACTCCATGCTAAATCACCCCGACTCAACTCCGACTCAACTCAACTCAAACTTCGACTCGGTTTCAAAATATATAAATAAATTATAAATAATAGCAAATTAATAAACCACTGAAAGACAAGCTGTAGAGAAAGTCTTACAGGAAAATGAAGATTAATGTATGGTAGATAAATTAATTAAAACATTACAAATTAATTATAGCCAGGAGCCATGGATATCTTTTTTAATCTTCCAGACTGCCACTGCCAGGTAAAGCTGCCACACCCACACCATGTTGCAATGATTTCTGAAAGAAGCCTTGCATGTATAACCAGGTGCATGGAATGGAAAGGAACTTAAATGGGCTAAGATTACAACCAAATAGGGAAATAATTGCACCTCCATACTACCAGAAAAAGGTCCAAGCTAAAAAAAACATGATCTAAACTGTATTTTCAGGAATGATAAGGGTAATGCTTTTTGTTTCTGTTAAAGAACGATGCTAGATAATTATACTAAATGAAACATTCCTATGCTATGAGCTGAACCAAAATCTAAGCTATAATTACTAGAGTACCTAGTTGCAATTGCAAATTCTAAGAACTACAGCAAAACCTAGGAAATAGTATACCATATCAGCATATGATATAGGACAATAGAAATGGAAATTTTATCATCGTGTTGCATTAAATACATAGATATTTTTAAACCCAAAACAATTTTCAGCTTGAAAACCTTCTCAATACAGCAAGCACGTACCACCTACCTATCGCACTTCAAAATGGAAGCAGTTTGATAATTGCCAATGTATACGGCTTTCCAAATAAAATACGGACGACGATCAGACACAACCAGTAGCAAGAAATAATTTGTCTGATTCGCGCAATAATAGTATTTCAATGTTTTGTCAAATCAGAGTCCAGACTTTTCTATGCTAACAGTAAGAACTGCTTTTAATAGGTTAAAGCAGCAGCTGGAGACGGCGCATTTAAGACAAAAGTAACAATTTCAGATGCAGTTTAGAAATAATCACATAACTTTGTTAATTATCACGTGACTTCTACAATGTTTTGCCCTGAAGCTACTTTAGCTTGAGCCTATCCTTGATTAGATTTTTTCTTCAAAGGCAGCAATGGCGCACTCTCTTACCTGTGGCTATTCTTTTATATTGGAGTGGTGGTGGAACGTTTGGGTGTATAACTGTGAGTGGTGGTTGAAAAGGAGTATATTGATGATGAAGATTTTTTTAGATATTTTAAATGCATTTCGCAGTGCATTATACCTCTTAAAATGTTTAAAACAAGGCCAAAGATAGGAGCCTGTTTAATTTTTCGAGAACATGTATTATTTGTGCAAAGGGATTTCTTCAGACCAAACGAGCCTTTAAAATAAGCAATTGAACCGTATAATTAATTTGATATATTGAAAGCAATTAAAACTTTGATTGAAACAATTAAAACACTGGAGGAAAAGGTATTCAAAGGAGGTTTCCAAAATGTGGGCAAATTCAAACTTATTCAACATATTTGCATACTGAGTCAACTTCGATTGTCAACTCATTTGACTCGCTGTCTTCACAACTCAACTCAACTCAACTCATTGACGTGGTGTGAACCGACTCAGCTCAACTCAACTCACCTGTCTAATTTTCGACTCGACTAAACTCAACTCTGAGTCGAATGAGTCGAAATTTGAGTTAAACTCCGACTCCGACTCGTGAGTCGCACAACTCTGCTTGGCACCCAGGCTATGATGACAATTTTACCCTGTATAACACCCACATTACACCTAATAACCCTAATAACACCCCCATAAGAAACGATGGTACTGAAGATATCTTTCCTAAAAGTCTGATAATAACGGATGTTAACAGCCGCCCCAGGAGACAGTTTTGTCTCCTGCAGACAAAAAATATAGGGTTTTTGATCAGATAAAATGTGCTGCAGGTCGCTAAAATTAGCACGTATGCCCCGACAATTCCATGGGATAATGGACATTACTGAAATAAAAAAGAAACGGGCTTACTAAGCAGATGTGCCGACCTAACCCTTCCAGGAAGGGGCCAGTGCCCCCGGAAGGAACCTTGGCTGGTGCTGCGAAGGTCCCACCGAACCGGTTACGTACCGGACCGCGGCCTCGTCCGCTTTCTAGCGAGGTACCGCGGGCTCGCGAGGTCTGAGGGTGGTCGGGAGGGCTCCCTGCCGGTCGTTTAACTGGGGACCTACCCCGCGAAGCAGCTTCAAAGTTCTTTCTGACCGCTGCCACCGTCGATGAAGGAGTCTGGGCGATAGGTGTTGGCGGTGGCTCAGTCTCTGATCGGGCCTGTGGCGGCGACATTGCTGCAGTTGGGGGCGCTGATTCAGCGCCACAAACGGGTGGTTTGATGGGAGGCCGCATGCGGCGCCTCCCCGCGAGGGAGGGCTTGCCTCCTCGTCCGACGACTGTCCAGCCGTCTGACCCTTCAGGGTCGGGGTGAGCTGAGGCTGAACCCTGCTCACACTCTGCCCCAGCGCTAGGCGTTGGAGGTGGGGGCTGGGGGCGGGGGTGGCCCCGCAAAGCCCCGCTCCTCCATCAGTGGGGACAAACCCCCGCCTTCCAGCCTCAGCAGGAGCCAGAGGCGAAGAGATGGAAAGGGGAGCGTCGTTGCGCTCCCGCCCCCGTCCGTCAGTGAGGGGGCCGCGGAGGAGGTGCCGCCTCCCGCTCAGGTGCCGGGGCGGCGGGCTGGCGTGTGAACACCAGCCCCATCTTCCCCGCCAGGCGGACAAAGTCGGCCACGGTTAGGGAACGGATGACCCCCTCCGCGTTCATCCTTGTGGGGTTCGGTATGCCTGTAGAGGTTACCTGGGCGTAACTCTTCCGCAGGTGGGACGCCTCGTATGCTTCCCGGGCCTCGCGAAAACTGATCTGTTGTGTGGTCTTGATTGACAGTATTTCTTTCTCCCTCAGGAGCTCTGGGCATGAGCGGTCTGCTACCTGGTGTGAGCCTCCGCAGTTAGCACACTTCAGTGTTTCGGCATCACACTCAGCGGTGCTGTGGTGTGCGGATGAACATTTTCCACAAATACGCTTGCCTTTGCAGGATCGAGCAATGTGGCCATACTTTTGGCACATGAAACATCGCATGGGGCTTGGCACGAAAGGCCTCACCCCAACCCGTGAGTATCCCACAAATATGTGCTTCGGTAATTCATCTGTGTCAAAGGTAAGTATCAATGTGTCTGTGTCTAGCATTATTTCTCCACTTTCCTTCGAATCCTATGCACCTCTATAACTCCGAAGTCCTCAAGTCCTTCCACGATCTCTTCCTCAGACAGTCCTCTAAGCTCCTAACTACTGACCACGCCCTTCCTAAAGTTCTTTGTTCTGTGTGCCTTTACCGAGATTGCGATTTTACAAGTCTTTTTGGTTCCGCCTTCCTTCCTACTAAATGATAGTTCAGAGACTAAGAGTGCACGCTCAGCATCCTTTGTGTGCGCAAATTCTACCTCCAAAGACCCGTCGCGTAGTTTTTGACATCTTTCTATTTTCCCTAGATTATCAAGTGCCTCCTTTCGTTTGAAGGGTGATAGACATGCCAGCGATGTGTCCAGTCCTCGCATTACTAGGACACGAGGACAGGACGGTTGAGAGATGGTTTTTCGCGAACTAGGTGGCAGTGTCCGCGCAGTCCCTTCCCCTCTAGGGGATTGGGAGTTGTCAGCCTCCTGCTGGAGGTGGTGAGAGGGGTTTGTGGAGTTTGAAGAGTCCATAGGAAGATCATAAGGTTCCACCAGCCACGTGCGCCCACCTACCGACGAGGGTGCTACGAGGCCAGACGACGCACGAGCTGGCTATACGGGGGAGACGCCACCGTTACAGAGGGGGAGAGAGACTCACCAACCCCCCTGCCCCGACGACGGTCCCCCCTTGCACCTACCCTGGACGGCCCCGGGCGGGCGCGGACACCCCTCCCTCCCCGGGTGAAGTTGGGACCTCACCAGAGGAGGGAGGGGCAGCTGAGCCCCACCAAAAGCCAACAGACTTTTACAATGCTGCTTCTCTTGTCGATGCCTTCAAGAGTTCCCCGCCCTTGCGGAAATCCAGACCAAAGTAGAGTGTTGCTGGAGGCACGCGAACCGACACAGCGCATACCTCAGCTCAGCTACCAGGACTCCTTCATCCCGGGGTACGGGTCGGTGCGCAGCTCACCTTAAAAAGACAGGCGCCCCCACACGGCCTCATCGGAGCAGGCGACTACCACCTGCTCGTCACAACTGATTCCCGGCTGGTCCGAGAGAAGCGAGCCCCCAGCCCGCAGGGCCGGCGATTAGAGGGATCCAATCGTCAGCCACACGACCCGGAGGCCCACGTCCACCCAGACCATCCAGGAATTATAGGCACGTGCGGGGACGCCCATGACACTGGGAAAGAGTGGATAACTGGGAAGTGATGAGTTTGGAAAGGAAGCGGGTCGGTCTGCGCTGTCTAGCCCAGCCGCGCGCCGCACGCGACCGAGGTGTCCACACTCAAGACGAGCAAGAGTGCACACATCCCCGCCACCCGCGGAGACACGCCGGGCCAGACATCGCAGACAGTGGATAGGAGGGGTATTTAGGAGTGGACAGAAAGGATACTGGTGGAAAGGCATGGACAGACAAGGAAATAAGGAAAGAAGAGTAAAATGATCAAGGAGTTTGTGGGATTTGAAGTTAGGAGGGCTAAGAAAGGATGAGGATGGCAGTCTTGATTTGGCTCATGACCCGATAGCGGTAGGCGAAACCCATCCTGCCAACTGGGGTCGCAGGTGTCGTCACATCCCGTACCCAATTATCCATGTGCCGGACCAGCCAGCAGGTGCCAACAAGTCCGGCAGATGAAAATCGGTCCCCCGCGGGAAAATGTGGGACTTCATACCAGACAGGGCCCTCTTAAGCCATCTCCAGCACTCTATTCTGTGACAATTAGGGCTGTTTTTGCCCATCAAAACCGTCAGTAAAAAGGTATCCTTTGAACCCCTGGTGGTCAGGGCCCCTATCCAAAGTAGGACCCATTTTGGTCAGATAGACCCTGTTTAATCGATAAAGCCAAGATGGCTAGCGGGACTATTTGGGCAAAGGGGCCCAATGCGATTCGCAGGCTGTCAGATCCCGGTCTATAGCCGCCAGGAACCTGTCTGACCAGCTGGGTCCTCTTTCAGTGAGGAGGCTGTGTGGCTAGTAGGGACCATTTTAGTCCACAGGGCCCAGTCTGACAGTCGTTTTCTGGAGGATAACTCACTGCATCAATGTATTGACACACCTACTTACCGCCCATCCGGATCCTGTCTGGATGTAATTATAGTACGCGACTCAGGATTAATAACTCGTTCTGGTACAAAGTTTTGTCATTACAGTCCGCATAAATTTATTCGTGCCCAGCTTACAGTGTCTAGGTGCCGTCCGAAACCTGCCGTAATAAAGACACGCTGTCTGCGTAGGATTGATTCCACTGCCTTCAACCAGGATTTGATGTGTGTTGATTGGTCGGAAGTTTTTGCTCTAAACAAGTTAGCGGAAAAGTGGAATGTATTTCTACATAATTTAGTAACTGTACTTGATTGCCACGCCCCGATTAGGAGTGTCCGAATACGCAACCCGAGTGCACCTGTTGTATCGGGGCCAACCCTCGATTTGATGGCTCGCCGCAGAGCGGCGTTAGCAGTCGGCAGTCACCGCTCTCAGGTATATGGTGAACTTAATCGGTAGGTGAAGGCAGCGATACGATGCGACACGCGCGACGATGTGCAAAGGCGGTTACAGGAGGAGGGTCGTAGAGGTATATGGAGGTGTTTTGATAGGGTGATTGGTAGCAAGAGATGTGGGGATAGGGTGACGCCAGACGCAACAGCTGATGACTTAAACCAGTTTTTTTGTCGGTGTCGGCCCACGGGTGGCGGCTGAGGTAGCTGCTATGGGAGCAGTCCCGTCAGTGGCATGTCGGTTACCGCGCGTGGGTGCTTGCGCTCTCACTTTGCGTGTTATCACCCTAGATAAGTTGCGAGCCATTGTGTTTAGCAAAGGCTCCTCCACCTCATGTGCCAGCGATGGCATAAGTATGCACATCGTCCGCCTCATTTTCGAATCCCAGGGTCTGGCACTTTTCCACTTGATCAACAGCTCCATCCTCACCAATGAAATCCTAGATGCCTGGAAACATTCCCTAGTTCATCCCATATTTAAGTCCGGTGATTCCTCCGATCCCTCCAGTTTCCGCCCTATCAGTATTATCCCATCCATCACCAAAATCCTTGAGCGTGCTGTTCATCAGCAGCTCTATGCTTACCTATCCGACAAACACCTCCTATTCTCCACCCAGCACGGATTTCGCGCACGTCACTCGTGCGAAAGCGCGCTGGTATCCATCACTGATAGTATCTTGTCCGCCAATGATCGTGGAGAGGTGTCGCTCCTCTGTCTCCTCGACTTGAGCGAGTGCTTCGATGTGATTGACCACCCTCGTTTGATTAAAAAATTGCAGGCTCATGGAATTGATACTTTATGGTTTTCAGCATACTTTCGGCGCCACACCCAGAGCGTCAGCCTCCCAGCTGACAATCTGGGTGTCTCTAAAGTCTCTACTTGTCTACCAAACAAAATGGGCATTTTCCAAGGTCCTTGTCTCGGCCCTCTGCTCTACAGTATCTTTGCAAACGACATCCGCCTGTATGCTGGGGACGCGGTCGTCGTCCAGTACGCAGATGATACCCAGATCCTTGTCAGCGGCAAAAAAATCTCACTTCCAGTCACTCATTCAACGGATGGAAAAGACATTGGCTTCGTTAGACATTTGGTTTAGGGGCAACGGACTCAAAGTTAACGCTGGTAAAACCCAACTCATACTGCTAGGAAGTGCTCCAAACGTTCGGCAACTTGGTGATTTTACTGTCAAATTTCACGACGTTAATCTGGTTCCATCTATGACTGTCAAAAATCTCGGACTGACCTTTGACCGCGCCCTCAGCTGGGATTCTCACATTTCTCTTCTCACGCGTCAATGCTTTGGAATTCTGAGTGGTTTGTCACATCTGAGGCACTGCTTGCCTCCCAGAGTCATCTCGCCGATAGTCAGTTCACTCGTTATTTCCCGTGTCCGATATTGCATCAGTGTTTTTGGCAACGGAACTCATATAAACAATATTCGACTTCAAAAGATAATTAATTATGCAGCAAAGGTAATTTTCGGCCGCAGAAAATTTGACAATGTCTCTAGTTTATTAGAGGAGCTTGACTGGCTGTCGGCGGGAGAGCTGGTGAGGTACCACACGCTTGCACTTGTACACAAGACAGTGTGTTTCGGGGAGCCAGAGGAGCTGGCCCGGGGATTCGTGCGTGTCGGCTCTATACGGGAGCGTACCACCAGACAGGACGCGAATATCGTTGTGCTACGCTCTCGTACTGGAATGGGCCAACGTAGGTTTAGCTCCAGGGGGCCTCCCTTTATAATGAACTGCCTGAGGAGCTGAGTGTTTTACCGGTTCCGCTTTTTTTGTCGTGCCCTTAAAAACTATATAATAGCAGGGCGGGATCAGGTGCGCTGAGCGAGTGGTGTTTGTGTGGTATGCTTTGTCTTTTTAACGATGTTTTTATATAACCCTGTTTACATGATTTTAATGTCGTGTGTGTGTCTCCTTCTTACCATTCCAACTGACGTGGGGTCGTAGTAGCCATGGATGACCGTGGAAGACTCTGAATAAAGTCTTTGTCTTTGTCAGTGCCATGTTTAACTAGAGAAGCTTTTGAGTTAGTGTAACCGTCTAGTCTCCGCAGGGCCCTCTGGTCAGCTGGGCCCTCTACATAGGAGTAACCAAGTAGAAGCGGTTGGTGCGGTGGCCCCCTTGAGGGCCCGGAGGGCCCTTCGAGGATAGCGCGAAGCGCGGCCCGCCCGCATTATACTCTGTGACCTGCCGTGGAATTACATGCCCAACAGGGCCCTCTTAAGTCCTCTCCAGTACTCCATTTCTGTGACAAGTAGGGTTTTTTACCACAGGGTGTCCTAAACCACTATCAGCCCCCCCCACCCAAGGCCCTCGTTGACAGTAGGGCTATCTCTGGTCAGCCCGACCATCTTCAACCGATAATACCGCTATGGCCAGCAGGGCTTTTGGGCCACGGGGCCCACTGCGAGTCGCAGGGTCATCTAAAACCTTCAGGGCCCTGTCGAACCAGCTGGGCCCTCTTTAAGCAAGGAGGCCACTGTGACTTGCAAGGATCGTTTTAGCCCACAAGGCCCACTCTGACTGTGAGGACCCTTTTTATCTAGCAAAGCCTCTGAACTAGAATGGCCGACTATTTTCCATAGGGCTCTCTATAGCTAGCAGGGCCCCTCCAGAGGCGTAGCCAAGGAGAGGAGATTGGGACGGTGCCCCCCCCCTGAGGGCCCCCTCAAGGACGCGCTGCCCCTACCCAATCGTACTCTGACCTGCCGTGGAACTTCATGTCAGACGGGGCCATCTCAAACACTCTACAGCACTACATTCTGTGACAAGAAAGGCTCTTTGAACCATCGAAACTCTTTTAAAAAAGAGGGTCCTCTAAACCACGTGGTCCCCAGGGCCCTGTGTCGACATTTAGACCCTGTCTGGTCAGGTGGACCCTCTTTAACGATAAAGCCACTTTGGCCAGCAGGGTTTTTTGGCCGTGGGGCCCACTGCGAGTCCCAGGGCCAGCTAAAACCGTCAGGGCCCTGTCGGACCTGCTGGGCCCTTTTTAAACGAGAAGGCCATTGTGGCTAGCAGGAACCACTCTGACCACTGGCATTGTGGTCACTGGTCCACAGCGCCCATTCTGACTATCAGGACCCTACAAAGGCTTTTGAACTAGCAGGGCCGACTGTTCTCCACAAGACTCTCTATCGTCATCTGGGACCTCTCTGGTCAGCTGGAGATCCTACAGAGACATAGCCAAAGAGAGGATGTTGGGGCGGCAGCCCCCTGGAGGACACTGCCCAGCTGCACTATTCTCTGTATCCCGTCTTGGAACTTCATGCTAGATAGGACACTCTCAAGCTCTCTCTAGTTCTCCATTCTGTGATAAGTGGGGATCTTTTGGCCATCAGAAACCTCTGAAAAAGGGCCCTCTGAATCACTGTGACCCCCAGGGTCCTCCTGTCGACAGAAGGACCCGCTCTAGTCAGCTGAGTCCTCTTAAACCAACAAAGCCACCATGGTCAGCAGGGTACTTTGGGCACCAGGGCCCACTACGACTTGCAGGGTCAGCAATAGCCAGCAGCGCTATAGCTGACCCTAAGCAGCTGTCCATAGCTGTCTGAACAGCTGGGCCCTCTTTAAATAGGAATCCATGTGGCAAGCAGGGACGTTTTTAGACTGTAGGACCCACTCTAACTATCAAGACCCTCGTTAACAGTGGAGCCTTTGAACCAGTGGGATCCACTGTTCTCCGTATGGCTCTATATCGTCAGAAGGGCCTCTCTAGTCAGCTGGGCCTTCTATAGACGATGCCGAGGGCCCGTTTGGCCCTCTAAATCCACCGAGGACCTGTGTAGCTTGTAGACTTATTTACAACAGCAGACAATTTGTGATCCGCAAAATGTTTTGTGGTTATTATGCCTGTATAACCCATCTAGCCTACAGCCAGTATGGTCCATTGTAACCCAAAGGGCTGTCCACAACCAGCAGAACCAGCTAGTGCCTCTTTTGAACCCTCGCCCCAGTGGGGGTGTTTGAACACCCACCTCGGGTTTTTCCGGTGGCACGAATAAACGGCGGCGCGAGGCGCTGCCATACTTGACACAGCTTATTCTTGAATAATTCCGCAACGTTCCCCAAAATTTTAAGGTTGGGTCATCTCAGGTCAGTTCGCCAGTACAGGTCAATTGACCTCACCTCTAAAAATGCTTAAGGTGGCATAGGGAAGAAAAGGGTGAATCTATCCAATCGAAACATATCCACATAGTGAACCCATTGAGGTTTGCAAAATATATTCCGGGAATTTTCATATAGATGACATAGGGTCAGGCACGGACTTTGAAGCAAATGATATGCATATTGACTATTATATAACAGCGATTGATAGGTATTCACCTTTCAACATCTGCTGTTTTGGTTAAAATGTGAATATTGACTATGCTAGGTTAGATGGCGACCTTGAGCTGACCTTTCCACTTAACATGCATGGAAAAAACAGAAATTGGCCGAACAAATTGCTCTATTTCTGTAGATACCGCTTGGAATACCTTCGTATTCTCCGAATCATTTTATCCTAGGCCATTTTATTGGTTCGTATTGCAAGTTTGGATCTGTGATCTATCAAAGGTCATCTGGGGCTACTTAAGCAGGGTTTCAGACTTGGGTCAATAACTGTGCAGGACATCAGGATAAAGCTAATATTTTGAGACCATTATTACGTTGGATTGTTATTTTGAAGCAAATGATATGCATATTGACTATTGTATAACAGCGATTGACAGGCATTCACCTTTCAACATCTGCTGTTTTGGTTAAAATGTGAATATTGACTCTGCTAGGTTAGATGGCGACCTTGAGCTGACCTTAGGTCGGGTCATTATTATGTTTTGATCTAGTATGGTTGTATTATACATCATTCGACTGGCGGTAACGAGGTGCATAATCAAAATGGTGCTTAAAAATGATTATAACTGAACTCAATCAGACACCAAAACCCAGAAACTCTTCCCTAACATGCCACCTTCTTGACCTGTGAAGACTTCAATATTGACCTGACCCAAAAAAAGTGACCAATGCAGTTTTGTCATGGATTTTTATGGGCCATCCATCTGCGATCGCTTTTTTTTGCTATCCTGCTTAGGATCCATGTTCGAAGGGGGATTTGAAACCCCCCACCAGGACGAAGGTGGCTCGGAGGCCCACCGGCCACCGTGCTTATAACTCACCTCCCTTTGTAGCCCGCAGGGCCTACTGGGACCATCAGAAGAAGCATATGTCACTATAGGACTCTTTGAGACCAGTTGAACCCAAAATAGATCGTATACCCCATTATCAATGGGAGGGCCCTTTTAGTCAGCTGGACACTTCGTAAATAGATTCGAAGCGTCCTGGTGGCCCTCTGCATCCAGCATGGTTCTCTGTAACTAGTTACAGAAGGCCCGCAGATACCAGCAGAACACTTTGTGACCATTAGGCTCTCTAGAACCAGCAGAGCTCTCTCTGGCCAGCTGGGCCCGTAATGGTCAGCTGAACTCCCTTTGTCCGCCACTAAATACCATTTAAAGTGTTTTTTTCGCTCGAAGAGAACCGCTTAAAAGGCGGAAGAAGCTCCTAGAAAATTGTTTATTACAGCCTATATTATCCCATACCTGAGTCTCATCATTGTATTGCGAAATTTTAAGTTATTTAACACCACATTCTGTCATTAAAAAATTGAAAGAAAACCACTTTACAAGAACTAAACAGCATTTCTGGCGGACAAAGCACGTACGCTGCTGCCTTCTTCACTTCCTCGGGCGGTACTTCCTTGACACAGGCATCGTTAATGTGGCACCAACCAGCCTCCGACTGGTTCCAGCAGAATTCAGTGTAGTGGCTGATCTGAGGGCTGCCATGGTGTACTACCGCTCCATACAGGTCAAACACAAGGCTGTAAGATATCTGCAGATGCCTGAGGGCCTTTCAACTGAGGTCCAGGTCACTAAGGGGAAAAGTGCCGTGAGCGAGGGCTTCGAACGATGGGCTGCCACTGTAGGTAAAACGCTTCAGTTGCATAATCACCATATTTGGCAGGCGCCAGGCATCGAACTGAAGTTATTAATTGGTTTGCATCCTCGAATCCTGGATGCATAAAATAGCAAAAACAATGCAAATGTATTCGAACCCAGCATTCCTCAGCATCTTCCCTTCTCAGCATCTTCATGAAATTTATTGATTGGAGAAGCTCTTGATCATGATGTAAGCTGAGACCTGGAATTTCAGATTTCACCAAATTTCAGAATAATTTTTGTTCTTTTGCTTTATTATGAATCCGGATTTAAGGAGATAGATTAATGAACAAATTTTCTCCGCATAATTATGCTCATCAGTGGAACACCCCGAAATCTATCTATCTTTGAAAGAAGTTTCTTCCGAAGAGGAAGAAATACTTTTGGCCATTTTGCTTTTCGAGCACGATTGGCTCTGAAGTAATTTGGTAGGCACACAAATTACTTGTCATGACGATATCTTAGGGTCGCCCTGGTTTAAAAGCGACCTTCCTTAGATCAATTGACGCCAAAACCGCGGTGAACGTTTTTTTTTTGCTTGCTTGCCGACATTTTTTGGGGCCCTTTTGGCGGAATTTCAGGGGCCCTTTTTGGCCGCCGCCCCCCCTGAGCAAAATCCTGGCTACGCCCCTGGCCCTAGCTGACCAAAAAATGTATTAGATTGTCCAACAATAGTTTCAATCGCTACATGCGGTCCAGTTGCATCTAGGTTCAACGGCGTAAGGCACTAAATTTCGAGCGGCACGGCCCAAATTGGGTACACCACCTGGCAATCAAAAGGGCACCCGGCACCGATGGGGGCACGTGCCCCCTGTGCCCCCCGGCTGCACCCCTGGACAGTAAACTCCGGGAGGCATTAAATAAGTTAAGGGGGCCCGGATCAGCTCAAGGGACCCTAAAACAGCTAATAGGACACCAGGCAAGCTCGGAGGCATCAGACTAACTCAGAGAGTATTATATAGGTTCAGAAGGCACAATTATTTTCTCAGGGGGCACCAGATTGACTACGAGGGCACCAGATCAGCTCAGAGGGTACATGATCAGATCCAGGGGGCACCAGATGAGCTCCGCTCGTACGATTATTGGCGACGATGAGGCATTATCTGGAAACGGATTACGTGCCCATACTCTTCCCGGGTGCTTGGAAAGGCGACAGAATGCCCTAGCTGACCAAAAGAGGCACTCAATTGTCAAACAATAGTTGAAATCGCTAAATGTAGTCTAGTTCCATCTAGGCTCAACGGCGTAGGGCACTAAATTTCGAGCGGCATGGCCCAAAGGGGGTACACCACCTGGCAATCAAAAGGGCACCCGGCACCGATGGGGGCACGTGCCCCCTGTGCCCCCCGGCTGCGCCCCTGGACAGTAAACTCCGGGAGGCATTAAATAAGTTAAGGGGGCCCGGATCAGCTCAAGGGACACTAAAACAGCTAATAGGACACCAGGCAAGCTCGGAGGCATCAGACTAACTCAGAGAGCATTATATAGGTTCAGAAGGCACAATTATTTACTCAGGGGGCACCAAATTGACTACGAGGGCACCAGACCAGCTCAGGGGCATACGATCAGCTCCAGGGGCCAAGACCAGCGCTCAGGGGGCACCAGATGAGCTCAAGTGGCACCAGATTAGCTCCGCCCGTATGATTATTGGCGACGATGAGGCATTATCTGGAAACGGATTACGTGCCTTTACTCTTCCCGGGTGCTTGGAAAGGCAACAGAATGCCCTAACCGACCAAAAATGCACTTAATTGTCAAACAATAGTTAGAATCGCTAAATGCAGTCTAGTTTCATCTAGGCTCAACGGCGTAAGGCACTAAATTTCGAGCGGCACGGCCCACGGCCCCCAGCACCGATAGGGAGGGGGCACGTGCCCCCTGTGCCCCCCCAGACTGCACCCCTAGGTGTGTCCTAATCGCAACATGCAGAGCGTGACTCCTCCCTTCTGCAGCCCGCGGTGCCGCCGCTGGACGGCCACAACCCAAAAGGGGCTTAGGCTGCCTGAGTTGTACGCTCCTTGGGTCACCAAGCCTCCTTATTCCGCCGTTTATGATAATATGCATCTGAGTCTGTAAGCATACAACCACTAGCATTGGCGGACGCAGGGGGCATTCCAGCCATGCCTGCCCCAAAGCGCTGGAGGGGGGCAAACTATCTTTTGGCCCCCAAAGGCCGGATAAATTTTTGAAAAAGGTGTTTGCACTATGTAGGTCTGTCGAGCAAAAACTTCGCTCCCCCTCCCAAGGAGAGCGATCATGTACTCGGAGGGGTAGCTTATACTGGGTCTGTTGAGCACCCAAATTGCACGCCGGAAACAACTTCACAAAGAGGTATGGTTTACACAAAAAAGACATTATTATAGATGAATTTCAACGAAAAGTGTTTCTAGATAATAAACTATAGCACTGATATTTAGCAGCTGTGAGCTCATAGCAGCTCGTATATCTACTCAAAATAAGTCAGATCGTCTTGGGAAAACAACCGTCTGTTTTATCACGTTGTTTGACCCTCTTATTTTAATGTCAAACCAACGTTTTTCGATTTCCCTAAAGAACGGTTTTTGTTTTACCCCATTTTGCTGTGGCGTTAAATTGGAAACAGCTAATAGTTAGTGGCTCTGGTATTTTTACGCAGAAAAATTATCTACTGAAGACTACACAGCTCGTCAACGACAGCCATATTCTAACGTCATTTTCAGTGATCGCGTTCCGGTCTGCCTTAGATAAGGGGATAGGTTACACAAGGAGTTTGAGGATTCTATGCGCAAGGCATAATATGACCGGAAAACCAACAGAGTGGATCTGCTGTCAGAGTCTGTGGGTTCCTGAAAACAAATTATTTCAAAGTCAAAGTTTCTTTCCGAAAGCCCGGACCAAGTGCCGCTTCACTGCGATCTTCGACGATTTCAGGGGCCACCTCAATGGTGGTGCTTCCCCCCTGGTCCGTCCAAGGGGGCACAGTGCCCCGGTGTCCCCCCGTTCCGCCGCCTATGCTGACCGGGGTGTATGGTACAAGGATCGGTTTTCCAAACACGCCCCGGCGCTAGATATTTACAAAAGGAAACGTAATTGGCAGCTGATTCGTGGGACGGTGACCTCTTCGCACCTATATAGGTATGTTGTGGGGTAGTACCTAGACGCTGGATTTGAAATTTACCCGGCCTTAAGGAGTTATTTTTCAGGTGGATGGCAGTGGCGGGTGTGGTGCAACCATAGCTGAACCAAAATCCATTGCTAAGCCATCTATCTTAAATAGTTTACAAACCTATTTCCCGCTATGCATTTTCTTTTATAATTTGCTTAGGTCCATTGTTCTGTGTGCTTAGGTCCATGTGTGTTCTGTGCAAGTGACGGCATCACCGGGCATAAAACTACGGAACAAACGGAGTGGGAAGATACGAACATTCTGAGATGCAATTGGAACATTTTAAAAGATAATTAATTTTGTGAAAATCCATCTGCTCAATGCATGGCGAAAGGGACGCATGTATTGGTAGGGGCTATTCCGGTTCCGCTCCGATATTAATAAGTATTGGCAAAGTATGTACCTGATATGGTCTGGAAGCTGATGTCATAAACTGATATTACGATGGTAAAGTCCAACCCTGGACAGCAGTAGTACAACGTACATATCACTCCCTTTCCAAGACTGGTGGAACACCAATGGTATTGCTGAACGTATGGTATTGCTGGAACGTTGGTGCAAGTATAGCTCGGCGGACAGGACCGTCTAAAATCACGACACATCAGAGTTTTAGGGCACTCATCCCTGGTTTGCCACCTAATACGTTCCCCTGGGTTTGCGTCATCAAAGCTGGATATTTCGTGCCATATTATTTCCGACCATTAAAATATCCGAGAATCGAGGAGAGCCTCGAGCCTTAGAGCCGATAGATATACAGAATGGCGTGACTGCCCTGACAACGAATTCCATACTCGCACGATTCTGGTACGGAGAGGCAGTGGGCCCTGATGCCAGGCGGCCCTGAGCACGAACCGCGCGCTCATCCGTGTCGGATAATGGGGCTGCTGTAGGATTCCACGCCGGACCTCGTCTGTGGGGGGAGGGGGCAGCTTCTGAACTGCAGACGGCGTGAGGGCGGGGCCGGCCGGATGGCAACAGCACACCCCCCTCCCTTCTACTCAGAAGTTCCCGACACGCACACCCGCCGTCACACGCAGACGACCGGCGGGACACAGCGGGATCGCTTTAGCACGAACCACCATTCTAGAAAGTTAACGGAAACAAATGGCGCCTACAGCGGCCTTCCCCGCGGGAGCAGGACTGAGGGTCGCATAAGAGGCAGTATGACAGCGAGAAGCAGGGACATCGCTACTAGTTTTTACAGGGGGGACCCCAGTTTGCAGATGATTAGGAAGGGGTGGCAAGCAAGCTCAACGCACTGGCTTCTTTGAAAGTGAGTGAGAAAGTGAAAGAGAAAGCGGTGAAGTGCGAACGATGCACGTCACCAACACTACAATTAGGTAGGTATAAGGTATGTCTAGGCAGGTAAAAGGGAAAAACAAATTAGGTAATTATGTTTGGGTCTGAAATTTTGCGGGAACACAATCCTCAGTGAGCAGTTGGGGGAAACATCAATCGTCCCCCATGTTTTCGGCCCCATGCGGAAAACGGCACCCGGCATCTATTTTTCTTACAGCTCTGTCCAAACAGCCTCGCTGTTTATGGATTCAGTCAACACCTGAAGCTTCTATATCTTAGTCAGGGGCTTGTCCGTCTCTATTAAGGATGTTGCAGACGAAGAGGAGGGTCTGGTGACGTCACTCGTCAGAAGTGCGTGCGTTGGCAGCACCTCTGCAGAGGCGCCGCGGCCTTCAGCGGAATGTCCAAGGTAAACATCTGAAACGGGCCGAGTCTGCACCGAGACGGACCAGCAGACGTTACACGTGCGGTACCAAGAGAGGAAGCCCGGAGAGAAAGCCCGTCTGCACTCTCAAAACTGCGAAGCCCTTTCTGTCTCCGTATGCCCTCGAGAAAAAGCTAACCAGCACCATGAATTTGTTAAACAGTGCCGCAGTTCGGATTCTCTGCGAAAGCAGCAAATCTTATTCTTTTCAACTCGGGGGGCGCTCCTGCAGAGACCCATGAATTCATCGGATACCGGAAGACAAGAAAAATATTCCGACAGCCCCTCCCCCAAATGTCAGAGTGCCTATAGTTAACGCATAGTCGAGGGCCGTTCCGAGGCAAAGGCAGAGGAGGCTCGAGCCCCCTAAGCCCCGCTTCCCCCCCGAAACGTCATCCGGATCAACCACTGAGTGGTGGACACAAGGGAACTGGGGGGCTCAAGCCCTCCCCCCGAAATGTCAGAGAGCCTATCGGAACTGCACAGCCAGAGGCTGTTCGAGATAATGGCCGCTGGGAGAATCGAGCCCCCTCCCCCGCCTCCCAAATGAAGTCCTGGATCTGTCACTGCTGGTGTGGCAACACATGACCTATACAAATCCCATGGGACACCCAAAAATCGGGGGTGGGGTCCTGTGTCCTAGCTCAACCCCGAGATCCCATACCATGGTACAAGCAAGTCTCCTGAATTATAATCTCGTTTCCAGATATTAACGTTCGAGATACGTCTGGCCAACCCTAATTATAATATTTTGCCAACTGGGCGATGGTAGTTATTGCGCTTTAACGACACACCAGCTGTCACGGTTATACGGCGTCGCCAACTCTCACCCCAATTTGGAGGGATTTTGGGATCAGATCAACTTAATCAGAGGCTCTGCCGAGACTTGAGTCCGGGACCGGTCGCTCTGGAGACATAGATGCTTTCCACTGAGACATAGATGCTATCCATTCCCTGAGACATGGATGCTATCCACTGAGACATGGATGCTGTCCTGAAACATGGATGCTATACATTCAGACATGAAACATCCATGCTATGGATGCAATAAGACATGGATGCTACCCACCAACAAGATGAGGGCTAGCAGCTCAATATCACATGATGCACTCGTCGATGAATTTAAGAAGGCAACCAAATAATAATAATAATTTTGGCTTATCACGACCAACTCCCAGGGTCATGCGTCGCCATTTAAGAAGGCAACCATGAACCCTAATATGCTGCCTTCAAATATGGGTCCCTTCGTCACGTCTCCTTTAATCCGCGCCCCACCGGGGGGTCCAGCGCCACCTTCGCCCCACCGGGGGCCATCGATGGCCCCCTCTAACTCCGAAAATATGGGGGTTAGCGCAAATCTGCAAAGTGCAATGGAAAGCTCGCGTGAATTCAGTAAGAAATTACTTCGCATATTTAAGCGCTCCGGTCAATTGTTTGACCTCCAGAGGTCAAGTTAGGTCACGATAGGCCATTTTCACCCAAATGTGCTGTGCTTAAAGGGAATGTGGCACCTTCACAGCGTGATTTTAACTGAGATAGCCAAGTTGTAAAGCAAGTCGGAAAACCCGATACTCCATATTTCATTTGTCTTGGAACTCGATATTTCCGTAGAAAAAAGCTAAAACCTACCTGACACCAGCCCCCCATCAGCCCCCGTCGCCGGCGGCCATTTTTGTGACCTACTGGTGTGACAACATATGCTGACGTCCCGATGAGCATCAGCCAATCAAAGCCCTTGAAGCGTTTCAAGTATGGTAATGGTTGCCAGATCGTGACATCATCCACAGGCTGATATTTATTTCTTTTTCTAGAGGAGTATTTTTAAAAACAAAATATTGAGCTTATTGTACATTTTTCAGAGAAATCATGAGTGGTTTCATTCTTTTGGCTAAAAGTACGCCCAATTTCACTAAATTCCAGGATTCGACCAAGGTGCCACATTCCCTTTAAGAAAACTGGGCATAACTCTTATGCCATTAGTGCTATTGAGATCTGGTAAAGTACATTTGGTAGGAAATGGGCACAAATGTTTTCGCTATGTGGAACGTAATAACCTTCCGCCAGTGGTTTGAACTCCAGAGGTCACCTTGTGACCTAATATGACCTGAGGTCACGGAAGGTCAGAAAGTGACCTTGCCGCATATCAAATGAAAGCCAGTGACGAGACATACACGATGGTGTTTGATTTAGCGCTCTAGCTTAATTAGGTCCAAAGTTATTGTCAAAATACTGTTTTTGACCCCTGGTGACCTTGGATGACCTTGGAGAAGTCAAAGGGAAACTATCGTCCCTGGGATCCATAAAGGGCTGTCCAAGAACGCTTTTCTGAGCAAGTTGAGCATTTCTGATCGTTTTTGTGCCTTTTAGATCATAAGACAGGTTTTCCCCATGCTTTTTCACATGGGAGAGGTCACTTCGTGACCTGACCTCAGGTCATAAAATCGAAAAATCCCGGATATACACCTTGTAGACCCTGGAGGGGTCATGAAGTGTAGGAAGGTTCAAATCAATCCACTAAAAAATGTAGCTCTTATAGAGCTCAAAAGTTGAAGTGAGGTGACCTTGGTTGACCTCTCCTGGTGACCTGACCTTGGGTGACCCAGGAAAAAATTCAGGGATGGTGGGAAAAATGATGGGGGGAGAGATAGAGCCCTTAACCGCGGTGCTGCGCCTCGCCGTTTTTCTGCTCTCCCGAAAAACCTTAGGGGAGTCATCGATGCCCCCCGGTGGGGCGAGGGTTAATCGTGATGCAAGTTTGGAACTAATGAAAAGGTGATGGAGACCAAACAGCTCCACTTTCATAGCACCCCAAAACCAGAGGACCTTCAAGTTTCAAAGGTGTCCCAACATTTTCACGAGCTGTGTCATCAGCAGATAATTTTCAGGGACCCAACTGAAACCGGCTCTCGTTTCAATCCATTCTTTGGAGCCAACCCTCCCACTACTTTATAGCTACGGCATGGCTACATGTAAAACCTCAATAGTGATTGCAGCTTAAAATGGTAAACAATCTCTTTTTTGTGGGTTTTTACTCGCTTAGCTCGGTATTGATCACATAACGGTACGTGTGCATTAGCCGCAGCCACAAGCGTCCCCACCGCGCACCGGCGCTGCACTTCATAAACCATTTACGTATAGATGGCGCCCCAGTCGCAGCCACCTCCAGCGGGAGAATCCTGTCACGCCAATGACAAAAGCAAATACGTAACGGTGACAGCATATTGATCAGCTTACCTCTCGCGAATGCAGATGCTTCTCAAAAGCGAAGGAAGACATATTTCTGCGAAGCGTCAAGCCCCAGTTCTTCCTCGGGGTAATTCGGCGGACGCGTCCGGCTTGGGTTTCACCTGGGAGATGAAACAACACTGAGAAGCATTCACCACCGCGCGCCCACCACGGATATTTCATACTGGTGGAGCGGACTGTAACCTCGACATGACGGGGCAGGTAGGGCTGGGGCGTGGGGTTGACGCCAAAGCTCAATAGTTGCGTGGGGGAACGCCAGCAGAACAGCTCATCTACAGCATATGTCCGATCAGTGGCGGATCTAGCCGGTCAGTTTGGGGGAGGGGGAAACCAAAGTCGAAAAGCAAAAAAAAACGTCACGCAGGCAGGCAGTGAAAAAAATGTATTTTATTGTATGATTATACTTGAAAGCATCCAACTATTTGGTTTTTCATGTCTCGCGTCAATAGTCACAAAACACACGATATAAAAACACACGATTAAAAGGATGAGGTAAAAACATAACATACATACATTCTCACACGCGCACGTAAAAACTCCGGAAAATTTCTTAGGTGTGAGCGCAGACGCCGTTTGAAACTGGTTGATCGATTTATGTTGACTGTTTTTAATACGCGGTGGCAGTCGGTTATAATATTGAACAATCCGGTAACTAAATCGTCTCCTTCCGCTCCCTTTTCTAATTGGTGGTAATATATATATATATATATATATATATATATATATATATATATATATATATATATATATATATAGAAAAAGGAATAAACTTGCTATAAGTGACATTTATTGGACCGGTTTCGTATCTCAACAGAAACATCATCAGCAATAAGTAAATAGTAGAAATTAAGTTCAAGGAGGATATAGATCTTCAAATGGATATAGATCTTCAAATGTGTTTTCATCTGTATTCTCGAAGACTGATGTTAGCTTCTCAAGGATTTCGCCGCAGATAACTCACTTGTTGTAACGAAGCCAGACAAGGTAGGGGTGTGGTGATTTTAGATAGGGATGACTATGTTAAAAAGTGTCTGATGTACTGTCTGATGAATCCAAGTTTTGTGTCGTCAATGAACCTATTAGAAAAGTACTGCGCCAAGTTGAAGACAAGTAAATCAAATCTTAACGAAGTTAAAAATTCCTCAATCATTTCTGATGAAACTTACAAAAGCTTACATGTGTCAGGCTCCACTCCGGGAATTCTGTATGGCCTCCCAAGATCCATAAGCCAAGTATCCCGTTGCGCCCCATTTTTTCAGCCTGTGGAACTCCTGTATATAAACTTGCTAAGTACCTAGTCCCTATTTTGGCCGAATAACTGTAAATGAATTCTCCATAAAGAACAGTTTCCAGTTTGTTCAAGATATACGTAACATAGAACTCAAACCGGGCATGGTACTTGCCAGCTTCGATGTCGAAAACTTGTTCACCAATATACCTGTCCATGAAACTATAGATATAGCTGTTAATTCTTTGTTCAAAAACTGTTCCCAAGTGTCCGGCATACCCAAAAAACTTTTCCACTCAATCTTAGAAATGGCTGACAAAGCTCCTATTTTTCTTCAACGGACAACTATTCAAACAGAAGGACGGTGTAGGGATGGGACTACCCCTAGGTCCGTCCTTTGCAAATATATTCTTATGTCACCATGAAGCACGTTGGCTTGAAAACTGCCACTCGGAATTCCGTCCAAAATATTATAGGAGATATGTTGACGATACGTTTGTGATATTTCGAAAGAGACCCATGCTAATAAATTCCTAGACTATCTAAATAGTCAACATCCGAAAATGAGTTCACTAAAGAAGTTGAAAAGATGGGTGTCCTTTCTTGACATCCGGATTGAAGAAAGGTAAGAATCTCGAGACCTCTGTCTTTGAAGCCGAGTTTTACTGGGCTGGGAACTAGTTTCTTTAGTTTTATTCCCTCGGTGATAAAAACGTCCATCATTAAGTCTGCCATCTTCCGTGCCTTCATGTAGCTCTAGCTTCAAGAGCTTTGATTGCGAACTTATTTTCTAAAAGTTTTTCTCCAGTAATGGCTTCCTCTTCACATGGTAAATACGGCCATAAAGAGTTTCCTTGACAAACGGTACGCCAACCCTCCTCAAAGTTAGTGTTCCAAAACTCGTGAAATATTTTGTCCTCCCTATTTCGGTAAACAGTCATTGAACATGCAAAAGGAATTGACTTCAATTTTAGTAAAGTTTTACCCTTTCTGGACCCAAAGATAGTGCTAAAAACAGCTTCACTATTGGTTCATTTTTTCGGTTTAAGATTTGATTCCGAAAGATTGCCTTTCGGGAGTAGTGTACAAATACAATTGCGCTTCTTGCCAAGCGTCGTACGTTGGGTCTACTCAGCGTAGTTTGATCTCCAGAGTTAGGCAACACCAGGGAATTTCAGAAAGAACTAAAAATGTTAACAACTCCAGATTCTTCGGCAATCAGAGACCACTCTTTTGAGTGTGATACACCCATAACCTTAGATCAATTCACGGTAGTAAATGAAGCTCATCTAACATTGACCTCAGAATTTTAGAATCACTTCATATACATGAAATTAAACCAGGTCTAAACAATACTAGCTCGGCCTTTACCTTAAACATTGTACAGTAGTTGAAATAGGAAGAACCTTTTAAAAAGTGCAGCCGCTTCTGTGTGGTGTTTGTATTTGAACTGTAATCCGTGTGTTTTTGTACTGTATTATATTTAGGTATGCCTTCGGCAATTATGCCTCCTTGAACTTAATTTCTACTATTTACTTATTGCTGATGATGTTTCTGTTGAGATACGAAACCGGTCCAATAAATGTCACTATAGCAAGTTTATTCCTTTTCGATTTCTGAGCATTGTACATCCTAATAAAAACAAACTCTTCGATATATATATATATATATATATATATATATATATATATATATAAACTTTCTTGGCGCGTGACGGCTCCCGTGGGGTTCTGCCTAGTGATGAGTTTGTTATGATATGATATGTGGTTCTCGACTATCAATGGTGCGTCTCAAACGACAAACAGCGTGGTACAGGCCGGTATTACGCGCCGAAAGCCACTTCAAACCCCTTAAAACATCGCTAATATGTCATTTCGCCTTTTTCCGGAAATAATCCTAGGACAGAAGTTAAGAATCTTCTGGACACGCGTCATACCACGCTCAGAACAGTTCCCATAAACACAGATGCAGTAGCGTACATTGGACAGGACAAGTGCGTTGACGATTCGTGGCTAGTCCACGTGGCCGAGAATGTTTCACATGGTTGAGTCCGACTAAAAAACCGGTACATTTTCGAACGAGATTGTTGATATGGGGTTCGTAGGTAAGGTGGCGGTCCATAATAAGTCCGAGATTTTTACAGTATCCAATTCCTCAATAGTCGTATCTTGTACCGTCAGAGTGATTTTTGGCATGTTTTTGAGCATCTGTTTAGTTCCTAATACGAGAAGTTGTGTCTTTGTCGCGTTCAGTCTCATGTGATTTTGCCTAAACCAAATGAAGAGTGTTTCCAATACTGAATGCATCTTCGTAATCAAATCTGAAAGCTGATCCCTTTTTTCCGGAAATAAGAATTTGGGTATCGTCTGCATACTGGATTATTTTAGCGTCGTTTTTTTAAGTAGAGGCCTAGGTCATTGGAGAATATGTTGTATAGGAGCGGGCCAAGACATGTCCCCTGATATACGCCCATGGTGTTGGCGAGTCAATCAGAAAGTAGTTTTGGAGACGAATTTTGGATTTGGGGATGCGTTCAACGGATATTGTGAGCCTAAAGCGGTTGTTTTTGTCCATGTGATAGCCGAACTTGTTGGTGGTGACCGTGAAGGTAATTTCGGAACCAAGTGCTCTCTACCCCGTACAATTCAAGTTTTTGGATCAATTTGCGTGGTCGATGACGTCAAAGCACTTCCTGAGATCTAGGAGCACCAAAAGGGTAATTTTACCGTTATCCACAGCCTGCAAGACATGGTCCGTTACAGCCAAGAGCGCGGTTTCGGTAGAATGAAACCACGTTCGCACACTGCTCGCGGTTGCGCCACAGTATGACTTGCCGGTACAATTTTGGGTATTTGAGGCGAAAAGCAAAAGCAACAAAAAAAGCGTCACGCGGTGAAAAATATAGGCTCATGATACCTACCTTTTTCCTAAGCCAGACTCAATATTTACACTGAACGCAACAGGTTCCGTTTGAAGTTGAGAGTTGAAGCACCAAAATCTTGCTTATTAACTAAAAAGGAGTCGGGGAAAAAGGAGGTCAATCACTTGGGGGAGGGAAACAGTCCCCTCCAAATTTAGTTGGTAGCAATGTACTAGAGCGGCGTACAAACGCGACTGCCCCATAGGGCTAAGTGTTACCTGTAGTACGTGTACACCCGTCCTCTACTACCCTGATGGGGATATTTCATTTCACCGAAAACTCTCGACATTAAATTTCTGCACACTTTAAATTTTAAGATGAAGGGTCTTAAGGCGATAATTTAAATAATGCAGAAATCCTTTTCCACCTGACAACGCACGTCACGTGATAGATGTTAACAAATTGCGTTTACTTTGTAACGTTACATGCCGCAACCAGCCAGCTTTACTGGGTTTCGTAGGTACACGTGATGCTTAGGTCAACCCACGGTAGCAATAAAAGGGGGATATTTTTTAGCTACTGACAGCGGAAAATGGGGTGTCTCGATTTTTCAGACTTATTGTGTGCATAAATAGTCCTTTCTTGTTGTATGACAAAATGGTCAATTCCCTTTTAATCCCCAATATTTAGTGGCAGTGGACACTTTTACTTTTCAAGACTTTGAAGGCGCAGATGGAATGGACATCACCATGTTAAGACGCCCAGTGGTGTGGGGCAGGAAGGGGCGGGGGGCGGGGTACTGGTCAAGAAGGTTGTCCTCACTGAGAGATGGAAGAGGATGATAAGGATTTGAATGAGGGGAGCTACCAGTACTGATACAGCGACGCCTTCTATCTCCAATAATTATCTCACAGTTTAGCCTTTCTCTCGCAATCAACATATTTCTCTGAACGCGATACTTTCCCTGCCACTCTACAATTGAGCGTACTACGCATATGAGCGAATCTAAGATGAGTATCCACTACCGTCACGGACTGAAAATATGCATTTCCGTTAATGGGATGTGGACCTTGGTCGATCCTGGAATTTAGTGTAATTGGTACTTATAGTCAAATAATGAACCACTTGATTTCTCTGAAAATGTACATAAGCTCAATATTTGGTTTTTAAAAATACTCCTCTAGAAAAGAAATAAATATAGCCTTGGATAATATCACTGGCAACCACACCATACTGAACACTGCAGGGCTTGATTGGCTGATGTCATCGGACGTGCATATGTCTAACCAGTAGCTCAAATGGCCCCGCAAGGGCTGGGGCTGATGTCGGTGGTTTTGTTTTTAGAATATCAGTTCAGACAAATAAATATGAGACCGTTTTCGACCCTTTACAACTGGGCTACTGAAATCAGTTGTCCTTTAACCTTCATCGCGGTGGGGGGGGGGTGATGGGGTATTTGAACACCTCCTAGGGGTTTTTCTGGCGGCACAAAAGCGGCAGCGCAAGCGCCACCGTACTTGGCACTCTTTCTCATTGATCAAATCTGCAACTTCTCCCAACCTTAGAAGGTTGGATCATCTCAGGTCAGGGCACCAGTGCAGGTCAGGTGACCTCACCTCCAAAACATTTCAAGATAGCATAAGTAAGAATAGGGATTATCTATCCAATTAGAACTGATATCCCATAATAGGCTCACCGAGTACTACAAAACATTCCGGGATTTTATTTTTCATATCGATAACCTTAATAAACGGGAATTGGACGAAAATGACTCTATTTCTATAAATACAGTTTATAATACATTCACATTAAAAAAACCGTAGTATCCTGGGCTCCTTTCCAGATTCATGTTGCAAATGGGACCTGTGACCTCCGAGAGGTCATCTGGAACTACTTAAGCAGGTCTTCAGACTTGGATCAATGACTTTATTCATATATTTTATTAGGGCCACTACCAACAGCTACACTTGCTCAATTACAGGGACTATTGGCGTGGGTTTTTAAGGATCCTCTCCACCGGGTCAGATCGGACACGGAAGGTGGTTTCCCGCCGTGGAGTTCGAACCCACGTGAATCCATGCTATCCGATCTGGAGACGGGCAACGAAACCAATAGGCCACCCCCCCCCAACTTTGCGGAAAATGATGTTAAAACTTTTATCTTGAAATCTTCATTACATTTGGATTATTATTTCAAGTCGATTGATATCCATATTAACTATGCTTGGTCAGATGGTGACCTTGACCTGACATTAGGTCACGCCATTTTTATATTTTGACCTAGAATAGTCATATCATACATCATTCGATTCACCGTAACGAGAGGAAGCGAATGGATTAATATTTATTCTAACTCATGGTCTATCAGAAGCTAGATCCCAGAGACTTTTCCCTAATCGGTCACGTTCTTTGACCAGTCACGGCCTCAATATGGACCCTAGCCATGTATAATAATATATTTGGGGCTTATCCCACTGCCGGGTTTGCGTCCCACTCTCCTGTTGAGGGTTTTCAGCCAGCCCTTTTCAGCCGCCGCCCCCGCGCTGAATGGAAGTCCCTGCCATGTAGTTGATTCATGATATTTAGCTATCCACCAACGTTCGCGTTTTTTCTGCTATCCCGCATAGGAACCGAGATCGAGGAGGGGATGTTTGAACACCCCTCGTCAGTGCGAAGGTGGCTCGGAGGCCCACTGCACCGGGGTGAGTGTTAAATGTAGGTACGAGTTACCTAAGAACATGATCCGTCGGATCACACACTCGTAGCACGTTAGGGATGCATTGCAGCGGTGGTAGCGCATCTGACTAACAAGCCGCTGACCCGGGTTCTTATTTCCCAGCAGCTGCGCTGCACAGTATTTTCGATCCTCATAATACCCTTCCAGCAGGGTGAGAGTGATGGCGCCATATGACCTCAGCAATCGGTGTATCATAAAGCCACAATGCTGCTGCTAACGTCCGAGCATACCAGAAGGCTGAACCCAGTCATAAAGCATTAAAAATGAGCCTTTGTTTCTCTTAGGAACTGGCAGACCCTCACCTCTTAAAATAACCTGTTGGAAGACAGAATTCATGGAATGAGCTTCAGAAGGAATTATCCCGTTGGATGTTTCTGGCACTTTTTGGACAACTTTTTTGAAACGAGAGAGAGAGAGAGAGAGAGAGAGAGAGAGAGAGAGAGAGAGATAGAGAGAGATAGAGAGAGAGAGAGAAAGAGAGAGAGAGAGATAGAGAGATAGAGAGATAGAGAAGAGAGAGAGAGACCAATCGCATTTTCAGCTAGTCACGAAGAAGCTCAGGCACCATTAAGATTCTCCTCATTTCTGATTTCCGTATGCTTTGCGTCTCTTCGTGAAATGCCCTTCTGATTACTTTTTTATTTGTAAAATAAAACTTCATTAACTGAATGCTTCAGTCAACGGGCAGTGAATTCAAAGGGCTTCTTAGAGCTGAATGTGACAGAGGATGAATAAATGTTCAGTGGCGGTTGAAAAAATGCTAAGTATGTACCTATCCTGCAAAGGCAAAGGTCCAAAGAATATTCAGACTGCTGGGACCATTTCCTGATTTCGGATACCCTCCCACACAAATTCAGGCGAATACGACTTCAGCAAACAAAGATATTGGTTTCGACATAAAATGATTTAGATGATAATACCTTCATTGACCTAACAGCAATGAACCAAACAGTCTCGCAGAATGACTTTTAGAGTTTATTACAGATATATATCGTTTCAACCAGCAAAACGCACAGAGGAGGGTAGATACATGCTTTTAGTGTTATTTTCAAGGGAAGATCGCAAGCATCGAACGACTCGGCTAAGACCAACCCTTTATTTACAATCACACGACCAACAACTTCCAGATATTTCAAGATCGATCACAAGCAAAGTCCTATCACAAATCAAAACCATTGCATACAAGCCATTTCACTCTCCGGCTAATGGTCTCTCTACCCTTGCACATGCTCCCGCCCACAGTGACCACCGTCGACGCTCAGTCATCCCACGCATCGCCGTACTTGTTGACTTTGCCGGCCTGTCTGGCCGACGGCTGCTGGTTGGGCGGGGGCGGGGCCGGCCGCGTCGGCGGCTGGTACTGAGCGGAGGCGGCGGCCGGCTCGGCGGCGCCCCGGCGCAGCCTGGCCTCCGCCTCGGCCCGGTTCTGGCGGCGCAGCTGGTCGTAGGTGGTGTGCTGCTGCGCCGCCGGCAGGTCGTCCGTCGTCAGCGACTGCAGCGTGTCCGGCGAGTCCAGCGTGGGCCGGTAGTAGTCGTCCAGGCCAGCGTCGGTGCGCTGCGGCGGCAGCGGCCAAGTGGACGCCGCCGGCTCAGACTCCGCCGCCGGGGTCGCGGTCGGCGTGACATCAGAGAAGCCAGCCTGAGGCAGCTCACCGCCGCGCCGCTGATGCTCCCGGAGACGCAGCATCTCGCCGATCTTGCTGTCGGGAAGCGCCATCAGACGCTCCTTGCAGATGTCGATGTAGGAGAGCTTGCCGGCGATGTAGCCGATGACTCCGGCGGCTGCCATTTTGGGCGCAGGGCCAAACGCGCCGGAGCCTCGCCACCGACCCGTGCGCACCATGTACAAGGTGCCGGTCATCAACACGGCGGAGAAGGGCACGCACCGCGAGTAAAAGCTCTCCTGGTTACACTCGCGCATGACGCGCGCCTCCTCGCGGGAGAGCTGCGACGGGCCGGGGGTTTGCTGCTGCTGCGGCGCCGCCATGCCGGCGAAGGACGCTGCTGACCCGAGAAGGCAGCTCCGGCCACCTGCCGGCAGCGTGGCAAAACTCAGATACCGCAGAGTGCCTAACGCTCTGGACGAGTTCCGTTCCAGAAACCAGGACCAAAAAGAAAAATGCCACCAAATACAGAACTGGCATACAATGTGAACAATTTGCCTATCATAAGCCAGTGTCTACCAACACAGGACCATGAATATCCGCCAAAAGAAACCAGGACTTAAAATGTTGCACCAAAAAAGCGGCGCTATAGTGTATCGCTTGGTTTTGCCACGCTGCCTGCTAAGGTGGGAGCAGCCTCCTCTTCGGTCCCGTCCATGGGTAGTGCACTCAACACATGGACTCGACAACAACTTAACCCATAGTTCACCGGAAATTGGCAGGCAGTGGTTACCAGTACATGAGGCATGTAATTGGTTTATACTAAAGCATCCTGTCATCGTCATCATATCTAGTGACAGTTGGTATTTAAGAAAATGATACCTTTTTGATAAATATCTGTCTTAACCAAGGAAATCTTAATCGAAAATAAGGGAAGATCTGCACTTCAAATATGGCCATGATTTCAGGAGCACAATCTTCCCTTATTTTCGGTTCAATCTTCTGTGTTAGTATACAAAATTATGCAACATAAAAAGCCACGGGGTCTGGAAAATGAAATAAGATAAAAAGGTCACTGCCACTGCCTAACGTACATACGTACATACCTAACAAATGATCCCAGGTTGAAGACACAAAAAACACGCACACACAAAGTTCATGACTTCAGAGTTTAAATGTGCAATTCTTCGCTTGTTATGTCTGAATTGGCTTAAAGGGAATGTGGCACCTTCACAACGTGATTTTAACTGAGATAGCCAAGTTGTAAAGCAGGTCGGAAAACCCGGTACTCCATATTTCATTTGTCTTGGAACTCGATATTTCCGTAGAAAAAAGCTAAAACCTACCTGACACCAGGCCCCCTTAGTCCCCCGTCGCCGGCGGCCATTGTTGTGAGCTACTGGTGTGACGACATATGCTGACGTCACGATGAGCACCAGCCAATCGAAGCCCTTGAAGCGTTTCAAGTATGGTAGTGGTTGCCAGATCGTGACATCATCCACAGGCTGATATTTATTTCTTTTTCTAGAGGAGTATTTTTAAAAACCAAACATTGAGCTTATTGTACATTTTTCAGAGAAATCGTGAGTGGTTTCATTATTTTTGACTAAAAGTACGCCTAATAACACTAAATTCCAGGATTCGACCAAGGTGCCACATTCCCTTTAAGGGTCGAAACTTAAAACGAAAACTAACAATGAAAAGCGCCGGTTTAAAAGGTAAGAGTGTGCAAGTAGGGCACATTCTTCAACTATGGATGTAAAGTTCATAGGCAAAACTCATAAATACAGTCGACATTGAGTTACACTACAATACGACATGGAGTTGTGGTAAACCATCCAGAGGAATTACTTACAGGCTGCACTTGTGTTGTCCTGGTGTCCGGAAGTCAAAACCAAGCTGGTATAGAATGAAGTGGACTTGACTTCAGAGTCCTGTTTAGTAGCTACTCATACTACAGAAGGAATCTGTAAACGAAACGCACATCGTCACATTAGCGGACGCAGGGGGAGGGGCATTCCGGCCATGGCCCGCCCCAAATCGCCGGAAGTGGGGGGGCAAACTATCTTTTGGCCCCCCCAAACGACGGATACATTTTTGAAAAAAGGTGTTTACACTAGGTCTGTAGAGCAAAAAATATTCGCTCCCACCACCCCCCCCCCTCCCAGGAGGAGAGGCAGACATGGGTTTGGCCCCCCAAAACTCGGGTCTGCGCCCGCCCCTGCATCGTCACTTGATTTTTAGCACTTAACACTAAACAAACGAGGCATGCAAATCGAACATTAAATATATATATATATATATATATATATATATATATATATATATATATATATATATATATATGTCCTGATATCTGTCTGGATATCTTATATCTGTCGATATCGATATCTAGATATCTATCTTGTTATCTTATGTGTGCTTATTTGAGTGATTCACGCCGGTGTACACTTACTGTAAGTGTACACCGGTGTGACTTACAAGCTGTAGGCATTCGCGGAATTTCAGTCGACATAATTTAACTAGACGTTTTAAAGGGTCTGTTCAAGTACCACCTCCGTACTCAACTATACTCCAGACTCCATCCCTGTGTTCCTGTTCTTACACTGGGCAGTTCACACCGTGCCACGCCTCGTTGGTGTTCCTGAGACCGCCCCTGTGCGGCGTATCGTGCCACCTTGCAGCGGCCAGACCTGGCTCACCCGCCCGACCAGGAGGGGTCAGTGTGGTTTCAGCAGTCGGAGCAGGAGAAATACAAGGCTATGAGAAGTTTTAAAAATCTGTTCAGTGATCAAACGGTAACAACATCCGACTGATCCGCACCCTTGAGCACTGCTCGTATTACAGGGTGACGGGACGGAGGGGAGAGCCGGGGAGGGGTCGAACCTGAACACCCTGGAGAAAGTCGAAAATATACTCCACCGCGCTACCCAGCACCTCTGTAAGAGGTGGGTCGGTGCCCCGGAGCTGGTATCCTCCACACCGCGCGCGAGACTCGCGCTGTACTGCGTCAGGTCAGGCCAGTGCACATGGGCGTCTGCACAGTAAGTGCACTGCAGGGGCAGGTCGACTCACTCCCGGACAGCTGGTCACGGAATGGAGTACTCTCTCTCTCTCTCTCTCTCTCTCTCTCTCTCTCTCTCTCTCTCTCTCTCTCTCTCTCTCTCTCTCTCTCTCTCTCTCTCTCTCTCTCTCTCTCTCTCTCTCTCTCTCTCTCTCTCTCTCTCTCTCTCTCTCTCTCTCTCTCTCTCTCTCTCTCTCTCTCTCTCTCTCTCTCTCTCTCTCTCTCTCTCTCTCTCTCTCTCTCTCTCTCTCTCTCTCTCTCTCTCTCTCTCTCTCTCTCTCTCTCTCTCTCTCTCTCTCTCTCTCTCTCTCTCTCTCTCTCTCTCTCTCTCTCTCTCTCTCGCACATGCTCGCCCTGCGCACCTTCTCCCTCATCTAATCAAAATGCTCCCGGCAGCTGCTCTGAATCTCCCGCGGGCGGGCGGTTAAGCGGCGCGTTTTTTGGGCACGGCTGCCACGTCCCCTGCTACTGTGGTGCACCGCCTAGTTGCTGCGAGCTGCGCAGGCCAGGCACGACCTGATCCGACTGGCGGCTGCTGATGCTGTGCTGCGCTGGTGCTGGGTCACGAGGTGGCGCTACGGTGGCCGCCAGGCAGCGCTGGTGCGGGCCGCTGGGCGGCACTCGTGCTTGGGCGCCGGTCAGTATCATGTATTTTCACTTCACAAATGAGGTGGCTTTTAAAGTGTTGTCGCAATGAGTATGAAGTGATTATAAACTATGGAAGGAGATGGTAGGATGAGGAAAGGTGAGGATCAAGAGGATGGGATTCTACCTGGAGGGGTCGCTGCAGCCACAGGGCATGCGCTCACAGCCTCCAGGTAGAGTAGGGATAAGGATAAGGATTGGTTCCGGTAAACAAAAAACACACACACAACAACGCACTACTTGACACTTAAACTAAATAATATGAGGATGAAATGTTCGATTTTTTTTTTTATTTCGTCTTCGATGAAAAAATTTGTTCAGCCCTGCTGGAGCAATACAGCCGCTTGAGTTAGCCGGACATTGGTGATGTGGTGTGGGTGGTAATCATTAACCCATGATTTTTTGCTTTTCCCCCTGTTCTCTTATTTTTATTTTCTTTCGTGAACGCTCTCCGTGTGCAGACACTTTCTCAGCACCACCCTCTGGGAAACGCATGACTGTGGAGCTGTTCTGTGCGCCTGTTATCTTGTTTCCTGTTTGCATGTTTACCTCTCACCTGTTTTAATCTACACTTTCACATTGTGTATCATTCATGTGCTTGTGTCTGTCTGAAATACATGTATGGGCTGAAGTGATAGCACAAGCTTCGGTCAATGGCTTGTGTCACCGCTTATTGAGCCTCGGCCAGTAGCTTGGTGGTGCTGGTTGCCTGTGCTCATAGTTGTGTGGAGGTAGCGAATAACTGTGATATGTCAACTCATAATTAGTTTTTTGTACTTACAGTTTGCTTACCATGAATGCAAATGTATGTCTTGAACAGATCTTTGAGGGCCTTCATGGAAGTCGTACATGCCGTGGACACAGAGGAGAGTGAGCTGAGCAAGATTGCCTGCAGTGAGGATCATGGGACACATCTTTTTTTAAAGACCAGAGGGCGCAACTCAAATAGTCAGCCACACAGGTGGCGCCCTCCGCCAGAACAACGGCGACACCACGCAGCCCAACCCCGGTAGCACATCGGGCCGCAGTACGCCCGCGTGTGCGCCGGCGGAGGGCGGGGGCGGCGGGAGAGGGGGCGGGGAGAGCCGTCGTGTAGTCGGTCGGGCCAGACCGCCCGGTCTCCGGCCGCACGCCGCAAAAGAGTAGCCGGTCAGGCTCCTGGCCCAGCTACTCTCCAGAGTCCTGTGGACAGCGTTATGCTATTGTAAGGGGGCGGAAAGAGGAGAATGACAGTGCTCCTGGATCTATTTAGTGATAATGAAGTGATTGGGTACGCGCAAAACAGAGCCGGGATTTAATGGAACGGCAGGGAGGTGCCTGAGGCCTGCCTGTGAGAGCTCCAACAGCTGCACTAATAAAAATTTATTTGCAGCGAGATTTAAGTTATGTTAGTTGCACTGGTTACACTAATTCCACTTGTTATATTGCGGCAAACTTTGCGTTACATTAATACAAAAATCAAGAGAGCCAGTGAGCGAGTGCAAGCAAGTGAATGGTAAACAGTACGTATCGGCATATACAAACGCAAATATTAGTAATCATCTAGATACAATTTTGCTACAACATTGCGGAAAAAGCTTTTACTCAGGGGTACGTCTTCCAAACCTCTTATTTTTGAGGCGATGACTTTGTTCCAATTTCGGGGGGCGGCAATGAAAATGAAAATTTGCGATAAAGGGTGGGAGCGAAATGTACAGCAAAATGCTGAACTTGCCTAACATTTTTCCCGCTTTGGTTCGGATCCACTCACTCTATTTTGTTTGAAATAGCACATGGTACAATGCGACGTAAATAGTTATGCAACATATTGATTTGGCTGATTTCGATAAGGTCGGCTAATTTTAGAATTTTGTACTTTTTGAACAAGGGGCTGGTATGAGCCAAGGAACACTACCCAACTCCTAGAGTACCCTTTCAACTCCAGGGCACCAGTGCTGACTCTATCCTTTCCATCATACATAACCTAGATTCCTCATCAGCCACATCAGACTGTCTCTCCCCAAAATTCTGAAATTGATTGCTGTGACCATAGCGCCATACTTAAACCATGTATTCAATATTTGTCTAATTAACGGGGTATTTCTGATGTATTCAAAAATCTGTAGTTGTCCCTATATTCAAGTCAGGTGACCCTTACTGCTTCAACAACTACAGACCTATTAGTCTGCTCACTCTTCTGTCTAAAATTCTTGAAAAAATTGTATTTACCCAGCTTTCTGATTATATTGAGTTCAATGCTATACTTAATGATCAACAATTTGGCTTCCGTAAACACCACAGCACGTTCATGCCAATATCTCTGCTCCATGAACATATTACTAGCGCCCTATACCGTAAGGAGATAAGTGCAGCCATCTACCTCGACTTTTCTAAAGCTTTCGACACTGTCAATCACAGAATTCTTTTGCGTAAATTACAGATGTACGGGATAACCAACTTCTCCTTAAATTTTTTCAAAACTTATCTTCAAAACCGGTCCCAAGTTGTCAAATACAATTCTACCATTTCCCAAATTCCGAAAGCATGCCACACGGAGTTCCTCAGGGATCCCTGTTGGGGCCTCTGCTGTTTCTCCTCTATATAAACGATATTAATCTGAGCTGCCCTGCCTGTAAATTCCTACAATTTGCAGATGATACTGTTCTCATCTTTACTGCCAAAACCATACCTGACCTAGAAACATCTATCTCCAATAACCTACCCAAAATTACTACTTGGCTTACTAGTAATCGTCTTACCATAAACCCCTAAAATCAACCTACCAAGTATTTTCCAACTCTCTTGAGCAGTCTGATGTACAGATCTCCATTCACGGTCACCCTCTTTCAAGAAAATTCTCCACTAAATACCTCGGCCTTCTCATCGATGAGAAATTTCAATGGGACCCCCAGATTAGGAGTGTGGAATCCACTGTTTCCCGCAATATCGGCCTTATTGGTAGAATTAGTAAATACCTGAAGTCCCATCATCTCCTACTCCTATACAATTCGCTAGTTCTGTCCCATCTTTCGTATGGGCTCCAGGTCTGGGGTACAACGTATCCCTCCAAGCTTAGGAGGCTGGAAACTTTACAGAAAAATCCTTCGGATCATTGACTTCGCGGACCGTCTGGCCCTTCAGCCCCATCTTCAAAAAGTATGCCATCCTTAAACTACCCGACCTTATCAAGCTAACTCAGATCAAAGTACTTCATGAGTTTCTTACTGGTCCTTACCATCCCCACTCTCCACAAAATTTACATTGGCCACCACAGTCAGGGACCGTGTTGCCAGACGACCTAGCATTTCGAAGTTCCCTTTACCTCTGTTAATTATAGACAATTTTCACTGTTCTTGTCAGCCCCAAAACATGGAATAATGAAATAGCCAATAGAATGAGAGATATTAATGATGTTCCTCGGAGTAAATGCGTTTTCAAACGGGTAGTCAAAAAGATGTATATTGACCAGTATTAATGTCACTTTATCTTACAACTGTCAAAATATTGTTCTGTGTCTGTCAGACCTCTTGTACATGTCTCATTTATTTGTATTTTCATAGAATGGGCTGTTCATCGTCCCCTCACAGTTCAGCGAACGGGTGGAGTGTATGAGCTGCGATGTCCTTCCGTTTTTGTTTGTTTTGTTTTTATTTTTCGTTTTGCTAAATGTAGTCATGTCTCTTGAGAGTTGTATTCATCTGCCTTTGTTCTTGTTTTTGTTTTTTCCTTCTTTTTGTCTTGCTAAATGTAGCCATGTCTCCTGTGAGTTGTATCCAGCAGTCTGTGTGAAATGTATCCAGTTCTGTTCTTTCTATATAATGTCTGTTTCTTTCTTGTGCCCCATCCCACCTGAAGATTAGTGCTTTTCTTTCTTATCTTCTTTTCCCCAACCCCACTTGAAGATCAGGGAACCCTCCCATCTGGGATATAACGGTGGACCAGTGGTGGGGGCTGGAAGTGGCGGGGTGGATTGTCTACCAACGATCACCCCAAGGGCTCAACCAGAAACTTAGACCCTGTTGGTGGTGGCCGAAGTCAGGCTTTTAGTCTTCTCGTCTATTATCAGCTGCTGCACTCTATGCTGTTTGTCCTTGTCCAATCGCACCATGTTTGCCCACCCGCCCGTCTGCCCTAGCCCGTATCCCGTGTTTTTTTGCTAAGTCCGACTAATCTTTCAGACACCTCATGGCGGTCTACCTCCTGGCTTGCTGCTGCCTGCAGCCCTCGCCTGACGGGCGATGATCCCCCATGGATCCGGGTAGCTGTCGGCTGGAGCTGCGCTTCCGACCGGACGACGTGTTCTGCGGGCCCTCCTGCACGGAGCCAGGATCATGCAGGGTTTGTTGCCGAAAGTGAGGTGTCGGCGGTAGAAGAGCTCGACATAGCCTTCAGTGTACTCCACAGAGCTGATGAGCACCGCCGGAAGGATGTTCCGCTCGACAACATGTGTGACTTCAATCCTGCCGATGGACGAGTCGGGTGGCTCCATCCACACGGACGTGGTACCCGCCTCGTGCATTGACACAACGAACCCGACCCGACCCGCCAGTCTCTTCATACCGCCTGTTAGCCGTCTCTCGCGTGGATGCGCCTCTGATCTGCGCTACCGGCGTCCTAAGTACAACCGCCGAGCAAAGTACCGGCTGGCCACAGGTGGAGGTGGTTCGGCGCCCGAGCGGTCTCCGGCCTGCACCATATGCCGTAGCACCCGCTGGCCGACTGACCACGGCTGGATCCAGCCCGGTGCCGAGGACAGGGTGCTCGCCCTCATTACGCGGCACGTAGACGCCTGGTCAGCGGCGCCAACACCGAAACCGGCGCGTCCGGAGACATCTCCGACGTCTCAGACGTCGGGGCGGAGGGCGAGAAGCCGGACTTCACCGAGGACCGGGAGACTGAAGACAGCGAGGAGGCTGACGTCACTGGTGCCAGCGGGGAGGTGGCTGACGTCACTGGTGCCAGCGGGGATGTGGCTGACGTCATTGGTGCGGACGTCGGGACAACTTGTCCGCGGTGCCTGTCTGGGCCTCACGGGCCCAGACATAAAATGGAGACTCAAGTGTTGCTCACTTCAGCTGTCCAGCCGTGGGCCCACGGCGTATGCGCCTGGGTGTGTCTTGTTTCGCCTCTCCCTTCATGAGCTGGTTGCGGCTTTGCTGAGGTGTTGTCACCCATGCGTCGCGTCGTTCATGGTATGGGATCTGCACTGAAATAATATGTGTATTGATGTTGAGCCGTTCCTGATGATGTGTGCCGAGATGGATTGTCCCCTCCACCCAGCCCTCGGACGCCGGAATGCTCCCCCTCGTTATCCGGTCTCGTGCGCCATTAACGAGGCCATCCGCCCCCGGCGTCGAGCTTCCTCCGCCGCTGCGCCGTGCTCCTCCGCCGCTGCGCCGCGCTCCTCCGCCGCTGCGCCGCGCTCCTCCGCCGCTTCGCCGCGCTCCTCCGCCGCTGCGTCGCGCTCCCTTTGCCGCTACGTCTCTTCGCCGCTGCGTGCGTTCCCCACCGATGGGCTGGGCGCGCTCCGCTGCGCCCTGGCCCCGTTGCCGTCTCGATGCTGGTGTCCCTGTCCACATCGTCCTCCCTCACGAATGTCGCCACCTCGCAGCTCTGCCCAGGTTTTTTCTGACCCTAATGTCCCGAGGATTGTCCTCTTTGCATTTATAGATTTGTAGTGGGGGAATCGTTTGGATTCTTCGCATTTCGATGTGTACGTGTAATAAACGTGTACGGTATCAAATGCTCAGTTTTTTATTACACGGATAATTCTCTTTTGTAAAGTAGTTTATTTATTAAAGCGGTAGGGAAATGCGTTCCCCCAAAAAGGTAAACCATAATTTAGGTATGGGAGCACGAGAAAATTTTACAGCAGGAGGTGACCGGAGTCAAATATGTGTTTGGATCTTGAGATAATTCCGATGTTACGGGAAATCGCGTTATTAACGTTTTTGATGTGATTTGTCCACTACAGATCCTCATCGAGAGTAATGCCTAGATACTTAAATGAAAATTTACGTTGAATAGGGGAATTATTCATCAGCTGGTGAGACGAATTTCAGCGGCTTTTTTTAAGCTTTTTGCTGGAGAATGGCCAAGGACGCCAGTAGCGACATCCACTACAAGAGGAAACTTCCAGATGGCAGGCAGATCAGATTCAGGAGTGATGACAAGAGGCGCAAGTTGATTGGTATATAAAGATGTAGATGAATTGAACATATTTTGGTCCTGACTGATCAGGATTAGAGAAATGGAAGATAGGAATATACATTTTCTTGGTTATCTGAAACATGACAAAACAACTTTTTGAGTATGCAAAAAGATTCTTGGAAAATAAATTCAGCATGTCAAAGGCTCTTCCCCAATAATAAGCTCTAGCCAGTGTGCAAAGTATGGCACTTTCGATGTGATCTCGTCTGTGCGAGTGCCCTTGGAGACAGGAGTGATTGGTGCAAATTTTATCAACCTGGCGCGAATTTGTGACACTGGTGCAAGGAAGGTGGCACTTAAACCAGACAAATAATGGCTGAATGTTTATTAAGACACAGGAGGGGGCCTTATAAAAAGTCCTTTACTAATTTACTAATAAGAGAGGCAGCATTGCATCGTGTAGGTAGGAATTAGTTTGTTTTTCTCCCTGGTATATGGCAGATTGGTGTGAATTTTTGGAGGCTGGTGGTGCAAGAATTTTAGATGGCTGGTGCGACTTGTCTGGCCTGCTGCCATTCTTTGCAGACTGGAGCTCTAGTAAAAATACAAAAACTCTGAACAATGAGCACATTCAGTTTGCAGTTTCAATGACAAATCACATATGCTGAAAGCACAATTTCTTTAAAATTGTGCCTAAATATGGAAGAACCTTAAAAATTTGACACTCCCCATTTAGCACATACCCCACATGGAGCACACCAAATACAAAGCAAATTTGGTCCTCAAGAAATTATAATATCTTAATCACAAAATCTGAAGCTGTATTGCAATTAGGCTCTATTGTAAAAATGTTCAGCCCCATATGGAGAAGACGAAATCACATGCCAAATCCAGTTCTACTGTTATCTACAATAATACACATAATATATGTATTATGCATACATAATATATTACACCAATATTTATATATACAGCTATAGGCAACACTTTCTGGTGGACACTGGGCCGTTCAGTGGTGGGCACAGCATAGGAGACGGGTAGATGAGCTCGATGAGAACGGGCAAGACAGGCACCTGGCGTGCCTTTGAAAGTCCCCTACACCTAAGGAAACCTAAGTAAGGTATTTCTGTTTGGTTCATGGCTTTGGTGAACGATACTATTGAAAGTTTTAGTGCTACGCAAAGCCAAAGGTTGTATTTGTTATACGACCGGTTGGGCCATCTCGGTCCCATTATCAAGTAAAAAGAGCAAGATAAAATCACACACAACTATATAGTTATATAAAACGAATTTAGTAAACTCGATGGGTAAGGTATCTTGTAGCCCTCCTTTCACCGTGGACGTTCTCCTAACCCTGGGCTTTTTGGCGACCTAAGCTGTTTATTATTCGGTCAAATAAATTCATGTTATTTTGTACGAATGGTCAAATTCCACTCGAATATATATCCTGTAAAGAAAAAGCAGAGATAAGAGTGTGAGCTTTCAATATTGTAGCCGTTATTCTACCGTGCAGAACGCATACTAGTATGCCACACGCATGCACAGTACAGTATCTTGTAGTCAATGATACAGTACTGTGCATGAGTGTGGCATACTATTATGCATTCTGCCGGCTGAAAAACACGTCTTGTGAGATGTCCATCTAAACCAGGGCCCCATTTCATAAAAGGCGTAACTTATGATTATAGCATAGAAGTAGCATAATGCAGCGTAGAAAGTGAATAATACACCACAATCCTGTTTCACAAAAATTTAGTGTAAAATACAACTACTTGCAAAATTACGCTGCTCTAAGCTATGCTGTACTGGAATGCAGGGTAGAATATTTCCAATATTGTTTAATATAGCAAACAACATGTATGTTGAATATGTAAAACACTCCTGAAAAGCTATGCAAGATAAGGCAGGGTAACATTTATCAGACAATGAAGGAAAACATGAAAAACATATAATTTCTTATGAAATTCTCAATCTGAGGCAAAATTAGGTAGGTGAAGGACAAAAAGAGTCATGAATGTAAAATAAACTTATATAAAAAGGTGTGCAATTTTTCCTTGCACAGGTATGAAGTGCAAGTTGCACACTCCAAATTGAGCTGATATGTAGAGTTCTATGGCCATTTCGTATGCCAAAAATGAAGACAGCTATTTATGCAAATACACAGGAAAACTGACATTGATTTTTACTTTCACTTTCTGCCGTTATTGTTATTTTACAGTCTAATGAGGACAGAACCCTAGATAGACTGACACTGACAAAGTGTTATATGAAGTCTATAGAGGGTAAAAATTCAATTTAAGGTGCCTATCACCAACAAAATCCAAGTACCTCTACTGAGTCCTCTGGCGAAAATGATGATATACCTAGGTACTTAGTACCGGCATCTTGATCTAATTATTCTTCAAAGATGTTTACTTCACCTTCACCTTCACCTTGAAGTTGTCGAAATTTAGAGGCCAACTTTGGCCTGCAGGTTTCGTTCTTGACGAGCTCATGGTCATCGTGCGTGTAGCTAGTCCTGGTCAGGTATAGTGTACCTGATGTGTGCCCAGTGGATGTCCAGTCTGTTCTTGAACTCATTCAGAGATTGTGCACCAACAACTGATGGGGGAGCCCGTTCCAGTCGTTTATCGCCCTGCACCCGAAAGCATTGCGTCGGACCCTTGAGACAGCGTTAGGTTTGACGAGCTTCCAAGCATGGCCCCGCGTGCGTGTGTTCGGGTTCATGTGAAAGAACTGAGCATAGTCCTGATCAATGCCCCGTGCAGTAGCTGGAAGATCTTCAGCATGTCTCCCCTCCGGCGCCTATAATACAAAGACGGAAGCCTGAGTGCACGCAGTCTGTCTGTGTAATGAGCCTGTCTGAGAGTGGGAACTAGACGTGTGGCACGCCTCTGAACACGCTCGATCAGTTTCTGATCCGCTCTGTTGAATGGGCCCCATGATACATTACCGTATTCAACGAGTGGACGGACTATTGCTTTGTAAAGTCTGGGTAGAGTGGTTTGGTCCAGGTTTGCAAATGACCTCCTGATGACAGCCAGCAAGCAGGTAGCCTTGGACACTGCTATCGCCGCTTGCTGTCGGAACTTCAGATCGGAGTCCATCACTACACCTAGATCTCTCTCCTCGCCAGAGCTGGACAGGGGTGCTCCGCTAAGTGTGTACACATGGTTACAGTTAGTGCTGCCAATGTGCAACACGGAACATTTCTCCACATTAAATGGCAACTGCCACCTAGCGGACCACTCCAGCAGTGAGTCGATGTCCCCCTGCAGCATCTCTCGCGTGACAGAGTCGTTCGCACGGGTGTAGAGTTTGGTGTCGTCTGCGAATATCTTGACGTTTGATTTCACGTGATCTGGGAGGTCGTTAATATACACCAAAAACAAAACCGGACCGAGCACTGACCCCTGCGGGACACCACTCAAAACCGGGAGCCAGTCCGACTCCGACGCACCCACCACCACTCGTTGCCGCCTATCAGTCAGGAAACGCTCTGATCCAGTTCAGCACCTTTCCCCGCACTCCGTAAGCGTACAATTTGTGAAGGAGAAGAGCATGGGGCACGGAATCGAAAGCCTTACGAAAATCCATATAGACCGCGTCAATTGCATGGTTAGCCTCCATCGCTCTGCTCCAGTCGTCCAACATTTCCAGCATCTGCGAGTCACAGGAGCGTTTGGGTCTGAAACCGTGCTGCTCTGGCGACAGCAAATTGTGCAGGGTAAGGTGCCCGAGTAACTCGTCCCGAATAATGGATTCCATCACCTTGCACGGGATGGCGGTCAGGCTAACTGGGCGGTAATTCCCAGGGCTGTGCTTGTCACCTTTTTGTGAATTGGGACGATGGAGCCAAGCTTCCAGTCCTGGGGAACCCTACCACTGTCCAGAGAGCTCCTAAAGAGCTGGGCTAAGGGTATGGCCAAAGTGTCTCTCGCTTCGAACAGTATACGTGCGTGAACAAAGATCGGGTCCAGGTGAGCCGTTCTTTTTCATGCTTGCCAGTTTTAGTGCAACTCTCTGAGGATTAATCTCGAGGTCCTCGAGGAACGGCTCCGCACAACGAACGTCGAATGGAGGGATCCGACTGAGATCCTCCACCGTAAACACACTCGCAAAGAACGAATTCAGGAGCATGGCTTTTTCCTCGTCAGGAGGCCTCGAGAACGCCATCCGGGTTTCTTAGGTCTTCGACTTTAGACTTCGTCTTTAAGCGGCTGTTGACGTATTTCCAAAAGGCTTTAGGGTTTTCTTTTGCATTCAAGGCAAGACGGTGTTCGTGGTTTCGTTGGAGCTGACGGGTTAGTTTACGAAGTTTTTGCAGCGCAGTGTGCAAAACGACCGCGGTCAATTATGTCCCCCGAGGACCGGAACACTCGCCATAGTTGGTTCTTCCTATTCTTTAACCTGAGCGCTGCGCTGGTCATGTAGATGTTTTTTCTGTTGGGCCTAGACCTCATTATCGGGACGCATTCAGCGGTGATAACGCTGAGGGTATTCCTGAAATGGTGATACAGATCCTCTGTGGAAAGATCTCGCGAACCCCAGTCAGCGCCTGAAACCATCTGGTTCAGGCGGGGGAAGTCAGCCCGACCAAAGTCAAGTTTCTGCCTAGATGTTCCTCCGACCGACAGGTAACACCGAATACGGAATCTGAGGGATAGGTGGTCGCTCCTACCAAGGCCCGGGCGGTACTCTAGATTAGATAACATCCCTTCCTCATTAGTAAAAACCAGGTCAAGAGTGTTCTCCATCTCGCCCAGTCGACTTCTGGTGGCCTCTCGGATATGTTGGAACAAGAAAAAGTCGTGCATTAGGTCCAAAAGCAAGTGAGATGGGTGTCCCGTGGTTGCCCTAGAAAATTCGCCGACCCAGTCAATCTGGGGGAAGTTAAAATCTCCTGCCAGTAAAAAGTGGGAAGGTTTCAAATTGTCAATAAGGCTTAATAAGCTCCTGAGCTCAGTCATGCTCTGGAATCCATCGGAACTTGGACTACGATACACGCAGCAAATGACAAGGTAATCTTGCCTGTGCAGCTGGATTCTGACCAGCAGGTGTTCCTTAAACGCCGCATGTGGGAACGAAACCAGTGCTGCCCTAAGATTTGAGCGGATGTAAATAGCAACACCCCTTTCACCTCTGCCACCCAGATTAAGTTTATCAGGATCAAAACTTGTGTAAAATTCATAATTCGGAAGTGCCAGCAGAGCGTTTGAGATAGGTATACGTTGTGCCTTTGGAATCACCTCGGTTAGCAAAATAACATCCGGTTCATTTCCCGCAATATCCATACATAGGTCATCTCGCTTATTCAAAAACTGATCACAGTTAGTGTAATATATTCTCAGATCGTGTACCGTATGCCTCTGGCCGAGTCAATCTTCTTCTGGGTGGGTGCTGCTCGAGAGCAACGCCCGAAGTCCCTTGGGGGCGCCCCCTACCGTCGGGTTAGCAGCCGGCGCCGCCCGCATGTCACCGTGAGGGGCAACAGCGGCGTCGACAGGAGGGCCCCCAGCGCCAGCAGGAGCCTCCCTGAATGGTCTCTCGAGAGGCGTCATCGACATCCAGTGTTGGGCCCCGAGCGCCATCAGAGGCCACCCTTACTATTCTCGTGAGGGGCAACAGTGGAGTTCACGGGGGCCCCGGGCTCCTCCAGCATCGGCAGAGGCTGCCCGCGAGTTTCCACGACGGGCAACCGTGGCGTCCACGGGTGGGTCCCGGGCGCCCCCGGCGTTGGCAGAGTCTGTCTGCCGGTTCCTGTGAGGGTCTTCAGCAGAACCCGCTGACAGAGTCTGTGTCCGCGGCACTTCCGGCCCCGCGGCACTTCCAGCCATCCCAGACCTGGCTGGAGCAGCCAGCCCCCGGTCGGCCGAAGGATGGGGGAAGAGGAATTCCTGCCTCCACTCAGTGAGATCACCTTTCCTCCTGATGACCAGATTGGTCTCGCCTTTGTCCCTGCGCTGTTTGAGTTCGTTCCTCAGGTTCTTCTGTGCCTGTCTTTCACTATAGGTGAGGTCGGGAGTGATAAACACCCGGCTCCACGTGGGAGACGACCTCAGCTGTGGTGCATGGCTCAGTATCTCGTGCTTTGTCTCCTCGTTCTCGAGCGTGATCACGAGGAGCCTAGCTTTCCCTGGTACAGACTTACCAGCCCTGAAGGACCTGGTAGGTTTGCAGTTAAGTCTAAAACACTCCTTAATCAACTCAACAAACAGTCGCATGTCAGCTGTGGAGCGTTCGAAAAGAGTATCGCCTGGTTGTTCGGGGAGGTTGTGGACCACCAAGTTCCTTGTGCGCTTACTCCTATCGAGGAAACCATCGACAACCTGTGAGATTTTACGGGCATCCTTTACTGATACATCAGCACCACCGCGATTTGAGCTAGCCAGCTTCTCTTCTACCTGGTGTACCAGTTTATCACATGAGCCTTTCACTACCTCTGAAAAAGTACGTTTCTGGTTCTGGGTCTCCTGCATGCAGCGCTGCATGAGGAGAGTGCTCTCACGAGTGGCTGCCTTATATTCCTCCATGGATGCTGCCACCATCTGCATGTGTACACCGAGAGTGTCTTCCATGTTTACAACCTTCTGAGCCAAGTCACTAACATCACAATTGCTACCCGACAGGGCTGTGTCAGTCTGTGCACTTGCCAATGTCACACTACAAGCACCTGGCTGGGAAAAATCTGCGCTTGCATCTGTGGAAGTGGGGATGCAGGAGTCACCAACGGTTTGGACTGCTACCTCCCTCATCAGTGGACGAGTGAACCCCCAGTTGGGTCATCTGATACCTGGACAGAAGCTTGACACACAGAGGTTTTGTTGTTGACCTGTTTGCAAGTGGAGCATATGAAGGCAATGTTCCTGTGTCGTTTCAGTGCATTGTATGCAGGTTTTGTAACAACCTGACACACTGTGTGGCACCATGAGGAGCAGAGATCACACTGTACACCCTGTTGCCCATCCTTCACCTTTAGCCCACATGTGTTATTGCCTGGGCCTCCCTTACATGTGTCTGATGTAGTTGACATGCCAGTTGCAGAGTCAGAGAGTTGGGGATACAGCAGTTCCAGCATCGAGAGGCAGAGAGTGAATCGCAGCGGCCACAATGCCTTGACCAAACTGAAACTGAGACCCAGAGGACCCAGACTCCTCTTCCCCACTCACACCACTAGAGGCATGTTTGTACACTAGTCTTTGAGTGTGTTGATTGTCAATCTTCAGGTTCAATCCCTTCACATTTCTATCCCTGGTGGAACCTGATTTCCGCCTGCATCGTGAGTGCTGCATGCCTTGTCCTGCTCACTCTTAGTGATTTCCCTAGTCACATCTAGTATATCAGGAGAAGCTGTAGCAGCACATGCAGATCCAACAGGTGGAACATTGTTAGACTCAGTAGCAAGGCCCTGCTGGCTCTCCCTACGCACCTTCTGCACAGGTGACCGGTATTGGAAGTGGTGGCGTCTCAGCATTGCCAGGTGAAAATGAGACGCTTGGGATATTCGGGAATTGGGCAAAAAACCCAAGGAATTTGAGCAGACGCCCTAGGAAACCAGGGAAATCTTGAGCAATTTAGGAAAAGGCGTACTCAGGTTAGGGAATGGAGAGGAAGGAGAGGGGGTAGAGAGGCATACCCAGGGAAAGGGGAGAGTGGTGTTCTGAGGCAGCGGGGAGAAGTGTAGTAAGTGCAGGGGCGTAGCAGAGGGATGTGGAGGAAAGTGCAGAGGCGTACCCGGGCAGTGGAGGGAAGGAAAGGGAAGTACAGTGGCGTACTCAGGCAACGGAGGGAAGGAGAGAAAAGCGTAGAGGCGTATCCAGGGAGCAGAGGGAAGGGAAGTGCAGAGGCGTGCTCAGGCAGCGGAGGGAAGGGTAGGAAAGTGCAGAGGCGTGTCCAGAGGAAGAGGTAAATGGTGTTTTGCAACCGCGAGAAGTGGAGGAAAGTGGAGAGGCTCGGCCAGGCAGCGGAGGGAAGGGGGAAGAGAGGGCAGGGGCGTGCCCAAGTATTGGAGGGAAAAGGAGGAAAGTTTAGTGGCGTACTCAGGCAGCGGATGGAAGGAGAGGAAGCGCAGAGGCGTACTCGAGCGGAGAGAAGGGGAGGGAAGTGCAAAGGCGTTCACAGGGAGCGGAGGGAAAAAACATCTGCAGAGGCGCACCCAGGCAAAGGAAGGAAGGGGAGGAAAGTGCAGAGGCGCACCCAGGCAAAGGAAGGAAGGGGAGGAAAGTGCAGAGGCGCACCCAGGGGAAGGGAAAGTGGTGAGCTTTTGCTGCCGGAGGAAGTGGGGGAAAGTGCAGAGGCGTACCCAGGCAGCGGAGGGAGGGGGAGGAAAGTGGAGAGGCTCAGCCAGACAGCGGAGGGAAGGGGAGGAAACTGCAGTGGCGTACCCAGGCAGTGGAGGGAAGGAGAGGAAAGCACAGAGGCGTACTCAGGCAGCGGAGGGAAAGGGAGAAAAGCGCAGAGGCGTACTCCAGGTAAGGGAAGGAAGGGGAGAAAAGTGCAGAGGCACACCCAATGAAAGGGGGAAAGTGGTGTGCTTATGCAGCCAGGGAAGTAGAGGAAAGCGCAGGGGCGTCCCCAGGAAGCGGAGGGAAGGGTAGGAAAGTGCAGTGACATACTCAGAGAGCAGAGGGAAGGAGAGGAAAGTCAGAGTCATACCAAGGCAGCGGAGGGAAAGGGAGAAAGGTGTAGAGGTGTACCCAGGTAATGGAAGAAAGAGGAGGAAAGTGCACAGGTGCACCCAGGGGAAGGGAAAGTGGTGTGCTTATGCAGCCAGAGGGAAGGAAAGGAAAGTACAGAGGCGTATCCAGGCAGCGGAGGGAAGGGGAGGAAAGTGCAGAGGTGCAGCCGGACATCGAAGGGAAGGAGAGGAAAGTGCAGAGGCATAGCCAGTTTTTCTTCCCCCTAACCCCAGCTACTTCAGTGCGTCCCTGCACCTTGCTTCCTTCCTTAGATGCTTGATAACACTTCTGTGCCTTTCCATTTTTCCCATTTGCTTTAGCACGCCTCTGCAGGGTTGTACTTTCTTCATTAGCTGTCTGAGCACGAGTCAGCATTTAGCCGTGTTTCCCAACTCCCTAAAGCATACTACGTGTCTTCCGCTATCTTCCCGGGTGCCTGAGCACGCCCCTGCACTTCCCCTTCGAGCACGATTCGGAACATACCCCGGTTCCCTAACTCCCTGAGTAGGCAGGCCTCTGCGCTTTCCTTCCCGTTCTCCGTCTGCCTTGGCACGCCTCTCCGCTTTCCCTCTCCCTTCCTCGCTGCCTGAGTACGTCTTTGCACTCTTCTCCCCTTTCCTAGCTGTCTGAGAACGACTCGGCATTTACCCCCGTTTCCCAACTCCCTTAGTACGCATATATGCCTTCATCTCTCTTCCCCACCTGTCTCAGTACCTCTCTGCTTTTTTCGCTTTCCCTGGATGCCTGAACATGGTTCTGAATATTTATCCCTTTCCTTACTGCCTAAATGCGCCTTTCTCCCCTTCCCCAGCTGCCTGAGTACGCCCTGCAGCTAACCCCGTTCCCTAACTTCTTTCGCATGTTTATGTGGCTTCCTCCCCACGACACGTCCCCCTTCCCCAGCTGTCTGAGTACGCCTCTGCACTCTCTTCTCTGTTCTCTGGCCTCCTGAGCACGCCTCTGGGCTTTCCTCTCCCTTCCATCTCTGCCTGAGTATGCCTCTGCACTTTGCTGCGCCTTCCCAGAATGCCTGAGTATGTCTCTATACTCTTCTCCCCTTCCCCAACTGTCTGAGTACGACCCAGCACATACTCCCGATCCTTAACTCCCTGAGTACGCCTCTGTGCCTTACTCACCCTTATTGATTGCCTGAGTACACCAATGCACTTCACTTCCTTTTCCCTGGCTGCCTGAGCACGCCTCTGCACCTTGCTTTCTTTCTCTAGATGCCTGAGGACGCCTCTTTGTCTTTCCCTCTTTCCCGGCAGCCTGGGCACGCTTCTGTACCTTCTTCCCTAGCCTGTCACCTGAGCGTGCCTTTGCATCTTGCTCTCCTTTTCCTAGATGCCTGACGACGCCTCTGTGCCTTTCCTTTCCCCCTGCTGCCTGAGTGCGCCTCTCCTTGGGTTTTCCCCCATTCCAGGATATCTTAGCGACTCTCTCCTGGCCTCAACTGCCTGGGTAAGCCTCTGCAGTTTCCTCTCTTTCCTTTCGCTTCCTGGATATGTCCCTGCACTTCCCTTCTGTTTCCTCCGGTGTCTGGGTACGCCTCTGCGTGTTCCTCTCCTTCCCTCCGCTGCCTGCGTACGCCTCTCCCTTGGGTTTTCCCCAATTCCAGGATATCCTAAGCGACTCTCCCATGGCCTCAATTGCCTGGGTGCGCCTCTGCAGTTTCCTCTCCTACCTCCGCTCCCTGAGTACGCCCTTGCACTTCCCTCCGCTCCATGGGTACGCCTCTGCACCTTCCTCTCCTCCGCTGCCTGGGTCCGCCTTAAACTTTCCTCCCCTTCCCTCCGCTGACTGAAAACGCCACTGCACTTTCCTCCTCTCCCTCCGCTGCCTGAGTACGCCACGGCACTTTCATCCCCTTCCCTCCGCTGCCTGGGTACGCCTCTGCGCTTTCCTCCCCTTCCCTCTGCTCTCTGGGTAAGCCTCTTCACTTTCCTCTCCTTCCCTCCGCTATCTGGCAGAGCCTCAACACTTTCCTCCCCTTCCTTCCCTTATCTGGGTACGCCTCTGCAATTTTCTCCCTTTCACTCCGCTGCCTAAGTTCGCCTCTGCGCTTTCCCCATTTCCTCCGGCTGCAAAAGCACACTACTTTCCCCTTCCCCTGGGTGCGCCTCTGCACTTTACTTCCCTTCCTTCCGTTGCCTAGGTGCGCCTCTGCAGATGCTTCTCTTTCCCTCCGCTCCCTGTGTACGCCCTTGCACTTCCCTCCCCCTCTCCGCTCGAGTAGGCCTCTGCGCTTCCCTCTCCATCCCTCCGCTGCCTGAGTACGCCACTATACTTTCCTCTCCTTCCCTCCAATACGGGTACGCCTCTGCCCTTTCTGCTGCCTGGGTACGCCTCTGCACTTTCCTCCACTTCTCGCGCCTGCAAAATACACCATTTACCTCTTCCCCTGGACACGCTTCTGCACTTTCCTCCCCTTACATCCGCTGCATGAGTACGCCTCTGCACTTCCCTTCATTCCCTCTGCTCCCTGGATACGCCTCTGCGCTTTCCTCTCCTTCCCTCCGCTGCCTGAGTACGCCACTGTACTTTCCTCCCCTTCCCTCCACTGCCCGGGTACGCCTCTGCACTTTCCTCCACATCCCCCGCTACGCCTCTGCACTTACTACACTTCTCCCCGCTGCCTCAAAACACCACTCTCCCCTTTCCCTGGATACGCCTCTGTACCCCCTCTGCTTCCCCTCTTTCCTTCCTCTCCATTCCCTAACCTGAGTACGCCTTTTCCTAAATTACTCGAGATTTCCCTGGGGTCCTGGGGCGTCAGCTGAAATTCCTTGGTTTTTTTGCCCAATTCCCGAATATCCCAAGCGTCTCATTTTCACCTGGCAATTCTGAGACGCCTCCACTTCCAATACCCAGGTGACCTAGGTATGGAGGGCATGACCCTGCAGTTTAATAAACGATCCGTGCCAGACAACACCAGAAACAGTGTTGGTGCCTATATCAACACAACTTCACCACACACATACACTTTTTGATTGCATGCACAGAGGACGCAAATATGCAGAGTGTCAAAAAGCTGCAACTGAGAAGGGAAAAAGCTGGCTGTTGAGGTAGGGCAAAATGTTGAATAGAGGGCAGAATTGATAGAGAAAGGGCAAAGCTGCCTCCGATGGATTGTGTTCACTAAACGCATAAACGCCCAAATGTGCAGTTTACTCACTATTCCTTTCCCAGTTTCACGAAATTATAAGGTTCACAGACCTTCACAGTTCACTCATGATTTCCTCAATTTTATTCCTCAACACAATTCACCTCACTGAACTACACTCGCAAAACAATAAAATCAGGGGGGTTCAAGTTTAGTATATACTAGTCTGGCAACCCCTTTGCCTACGTCACCCCGAGGATGCCCGAGAGCATTTAGCGCTGTAGGTATAACAGGAAGGTGGTCTTCCAGGAAATATTAAAAACACTTATAGACCGTTTAGAGATGTGATTTTCGGTCAGCGTGGTGCTGTAACATTTTTCTTTCCCAAAACTGGCCTCAAATAGTTCTAGTCAGACGTACTTGCTGATCTGGAGGCCTCAATCATGGGGCGTGTCAGACTTCCCCTTAGGCCGACTTTCAAGATATTCCGGGGCAGTATCACCCTTAATGGTTCTATCTTCAGTGAATAGGGAGCTGGATGCAGAGATACAGAGGACGGAGGTGAATGCAGATGGCATAGGCGGATGTACGGGCAGGGGCGCAGCCAGGGGGGCACAGGGGCACGTGCCCCCATCGGTGCCGGGGTGCCCTTTGATTGCCAGGTGGTGTGCCTTTTTGGGCCGTGCCGCTCGAAATTTAGTGCCCTACGTCGTTGAGCCTAGATGGAGCTAGACTGCATTTAGCGATTTAAACTATTGTTTGACAATTAAGTGCCTTTTTGGTCAGTTAGGGCATTCTGTCGTCTTTCCAAGCACCCGGGAAGAGTATAGGCACGTAATCCGTTTCCAAATAATGCCTCATCGTCGCCAATAATCGTATGGGCAGAGCTAATCTGGTGCCCCTTGAGCTCATCTGGTGCCCCCTGAGCGCTGCTCTTGAACCCTGGAGCTGATCATGTGCCCTCTGAGCTGATCTGATGCCCTCGTAGTCAATCTGGTGCCCCCCCTGAGAAAATAATTGTGCCTTCTGAATCTATATAATGCTCTCTGAGTTAGTCTGATGTCTCCGAGCTTGCCTGGTGCCCTATTAGCTGTTTTATTGCCCCTTGAGCTGATCCGGGCCCCCTGAGCTTATTTAATGCCTCCCGGAGTTTAGGTATCTACCGTCCAGGGGGGCACGGGGGGGCAGGTGCACCCATCGGTGCCGAGTGCCCTTTTGATTGCCAGGTGGTGTACCCTCTTTGGTCCGTGCCACTCGAAATTTAGTGCCCTGCGCCGTTGAACCTAGATGTAACTAGACTGCATTTAGCGATTTTAACTATTGTTTGACAACTAAGTGCCTTTTTTGTCAGCTAGGGCACTCTGTCGCCTTTCCAAGCACCCGGGAAGAGCATAGGCACGTAATCCGTTTCCAGATAATGCCTCATCGTCGCCAATAATCGTACGGGCGGAGCTCATCTGGTGCCCCCTGAAGCTGATCATGTGCCCTCTGAGCTGATCTGGTGCCCTCGCAGTCGATCTGGTGCCCTCCTGAGAAAATAAGTGTGCCTTCTGAGCCTATAAAATACTCTCTGAGTTAGTTTGATGCCTCCGAGCTTGCCTGGTGTACTTTTAGCTGTTTTAGTGCCCCTTGAGCTGATCCGGGGCCCCTGAGCTTATTTAATGCCTCCCGGAGTTGATCTACTGTCCAGGGGTGCAGCCAGGAAGGCACAGGGGGCACGTGCCCCCATCACTGCCGGGGTGCCCTTTTGATTGCCAGGTGGTGTACCCAATTTGGGCCGTGCCGCTCGAAATTTAGAGCCCTAGCCGTTGAACCTAGATGTAACTGGACCGCATGTAGCGATTGAAACTATTGTTGGACAACTTAATACCTTTCTCGGTCAGCTAGGGCATTCTGTCGCCTTTCCAAGCACCCGCGAAGAGTATGGGCACCTAGTATGTGTCTACCTAATGCCTCATCGTCGCCAATAATCGTACGGGTGAAGCCAATCTGGTGCTCCTTGAGCTCATCTCGTGGCCTCTCAGCTGGTCTTGGCCCCTTGAGCGGATCTGGTGCCCCTGAGTCAATCGAGTGCCCCACTGAGCAAACAATTGTGCCTCCTGAACCTATATAATGCTCTCTGAGTTAGTCTAATGCTTCCGAGCTTGTTTGGGCCCTGATAGCTGATTTAGTGCCCCTTGAGCTGATTCGGGCCCCCGAGCTGTCTCATGCCTCCCCAAGTTGATTCTGTATCCTAAGTCAATATGGTGCCTCTTCAGCTGATTAGGTGCCCCCTCAACTGATTATTGATGTCTCCTTAGATGGTCTGGTCCCCCCCCTGAGCTGGTTTGGTGGGCCCTGAGCCCACCTTGTGTCCCCTGAGCTGTTATGTTGCTCCCTGAGCTGATTTAGGCTCCTGCCATAGTCTGGGGGGCTGGGAGCTTATCTGGACCCCGAGCGGATCGATCTGGTGCCACCTGAGCTGCACTGCCCCTTAGTCGATCTGGTGCCTCCTGAGCCCATATTATGCCCCCTGAGTAATCTGGTGCCATTTCAGCTGATCTGGACCTCCTTACGTGATTTCATGAGCAGATCTAAAGCCCTGAGCTGAGCTGGGCCCACAGAGGCTGATGAGGGCCCCTGAGATGGTATGGGGCTCCTGAGCTGATTAAGTGCCTCCTGACTTGATCTGGTATTCCCGAGCTGGTCGGGGACCACTGATCTGATTGTTTGTCCCCGGAGCTAATCTGGTGCCCTATGGGCATCTGGTGTCCCCTGAGCAGCTCTGGGGCTTTTGAACTGATTGGGCCCGGAGCTGGTGAGGGATCCCTGAGCTGATTTAGTGCCCCTGACTTGAACATGCCCCCTGTGCTGATCGATCTGGTGCACCCTGAGCAAATATACTGCCTCCTGAACTTAACTAATGCCCCCTGAGTCGATCTGGAGCCTGCTTAGTCATCAGTGTGTCTCCTGAGCCCATCATATTCCCTCTGAGCTAGTCTGGTGCCCCATGGCTAATATGATGCCCTTTAAGCTGACCCGGGCCTCCTGGGTTAATTACGTGATTTCCTGAGCAGCTCCCAGGCCCTGAGCTGAGCTGGGCCCACAGGGGTTGATGTGGGCCCCTGAGATGGTATGGGGCTCCTGAGCTGATTAAGTGCCTCCTGACTTGATCTGGTATTCCCGAACTGATCTGGGCCCCGAGCTGGTCGGGGACCACTGATCTGATTGTTTGTCCCCTAGGCTGATCTGGTGCCCTATGGGCCGATCTGGTGTCCCCTGAGCAGCTCTGGGGCTTTTGAAATGCTTGGGCCCCCAGCTGGTGAGGGATTCCTGAGCTGAATTAGTGCCCCTGATTTGATCTTGCCCCCTGACCTGACTTGAGGCCCCTGAACTGATCTGGGGCCCCAAGAGCTGATCTGGGGCCCAAGAGGGGATCTAGGTTCTGAGGGTACCCTGAGCTGGTCCGGGCGCTGAGCTTGTGAGAGCCCCTTAAGTTGGCTTGAGGCCCCCTGAAGTGAGCTGGCGCCTTAAACTGTTCTGGGGCTTCTTGAGCTGGTTTAAGGCCCTATGAGCCTATCTGTGGCCCATTGAGCTAGTCTAGTCCCTCGGTGAAGCATGAGCTGCTCTGTGGCCCTGATCTACATCAGGGGCCCCTGAGATGATCTTGAATAGATAGATAATAAGAACACAAGGCCAACTCCCATCATCTTGGGGCGGGGTCACTGAGCTAGTTTATTCCTTGGAGGCACAACTGGGGGGATGGGGAAGTTGCTCTGGAGGCCTCTGATCCACACTTGGGGGCCCCAGAGCTGGTCTTGAATAGATGGGGAATAAGAACACAATGGAAACTCCCCTTGTAAAATGGAGCTAACGGGAAATGAGGAATCTCTAAAACGGCTTGTGATACCGAGGCACCCCTGGTTATATAAATTGCTTATTATACTGGTGGATTCTGGGAAGGGATGATAAAAAGGCATGTGCCCCTGAGCTCAGAGCACAGTCCCCTAAACCAGGATTTCTACTAATTAATTTAGACGAAGAAATAGTTTTCACAATTTTCAGCCCTGTCACACCATCCCCATCCAAACCACCGGCCTGTTCACCTTTTGTTTACTCTTAACTGGGACCGAGCCTTGCGAATATGGAACTTAATAAACGCGTTCAAAAGGTATCTCCCAAATTTTTGCGGCAGCAAAAATGTGTTCTTCCAAAGACACTATGCTACTCCTCGTCCCACGGCGATTGTGGGAGGCAAGGAACTTAATCCGCATTCAGCTAGGGCTCACTCGTCACGACAAAACCAGTGGGCATAACAAAAAAAATCGACTCCAATATGCCTTAACCTGCACATTGTAACAGATATCACATGCTCCGCTGATTTCTCTGATGTTAAGTATTTGCATGAGTTGGCTGCCCTTAAATCTATCCAAAAAGTAGTGTTTTGGCTACTTCTATGGAATTTTGGTGATATTTTGTTCCTTTTTTCGGTTTTAATCGAGTTTTCCTTCTCCGTCAATGATTTCTTTGCATTTTTATTGAACCAAAGATGCCCAAAAAATCATATAAACAAAGATATAGTAAGTTTTTTAGGTTACGTTAAAAGTGCCCTTTTTCCCCAGGGTGCCCCTCAAAGTTGGTGTGCCCCCCATACGAAAGCTCTGGCTACGCCCCTGTGTACGGGCCAAGGTACTTTAACAGACAGAGGAGAATTCGGGGGCAGAGGAGGATACAGGGACAACGATGGATGCAGAAGGCAGAGCGGAACGATGGGGAAAAGGCGGATAGAGCAACAAGGGCGGATGTGGGGACAGAGCGGTTAGAGAGGTCAGAGGCGGTCAGAGGCTGAGAGGTCAGATGCAGGAGACAAAGGCGGATGCAGGAGATAGACAGAGGCAGATGCAGGATATGGAGACAGAGGCGGATGCAGGAGATAAAGACAGAGGCAGATGCAGGAGATACACAGAGGCGGATGCAGGAAAAAAGACAGGCGGATGCAGGACATAGAGACAGAGGCGAATACAGGAGATAGACAGAGCCGGATGCAGGAGATAGAGACAGAGGCGAATGCAGGAGATAGAGACAGTCGAGGATGCAGGAGATAGAGACAGTCGAGGATGCAGGAGATAGAGACAGAGGCGGATGCAGGAGGTAGAGGCAGAGGCGGATGCAGGAGATAGAGACAGAGGCGAATGCAGGAGACAGAGACAGAGGCGGATGCAGGAGATAGACAGACGCGGATCAGGATATAGAGACAGAGGCGGATGCAGAAGATACAGACAGACGCGGATTCAGGAGATAGAGACAGAGGCGGATGCAGGATGTAGAGACAGAGGCAGATGCAGGAGATACACAGAGGCGGATGCAGGAGATAAAGACAGAGGCGGATGCAGGAGATAGAGACAGAGGCGGATGCAGGAGATAGAGACAGAGGCGGATACAGGAGATAGGGTAAGAGACGGATGCAGGAGATAGAGACAGACGAGGATGCAGGAGATAGAGACAGAGTCGGATGCAGGCGATAGAGACAGACGCGGATGCAGGACAAAAGAGGCAGATTCAGGAGCAGATGCAGTGGTAGTCGGGTGCAGTGGCAGTCAGATGCAGGGGCAGAGGCGGATGTATGGGTGGACGCAGATAGAGGGGCAAAGGTGGATCCAGATGACTGATGCAAATGCAGGAGATAGAGGCTAAGATACAGGTAAGGACGGATGCCGATGATGGAAGAGGATGCATTAGGCTGAAAGTTCCTTCACCTCACAAGTTTATCCAGAGCACATGGCAATTCAGCATAATGGGCAAACCCCTGTTGTTAAACTGATAGGTAAAACTGATCTTTTTTTGCCACAACAACTAAGAGTTGATATCTGGATATGCTAAATGATATTATGAATGTTTTATTGCATTTAAGTCACATAATTGTACATTTTTTTCATCAACTTAGATGTTCAGTACTTTAACATGGCAGGATAGAAAGCTTCACATTTATTGTGGGTGATCATAATGCAAAGAAACTATCTATTTGAATTTTTATTTCTGATTTTGAATCGATTTCGATGTGCCTGAGTTTATAAAATTGAATTCACAATAGGTTGGTAAATTGTTAATTGGTTCTTGCTCCTGAGTGCAATTTGTACCCTATAGCGTGGCTAAGCAGACATGTTTAGCTGTAACACAGAACACCTCCCCTTGTCCTCCCAGTGACTATATTTTTTAATGTATTTTTAACAAGTTTATGATTTGTGCTATGTGATGTGGAATATACAAGTACAGATAACAGCCATATGACAGATTCAGATCCTGAATCCAAAATATTCAGTGTGATTCTGCCTTCTGACATAGCTGTCAATCAGAATCCTCATGTTGGCAATAGATGACCAGAAAAAAATATTTGTCGTAGTGTGAGTAATGGCAGACAGCAGCTCACTCTGCCAAATGATTTTCCTGACTGTTTGAGTGACAACAAGTTGTGGGCCACATTGTAAAGAGGATATTTTCTGATCAGCTTTTGTTAATCCAAAAGTTCTGGTGGATGGCCATACCTGAACGCCTCGGTTATCACATTGAAATTTCTACACTTACATCCAGGATTCAATGGGGAAGGCCAAATAACAACTAATTAACTTCTAATAATTGTTAGTGCAGCACTGTTAAGACCTACCCACTAAGAATCATAGGCCCTGGCCAGTCTGCGAAGTATGGCAGCAGGTCAGACGAGTCACACCAGACATCTAAAATTCTTGCACCACCAGCCACCAAAAATTCGCACCAATCTGCCATATACCAGGGAGAAAAACACACTCATTCCTACCCACACGATGCAATGCTACCTCTCTTATTAGTTAGTTAGTTACTTAGTTAGTTGAGAACTTTTATAAGGCCGCTTCCCATGTCTTTATAGCCATTTAGCCATTATTTGTTTGGTTTTCAGTGTCACTTTCCTCGCACCAGTCTCACAAATTTGCACCATGTTGATAAAATTTGCACCACTCAATCCTGTCTTCAAGGGCACTCGCACCGACGAGATCTCGTGAAAAATGCCATATTTTGCACACTGGGGCCCTGGTATCAGTGCATGTAATATGTGTGTAATGTGTGCAATGCTAATATAGGTGTAGTGATGCAAAAATCATCAGTTGTGAAATAAAATAATCCTGAAAAAAATATAAAGGACTTGATCTCCACTCTCTCCTATTAGGTATCCTCTGTGGTTTCAAAGCTTAACCTATCATCACACCTGACATCACATGCAAGATTCTGATGTTTAAACTATGATTGCCTCTTACAATCAGTGCCCATTAATGGGAATATACCTACAACAATTATATTAGATTTTTATATGTTTTAACACACATTCCCCTATTTTGGTCTCGCGAAGTGTTTCAGCCCTAATTCTTGACAATTCTGTGAATCCATACATATATTTGCGAAGATGTACACCGTAAATAGATGGGGTACGACGAAGGAAACTCTAAAACGATCACAGGATAAGCTCGTAGGCACTAAAACTAACGTGGTTAAGAATCGAGCAAGACTCCAGGAACCGCATGATAAAACAATCTCAGATGCCAGCGCCCCGCCAGCCAGGCCGGGTCACGCAGCCACACGGTGGCGCCACCACTCCACGGGGAGGCACCCCCCACGCCGACGCAGGACGCGCCCACGCAGCCACACAGTGGCGCCACCACTCCACTGTGGGGGCGCCACCAGCATGCCACCAGAGAGCCGCGCCCGGCTGGAGCAAGCGGCCGCCCCGCAGGTGGCAAAGTCGAGAGGTCCCGGGAACCAATCGCCAGTGCCACCACCGGGACGGCCGCCGCTCGAGCCGGGCGCAGAAGGAACCGGATCCCGAACATGTCAAACAGAATGATGAACCCAACCTGGTAATCTAGCGCGACAAAAACCCAGCCCGGCACACCGATCCCCACTCGAAGGCCGCAGCACCCACCACGGCAGGCCCCGGCCGCGACACGACAACGGCAATACAAGGCAGCATCAGTCAGCTCGGACCCCCGGTCGGTCCCCGCAGGTAGCAACTAACATTTAGATAGAGATGTAACCCATCATAAGCCAAATCAGAAGTTATACAGGCAGTCTCACAACCTAGTTATACATATGAAGTTTTAGCCTGGGTTGGGCGCCAACGATGAGGTTAAACATCGATTCATTAATGACATCGCACTTAATGTTAACAGATTGCATCCGGGCAGCAACAGGCGGATGAGAGTTTAGAGTGGCACACAAGATACATAGATACAACAGCTGTGACGGGAGGGAGAACTGCAAAAGCAGAAAGTGAGAGCTTACTTGCAGCAAATTTACCAGAACAATGTCGAGGTAAGAATTCGAAATAGCTCAATGTTCGGCAAGTATAAGCATAAGCACAGCGTTTCCATACCAGCTAACCATACCAGCTACCAGCTTAACCAGAAATTTGGAGTCGATACAATATCATCAACAATGATCGAGCAATGGGGCGCCCATGACGTGTGCACATTGAACCTATCACATAGGTGGCGCCACAGCTCCGATCATCACGTTGGGAACAACGACGGTGGCGACATCACCCGACAGCGAGTCAACACCAGCCGATGTCAGTATATTCCCGCTGACACTGGTCAAACACCACATTCGTGTCACTCAGGGGGTCTCCACAGCGGAGAGTCCGTCTTTTGTGTAGAATTACGGGAACTAATTACAATCAGATGACTGGACTGGAACTCATCTCATCTCAACTCATCAAGTGACTTGAGCAAAGCAAGCCACCACACTCAGTGTCCGTCACAGCACATTTCTGCACCCTAGAACATCGCAGCAGCGCCCTATGCTCATGAATACCAGACTTCTAAGGACAAAGAAAATGTAGCCCCTGATACGAAGTGAATTTTCCAACCAATTAGTATTATTTGCCCCTTTCACCGTCACCACGGGACGCACAACCACAGGCGATCACTCATTACAAATCCGTAACAACACACTAAAGATCAGATGCATAAAGGTATGCCTCAGCTGCGCACAAATAGCAAATCTGGCAAATCTAGCATCATACCAGCCTAGAATATACTGGATCTGCAAAAAATATACTATTTTTATTTCAACTGGTATAATACAAAATAAATACTTTATTTGTCTATAATATTCTTATTTATTACAATAAATTTAAGAAAACATTGTAAATATATTGTTTTAGGCAAGATTAAAACAATTTACCGTGAGGTGCTAGTAGGTGCTTGGTAGGAAACTTGGACCAACCTTATCTTTTAGTAGGGCCTTGAATACAATAACCTTATTGGCCCCGGTCATCGAAAGTGTTGGCACCTGGCGGATTTTTTTGAAAACGCCAGTAGAGGGACTGACGTCTGGCGCGGCTGCTTCATATCCAGCGCATTGTTGAACGCGGTATAGATTTTGAACGTTTATTTTCAGTCGTGGTGAACTCGTTGCTCTGAAAAAGTGAAGTTCATGTTGGGTGGACGTGAATATTGAAGACTGGCGTTATTTTCTTGTTTGTTATAATCTTGGAAAGTTCAAAGAAAATGAAAGTGAGACGGATAACCATTACATCCAATCCGAACTGCTGCGTTCTTCAGTGTGTATCCTTCCGAAGAAAGTGTCCAAGTCTCAGCTTTCACAAGTTTCCTCAGGATAAGGTGCTGTCCAAGCAGTGGAAGTCGAATCTGATAATTGGGAAGAAGATGGGCTCAAATGCTGCTGTCTGTTGCAGACATTTTCAGCCATCTGACTTCCATTCACATCCACCTGGTAAGCGGCTGTGAGGCCAGTGTGCAAAGTATGGCATTTTCGTCGAGATCTCGTCCGTGCAAGTTCCCTTAGAGACAGGACCGAGTGGTGCGAACTTTATCAGCCTGGTGCGAATTTGCGAGGTTAGTGACACTTAAACTAAACAAATAATGGCTGAATGGCCATTAAGACACAGGAGGTGCCTTATAAAAAGTCCTTAACTGACTAATGATTGAGGTAGCATTGCATTGTAGGGGTAGAAATGGGTGCATTTTCCCCTAGTATGTGGCAGATTGGTGCGAATTTTTGGAGGCTGGTGGTGCGAGAACTTTAGATGGCTGGTGCGACTTGTCTGGCCTGCTGCCATACTTTGCAGACTGGCTGTGAGGCAATCTCCAGTTCCGCTTATGCCTCCTTCCACTCCCTTGAGCCTGCTTCTAGCAGGAGTAAGCCTTAATCCTTGGGCCGTCATCATAGGCGGATCCAGGATTGCCGATCAGGGGCACCTTCCCGGGGGCGGCGCACCATTCTTAACCGGGAAACCCTATCGGTGGGAGCCGACTTTCGTATCCTGGGAGGGGGGATGGTGGTGGGAAGGGAAATTTCAGGAGGCGTGGCCATTTCAGGGGGCGCCGAGGGTCGATGGTGGTGGGCACATACCCCCTTTGCCCCCTGGATCTGCCTATGGGGCATGTGCCCACTTTGCCGTCCCCCTGGATCCGCCTGTGGCTGCATTCCTTTTTAGCCTGGAAAACTGACATCTTGAAATAATTCGGTAGATATACGCCTTTATTTGTTTTAAGCCGTCTGAAATTCCAGTTTGAATGTACGATGGAAAATGCGTTTCCAAACACAAGCGTCGCCACCGGCAAAGAAGTGGGGGGGGCAGCAAACTTCAACCTGATGCTGACTACAAGCTTTGCTCCTTGGGACCAAAAACTTTTCGAATTTGCATTCTTCTCTGCCTTCCGCAGTGGCTGTTTATAAGCCGCTGCCACATACCAAACATAAAACACGTATAATTCACCGCTTACCATGCTATTCCCGGGGCCCACTAACGTTGTTTACCTTTTGGAGTCCCTCTTTCGCGGCCATCTTGGAGGGCACACTAGCGCCGCTGGTGAGCGTGACCGGGGTCAATTGAAAGCAACTACCTAAAAAATTATGTACGGCCAAAAACAAATACATCGTTTTTTATTGCGCCAGCTGAGAGTGCGTCTTCCGCCCCAGTATTTGTAAAAGTACATTAGAAACTTAAAAATCGAATAAGAGCAAATAAGTACAATAATTTTCATTCAAATAATTTATTGAAAAATATATATGCGATTTTTTTATGAAAAAGCAGTTACACGCCATACTTGAAAGGGGTTACTCCATTCTGGTATTGGGCGTAATTCACGCTGCATTTGATATCTACGCCGCTTTCGCGTAGATATCACCGCTCTTTGTGAAACGTGATTCTGAGTACGGCGTAACTTTGCAGGTGAATGTGGTGTAAAACACGCCGCATTTCTACAACTTTTATGAAACGGGGCCCAGGGTAATAGAATACTTCGATGGGATCTAAACGCTCTCTATTACCCTGATCTAAACCAAGATACCTTAACTTAAAGGTACGTTCGAGAGGGATTCCTCCACGCCTGAGTGATGTCACATGGGCGTTAAGGAATTCCTTCACCAATGGGCCGTGTGTCAAGCTGCTGCTAATGGCACCAAGCTGCTGCTAATGGCTATAAAGTAAAGGAATCTTGAATGGCACTGCCCGCTTACGAATTTGTGACAATACACGATGATCAAATTTATCAAAAATACAATAAATAAGCATTTTGTGTTCGATTCTGGGTCTCTTTTTGCAAAAATTTATATATCTAATCGCTTAATTCTCCCATCTTATATGCTACGATGTGTGACGTCACATTCGGTATCTGCGCTGGCTGTTGGAGGGGGCTGGATCTAAACTATTATCTTGATTAAAGGGAGATACGCGAAAAAATTTTTATTGGCTAGATCAAAAGGTCACAAAAAGTTGTTTCAGAAGTCATATTCTCATTTTTGCGAATTCAGCCTCCAAATGCCTTAAAATTGATCTCAAAGTCAACATTTATAGACGACTTTATCGATACACTGCATATCGATGTATATGACGTACACACGGCTAGGGCTATCAATTTCTCTAAAAAAATGGTCGTATTTTTCCTAAGCAGTGACTTGAGAGTTTTGAACCGATAAAAACAAAAATTGTTTCAGAATATCTACAGCCCAAAATAATATTGTAATAGAAATATAGGATTTTTAAGTAATCACAACTGACCAATCAGAAGGCATAGCCAACTCAAATGGGGGTCACGTGACCTTCCTGACGCAAAAGTTTCGTCATTCTGGGGATATTGCAGAAAACGGTTGAAGACCCGAGGACGCAGTGAGACATATATGAACGAAAAGAGACATATTTAACCTGTTTTGAAGCAAGGGAAACAAAAGTATAGTTATATAGGGGATTTCGAAGATTTTAGTGGGAGTTGTTCTTGTATTCTCATGTTATCTTCCACAGTTAATAGTACAAATATTATTTTGCAGAGCTGATGCAGAAGAAATCTTCTGTTTTGTGCCTGTTTTTTTTCTTTGTACCACCGAGTATATGTGAATGGCTTCAGAAAAATAAAGCCCATCGGCCCATCCGCCGTGCTATCATAGTTAGCAAACCAATAGAGACACCATAGTTAGTTACAACAGTACTCTGAGCAAGTGCCATAAAACGTTGTTTTTAGTCAGAAAGCATAAGGGAAGGAGATTGTGGGATGTTGGTGTGCGATCATACATGTAGGTTCTGGAGAAACTATGATATTGTGCTAAGGTTGATGATGGATTAAATATTTTTGTACCAACTGTAAGTGAACTCTGTGAGTTTGCTAACTTTTAAAGATAGATGTTCTTTAATATTTGTCATTCTTAAAAGATAAGCAAGACATTTTTTGGGTTTTGGCAACCTATGTGGCCCTTGAACCTTTTAAATTAAAGATTAAACAGAGCATTCAGATAGCTCAAATTAGACCTTAACATGCCTTGATCTATACATGTTTAGGTACTATGGCAAGCTCATCTCTTTTTTCTCCCGTATGCTAGGTGGGGCAAATTTAGAAGTCTTATCCTTCCTCTATGTTGGAGATGTATGATGTGGGTAACAACAACTCTATTTTCTGTCCTCAATGATATTCTGTCTGGAGAATGTGGCTGGTTTCTTGAGGCATTTGGGGCAGCGCAGATCCTGCATATATCTGGAGGCATAAACTTGATTTCCAGAAGAAACTTTTGTTTCCAACTGGTGCACATATCCATTTTGGTGTGTGGGGAGGTTGCTTATCAATAATTGCCATTTTCTCTGTTCTCCTTTTCATTGCTTTGTAGCAAACATGATATATGTTTTATATATATTCACCATTGTGGAAAGTATGGCTGCTGGTCAGAAGAGTTGCACCAGCCATCTAAAACTCTGGCACAAATTTGCACAGCCAGCCAACTAAATTCACACCAATCTGCAGTATACCAGGGAGAAAGCATCCATCCCTACCCTAGTGTGCAAAGTATGGCATTTTCTTCAAGATCTCGTTGGTGCGAGTGTACTTGGAGACAGGATCAAGTGGTGCAAAGTCAATCAACCTTGTGTGAATTTGTGAGACTGGTGCAAGAAAGGTGACACTGAAAACCAAACAAATATTGACTGAATGGTTATAAAGACTGAGGAGGGGGCTTGAAAAAGTCCTTAACTATCTCACTAATAAGAGAGACAGCATTGCATTGTGTGGGTAGGAATGAGAGCATTTTTCCCTGGTAATATGACGGGTTAGTGTGAATTTTTGGTGGCTGTCGGTGCAAGAATTTCAGATGGCTGGTGCAGCTTGTCTGGCCTGCTGCCATACTTTGCAGACAGGTCCCTACCCACATGATGCAATTTTCCTTGTGTCTTTATAACCATTTTTCCATTATTTGTTTGGTTTTCAGCGTTACCTCCCTTGCACCAGTCTCAAATTTGCACCAGGTTAATAAAATTTGCACCACTTGTTCCTGTCTCCAGGGGCACTCACATTGACTAGGCCTAGTCAAAAGTACCATACTTGTAGCAAACAATGATTTTGTTGCTTCTTTTTCTGCTGTCACTTTTGTGTAATAACTTGAAATATAGTAATGTGATGGATAGCATTCTTATAAAACATTTTGGCCCTAAGCCAAGTTTGTGCTCACATTTAAGTCCTGGGAATTGAAGTCTTCCATTCCATATTTTTTGCCTGTCCTTTCCTAATGCTTGTATGAATTTTTCAGGTGCTGCCAGTGGCTTAAGATCTGTGGATGGTCCCTCACTTCCTGAAGGTGCTGAGGAACCACATCTTGGACCAGGGTCTGAGGCTACTGGGTCCAGAGGCACCGGTAGTAGACAAGGGCCTCCCCCAGCAGCTTTTGGCAAAGGACAATGCCAAGCTTCTGCTTTGCCACGCCCTTCAGTTGAAGCATATAAAGGTATGGGCCATCAGTTTTGTGCATCAAACTTTTACTTCTGCTTCTTTTATATGTGCTGGACGTGAAATTTAAATCATTTGTATAGGATTTTAAATTATTCAGTGCTCGAGAGTGCACCTTTCCATTTGGTTTGTACCGTTTTTATTAATATACTGTGTACAATAGTATTTGCAGAGGCAAAATGGATTGCATTGCTATCAAATGAATCTCAGGTCACTCATCCGAATGAACATATCAATATATTTTTCACTGTCAATGGGAACATAGCAATAATTTTAGTGGTCCTCTTTTGAATAAAAGGACATTATGAACCTTCCCTGATAGGTGAAAATAGATTTAAAACAAATCTATAAATGTGTGAGAGCTGAACATGTTTCATCTTCTAATATCTGTTAAGTTGAACAATCATGATAAATGACTAGATTGTGAATATTTGGCTAAGTGTCAGTTATTCGCTCGATATAGCAAAATATCCAATAAAACTGTTCGTTTTGACAATCGCCCATCAGTTGATGATCGTCAGATGAAGTTTATACCACAAAATTTCCGTCAGGTGACTGGCCAGGAGCGACAGCGAGTACGTCCAGCGGCCCAGATGCTCAGCGAGCGCGTGGGAAAGTGTCTACTCCACCTATTCGGTCAGCGCTTCGTCAAGCAGGCTCAGTTCATCATCACCTGCGACGAGATGTTCGACACCTGCAACTTTCGGTGCTTCCTGGACGGCAAGGCTCATCGGTCAGCATTCGGCTTGGAGCACACCATCAATGCTCAGTATACTTCTCTGCTCGAGTTCATGCGGCTGATTCGGGACTCCCGAGTCGGATGCCAGAGCAGGTACCATTCCAGAACGGGTTCATCATGTCCTTAACAGCCCTGCGAGGTCTCCACAGCATGCTTCAGAACATCTACGGTGTCAAGTACTTTCTGACGTCTCGGGTGAATCAGGACATGGTAACAAACTTCTTCTCTCAGGTCAGGTGCTTGGGAGCAGGCAGCACCCACCCAACGGCGGTGGAGGCGAAGACTCGTGTTCTCATGCTAGACCACATGCTGATGGAGCCCCAGTCTCGCTGGAAGAAGAAGAATCAACATACCTGAGTGCGGCTACCCTGCAACTGGACACCCCCCCCGACAGTCATTACTGAAGAGCTGGATGACATCGCTGCTGTGTGATCAGATGGAGAGGGTGCAGCCGTGCCCCGCTCCACCGGTACCGGACAACCCGGAGCAGGACTGGCTGGACGAGGATGACCAGGACGACGCCGCGGAACGAGCTGCTCCGTCAGCAGGGGACGCGAACCAAAAACTTTGTAAGCAGGCACCGGCCTACGTGGCGGGCTTTGTTGCTGCAAAATGCAAACCTGTGGACAGCTCTCTCTGATACATATCATCGACCGTGCCTGTAGTAGATGAAAGTGGGAAACTGGAGTGGTTGCAACGTCTCAATCGGGGTGGTCTCACAATACCAAGTGAAAAGTGGCTTAGGCAAGTAGGGGAGCTAGAGGTTTTAGTTTGTGATATGCATGGACCAAGCGACATCGATAGGAAACCAGGATTCATTCGCCGTTTGACTTCTGATGTGCTGGTTAAATTCCCGGACCTTCACGAAAAGGTAGCGCGAAAAAACGCGGTGACGAGAACACACATGCGGGTGAAGTGGCTGCAACGGTTGTATGCGGAGGGGAAGCGAAAGGCAAGGGCAGAACAGAAAAAACGTCGGGAAATGAAGAGAATGCGTTACTACATTTAGTAAAAGTGATTGAGTAGTATCCTCAGGTAGCCAGCTATTATTGATAATACTGTATCTGCACCCAGTTCGTATACTAATCGGGCGTTTACCCGCTGTAGCGCCGCGTCAGAGGTACGAGTCGGTGATTGATAAAGGATTATTTATATATTTTAGGAACGTGCATTGATCTATATATCTATGATAGAAGTGATAACAGTTGTGTGTACGTTTGGTTTTTTACATGTGTTTTTTGTGATTTGGATGTCCCTTGCGCAAAAACATTTAAAAACCTAAAAAATAGCGGGGAGTGGTGTGGCCCATAATATTTGCTATACATTTTTCTTCTTTGTTTTTCTTCGTAAAGTAAATGGGCACATGGGAAAGGGAAGGGCACTCCTGCATACCCAACAATGGGCAGGGGCAAAATTTTATGCGTGATCTGTACATTTTGTGTTGCGTAGTTTGTTTCCGCCGTAAACTTATCAGTTATGTATGCTAGTCAAATCAAACTGTTGGCTTCCCTGTTATGTATAGTAGTGTGACCTTTGTACACAGTGTCCTATTTTTGGTGCATCTGAACAAGAAGTGAAGTATTCGTCATATATTTATCGTGACGAACGGCTCAGTGGCTGAGACTGCGTTAGTGCGCAAACCATGAAAGAATACGTGTGGAAATGAACGCGACACCACACAAATTATGTGCACGGCGTTACGATTTCGTTTAGCATTTGTATACCGTCGATTCTCTGCTCACCTATATCATGATTAAATGTATGATTATGGATTGCGATATTTCATTTGGAAATGTCTGCCGAGATGGTGCTGAATTAAATAGTCTTTCCGAAAAATTGCGCTCAATGTGATGTCAAAGGAGCTTCTTCGCTGCCGTGATGAATATAAATCACTGCATTGGTACATAAATTTTGTTCCACGGTATTTACCTAAGCATTTTAACACAAATTATATCGTTTTCTGGTGAAGTTGCTAGATCTTCGAAAGAAAATGCCTCCCACGTTTGTTGTGTTGTGCCCTGATTTAGCTTGAAAAATTTGAGAAAATGCCTGAAAATAAATATCCATTGAAAAATGTTCCCGCTGAACATATGGCTGGTAGTTATGTTAACACGCGCATTGACGGGGGCGGGTACCCGCCCCCCTCGGGTTTTTCGGAGACAGCAGAAAAACGGCGGCGCGTAGCGCCGCCGTACTTGGCATACATTTTCCTCATCATTTTTACAACTTCTGTGAAAATTTTAAGGCTAGGTCATCTCAGGTCAGATCACCAGTACAGGTCGTGACCTGACCTCAAAAAAGTTTAAGATAGTAAAAGTCGGAGCAGGGTGAACTTATCCGATTGAAACTCATCACATAATGGGCCCACCGAGTTCTCTAAAATATTTTCCGGTATTTTTGATATCGATGACCTAAGGTCAGGTACAAGGCATGACCTCTCCGTTGGAAATACATGGGAAAAATGTTTTTTACTGAATAAACAGTAAGGGATGGTGATAAAGCGTTCATTCTAGTTGCATTAGACTCACCTTGTCTTTGCGGTTCTAATAATATAAATTTTATATAATTTGACCTTGACCTGACCTCAGGTCAGGTCAAATCTTTGTTTTGACCTAGCAAGGTCAAATTATATATCATTCGATTCGGCTTGCTACGAGGATTCCTATAGTTTAAAAGTAGTTTTGCTCTATCTTTACTTGTTCAGATGTAATGGCCGAAAACCTTAATTTATATGTTATCCCTAGGACGGCCAGTGTGCAAAGTATGACATTTTTGACGAGATCTCGTTGGTGCGAGTGCACTTGGGGACAGAAGCGAGTGTGCGAATTTTACCAACCTGGTGCGAATTTGTGAGACTGGTGCAAAGAAGGTGACACTGAAAACCAAACAAATAATGGCTAGGTGGTTATAAAGATACAGGAGGGGGCCTTATGAAAACTCCTTAACTAACTAACTAACTAATAAGAGAGATAGCATTGCATCTTGTGGGTAGGAATGGGTGCGTTTTTCTCCCTGGTATATAGAAGATTGGTGCGAATTTTTGGTGGCTGGCGGTGCGAGAATTTTAGATGACTGCTGCGACTCGTCTGGCCTGCTGCCATACTTCGCAGACTTGTAGGACGGCATATTTCAACCTCTCGTGACCTTAAATGTGACCTGACCAAAAATGGTTCAAATATTTTCGATAAAGAAATAGATGGGCTACCCAACGCTTTACCGTTTTTCGCTACCTACCGTGGTTCTCGAGATCTTAGGGGGCGGGTACCCACCCCCTCGTCAAGGTGAAGGTGGCTCAGACCCCCGTCAAAGCGCGTGTTAAATTAGGAGACATTAAAATTGTAGTGAAAATTTCCCGCAAGGTCATTTTCATTTCCGCTGGGGGCTAGAGGGTAAGATGCTCCAACGACAGAACACTTGTGCCAATGAGCGCCGCCACGGCACCTAGAATTAGGGGGGGGCAAATCCATTTCTGCCTCTCCTAGGTGGGAACTAATATTTTTTTGCTCTACAGACCTTGTGTAAACATCTCTTTCAGTGCTTGTCAGACCTAGTATAAAGCTACATCTCCAAGAACATGATCGCTCTCCGGGGCGAGGGGGAGCGAATATTTTTTACTCTACAGACCTAGCGTAAACACTTTTCAAAAATTTCTCCGGCGTTTTGGGGGCCAAAAGATAGTTTGGTCCCCCTCCAACGCTTTGGGGGGCGATGGTCCCTTCGATACACATTTGGTCCCTCCGATACACATCAACTCTACAGCACAACCCCTGGCCATCCTCGGCGCTCATAGATTCTGATCTAAATGCACCTTTTTCCCCCTACAATAGAAAACCTGGATCAGCCATTGTATGTTTCTGTTCAGAGCACCATAGTCTACACACTTGAAACACTAAAAACGGGTCTTCACTCATACGCGTCGGAAAAAGGGGGCCACGGGGACCTGGCCCCCACTTTTCGGCCAAAAATTTCCTGATCTCAGTAAAAATTAGGGAAACCGGACATTCTTATTATATCCAGCCGCTGCGTAAGGCTACGAGGAGCCCAAATTCGAAGAGTTTTTGGTCCTGGTGTTGAAAGTTTTTGTCAGCATCAGGTTGAAGTTTGGCTGCCCCCCCCACTTTTTCTCGGTGGCGACACTTATGTCTTCAATGTCCTTACTTTACCAAGCCGAGCCCATTATAGCCTTCGGGGTACCGCCGGACAGATTTTCATCTCTAGTTGGGTTCTAAAGTGACTCAACCGCAATTTGCATTACTCCCGGCCGGCTCCTGGGTTTGTTTTGCAAAACTCGAACAGAGGTGTGTTGGACTGCTGGCAACCTACAAACTCTTTTGTGGTGCGCAGGAGCAATTCTGCATATTACGGCTCGCTGCCGTCTGCATTCTATAAAATACGATATTGCGCGTGCGCGTTGCAGAAAACCTGCCAGTCCGCCTGCAGCCGAACACATTTCCGGTTAGTTCGGGTCGGACCGTAGGTAGAGGTTTAAATCTTTTTTCAAATCTTTCTTGTGGGATAAATTTGTAAAATTAATGACTAAAAAAACTGTAAAAATACATTCTGAATACAAATACATAGTATGAGAAACATCAAAACTTAATTTTAGTAACCATGGCAACGAGAAAAGACTGTCCCTGGCTAGTGATGGAGTGCTGGGTTTAATACTCTAACTGTTATTGATAAATATTTCGATAATTGTGATGTGGCCTCCCAAAAAATTGGTCGAAGATGCAAAAATGATTGTTGGTTTCAGGATCAGGATTTTTCAAATATCAAGAAACCACAATAAAAATTTTTTCGCGTATCTCCCTTTAAGAGTCACGTGATACTCCAACCTTCTTCCAGATGCTGTTATCTTACTGAGGGCTATCAGAGTGTCCAACGGACAAATTGTCCATGAATTGTCCTCAAACTATATCGTCCAAAGAACAGAACGTTCAACAATCAAACCATCCAAAGTCAAGGCATCCAGGGGTTTAGATTGTCCAAGATTGTACAGTCGTGTTCAGAACGTCCAATTTGGCACCATGGGGATTTTCAAATGGTACAACGTTCAAATCGTCCGAATTTCATATCGTCAAACGTTCGAATCGTCCGAATTTCATATCATCCAAGGGACAAGGCGTACAAAAATAAATCGTCCAAAATCAAAACGTCCATGGATCAAATAATCCAAGGCTTAATTCCCCTATAGCCACTGTGACGGGGGCGTGGTGGCGGGGTGCGTCACTCGGTGCGCGTCGGGGTGTCGTCGCCGTCGCGCCGGTGTTGTCGTGTACGTTGTGCACGGGCCGCCCTCTCAGTGGTCAGCTGGGGCGGCTGCTCGTGGCCGTGACCCGCAATGTCACAATTATTGCCACAATATTGTGGGCCAAACTATTGTGGGTGTAATATTGTCTCAATATTTAGCCTACATTGTGGATACAACCAAACAAGGTGTTCAGAACGCCGTAACTCAACGTGGGGGCGGCAATATTATATAAATGTTTCTACAATGTTGTTGATACAGCCAAGTGGTATTTGTGAAAAAATGCATGATTTGGAATTTGACATAGTCATGTTTGATCCAGTGCTCCAAGCAGTCCCTCGATATCGAACAAAAGCGATAAAACATTGTTAGTGCAACATTGTGACAATGTTTCCACAACAACTTTGCAGCAATATTGTGACAGCACTATTGTAACAATATTCCAAAAACAATATTGACATGCTTATGCTGTAATAAAACTAGTGCAGCAAGATATTCAGTTTTGGGTGTGACGTTTGAAAATTTTGGCGGTATATTGTGTGTCCAGCAACGTATACTTTGTTGTCCTTGCAGCAATGTTACGAAAACAATGTTTGTGACCTTGTTGTGAAAACAATATTGCAGCAAAACTTCGAGATAACATTGTGACAATGTCGTAGCGGGAACATTGTAACAATGGAAGTGGAGTGCACTCGATAGTTTCATCTGGACTGTCAGAGAAGATGGGGATGGAAAATAAAGGACAGTTGCACCACAATCCAACACCGACAACCCCTGGTGAAAGTGTGTCTCCCTCAAAGCTGCGAGACCTTCCGCCAACTAATTTAATTTTTCCACCGGCTAATTCTTTTATTTTTGTCACTGTTTCGTCACACGTCTTATCTCACAACGTTGTGCGGGGTCTGTAAACTCGCACCACTCGGGTGCTCCGCGCCGACCATGTTACCGGACCGGCGCCAACCAATGAGATGTCATGTCAAGCCTGACGTCATGGCATCTACCGTTGCCTGACCGGCATCACAGGTCGGGCAGTCTGCACATGGCATTAGCCGGGTGCGTGTGTACACATCGTCCGACTGCGATAAACTGCTCAATGCCTCATTGTTGTGATCCCCGCCGGCCGGCGTGCTAACGCTGCCCCTGCCGGGCTTGACCGGCGACGGTGACCGGTGTGCAATATGCACGTGGTCACGGCAGTTGGTGCTCGGGAGTCGAGCTTAATACAGCCTGCTACTGCACAGAACATTTGCGCGTGCGCGAGACGAAGCCGCAGAGCATAACGGGATTATAACAGTCATGGGTCGGGCCCTCTGCGCGCGGCACTGGCTGCCCCCGTGTTCACATCGACCGACTGCAATACATTGCTCAATGCCTTACGGGTCGGGTCGTCTGCGCGCAGCACTGGCCGGCCACAGTGTATTCATATCGTCCGACTGTAATAAAGTGTTCAACGGAAACTCCAGCCTTCTTCCTGACGGACTCGAACAAATATGACTATGATCAGTAAAGTGGACATTCCCACGATATTAAGAAACAATATTACAACTATATTGAAAACCAATATTGCAGGTATGTTGCATGTGACCTATACAACATATCCGCAACATATCCACAACATTGTAGCAAAGTCGAGGCAATGTTTTAATAACATTGTCACAACAACATAAAACAATATTGCCACAATATGTTAACCACATTGTCATAATATTGCAACAATGTTGTAGCAATATTTACCAAACAATAATGCCCCAAATAACATTGTTGCAATATTTCTGCAGCATTGCTATCACAACAAGGCATTATGGCAAGGAATAATTTGTCTGGGAAAGGAGGCATAGGAGCATTTGAAAATATTGCGTAACAATAATACCATAAAACATGCTTTTGTAGGGATTTTATATGAAATACATAAATTATACCGACATTTGACTTCCCGTAATGTTGTCCTAACAATATAGTCACAGCATTGTCCCGTGTCCACAAAAATATTCTGGCAACATTGTTGGACAATGTTGTCACAATATATACGTAACATTTTCACAACATTGTGACAATGTTGCTGTGTTACTAGGCATTACACTAAATTCTATTTGAGAGAGGTCGTGCTCGTCGCGTGCGCGGTCGGGTGGCGGGCCAAGTTGACGGTGGGAAGTGGGCAATGTCGGCAAGCTTGGCCGAGTCCTCCAGACGGGTGAGCTTGTGTCCCGACACTTCCACTAAACCCTCTGGGGTTCCAGGAAGGGAATGCAGCTGGTGCCGAGCTTTGTAGCCCTCCTTGGTTGCAAGGGTCCCATCCGCCCCTCACGATCTCGGGAGCCCCTTTAACCACCCGTACGCCAAGTGTTACCCGCATAGAAACGGCACCGAAACCGACAATCCTGCCCCCGCCCCTTTAAGTGCCCGTTAACTCTTTCCCTCGGACCTTTCCTCCAAAGTTTACACCCCCTCTCCTTTCGACCGATCCCTCCATAGCTCCCTTACTAGCTGCCCTTTCCTACCCTCCTACCGTGGTTCTCAAGGCTGCGCTCACCTTTCGCCTCAGCCATCATCTATCTCGGCCGACTATTCCCACGAAGCAGGAGTCTCGTCTCTTTGGGGCGGATATTTTTGCGAAGGCCAGCACCCTTCAGCTTCGTCGTCCCCTAAATTAGTCCCCAACCTTAATACCCTCCTCCCCTTTTTCCTGCCGCGTCGCTCCTTCCGGCGGGTTTTCTCACTGTCAGATCCGGAACAGATGCCCTCGGTATGCATTTTCACCACCGGGCCCTTATGCTAAGCATGCACTCATAAGTCATAACATACCTTGACCTAGGGCCATCCTCTCCCACGACCCTCGCTCATTCTAAAAATTCCGAGTCCCTCCCCGATTCCATACCCCTCCCGGTGTTTCCGTGAACTGACGGCTAGAGCCCCGTCGGCCAACGCCAGCGGTACTTAGAGGTTGTATTCTTCCTATCCGGGATCGTGGTAGCTTCTTATTTGTTCGTGCAAGGGCGTGCATGGAGGGCGGCCTGTTTGGCCCCCTCTAAGCCCCATCAACCAATTAGGCCGGCCTGCACATCCCCGGCTGAAAGAAGGAATCAAATTCACCTGGGGCTATGTTTACATCTAAGCGCTGGCTGCATCAAATCCCGCCTGCACGGACCATGCTAGTGGATGCGTCGTTGAGCCGTTGCGCCTAGGGCTTGGAGGTCACGGACATGGTAATACCAGAATGGCAGAGTTCCAGCCTTTAATTTTACCAGCCTCCGGACGTTCACGCCCTAGCCTACCCGCAATTATCTTCCTAGCGTGGGAGCCTCCCTAGGCTCGGTCCTCCCTCGGACCCTAACCGCCCACGAGTCCCCGCACTGGCAGCCCGTCCCTCACATCGGCTCCTCCATGGCCCAGCCAGAGCCATGGGTCGACACATGCCACGCCCTTTCCGGCTATTCCCAAAATCGACGGACTATCCCTGTCGCAAAAAATCCTCGGATATGACGGAGGCCGGCCGGTCCTCTTATCTTCATCGTTTTGGCCTGGTAAATATGCAACAAAACGATTCATAGCAATTTCCAGCATCCCATTTTTTCCTGGTGCGAACAGGGCTCCGTGGTTCAAACCAGAAGACTCCAGCGGCGGACAGCTTAGCCAGAGAGAGCCAGTAGGCTCGAAGGCTAGAAGGATACTACTGAGTTACGAAAACAAACGGCTGAGATAAATAAGAGTCAGAACTGGATCAAAGGGAATCGCAGCGAAAGTTTCAGCGCCTCCGTGATCCCCAGGAAGAGGGGAGCCATTCTGACCGTCTTTCGGGAAACAGTAGGCCTGAAGGCTAGAATGATAGTACATACTAAGGCAGACGGGTGAGCTCATGTAGAGTCAAGTTCGGTTCAAGAGGAATCACAGTGCACGTTTCGGCGCCTCCGTGGCCCTCGAGAAGAGGAGAGCCGTCCTGACCCACTTTCGGGACCCAGTAGGCCCGAAGGCTGGAAGGATAGTACCGGTATACTAAAGCAGACGGGTGAGGTCATGTTGAGTCAAGTTTGGATCAAGGGGAATCACAGTGCATGTTTCAGCGCCTCCGTGACCCCCAGGAAAGAGGAGAGCCGTCCTGACTCTCTTTCGGGAGCCAGTAGGCCCGAAGGGTAGACGGACAGAAAAGGCGCTGCCATGGGATAGTGTTTGAAACGATTCTCACGTCTTTATTGTACTATGCCATGCGCGATTGAGTGGGATTTAGTGGCATGTTTATGTCAGATTATAGGCTCATCCGCACCTACCGCAAAAGTGTTCTAAAACTGCACCAATAGGTGCTCTCTTTAAAAATTATGGGGGTGCGCCCAGGCCTGCCGGCCACCCCCTTTCATGCTCCACAGAGAAATGCTAAATCCTTCACTGCCACCCACCGAATCCCGTCGTAAAGATCTTCTACGTTCCTGGTTTCCCGACGGGCGCGAAAGCCTCTCCCCTCCTGCCTGTATGCGCCAATGGGGGCCCGGGCTGCACCCGGGCTGGGTGAGTTCCAGGGTTCTGCATGGTTCTGGATGGGCATCATGTGACCTGTGCTGTCACACCACCAGTCAGAGAGGCTAGTTCCCGTTAACAAGCTAACAAGCTAACCGCCGCCTGTAAGGCTGCATTTTTGGACAAGCTAGGTTAGGTTAGGTTGGGTTATGTTAGGTTAGAGTGTTGTGGGAATGACCAAGGGCCCTAAACAGATGGTACAGATGACAGTTAAAGCGCTAAAAAACTGGTAGCCTAAAAAGCCAAAGTCCAGGAATTAAAACGTTTAAGACCTAAAAAAGCCCAAAAAGGCAACATCAAGGTAAAGATAAAGAAAAAAGCGTGGGATTAGCTAAATGCAACGTTTCGGGCTTAGACTGTCGTCAGGCGAAGGGTGCAAGGTGGGGGGTGGGTAGAGGCCTGAGGTAAGCTTTTTCCAAATACCGAGTGACTGGAGGCCTAAGGTAAACTGTTGGTCGAAGCAAAAAGTGTCGCCAGTCCCACCACCCTCTTACCAAAGTAGCAAGGGAGCATCGTGCGTGGTGTGTTTATATCTCTGAGCATGCGTTTGAGTGGGTGCCCACGTATGTCGAATTTACCGCAAGAGTGGCCAAAAGGATGTTTGGGTGTTGAGAGTAAGTCTGTAGCGCCGAATGAGCAATGATTCTGCGATTTTTCTGTTTGGGCCATCACTGGCGTATTTTATAATTTTGATGCTCAGGTTTTCTGCTGTCAGCCCATCATTTGGATGCGTGGTTAATCTGTGTTGTCTGAAAGGTGTTTCCTGCCGCTTATTTCTAGCGCCACCTAAGTGTTCGTTAAATCTGAGTCTAACGGCCCTCTGGCTCTCCCCGATATAAAATGACTTGCCTGGTGCGTAAAGCTTACAATCTATCCTATAAATTGCATTTTTGGCATGACACTTCCCATGGATACGTGCATGATAGGCGTGGCAGAAGCGACCTCCCCCAGGGCACTGCACTGGCTCCAGCGCCGATCTGACCAAAAGATCCTTCAGGGACGTGCCGCTTCTCCACGCCACCCGCATGGGAAGACCAGAACTTCGAACGATCCGCTTGACCTGGTCACAGGATTAACGTTCTGAGCACCTTGTTTGGTTGGATCCACAATGTACGCTAAATATTGAGACAATATTACACCCACAATAGTTTTGCCCACCATATTGTGACAATGTTATTCCTCGCCCCACCGGGGGCATCGTTGGCCCCCTAAGGTTTTTCCGGGATAGTGGAAAAACGAAGAGGCGCAGCACTGCGGTTGAGGGCTCTACCTCTCACTGCATCATTTTCCCACCATCCCTGAAATTTTTTACCCCGGGTCGCCCAAGGTCAGGTCACCAGACGAAGTCAACCAAGGTCACCTCACTTCAACTTTAGAGCTCTGTAAGAGCTACATTTCGAAGTCGATCGATTTGAAACTTCCTACCTTTTATGGCCCTTCCAGGGTCTACAAGGTGTATATCCGGCATTTTTCGATTTCGTGAGCTGAGGTCAGGTCACAAGGCGACCTCTCCAATTGGAAAAGCATGGGGAAAAGCTGTCTCATGATCTAAAATCCACAAAAATGATTGCAAATACTCAGACTGCTCAGAACAGCGTTTTTGGACACCCTTTCGCTGATCCCAGGGGCAATATTTGCCCTTTGACTTTTCCGAGGTCATCCAAGGTCACCAGGGCCAAAAACAGTATTTTGAGAATAACTTTTGACCTAATTAAGCTAGAGCGCTGAAACAAACACCATCGTGTTTTTCTTGTCACTGGCTTTCATTTGATATACGGCAAGGTCAGTTTCTGACCTTTCGTGACCTCAGGTCATTTCAGGTCACGAGGTGACCTCCGGAGGTCAAATCACTGGCGGGAGGTCTTTACGTTTCACATACCGGAAAAAGGACTGACAATTTCCTATCAAATGTACTTTACCAAGCCAGTTTGCTTAAGCATTGCATATTTGAGTGAAAATAGCCGATCTTGACATAATTTGACCTCTGGAGGTCAAACCATTGACCTGAGCACTAAAACATGCAAAGTAATTTATTATTGAATTCACGCGAGCTTTCTATTGCACTTTGCAGATTTGCGCTAACGCCCATATTTTCGGAGTTAGAGGGGGCCATCGATGGCCCCCTGGTGGGGCGAAGGTGGCGCTGGACCCCCGGTGGGGCGCGGGTTAAAGCAAATGTTGTGATGAAAATATTGTTTAGACGAGATATCCACGATCATTGTCACAATGTTGCGTGCTACTAGGGTCATCCCACCTTTTTTCTTTATCTTTACATTGACGTAGCCTTTTCTGGGCGTTTTAGGGCGTATGCGTCTTAGTTCCTGAACTTTGTCTTTTAGCGCTTTTACTGTCATCTGTCATCTGTATCATCTTTTTAGGTTCCAAGGTCATTCCCACAGCACTGCGGTTTATGGCATCCTATCTCCAGCAGGCCTTCCGAGAACTTATTATGTTAGGTTAGGTTAGGTTAGGTTAGGTTAGGTTAGGTTAGGTTAGGTTAGGCTAGGTTAGGTTAGGTTAGGTTAGGTTAGGTTAGGTTAGGATAGGATAGGATGGGCTAGGCTAGGCTAGGCTAGGCTAGGCTAGGTTAGGTTAGGTTAGGTTAGGTTAGGTTAGGCTAGGTTAGGTTAGGTTAGGTTAGGTTAGGTTAGGTTAGGTTAGTTATTTCCCGTTCGCGTTAACAAGCTATGAACGTTGGAATTTCTGATAGTTGGATGATTTGACAGGGGGTGATTTTCTAGCTGGACGACATTCCCTTGGAAGATATGACTTTTTGACGTTCTTTTAGGTTTTAACTGCGTTCTGTAAGGCTGCATTTTTGACATTCTGGTCATTGGAATATGTGTTTTTGGACGATTTGAGACTTGGACGACATGATTTCGGATGATTTAAGCGTTGGACGATTTGACTATTGGATGATTCGTCCTTTGGATAGTTTGAGTTTTGGACAATCTTATACCCACCGTTTTGCTACTTCAATTGAGCGGCTTTCATACAAGCTTAAAGGGACATTGTCGCAAAAATTTTTATTGTGGTTTCTTAATATTTGAAAAATCCTGATTCCGGTACCGCCAATCATTTCTTTATCTTCAGCTAAATTTTTGGAGGCCACTCAACAATTATTCAAATTCGTTAACAATATCAATAATAGGCTGTAACCTGCTCTTCACCTCTATTCTATCAATCAAAGTTTTAAGTTCTAGAAATGTTTTTTTTTGCCGTAGAAAATATTTTTATGCTGTATTGGTATTCAATTTATTTTCATTAAGCCTTCAAAATACACAAATTACATTACTTTGTCCAAAACATTCGGCTTGAGAAAACTAGTCAGGAAAGTTTTAAACTCGGTCAGGTGTCGCACTGCGGGGCTGGTATAGTGGCCTCCATTCCCGACTCTCACACGGGTAATACGGGTTCGAATCTAGGTAGCGGAAGATTTTACTGTAAAAATATTTGATTTTCTTGATTGTTCATGCCTACTAATGGATGAAGCATAGTCAGATCCATGATTGCCGATCGGGGAGGGGGGTAACTTCCGGGGAGGGCACCATCCGGACCAGGGGGGCGCCACTTTTGACCGGCAAAACCTATCAGATGGACGCTAAGTCCTATCGGTGTGCGCCGATTTTCGCATCCTGGGGGAAGGGGATGGGACGCAACATTTTAGGATTCACCGAGAGTCGATCAGAGAGGGGGGACCCTTTGCCCTCCTGGATCCTCCTATGGGATGAAGTAGCTATTCTAAGGACAATTTCTTCTGGTTATCCCTCCGTCCGGGTAGTTGAGGGAAGGGGAATATTAGCCTCAAATATTTTTCTTATCTGACCGGCGTACCAAACTGGGACCGGCTTGTCTCCAGCTCCCTTTAATGGTTCTCAGTCCGTCGGATTTACCTCTGTTGGAGACCATTTCCTCTGTTTTCTGACCACCGGGACACGCTGTTTGCCATTCGAAAATGTCTTTTGTGTCCTTTGCTGAAGGCCATTCTTGAAGCCTTACCGGTTTTGGTGCAAACCAGGAACCAGAAACCGACCCAATAAAAAAGCAAGGGTGGCTCTTTGAGATTAAATGTGTTAATCCCGAGATTAATGTGTCTCGAGATTAATTAATCGTTTTAACATGCGCATTGACGGGAGGAGGGTACCCACCCCCCGTCTGGTTTTTCGGATAGAATATAAAAACGGCGGCGCGTAGCGCCGCCGTACTTGGCATACCTTCTCATCATTTTTACAACTTTTGTCAATTTTTTTAAAATATTTTTTGCGTTCCCTTCCTGGGAACATTTTTGTGTTAGTAGCTTAGTCTCATTCATACAGCGCACTCACACTATGTACAGAGCGGAAGTTTCCATTTGCCGACACCCTAACGGGACAGCAGCACCGCACTCGGCGGACCATAGGCTGCTCCGGTCTCCCCAAGCCGCAGCACCCGGCACAGGCCGAGCCCTCACATGAGGGCCGCGGGCGGGAGACCAGACCGGTGGATCAGTTTAAAGGCCGATCAGGCCCGTGCGCCCACAAACAGGGACGCCAGCTGGCACGGCGTTGATTCCACTGCTGCGGCGCGCACTCCCCAGTGTACCGCTATCTCCTGGGTAGGAGGCGGCCGCGGAAAAGGCTGCCACAGGTCAGCCTTGATCCAGGGGCCCTCCACACCCAAGCGTGGCGCCTTTGCCAGCTGCGCCACGGGGGTGGCATTTTTGTCAAAATTTTAAGGTTAGGTCATCTCAGGTCAGGTCACCAGTACAGGTCAAGTGATGTGACCTCAAAAAAAGTTTAAGATAACATAAGCCGGAACAAAGTGAACTCATCCGATTGAAGTGACCTGACAAAATGGTTAAAATATTTCGATGGAGAAGCGTATGCGCACCCAACGCCTTTTCACATTTTCACTAACTACCGTGGTTCTCGAGATTTTAGGGGAGGGTACCCGCTCCCCCCCGTCAAAGCGAAGGTGGCTCAGAGCCCCGTCAATGCGCGTGTTAATCTGGTAAAACAACGATATAAAACGTTAATCCGTACGAGATAAAACGTGTTCGAGATTAAATGTGGCGGTGTCCCAGGACGGACCACCCTGAAAGACCGTCTGGGCCTTTCACGGCAGGAGAGTGTGGAGGTGGGGCGCTTGTGCATTGGCCACTCCCTTCTCCTGTGCAGCTACCGAAAGAGGATCGGCCTGGACCCGGAAGCCACGTGCCGGGAATGCGACGACGGAGAGGACGAGGCCCTCCACCACCTTCTGAGCCAGAGCCCTGCGGGCACTGACCTGCGCTGGGACATATTTGGACAAGACAACCCGCCCATCCGGGAGGCGCTGGCGGACCCACGACGGCTGGCGATGTTCCTGCGGCGGTTGGGGCGCCTGCAAGGGCGCCCCCGTATGGCCGGAAAACTCAATCAATCAATTAGATTAAATGTGTCCGTGGACATCTAAATCTTTGATATAATTTTAATCCTTTGGTCCCCGGAGAATATAAAAACACGTAGTCTAGAGAACCGGAGAATAGCTGAATGTGATAAGGAAGAATAACTCTTGATATGCGTCAGAACTGGGGAACCAAAAAAGCAGCCACCACGATCCTTGGATGAACTAACAAAAATATGTGCAGCCACCAAGTGTGGAACGCACCACAAACCAAAACCTGATCACTTGTTGTTTCAGGGGGGGAACGTTTGTTGTGTGTTGCAGGTTGGAGATGGACTCGCCAGTCTGGCCACCTCACTTCTCTGTCCGTGGTGGCAGCTCTTTCCAATTTTTTGTAAATAGATATACAAGATTTAAGAATACATTGTTTTTGACTTCAAGTTGAGTTAGTTTCTGATCTGGGCGCATCAAGAAAATATACCTCACAATTCTTGCCTGGAACAGTTCGTATTGAATAAAAAAGGATTCTACAATTAATCTAAACATTGGTAGTGACGGAGTCTAAACCTAAGAAGACGCATTGCGGCTTTAAGACAAGCAAGCTGCTGGCCTCATGAATGACTTTTGTTTACGAAAATGATAAGCTTTTATTTTTAATACTTGGGAGTTCAGAAACGGTACTTTCTCATAATAGAACAAACAATCGCAGAAGCACTTCATATAACATCATTTTATTATATAAAATGTATATTAACCGTTATTTTTATTAGATTGTTTATTAGATTATCTACGTTGATAAGATAATTCATGACCAGCCTCCTCGAATCATGGTTGCAAAATGGGGCTGACACACTGATAAATATTCAGGTACATCCCTTCACCACAATTATCATAATATAACAGGTGAACACATAAATGTTTAGTCAGAGTGCTAGGATAACCTCGAATCGAGCTCCAATATTCGAATATTCCAGTGCTGAACTACATTATTCCAGCATTCGAGTTCCATATCAGATCTAAATTTCAAGCCTTCGTCACACTATGACCACAAGTTTTCGCTTATTGTATTATAAGGATTCTGACGAGGGGCTGTGCCCGAATATGTGATCACAGTGTGATCACAGGCTTCATTATGCATCAAGAATTCGAGAGGCAAAGCCATGAAACATCTTACCAATTTATAATCATGCTCCTCGGCTACGCAATGCAAAATTCATCTACTTTTAAAAACCAACAGATATCAGTTGATCGATGAGGCTTAGTTTCAGACTCTCAAAAACATGAGAAAATATAACCTACCAGGAAATTACAAGCGAGTGATGACCCTCGGCAGGTGAGAATGGCAGATGGGCATTTTCAGAGGGCAGATGGATGAATTCATGCCAGAACCACTTTCATGTCTGGAAACAAACAGTAGCACTTGAAATATGAGTAACTTGATCCGAGAAGTGGATAAGAGTACATCAATTATTATGTACTGCATGGTACTAAAATAAATGGAAAAATCTGTTGCAATCTATGAAATTACCAAAAACATTTTCATACTTTAAAGAAGGTAAACTAAGTAGCAAATACACTAGCATGCACACATTGTGCAGAGCTAGTATTTGTAACAGGTAGAAATTTGTAATTCAAATTACAGGCTTGATATAGACTTTTACTAGAGTGCACAGATATTGTAAATATAAAGTTAGACCAAAAAGAGAGGGAATATGGTACATTCAAAAATAATATGCCTTAACAATCCTTGGAAAATTGCCATCACCAATCATTTTCACCCATTTTGGTACACAAGTTGACCTGTGCAACAATAAAAGAAGGATTTTTGGCATTGACACTACTCATAAGCCTTGTTCCATCAGCACAGTCTTGTCCGCAGGCCCTCGAACCTCTCTAGAAAAGAAATATCAGTGCCACAACTGCCTCTAGTATGTGCTACTGCTTATCAAACAAAAATGAACCAGAATACTTATCTACCAATCACAAAATAGTATGCTACCACTGTTGCACTGTTACTGTTTTTCCAGCAGCACCACAGCAGGTTGACAGCCTGTAAATCTAAGATTGGTTCTAAGATTTGCTCTCAGGGAGAGGCTATAGTCATGTGACATAGACTCAATGCTGCTCGCTGATTGGTGTTGACAGACGGAATGAGACCACAGCTATAATAGTGTGCCAAAATGAATAGTTATCAATTAAGCATGCAATTTGCTTTCTGGAAACTTCGTGAACCTAATTAATGCAGAACAGAAACATTAAATGCATTGCCCATATTTGATAGGATTAGTGCCTGACTACCTAACTCACTACACTCACTACACAAAACCTCCATAAGCATTCGTGGCCAGAAACGATGGATGGCAAAAAATGAAATTGTTTTATTAACTTTTCACTCATACATTTTTTACCTCGAAGAAAATCTTAATTTGCCACATCAAAGGCTCTAAATATTTTACGTACAGATAACCGACGATATTAATATGTTGATCACGAGACTGGAGCGGCGACTATCTCCTCGTCCGTAAAACCACCAAAAACTTTGGTGGCATAACTTTCGTTATGCCTCAAAAGAGACTCTTCTGGATCGCGCTACCCTTATCTTTTTATTGTATCATTGTCGCTGCAATGCAATCATGCAACAACGAACAATTATTAATTATAATCTTTAGGGTGATCGGGCCTGGCCGAAGCGCTAATAAGTCTTATAGAATTTGTATTCATATCTCCGTGTTTGCCGCGGCCTTTGAAATGGTAGATATCGATAACTCAGCGAGAGCCGTAATGACATCACATTGATGTAAGATAAGCCCACGTGACCAGATCCTATAAGGACTGGGCTTCTGATTGGTTGATAGTATGTCTTTAAAGTCCTATATTTCTCTTTTAAAAGCGTTTTGGAAATTTATTTTTATAGAATAATTTTTGATGTTATAGGTTTTAGCTACTGAACTGCTTTAAAAGAAATTTTTGACATTCTTTCATATATAGATTGATAGCTATAGCCGGGACTACGTCACTTTATCGTTACCATAAGGACTCGGTAAAGTCGTCTATAAATGTTGACTTTGAGGCCGATTTTGAGGCATTTTGAGCCTGAATTTGCAAAAATGAGAATATGACTTCTGAAACAACTTTTTGTAACCTTTTGATCTAGCCAATAAAAATTTTTGCGACAATGTCCCTTTAATCTGGAGAGACAAACGTCTGTATGCGTGCGCCGTGATTGATCATCAGTACAATAGAATTTTAGAACTGAGAATGAAACGTGCTGGTCGTCGTGCACGGCGGTGTCTTGTTACGAATTTGTAACCAACAGAAGTATCCGATGCATGGAAGGAGAAGGAGAATCATCTATTTACGTTTTTACTAGCCGACCAACTTTGGTTTTGCCTTTTAGAGCCAGTGGAGGACATTTTAGGCCAAAGAGGCAGAGTTATCTAGTAACAGTTTTGTGTGCAAAAAATGGCTGCAAGTGAAGATAATCCCATGCAGCTTTATGAGGTTTTTCAAAACTGTTTCAACAACATTGCAAACAAGCAGAAAGGTAAGTTTATAGGTTCTTGTATATTTTCAATTGCCCAGGTAGGTATGCCTTGTTGTGTGCTGTTTGGCCGATTTTGAGTGTTGGCAGATAAAAGTTGCTGTTGATGTGTGTAGGTAAATTGCTTACATATGTTGTATATGTCTTAAAGTTTGCAGTTTTTTAGTCACTAGAGTATCAACAAATTGGTGTTTCTATGTCCTAATGATTCAGTTGGTATGTTAACCTGACTTATTTTCAATCATGAATTTCCTGTATCTATGTGGGCAGCTTTGGTTTATACCTAGCAGCATGTGGGCAGCTGCCCCCAAGTATAAATGTAGTCAGCATCCTTACTATATACTGTGTGAAGGTATGCTGAAAAAATGCATGTTAAAGACGTATGGATGATAGCCTAATAAGGTTTAGATAGGTATACAGTTACATGATTCTCTGTTCGAAGAAGTTTTTATTGGGGTAACAATTTTCCAGCCTCTGCATGACAGTAAAGCTTTGGGCTTATGTATGGGTTGTATTCATTTTCAAATGAAGATTGAGTAACACATTCTCAAGAAGCTAACATTTTATCAATGAGCATTATGTTATGAGCTTGATGTAGGGAAAGCAGAAATGAGGAAGGTTAGGTTAAGGTTAGGTATTATGGGCTGAGGTTAGACAGAGTCTATTTGAATGCCCACTTCATGGTAAGGACGTGTTAGGACAGGATATGTTTGTCCAGTCTTGCTTTGAATGCATTAGTAGATGGCGCACTTATCACATGTTCAGGTAAAGAGTTCCACTTGTTTACAACCCTGTTAGAGAAGAACTTGTTTCTTCTGAGATGTGTTGCCCTCTGCTTCTTTATCTTGAGAAAATGGCCTCTGGTACGTGATGGGTTCAAAACGAAGAAGTCGTCCGGGTTTGTTCTCAATTTCCCTGTTAATATCTTGTAGGTCTCTATCATGTCTCCCCGATTCATCCTGTCCCTGATGGTTGTCATCTCCAGCTTCTTAAGGCGTTCTTCGTAGGGTAATTGACTTAAACCCTGGACTGTTTTTGTGCCCCTCCGTTGAACCTTTTCAAGTACATTCAAGTCTTGAATCAAATAGGGACCAACAGCCTGAACACAATATTCAAGGTGTGGCCTTACATACACATTAAACAGTGGTTTGAAGTTTTGCAGGGTCAGCTTGTCAAATGTTGTTTTAATTAGTCTGAGAGCCCCACTCGCTCGATTTGCAGCTTTTTTGCAATGCTCAGATGGTTTAAGATTTGATGTTATTGTAACTCCTAGATCTCTTTCAGAGCTTGTTGTTTCCAATTGAATAACTTTGTTGTCAGAGTTTGTCATGAAGTATCGGTGACCTGGATTGTGGTCTCCACAGTGCATAACCTTGCATTTTTGGCATTGAATTTTAAAAGCCACTTCTCAGACCACTTGCTGAGTGAGTCTAGGTCTGTTTGGAGGGATCTGGCATCTTCAGATGTTGTTATTTGCCGGTAAATTTTACTGTCATCAGCAAACATCATCATTTTGCATTTGACTATGCTCGGGAGCTCGTTCACATATATGAGGAATAATGTGGGTCCCAGGACTGAACCTTGGGGTACGCCGCTGGTAACTTTATTCCAACTGGACGTTTCACCTCTCACCGAGACTTGCTGCTCTCGATCAGTCAAGAAATCTTCGATCCAGTTTAAAATTTTATCTCTGATTCCATATGCTTTCAGCTTAATTTTGAGTCGTTGGTGTGGTACAGTATCGAAGGCTTTTTGGTAATCGAGGTACACAACATCCAGTGATTGGTTCATATCTAGGTATTTGGTCCAGTCTTCAAGGCATTCAAGAATATTTGTCTGACATGACTTTTGAGGAACAAATCCATGTTGATGTTTACTGAGTAGATTATTGATGATAAGATGCGACATGATGCCTTTTTGATGATCCTTTCCATTACTTTACAAACTTGACTGGTTAAACTTACTGGACGGTAGTTTCCTGGAATTTTCTTCGAACCTTTTTTAAAGATCGGAACAACACTTGCCCTTTTCCAATCCAAAGGCAATTTTCCACAATCAAGAGATTTCCTGTAAATGATGCTGAGAGGTAATGCAAGCACCTCTGCACCCTTCTTCAAAACTCTTGTTGGAATATTGTCTGGTCCAGAAGATTTGTCTTCACTAAGGCCTCTCAATTCATCTGCTACCATCACCCTTGACATACCAATATCACAAAGCTGGTGATTGCCATCTACCATTTCAGGAAATGTAGGTAACCCATAATTGCCTTCCTCGACAAAAACAGAGCAGAAGAATTTCTGCAGCTCCTTAGCAGCTTCCTTGTCGGAGTCGGTCACAGTGCCATCCTGTTTTTCTAGCTGGCATACCGACTCCCTGACCTTGGTCTGGTTCCTTATGTATTGGGAGAGCTTCTTTGGATTTTGTTTCGAAATTTTTGCTAACTTGGCTTCATATTTTCGCCTTGCTGCTCTAACAGCTTTTACAGTTTTGTTTCTTTCCGTCGTATACTTGGTGTGCATATTCTGCAGCATCTCTTCATCGTGTAAACTTAACGAACTATTTGCCTTCAAGTGCAGGTAGTCCTTCCATGCTCTGAATTTTCTCTTTACCTGTTTTTCCAATTGCCTATTCCACCAGGGAGGTGCAGATTTTGTTTTAGTTCTCTTTTTCTTGGGAATGAACTGATCCATGCAATTCAACACCTTGTCTCGAAAAAATATCCAGCTGTCGTTAACATCCATTTCCTCCAAAAGGTGCCAATCAACCTCTTCTAATGTAGTATTCATGTTGTCGTAATCACCTCTTCGAAAATCGTACTGCTTTTGTGTGCCATTGACCGTTTTCCTCTTAGAGCAAATTATCATTTTCCACGTTAAGACACAATGATCGCTTTTACCAATGGGGGCAGAGCATTCGATATCTTCAATATCATTGTTATGGTACGTGAAAATTAAGTCCAACCTAGAGGGATCACAACCTCTCCTATATCTTGTTGGAACTTCGACATGTTGATGCAGAAAGTTATCCTGCGCCACCTCAAAAAACATACTTGAAGCAGATGTTACAGGGGCATTAACCAATCCATCTTCCCATATGATCTCCTTGAAGTTAAAATCCCCCATCAGCAGTAACTCCGTGTGCTGGACTAATCTCATTCTTTCAAGAAGTCTGAAGAGCTCTGAATCATTATCGCTGTTGCTACCAGGAGACCTGTAGCAGACACCAACTAATAGCCTTTTAGTTTTAGATATTTTAATGATACCCCAAACCGACTCTTCAAAGTTCATTGATGTAAGCTCCTCACACTCGTTTAGCATTAATCCGTCTTTGACCAGCAGCATAACACCTCCCCCTTTCTTGTTTTCCTCTCGGTCACTTCTTAATGCAGGGTTGTAGCCATTCAACCCAAATATTTCTTTCTGCCAGACTTCAGTTAGCCCTATAACATCGGGTCTGATTGCATCTACCCTTCTTTTGAATTCGGCTTGCTTGTTTTTCAAACTATTCAGATTTGTGTACAGACACACAAGATTATCATCTATTCCATTTTCTGTATCACTTTGTTCGCACACATAAGGGATACTACTTTTATCTGGGTACAACCTTGTCTCGAAATATTTTGTGAGTGGCTTTGCCCTTTTTTAACCACTCCTCTTTCAGTTGTTTATGTTTCTCACGTTCTTCCTGTGGGAGGTCTGGAGTGATGTATATATTTGGAAAGCCTAAGCTCCTAAGTTGAAACCTCTTCTTAAACAGCTGATCTAAACAGGAAGAACATGAAAGCAAGCTAAAACTCGGGCATATTTACAAGCATCAAAATGAAATGAACAAATATGAACCAGTAACACCAACATGCATGGCTTTGGCTTGCAGCACCAGCATGAGAGCCAAACATGGCTAGCAGTCTTCGGTGTTGACCAATGAGTTTCCTGCTTGGAAATCCACACGCAAGTATGCTTGCTGCACCAGCTGCAGACTACATAGTCTGTATGTATTCATTGTGTTGTGCCAGTTACCAAACTCTTAGCATATAGCAGGGCATGCAGGTTCAGCTACTGTGCTCAAGGCCAGACCCTGAGCTAATGGCCCTGGGCACTGCCTGAGGCTGGCGCCATCCATTAGCCCGAGCCTGCTAGTAGGATTATTAGTTTCCATCCAGGTGCTGTCTCAGTAGACTCATGAGACCCTGTGAAGTCCTGTAGGTGATAACCAGGGCTACCGCTGTTGGCCCTCCCCAGATCGCCTGTATGCTTATTGAGATGGTCTTAAGCAGGCGTTTTTGCAATGGATGGTTCAGGGGCCAGCCTCCTCACATCTGCAGATTGCACCCCTGTCAATGTCAGTACATTGCAGGCAGAGGCAAGAAGGCTCCTGATTCGATGGAGGTACTGATTAGAGCCAGACCAATAACAATGCACTGCTCATAGTGGAGTGTAGATGGTAGATGATCCCCCATAAGTGACTTCTACTAGCCCAGTGACCATGCCTTGGTCACTTAGGAGATGTCACTCGGGCAGCTACTCTCTGGTGTCGACGGGAGCAGCGTCATGTGGTAGGACGGCGACCTTCCGAGACCCAGATATGGACTGCTGTATATCCTGTCTGGTGGTCGCAAGCCTCTGAAAAGTGCTCTTACTTGGCGTAGCGCCAAATGTCGAAATGTAAGACCGGCTTATGTGCAGTGTACACACGGCTTATCTCGGCGTCTATGTGTATTTCCCTACCGTTCGAAGCAAGACAATCGGAAGGAAATTTAGGTGATTTTTCAATGGTGTCGTTCTCATGTTTTCAAATTCTATCGGTGAGATTTTTGGGCGCAATTGGAGAGATATCGTCTCGTATTTATCGCGGGAAGAGTCTTTGTAGGACGTGTTTAATTGTATAGTTTTATCTTTACGAAATGTGCGAAGGCAAAATATTTTTATTTTGCTTTCGTCCTTGATGATCTGCCACATATTTCCAAGGAAGGAAGGTGCAAGCGCATTTATTTGATCAAAACAGAAGGCTTCACTGCTCCGAGGAAAAAACGCTAGTGCATCGCTTTTTCCTTTGAAATTTAGAAACAAATCCCAATGTGAGGTCGGCCGGGCTCAAAACCTGCATTGTCTGAAGCGAGGTCATCTAAGGCGAGCTCAGCAGAAGTTCTGCCCGTCTGAGAACTTGCGTGGTCGGATCCGTGGTTGTTCACGGCGGGTTCGGCGGGGTTCAGGACCTACATGGTGAGCAGTTCTGATGTAGCGGGCACCCCGCCTCGGTGAAGCATTATTGGTCGTCGAGTAGAACGAAACAAACTGTCTTCTGCTGAGTTATTTGTGAACTTTCAGCGATAGTGTCCGACCACGCTTCCGCGCTGCTGCCTCTGCCACGCTCCGGGAGAGAGAATTAGCTTGGTCAGGTAACCCCGGGCAGTATCAGATTCATTTCCGATATCATGCTGATAAGCACAGCTTATAGAAATCAAGTGACACAACGATGCGCGACTCTTAAGCGACAGTTTTTTTGCCAGCGACACACGAGGCCGTGCACGAACATGCGCAGTGGATGCCTGGGCCGATGTATGGGGTTTCTTCCTAGTCGAATGCAGTTTGCCGTATTTGCTTCCGATCAGGACATCGGTGTTGTCTGAAACCATAGTTGCGCACAATCGTACCCGAGCCGGAGCTATAGCTCCCCGAGGCTGTGTTTGGCGCCGGCAGACAGTTGTTGGTTTCGAAAAGTAAACGGTATTATTTTAAGAAGAGGAAGGCAGCTGCTCTTCCTTTTATTGGATTTGGGAGACTGTTCAGTCATTGACTAAGAGTTCGAAATCGTGGCTTTGCCCCAGGAATATGAATCGTGCAATGATAATAAACGATAGAGCCGAACAGATTGCGCCAGCATTGTCGGGTCTGCTCCATGAATATTAGAATTGATCCTGTGAGGAGTGAAATTAGCCAATATCGAAATGCTATTCGGGACGTTGTGAAGCCTGGTCTTCGTGTCTCGGACAAGCACAGCGATAAAATATGAATAACATTAGATGAGCTATATATGTAATCCTATGGAGGGTTCCGAAGGAAGTAGTCCTAATGCAGTTAGAAAGTAGGTCAAATATTTAGACACTGATTGAAAGCGAGAGCTGTCAAGTCATCGATTATATAATTTCAGCTTCAGAAGTAGTCATTTTCCGTCACAAAAAACGTCTACGACTGTTTCAAATTGTTTTGCCGGAATATTGGACATAACGTCAGAGTATAGAAAAATCAATCTAACGGAAAGGAAATGTTACCCGCCACGGCGATAACGAATAATTTCAACCATTTGCTAACGGATGGCGTTGCGGTCAGCACAAGGAACGACTGAATCTTAAGCCTTACCATGCATGCGGTGGCCGAGCTGGAACTTAAGTTACGTTGTAGCAGAGTGTGAGTATGATACTCTATCATATACAATACACGCAGTATTTTATAACAGTGTTTGACAGATATTCACATTTCAACAAACACAGCAGATGAACGCGTTTCGACCCCATCCTTAATCAACATCTAAGGCATGAGGGATTAAGATAAGCGGCTGTATTAGGACTTAGTTAAGCAAAGAAAAAATAGACTAATAATGATAAGTCTAGCATTTCTCATATCAAAGCTGGCTTTTATACATTATATAATAATTCAGGAAACATTATTTGGATATCCTCAGGAATGGAGCTTTTATAGTTCTGTCGCATGACAATTTTGCATTAAAAGTCCAAACAATGAAACTGCAGCATGTCTTGGTGACGTGTTCTTAATTCCTCATGCCTAGATATTAATAAAGACTGCGGTTGAAACGCGTTCATCAGGTGTGTTGGTTTAAATATGAAAGTAGTCAGTATGTTGAACATTATGTGGAATCAGTCATTCTTGTGGTTGTCCTACATTTGGTAACCATACAGCCAAATTGTCTTAAACAGGGTGTTTGTGTAAAGTCTCTTTCATCATGCGCGGTCTCAAGATTGGTGAAAGCTGGAAATCTGGCGTGATTTCGGAATCAGCGTCACAAAATGCACCGGAAAACATGCTTGGAACAGAACTTCGAAAGATAAACTGCAGAAGGGATTATCCTATTGCGACAGTCTCGTTATTTTCGAAGCCGGTTCTGTCGCATGGTTCCGGCTTCACCTGCTCCTTGATTGGCATCGTTGGTTAGCAGATACCCGTGGGGATTGTTCAGACACCGAGCCTCAAATTCAAACCGAGCTTGCCTTACATGCACAAAATGCTTGCAGCAGAGCAGCCGTATTTTTTAGCCATACTCGCGTCATTGTGGAGGATTGTGGGCGCGCTGGTTTTCTGGAATATCTCGATGCATTTTTGTGGATAGACTGGAGTGGGCATAGGTTAGCTGTCTAATTACGGGATTTAAGTCGCTGATTGTCGACGAATTAGAACACAGGCAATGGAATAGAAGAGGTTACAAATGCTATAAAATGTCTATCCTTTATAATTGTTCCCTGTGCCTTTTCCGCCGAAACTACCTATTTCTGTTTGCGACACGGACTGTGGTTGAGGTCATTAACTGTTCATATTCAGTTCCATCTTTTGGATCTACATCATCTTGTTCTGAGCATCCGGTGGGCATATAGACTAGAGGTGGGAGTTTCAGGCAATTTTGCAGGCCCGGGCCCGGGCCGGGCTGGGCCCGGGCCCGGCCGGCTGCTGATTTTAGAAGCCCGTCACAAGCCCGGTTTGTGGAAGAAATGGATTATCAAGCCCGGGAAGGCCCGGTGTCATGGAAAACCATTAACGACTATATACAAAATTTATTTACTTTAAAGCTGTTTCAAATATATGTTTTAAGCCAATTTATCCTGTAAAAAGTTTTGGTTTCACCCAAAACCATATAAAAAAGGTGCATGTAGCATCAGTAGCCTCAGCTATCTTAATAATTCAGCAGAAAATGATACTGAAAAACACAGTATGAAACATGGCTTGCTTATGATGCAAGCTTACTTCAGGTAATGACCAGCATCACCTTATAAAAGGGGATGAGGTGGCTTAGTGGATAGCACCATTGTCTTCTAAGCCACCGGTTCCGGGTTCAAGTCCCGGCGGAGCCTCTGAATAAGTCGATCTGATCCCCAAAATCCCTTCCAACAGGGTGAGAGTTGGCGACGCCGTATGACCCTGGCAGTTGGTGCGTCATTAAACCCCAACAATTATTATTATTATCACCTTATAAAAACAAAGGGTATTCTAGATAGAGGTATGCACATGGCAGCTATAAGAATCGGGATGAAATAAATCCACTCATGTCAGACATTTCCTCCATCTTTGCACTTTTATAAATCATTATATGCTGGCACGAGCCTCACAATTGAGTTCCAATAATGTTTATAAATAGAGGAGAGAACAGTGACAAGTTTTCAGCTAAAACTTTTCAGAATATCATGGCGGAATGGCTGTGAAGGAACCAAAACTCCTTCACATTGTCCCTCAATTGATACATGTGAACATTTTCTTTTAGTTTAGTCACTAAACAGCTTGGAAGATAGTTAAAAGAATGTTTTGCTTGGGTCAGCCCGGTCTGGAAAGTAGGTAAGCCAACAGGCCAACATGAACAAGGCCCATCAGCCATATACAATTATCAAACCACCAGCCATAAAGAACTATCTTGATAAGGAACCACTAGTTTTCCACAGGTTCGCACCAAACATTGAATAAAAATATTGCACCAATCTCCACCAAAAATTAAATCCGACACAAAAAAACAACTCAATCCCATCCACATCACCATTTGGGCTTGAACACTATTTCTGTTTGCTTTGTTGTATTTGACGGGCTTGCGCTTAGTAGGTATCTGAAGCGCCGTGCTTGTCTACATTAGAGCAATCATTTATGAAAACATTTTTCACCAAAATTTACCAGAATAGTAAGTTTATTTCAGCGAAAATATTTCAAGACTTTTGAAAATATATTTTAAAATTTCACAGATTTAAAAAATAAGCACAAAGTGTGTGGTGCATTTCTTTTGTTCCTGAGAATAGGCCACTTTTTGTGCACTTGTTTGTGGACTTCTTATTCAAAAGGTCTAACTTTCACAGGGTAGAACCTATGAACATTAGACCCTTTGATCAGTGGACCTTCTGATGTAATCCTTTTGAACCGCGAGATGTGATCCACCTACTGCGATAATACCTTTAGTGTGGTGGGAGGGAAGTGCTGTTATGTTCAAGTTCAAAGCTTATAATAGAAGTTGTATTTCATAGAGGCCAGGGAAGTATCTCCACAAGGAAAATGCAACACATACTGTCAAGTATATTCATGTTTTGGTGTAATTTCAAAGGTTCCTTCTAAGGCTGACTGCTCTCCCCAGTATCTCCCCACAACTGACTAATTTATATGTTTTGAAGTACTTCGATCAAAAACATGTTTTCTTTGTGGCTATTTCCTTGCTTATACTAGCCCTTTCTGAGTGGATTTTGCATCTTTTGGGCAATGAAAGAGCAAGATGAAGCTGTGGAAGGGTCAAACTTATCAACATTTGTTCTTGCAGCTAGAGTTACCAGGCCAATTTGACAATTATGGGCTCCCACTAGATAGTTTGTACCTGACATATTTACTTCACCATTTTTCGTAGAGGACATGGGAATGGCTCCATAGATAACAATTTCTTTTTACCTGGAGCAGAAAGCTTCTCAAAAGAATTTTCTAGCTAGAGCTAGGTGTTAATATCAATATGTTAGCAGCAAATTGGTTAAATGACTTCCTTTGAAATGGTATACTGACAATATGGAAGTAACAAATATGCTATCACAATTTATATTTTGTTCACCCATATATGACTTGAAAATTTTAAAGTAATTAGGATATTCATAAGATGACAGTACGGCATGGATGTGTGCAACTGTAGGCATTATTCAATATTTGATTTTAAATATTAATTCAGGTTTAAGTAACTTGCTTTTGACCCTGGCATGAGTAACAGATAGAAAGCTAGAGCTTCATGCTTTTACATTCCTGATGTATGTCTAAAAGTCTCAAAATTAATTGTAAATGCATTTTCAAAAGCTGCTGGTGCATGAATAAGAATATGTTTCAGTGGAAAAAACTAGGTCTGTACTGAAAAAGGCTTATTTAACTTACAGAAAATTGACTTGAAGTCCCAGTCTAGTCGAAGCCCGGAATGAGCCTGGGTGAAGCCCGTTATCAGCCCGACATTGGCCTAAATCAGGCCTTCAGGCCCGGTCAAAGCCCGCGGGCCTGGGCCGGGCTTTTGCCCCAGGCCCCGGGCCTAGAAAGTCCCACCTCTAATATAGACACAATACCTTACTTGCCTTCGCCTGATCGTTGATATCCCAAAACCTCTTGCGTCTCATAAGAGGGGGATGATTTGACACTGGAAGTCCCGGGGTTCTGCAGAGGGCCAAATACCTGAAATTTGGGCATTTGGGATACATTCATAATTTGGAACATATTTTGTCCCGGGAGGGGACAACAAATTGGTTGATTGGGGACAGGGCTCAAGTATCATGCTAAGTTGAATTTTTGTGTCGGTACTGTGGTGAACTATTTACAGTGTGTGTGGAATGTAAGGGGACTGCCTATCAGTATATGGCCATGGTCACTTATAGGTTTCGCAGGACCAGACTTTTAGCTTTTCCTTTTTTAGCATCTTATTTCTTTTTTTTGTAGTCCGTCGTATGTCTGATTATTTGTTGATATATGAACATAGTTTTTTTCAAATGAATTTGTTGTGCTTAAAGAATCAGCAAATGGCTCTTTGACCTCAAGACAATAGCCTGTATACCTTGTTTTAGTCGCATGTACTTGTTTTCTAGGAAAGAAGGAACGTTTAAGGGGCTCCCGATTTTTTCTTGTCATGCTTATAGTGGAGAAGAATATTGTGGGTGAATAATTAAAAACAAAATCGGTGGGAGAGTGTAGTATACATTTAGCGTGGACTGTGATTCAAAGAGCTCCAGCATTATTGTAATTCATCACTGTTGCTCAGAAACAGCCGTGGCGTCTGTACCAACCCCCACGATATAGTCGTGGACAGATCCGTGCCCCACCCCTCCTGGTGCTGACAGGATCATCTTCGCCCTTTTCGCTTTCTCTCGCAACATCCCGCGGTTCGGACTTTGGAAGCTGTCTTGTACGGGCAAATCGCCAATCACGAACTTGTAGTGGAACTTGTGGTTTTGAAGCCTTTTTCTGTCTTTGTTGTGATCCCTTGCTTTCGATCTCGTGCATTTGATAAGTGACGTGTAAAATAGCATTGTCACAGCTGTGTCTCTCCGTCCCCAGATCGGCATGGCCAGCCTGTGGCAACCTACGGCGAGGAACAGGTATGTGCAATCGGAAGCAGCAGATCTTCCGGCTTCTTTTTTCTGACAACCGTCGGCATCGGCTAGTTGAAATGAAATGTGGAACCTGTAACGTTGTGCCTTTGTTTTTGGTATATATAAACACCCGCAAGCACGTGGTTGTCACCTAACTGGACTGATCGTTGATCATTGATCTTTGCCGTGACCCAAGCTATAGCACGGTTCAGCGTGTAAACTGCGACTTGGCTCAGCGTATCAACTCGAATTGACTCGAATTGGCCTCGCGAAATTTGATCCCAGTGGATATGCTTTTGAATAAACGATCGGCTGTGGTGTCACTTTGTTTACATTTCATTCAATTCAGTCTCTATAAACGGCCTGAGAGTTGTATCTATGTCTGGCAGGAGCAGTATGCGGTGCCGTCGGGGTCGGTCGGTCTCCCCTCAGCCGACACCTACGGCCCCAGCTCCCCTTACTTTCCCTTCAGTGGCGGCTCGGGTATGGCTCCCGCCGGCCAACCACCCTTGCACCCAGCCCGCCGGCCCGAGCTGCCCTCAGTCGGTGAGTGTTGTCGGCCCAAGCTGCCCTCGGACGGTGAGTGTTGTCGGCCCGAGCTGTCCTCAGTCGGTGAGTATTGTCGGACCGAGCTGCCCTCAGGCGGTGAGTGTTGTCGGGCCGAACTTCCCTCAGTCGGTGACTGTTGCCGGCCCGAGCTGTCCTCAGTCGGTGAGTGTTTTCGGCCCGAGCTGTCCTCAGTCGGTGAGTGTTGTCGGCCCAAGCTGCCCTCGGACGGTGAGCGTTGTCGGCCCGAGCTGTCCTCAGTCGGTGAGTATTGTCGGACCCAGCTGCCCTCAGACGGTGAGTGTTGTCGGGCCGAACTTCCCTCAGTCGGTGACTGTTGCCGGCCCGAGCTGCCCTCAGTCGGTGAGTGTTTTCGGCCCGAGCTGTCCTCAGTCGGTGAGTGTTGTCGGCCCGAGCTGCCCTCAGCTTTTCCGACTGCGGCGTTATGGCTTACCGTCTTAGTCGCGACCACGAGGTTGCATCCGAAAGCATATCTACGAATGGGTTTGTAATACGCTTGTTGGCAAGTGCAGATCGAGGCTAAATCCAACTCTTAGGCGGCAGAACTGGGGGGGGGGTGGGCACTAGGGCACCGTTCCCCTCCCTCTTAAATGATAAATGTTAACACTAACCCTATGACGTTGGCCGAAAAGAATGGGTTGAAAAGTCCGTGATGCCCCCCTCTCCCATAAGTCCGGACCCTCCGCCGCCACTGCTGATCCGACCGCAAACTGGTCAGTACTGGTCAGTTGAAAAGGCCTACACAAACCTGGCCCTTCTGGCCCTCTTGGTGCCGTTCTCCGTTGGCGGTAAGATATGTTCTCAGCCGAAGTTTTATGGATTGAACCGTCGTCAGCCGCTGAGTCAAAAACCGATTCCTTCAGCTATTATTTTGGGAAATACGTGGCAGATATCTGGTAAAGAAACTTACTGATTATTGCTAGGAATTGCTGGTCTTATTGTTAGGAATGACGTGCTTGTTTCACATTGTCTTCCCAAGTTAAGAGCTTATTGGCTAAGTTTCATAGTTCTTGGCTCTGAAACATTTTTTTTGTCGCAGCGAGCATCCGCAAAGAGAGGATTTGCCGAGTGTGGACGCCGCCAGCAAGGAGGCTGGGTCATCACGGCAATGGGTGAGTGTGTGCCCGCGGGATGCATGATCTTTCTGCTATAAGTGCGTTGGCTGTGTTCTGATATCACTCGAAGTGACCGTGGATGGCGAGTGAAAACGCTAAGGTCCTCCTGCGTATCGATAAGGGATCACTTTACTACGTTGTGGGATACCACGCCTGAACTCTCACATTTGATGCTCGTTGCGATGTACTTTCCAACAGCAGCAGCCTCCGTTCGGCAGCCATGTTCGGGAAGCCTTCGTGCGTGCAACCTTCGTTAGCACCTTGAAATGCCAAGTTATGCTATCCGATATAATCCAGAGGGGCCGAGCCAATCTTGAATACCTTCTGAGCAGAAGCTGCTCAAAACATGATAAATCGGGTCTCAGGCCAGGGACCAGTTTTCGAAGCTTGTTTAGAAGAAAGTGGCTTATGAATGAAGGCTCGGGATGGTTGTATGCTGTGCAGGAGAGGACCCCCGGGTGACTGCAGTATGCGGTACCCTTCCTATGGCCTCTCCCCGCCGTCATACACGGCTGAATTGGCTGACAGGTAACATTGGTCCCACATAGATCTATCTGATCGTATAGGTTTCCGTTGGTCATTCCTGAGTGTTTTATTTACGTTTCAAGGTCAGCCATCCAGTTTTTGGTTGAGCAACAGTCTTAATTCAATTTTATCGCGAAATTAACTTGGGGTATGGACAGATAAAGCACTTCGTCAAACAAAATACAATAACTGCCGGCATATCAGATATTGACTCGCCGTCGACCGTATTTAGACCGGTACCATGATGCAAAACATTCGGAGCCTCTCGAGATCCCGGAGCCATCCTGAATCTGCCGGATTCCGACACCCTGGATCCGTCCAGATCAGATGCCCTGAATCCGTCCGGTTCCCAAACCCTGGATCCGTCCGGCTCAGATGCCCTGGATCCGGCCGGCTCGGACACTTCGGGGCAGCATCTGCCGGTGAGACGGTGGCGGCTGGGTGTTCACGCGACATCAGTGTCTTTGCCGTGTCGCCGGCTTTTGTCTCTGTCGATGATGAGCGCGGACCGTGTCGGCCGGGCAGAACGGAGATGACGGGACTGGGACCGCCCATCTGTTGACGGTCTCAGTCTGCATGTCATGCTGGCTACATGAAGGGGCGCCGACCCTCAGTCAGTGCCCCGCTGCAGCGGCGGTCCGCTAGCGTTTACAGCGGAGCTGGTGCACCTTCTCCAGGGGATGCAGTATGCGGTGTGCTCCCCGTAGTGTTCACTGGCCTTCAGTAGTGTACCCGTAATTTTGCCGTTATAGCCTGTAGGTGTGGCAGAATGAACTGTGGAAAACGTCTCAATTGGCTTGCACCTCTGAGGTGGTTTTTAGTCGCTGATGACAGTATTTTGGATGTGCATTGCATTTGTTGTACAGAAACACTTCGTCCTGCCTTTTTGTTTCAGTCATTGGCAGCTGACCGGGATTTATAGCTCTTGCGCTTAATCTTAATATTTTCAAAACTGTTACCGCTGGAAATATTCAATGGTACATTGGGACAATAGGTAACTTCCCGGTTAGTGAAATTCTGTTGAGAATCACCACCCCCCAAACCTCAGCGCTCGTGCGCGCCGGAGCTGAGAGTGCAGTGGTGATCGGGTTTGGGATGTGTCGCCAACCACCCTAGTAGGGACATCACAATACTCTTACTGGTTCACTTCGCTCACGCCGCGAGCAGTCTGCGGGGCAACTTGAAATAGATTTAGAATAAAAGCATCAGCCACAGAGAGAAAGAAGATGCTGTATAAATCAGCACGCTACAGTGCTTGAACTGTTTTAAATTGTACAAACGTTCGGTCATTGTGCGCAATACTCTATGGCGGGCGCAGAACGACCTAAAGTGCTGATGCACTCGAAAAACCTTGTATGCCGCTGTTATACTCATTGACGCCGCTCGTTTGGTGTCTCCTTCCTAGCCTAGCTGTCAACTTTATCAAGCGCTGTCCATGAAGTTGCAGGGCAGTTCTGCGCGTTTGATGGCGGCTCTGACATAGGGAGCTTTTTTACAGCCGTTGGTAAATAGGTACATCAGCATAAGACTTTGACTTTACGTATTTTCGCGTGGACTCTTGTTGATGCAATTATCTTGACACCAAGTATGCTTCTCGAAACCGAATGATATTATTTCCCTCTTCCTCCCTTTATTCCGTCGTGGCGAGGAGCGCTGAGGCGGCAGCCACGGGATCTGTCTCTTCGGTGGGCTCCTACCCGTCGGCTGGGTCGCCGATGAATGGCGGCGCCCTGCCTGCGCTCAGTTTCGGTACAGCGTGCGTCGTGGTGGGGGCGGCCGCCGAGCTCCGCTCTATCAGAACAGGCTGTAGCTGTCGCCGTGCTGCTCGCTGACTGCAGATCGCCTGTTCGTGCTGCCTGTATTGTACAGTAGTCCAGTTGGCGTTAGTGCGGCGACGGCGGTACCTTGTGGGACTGAGCGGAGGGCATCGAGAGCCTCCCCTCGTACAGAGGCAGCGTCGCCGCGCCAGCAGCGGCGGCGGCCGACGGCGCCAGGACAAAGGACGGCAGTGCGTGCGCCTCGGTGATGTTGTGACCGGCCGAGTCAGCAGGTCGCCGCTTCTCCTGCCCGTCCGCCATGTCAGAGCTTTACACCCCCAACGGCTACCAGCCACCCCAGGTGAGGTCGCGCTGCCGGGAAGCCGGCAGATAATGTCCTTCCTTGACTCACTCTACATTACCATACGGCACATTCGTAGCTGACGTATCGGTGAGTGGAATTCGAGAGCCGGCGACTCCGTGTCCATACCGCTATCGTACAACTTAGACAGGCATCTCCCATGGTCAACTGCCGGATTGCACCAGTCTGTCCGTAATCTAGCCCTCTGATGCATTGGGGCCGGTTTGAGGGTCGGCGTAGAGAGGACAGACACTGCAGATGTGGTGAGATGCGGGTCTGAAGGAAAGGTAGCTGGAGTGTTAAGCCCCTCTTCACTCCGACACCACGGGTAGAATGTGAGTCAATGTATGAGTTCTGAAATCAGCGCGGCGCACGCCGTCCATGTAGGGCTGTGGCTTGTGTCGGTGGAGGTTTTGGTCGAGGTATGGATATTTTGCTTGTTTGCTGTGATTGTACATTGAAAACAGTATGTACATGACGCGCAATATCACCAACTCGGAGGGTTATATCAGCCGAAGAGTATTTCTGAATGCAGCCGTTGATATTGCTCGAATCACTGAAGCTGTTGAGTTCCTCGGGGATTTGATCCGGTCGAAAATTTGGCTTGTGTCTTTCAATGAAGCTTCTCAGATCCGCCAGGATTAAGCGTAACATAGTGTTGGAACTCATCCTCTGCATATCAGTGTGTATTCACAAATGGGGGGCCAGTGGTCCTCTAGCTATCTAATCTAAGCCATCTAGTAATCTAGTTAACTTATGTGAGAGATAAGATTCTCTGGTCTGCTCGGACTCCCGGCAGTTGGGCTTCAGCAGGCGCTGCCAGAAGACCCCAGCAGATCCGCTACAGCTGGTACTGCTGAGACACTACTGGCAGTTCCGTTCCAGCAGACATTGCTGAGACACTCCCGTCAGCTCTGTTTCGGCGGTTTGGCGTTTGGCCAGAGATTGAGTGCCGGCGACTGCGAGTGCAGTGCCGCCAGACCGATGCTCTGGCTGCCGTCCAGCGCGTGTCAGGCAGTCTGTCACCCGCTCGCCGCGGCGCCACGCTGGATCCCCCCACTACTGGATCCCCGGCGTCCCTTTCCCAGCGGCGCCGCCACACTGGGTCCCCGGCGTCCCTTTCTCAGTGCGGAGCGACTGCCAACCACGCCCGGTCCGTACAACACCCGCACGGTCAGACTGCTTCTGTCGCTGCTGCTGCTGCAGAGTGGAACATTGCTGCCATAGACTAGCATGGTGATGATGATGATGAGGGTAACGGTGCAGAAGGGGCGTCACCTGCGCGGGGCGTGCTGCAGCCGGCCGCCTCTGCATGGACGTCAGTGACTGGCACAACTCCGCCCGGCATGCTGCCGCTCTTTGGCCAATCATGACCGCATGAGTCGGTTGAGGCGCGGGTAGACCCCTGTGGCACTGCTGGGGCAACTCTCTTCTTGTGTCTGGTGAGCACCAGACCTACAAGAAAGCTGAAATATGCTGACCGGGGCACTACCGAATGCGTCACTCCAGATGGAGGCTGACCGAGGTACGGCAGCCAACAGCCTTATCCGTCTTGCCCTAAATAAGCAACGTTCCGATCCTATCCAAGACTCAGATTACATTTTTGGCATGTTAAGACACTGGTCGGGGAGGTGCTTGGTTGGTTCGAAATTTGTCTAACACTGGTGATCTGAAAGATGGTTGTCAAATAAGAACATTTTTGTTAGCTGTGCCGACTTTTTAGATTGAAGTCATCTCCCATAGACAGTATATTACATAAACGAAATGAAGGGGTTTTCCGACAGTTGTTTGGTTCATGCCATTCCGAAGATTTGGGTCCGGTCTGCGGGTGAAAGCGGGGCACAAAGGCAGTGCAGATTAGACAAGTCTTGAATATTGTATTTGAACAATTGAACTAGAGGAATGTCGCGTTTTCTCATTGGGTATTTTTCCATGGAAAGTGTCGTGTCACATACCAGTGTTTCTTCCTATTTGCTTTTCACAAGCCCCGGCAGCCGAAATCATGCAATCATGGTGGAATATTTGGGAGCTGTTGCTTTGTCCGTACCCAGGGCTACAAAAGCTTGCCAAATCTTCTGGCAATCACTAGAGCCTCTGTTATGGTCTGCATTATCGTTCGGCCGTCCTACATTGAGAAGTCGGAAGACAGTTGGTAAATTATACCGCCTGTTCTGCGTTTGGGATGTTGCGGCAAATTCCGTGGTATTGAGTCACCCCAGTCAGATGTCCCAAGTTTACCCGTTGTCTCGATTACGGTTAATCTCATAACCGTTTTCAGTTTCGACATCCGTGTCTTCGAGTCCGTTTATCTATATTTTTGGGCATTGAGCCAGTTGTGCATCATCAGCTGTCGAACCCAAGAGCCTAATATGCCCTTGCAGTAAACGACTGAATTGGGAAGCATGGCCAAGCTGAGCTATACGCCGGACGTACTGTAAAGCGCAAAACACCACGTCCTTTATCAACTGTTCTCTCATAACATTAGACAGTATTCGAATTTAAACACTGGCTGGCGTGGCGTTAAGCTAATGTTTGGATTCCCGGCCTGAAACGTTCAGATCGATCTTACAATATAGACGCACAGGTATGGGCCATGATCAGCAAGTTTGGGCTGGGTTAAAAGACCCAGAAAAGTCCCAAAATCACTAAATGAGACTGCTCTTAAGCCGGCAAACGGCCCCAGCTGAACAAGCGTGGACGCACAATCACTCTTTTTCGTTGTCACTAGCCAAATACGGATGCAATAGTAGTGATGTGGCTCGCTCTATGCAAATAAGTGTTCAACATTTTAGGATGTTTGCTCGTGAGGGAAGGGTTGCCTCTGTAATGTTTGAATGCAAGTGCACACTAAAGTGGCGTAATAGGTGTAGCAAAACGACCAAAAGCATTTCACTTTTCCACCACATTGGAGAGCCCGTTGTAGGGATGTTTAGTGTAGGATAGTAAACTTTTGTTCGTCATCACTGGTAAGGTGGTCTCTGTGACGTCTGACATGGGGGCGCCTGACCTAGCGCCCTATATATCAATACCCACTACCACCGATTTTTCGATAGCGGCTGATTGAAGCCGTCCTCTCCTCGCCAACATCCCAGTGCGACGCATGCCCACCGTGTACAGTTAGAGTGCATAGCTATTTTGAGGCTCAGGCTAGTTCAAAGCGTTGCGGTATCACTGAATTGGCGTTTGTCATGTTTTATTCAGCCAAGTGCAAGGCCCTCCAACATTCTGAAGGGTGCTCGGTGAAGTCAGGCGCCGCTCAAGGGCTCGAGTGGGATAAACGGACACGTTGGGAACCATAGGCCAATCATGATGTCAGTATGGCCATCCAAACCTGCATGTCTTGCTGTTAGAATAGGCTCCGTCTATGGTTTCTAATTTTTCCAACTTGAAAATGGTTGCGGGCAATTCATTGGCCTTCCAAACAACGGCCAAAATTTGCCGCAGTATTCGCCTTCTTTCCTCCATGCGTCGTTTAACCCGCGCCCCACCGGGGGTCCGGCGCCACCTTCGCCCCACCGGGGGCCATCGATGGCCCCCTCTAACTCCGAAAATATGGGCGTTAGCGCAAATCTGCAAAGTGCAATAGAAAGCTCGCGTGAATTCAGTAAGAAATTACTTCGCATGTTTTAGTGCTCAGGTCAATGGTTTGACCTCTAGAGGTCAAATTAGGTCAAGATCGGCTATTTTCACTCAAATATGCAATGATTAAGCAAACTGGGCATAACTCTTATGTCATTAGAGCTATTGAGGCCTGGTAAAGTACATTTGATAGCAAATTGCCAGTACTTTTTCCGCTATGTGGAACGTAAAGACCTCCCACCAGTGGTTTGACCGCCAGAGGTCACCTCGTGACCTAATATGACCTGAGGTCACGAAAGGTCAAAAAGTGACCTTGCCGTATATCAAATGAAAGCCAGTGACAAGACAAACACGATGGTGTTTGTTTCACCGTTCTAGCTCAATTAGGTCAAAAGTTATTGTCCAAATACTGTTTTTGACCTCTGGTGACCTTGGATGACCTTGGAAAAGTCAAAGGGCAAATATGACCCCTGGGATCCGTGAAAGGGTGTCCAAAAACGTTGTTCTGAGCAGTCTGGGTATTTGCAATCATTTTTGTGGCTTTTATATCATGAAATAGCTTTTCCCCATGCTTTGTCAATGGGAAAGGTCGCCTCGTGACCTGACCTCAGGGCACGAAATCGAAAAATCCCGGATATACACCTTGTAGACCCTGGAGAGGTCATGAAGTGTAGGAAGTTTCAAATTGATCGACTTTGAAATGTAGCTCTTACAGAGCTCTAAAGGTGAAGTGAGGTGACCTTGGTTGACCTCGTCTAGTGACCTGACCTTGGGTGACCCGGGGTAAAAAATTTCAGGGATGATGGGAAAATGATGCAGTGAGAGGTAGAGCCCTCAACCGCGGTGCTGCGCCTCGTCGTTTTTCTGCTATCCCGGAAAAACCTTAGGGGGGCCATCGATGGCCCCCCCGGTGGGGCGAGGGTTAATGAAATGAGCGCTTGATAAACATTGACTGCTCTAGTGCAAGGTCAAGGAAATACAATCTTGTCAGATATGATAATCGTATTTTGGCTAACAGTTACATCGGGTTAGCTCATGTTGACGAGGCGGTGGTAGGAGTAATGGCTGACGAGGAAGCTTTCCGGAACACTTCGCATGGGGAGATGGTGATGTATGGGACGTGCTCCTACATGGTGATGTATCACTTAATTCGAGTTGTTTTTGGAGGTTCTCACACTGTGCGCTAATTGTGCGAGAGCAGTGAACCCATTTCTTACTTCATGATATCGATCATGTGAATTGGCGCATTGCTTGGTCGGGTTTCGCGATCGATGACCCTTTAAGAGGCAATCCTCTGACAGAGGAAAGAAAGAGGGAAGGCGTTCAATATACCCGGCAGATATGTGATGATCTCGGACTCATTTGAAAGGCAGATTACGTGCTACTCACCTGGCTCCTGGTCATGTAAGCAGCCGGTCGTCCAGTCATTCCAAAGTAATTTGTCTCTGAATTGGCTATGAATAAGCAAACGTGACTGAAACTTACGATTTGAGCTGGAGGTTATTACTCATTGTTATACCTCACCGCATCAGTGTAATACTTTACTCTTCTTTTTTGTGCAATGTCGCGTAATGCTGGTATTTATTCTGTTCAAGTATGAATAATGATGTTGTCTCGCTGTTGTGATGCAGCTGCTTTGGACAGATATAAGTGACACGATGGTGTAGGTGGGTTCTGCACCTCGCCATTCTCTCTCATGCAGCTGCAACATATGAGCACTTTGACCGGTTTGGCAATCGATTGTCGGAATAGATAGATCAAATTCAGCTCGTCGGGACTGATTCTTCGTCGGGGCAGGAGGCTGTTCGCTGTTATTCCGAGAAACCGGTAAGTGATAGTGGGTGGCCTTCCACCCACTATCACTTACGGTGCATGCGGATCACTATATCACTATACGGAGCGGTGCATGCGCTATTCGCGAATGCTGTCCGCCGGGCTAGGCACGGCACATACCGCAGGTCAATCGACCCAGCCAGGATGGTTTGACTGTGAATGGTTCCATAGATGAGCGGATTCGGCGGGAAATAGCGTCCTTAGAAACTGGTTCCATCTAGTGCAACAACTTTCTTGTTCAGGTACCGGCAAAACCAGTGCATTACCGGGAGGGTAGGGAGCTTGAGTTGTTATGTTTGGAATAATGTTCTCTCAAAAGCCACGAAAGAGGTCCATGAATGTATTTAAGGTGACATCCGTAATGACCAAGAGTATTCAGCTCCTCAGGTCCGCATCTCAGGCTTGCCTGAGGCACAAAATGTGCAGCTTAGTCCTTCTAGTTTCTGAACCTCTTCCTCTGAACCACACCACTTCTCTATGAAATCTCACTGCTCTGGAAAATGGTGGACAAGATGCCGCCCCGGTAGCTCAGTTGGCAGAGCGTTGGGCTCCAGCCCGCCCAGAAAACCGTGCGGTGGCAGAGCATTAGTGAAAGCTTGGGATCGGCTCCCCTGAGACGCGGCGGTGCCTCATTGAGTTAAAGCCGAACGTGCAATAACTAAACATTTAAAAAGTAATACTGAATATTATGTTTGATTTGTATCTTACCTTTGGGGATTTTTGGCCAGTTGACAGTGTCTAAAGATGCAGAATGACTGTCGACATTTAGTGTGAGCTTTTTCCGCGTAAATAGGACTTCCATATATGAGCTGGGGAGTGTCGAATCCGTACATGACCAGCCAAGCTAATGTTCAGAGTTCTCGTTCAAACATTTTTTGTTGGACACCTCCCTTCCGTAAAACGGTGTTCCGCCGTTATAATTGGGTTTGAACTGAAATATAAATTTGTTGTTGGAGGCCAAATTGCGCTCTTAGAATTTATGATTCAAATTAAAAGTCGTTAATTCAAATAAGATTATTCTATTTATTTAGCTATTTAATCACTGATTAGCCCAGCTACTGCTAGACCAAAGTATAGTCTAGTTTGTATTCGAAGTGTGATGGGGTTAGATGTGCCTATTTCCCCGTGTCTTGTTTTTTTAATTGCATTTGAATTGTGTGATCAATCACATTTCACACAGTTGAGCGCTCAATGAAATTCTTAAAGCGAAACGTTGGACTAACTAGTGATTAAATGATTAAAGTAATATACAGATTCTAACATAATTTGACCTTCACCTACGCGCTGCTCAGTCAGTTCTAAGCTGTACTCGGGTTGGTAGATTATGAAAAACTCTAATTCAAACCCCGCAGATATCCTTTCCGTTTGGCTCCAACAAATATGCCATCCTTATATTTGGGTTTGGGTTTTTTTAGGAAAAGTTTTGGCCTTAATATGCAATTTTCATGGCGCTGCATTCAACTACAGCTCAAAGCGAGTAGATATTTTGTTTGTGATCAAATTTATTATTGTGAAGACGCCAAAAACTTGTTTTGATGTCGCAAGAATTTGAAAGAAACGAGGATATTTCTAACCTTGGGTATTTAACACGCGCATTGACGGGGGCGGGTACCCGCCCCCCTCGGGTTTTTCGGAGACAGCAGAAAAACGGCGGCGCGCAGCGCCGCCGTACTTGGTATACCTTTTCCCTCATTATTTTTGCAACTTCTGTGAAAATTTTAAGGATAGGTCATCTCAGGTCAGGTCACCAGTACAGGTCAAGTGACCGGACCTAAAAAAGTTTAAGATAGCATAAGTCGGAGCAGGGTGAACTTATCCAATTAAAACTTACGTCACATAATGGGCTCACCGAGTTCTCTAAAATATGTTCCGGTATTTTTTATATCGATGACCTAAGGTCAGGTACGAAGCATGACCTCGCCATTGGTAATACATGGGAAATATGGTTTTTACTGAATAACTCAGTAACAGATGGTGATAGAGCGTTTATTTTAGCTTCATTAGACTCGCCTTGGCTTTGCGGTTCTAATGATATGCATTTTATATAATTTGACCCTGACCTGACCTCAGGTCAGGTCAAATCTTTGATTTGACCTAGCAAGGTCAAATCATATATCATTCGATTTGGCTTGCTGCGAGGATTCATAGGGTTTAAGTCGTTTTGCTCTATCTTTACTTGTTCAGATGTAATGACCGAAAAACTTAATTTACATGTTATCCCTATGACGGCATGTGACGGCATGTTTTTGACCTCTGGTGACCTTAAATGTGACCTGACAAAAAATGGTTCAAATATTTTCGATGGAGAAGCAGATGGGCTACCCTACGCCGTTTACTGTTTTTTGCTACCTACCGTGGTTCTCGAGATCTTAGGGGGAGGCGGGTACCCGCCCCCTCGTCAATTCGAAGGTGGCTCAGACCCCCGTCAATGCGCGTGTTAAGGTGGTAAAAATAATGATCTATATTTTCAGACTTGTATTTTCCATAGAACTGTTCTTAAGAAATTCAACCAAGTTGGGCACTCCCTGTAAGATATCGACTGTAAAATTTCTGGTTTGGGGTCCAGGTTTTCAATCGGTAGATGTTGACTCTGATGTGGTCGCACCAATGGCTCTGCCTGAGCGCCTCGGCTGTGATCTGGTCGCACTGGGGACTGCCCGGGCGCCTCGGCTGTGATCTGGTCGCACTGGGGACTGCCCGGGCGCCTCAGCGGTGACATGGTCGGTCTGAAGACTCTGCCCGGGCGCCTCGGCTGTGATCTGGTCGCACTGGGGACTGCCCGGGCGCCTCGGCTGTGATCTGGTCGCACTGGGGACTGCCCGGGCGCCTCGGCTGTGATCTGGTCGCACTGGGGACTGCCCGGGCGCCTCGGCTGTGATCTGGTCACACTGGGGACTGCCCAGGCGCCTCGGCTGTGATCTGGTCGCACTGGGGACTGCCCGGGCGCCTCGGCTGTGATCTGGTCGCACTTATTACGAAGCACTGGGACGCCTCGGTAGTATGGTGACGTATGTCATGCGTGAGTGCAGCTCCCCTTTGATGTCGCCTATAAATACTCGTTCGATGTAGTATCGCTTGTCTCTTCCCGTGCCCAGTGCCGTGGAGTCTGTGCTGTGCGAGGACGGTCCGGTGCAGTGCCGCGGAGTCTGTACTGTGTGGGGCCGGTCCCGGTGCAGTGTCGTGGGGTCTGTGCTGTGCGGGGCCGGTCCCGGTGCAGTGCCGTGGAGTCTGTGCTGTGTGGGGCCGGTCCCGGTGCAATGCCGTGGAGTCTGTGCTGTGTGGGGCCGGTCCCGGTGCAGTGGCGTGGAGTCTGTGCTGTGCGGGGCCGGTCCTGGTGCAGTGCCGTGGGGTCCGTGCTGTGTGAGGACGGTCCCGGTGCAGTGCCGCGGAGTCTGTACTGTGCGGGGCCGGTCCCGATGCAGTGCCGTGGAGTCTGTGCTGTGTGGGGCCGGTCCCGGTGCAGTGCCGTGGAGTCTGTGCTGTGTGGGGCCGGTCCCGGTGCAGTGCCGTGGAGTCTGTGCTGTGCGGGGCCGGTCCCGGTGCAGTGCCGTGGAATCTGTGCTGTGTGGGGCCGGTCCCGGTGCAGTGCCGCGGAGTCGGTACTGTGTGAGGTAAAGTTGTGCGACTCACGAGTCGGTGTCGGGAGTGTAACTCAAATTCCGACTCGTTCGACTCTGAGTTGAGTTGAGTCGAAAAAATTAGACAGGTGAGTTGAGTTGAGTTGAGTCAGTTCACACCATGTCAGTGAGTTGAATTAAGTTGTGAAGACAGCGGGTCAAAATAGTTAACGAAAGAATGTAACTCAGCACGTAAATATGTTGAATACGTGTTTTGATTTGGCTACCTCTTGCAAACCTCCTTTAACCTCTTTTGAATACCTTTTCCTCCAGTGCTTCAATTGCTTCAATCAAAGTTTTAGTTTGCTTCAATATATAAATTTAATTATACGGTTTGATAGCCTATTTTAAAGGCTCATCCGGTCTGAAGAAATCCCAAGGCACAAATAATGCATGTACTCGAAAGATTAAAGAGGCTCTTATCTCTGGCCTTGTCACATTTTAAGAGGTGGAACGGGCTGCAAAATACATTCGAAATATCTAAAAACACTCCTCATCATCAATATTTAGTATTACTTCTTACCACTCACGGTCAGTAGAAACACTCAAGCATGCCGCATGCCACGACTCTAATAAAAGAATAAGCACAGACAAGTGTGCGCCATTACTGTCTTTGGAAAACAAATTTAAGCACGTATAGGCTCAAGCTTAAGTAGCTAGCTTCAGGGCAACACATTTTAGAAACCACGTGATAATTCATCAAGTGATATGAATATTTCTTATCCACGTATGATACTGTTTCTTCTCTTTTAATTACGCGGTCTGTAGCTGCTTCTTTAATTTTGCCTATTAAAAGCAGATCTTACTTTTAGCATACAAAAGTTTGACCTCTAATTTGAAGAAAATATTGAGATACCATTGTTGCACGAATCAGAAGAATTTTTTCCTGCTACTGATTTTTTCGGATTGTCGTCCGTATTTTATTTGGAAAGAATAATTGGCAATTTTCTATGAAACCGTTCTCCCATTTTGAAGAGCGATAGGTACGTGCTGTATTGGAGTTTTTCAAGCTGAACATTTGATTGGGTTTAACAATATAAATATATTAAATGCAACACGGTGATAAAATTTCCATTTCTATTATCCTTTGTCATATATTGATATGGGATACTATTTACAAGGTTTTGCTGTAGTTCTTATATTTGCAATTGCAACTAGGTACTCTATTGATTCTAGCTTAGATTTTGGTTAAGCTCATGGCATAGGAATGTTTCATTTAGCAAAATTATCTAGCATCCTTCTTTAACAGAAACATAAAGCAATACCCTTGTCATCCCTGAAAACACAGTTTAGATCACCTTTTTAGCTGGGACCTTTTCTGATAGTATAAAGGAGCAATTATTTGCCTATGTTGTTGTAACCTTAGCCCTTCCATTCCATGTACATGGTTAAACATGCAAAGCTCCTTTTAGAAATCATTGCAACATTGTGTGGCAGCTTTATCTAGCAGTGACAGTCTGGAATAATTAAAAGATCCTTGGCTCCTGGCTGTAATAATGCCAATGTTTGAATGCCAATAAATGCATTTTCCATCTATTAATTTTCAGTTTCCCGTATTACTTTCTGTGCAGCTTGTCTTTTACTGGTTTGTTGATTTATTCTTTTGTTATTATTATTTATTTATATTATTTATCACTTATTTATATATTTTGAAACCGAGTTTAAGTTTGAGTTGAGTCGTGAGTTGAGTCGGAGTTGAGTTGGAAGGATTTAACCTTGAGTCGGAATTGAGTCGGCTCACTGAACTCTAGACAATGAGTTGAGTCAGAGTTGAGTCGGCCACCCAGCACATGAGTTAGTTGAGCTGACTCAAGAAAATTCTGAAACGCACAACTCTGGTGTGAAGACGGTCCCGGTGCAGTGCCGTGGAGTCTGTACTGTGTGGGTCCGGTCCCAAAGCAGTGCTGTGGAGTCTGTACTGTGTGGGGCCGGTCCCGGTGCAGTGTCGTGGAGTCTGTGCTGTGTGGGGCCGGTCCCAGTGCCGTGCCGCTAAGTCTGTACTGTGTGGGGCCGGTCCCGGTGCAGTGCCGTGGAGTCTGTGCTGTGTGGGGCCGGTCCCGGTGCAGTGCCGCGGAGTCTGCCCTGTGTGGGGCCGGTCCCGGTGCAGTGCCGTGAAGCCTGCCCTGTGCGAGGACGGTCCGGTGCAGTGTCGTGGGGTCTGTGCTGTGTGGGGCCGGTCCCGGTGCAGTGCCGCGGAGTCTGCCCTGTGTGGGGCCGGTCCCGGTGCAGTGCCGTGAAGCCTGCCCTGTGCGAGGACGGTCCGGTGCAGTGTCGTGGGGTCTGTGCTGTGTGGGGCCGGTCCCGGTGCAGTACCGTGGAGTCTGTACTGTGTGGGGCCGGTCCCGGTGCAGTGCCGCGGAGTCTGTACTGTGCGAGGACGGTCCGGTGCAGTGCCGTGGAGTCTGTGCTGTGTGGGGCCGGTCCCGGTGCAGTGCCGTGGAGTCTGCCCTGTGTGGGGCCGGTCCCGGTGCAGTGCCGTGGGGTCCGTGCTGTGTGGGGCTGGTCCCGGTGCAGTGCCGTGAAGCCTGCCCTGTGCGAGGACGGTCCGGTGCAGTGTCGTGGGGTCTGTGCTGTGTGGGGCCGGTCCCAGTGCAGTGCCGTGGGGTCCGTGCTGTGTGGGGCTGGTCCCGGTGCAGTGCCGTGGAGTCTGTGCTGTGTGGGGCCGGTCCCGGTGCAGTGCCGCGGAGTCTGTGCTGTGCGAGGACGGTCCGGTGCAGTGCCGCGGAGTCTGTACTGTGTGGGGCCGGTCCCGGTGCAGTGCCGTGGGTCTGTACTGTGGGGCTGGTCCCGGTGCAGTGCCGTGGAGTCTGTACTGTGTGGGGCCGGTCCCGGTGCCGTGCCGCGGAGTCTGTGCTGTGTGGGGCCGGTCCCGGTGCAGTGCCGCGGAGTCTGTGCTGTGTGGGGCCGGTCCCGGTGCAGTGGCGTGGAGTCTGTGCTGTGGGGCCGGTCCCGGTCCCGGTGCAGTGCCGTGGAGTGTGTACTGTGCGGGCTTGTCCCGGTGCAGTGCCGCGGAGTCTGTGCTGTGTGGGGCCGGTCCCGGTGCAGTGTCGTGGGGTCTGTGCTGTGTGGGGCCGGTCCCGGTGCAGTGCCGTGGAGTCTGTGCTGTGTGGGGCTGGTCCCGGTGCAGTGCCGCGGAGTCTGTGCTGTGTGGGGCCGGTCCCGGTGCAGTGCCGCGGAGTCTGTGCTGTGTGGGGCCGGTCCCGGTGCCGTGCCGCGGAGTCTGTGCTGTGTGGGGCCGGTCCCGGTGCAGTGCCGCGGAGTCTGTGCTGTGTGGGGCCGGTCCCGGTGCAGTGCCGTGGAGTCTTTGCTGTGTGGGGCCGGTCCCGGTCCCGGTGCAGTGCCGTGGAGTCTGTACTGTGCGGGGCTTGTCCCGGTGCAGTGCCGCGGAGTCTGTGCTGTGTGGGGCCGGTCCCGGTGCAGTGCCGCGGAGTCTGCCCTGTGTGGGGCCGGTCCCGGTGCGGGGAAGCGCCGTCGGCAGTGGTTTGTTGTTGCGCGCCACTGCACCAACAAACGGCGGCCGAGCGGACGTGCCGCCGCAGACGGCGCGGCCTCGGCACTGGCGGTGGCGACGCCCCATGCACCGTGCAGCGCAGGGGAGATGTGAGCTCTCGATACAGCGGTTAGTGGACACCGCGAGGACATGGGTCTGTGCCTGGTGGAGCGGAACTTCAGGCGTCCAGTGGGAAATCGTGTTTTTTTACTCATCAGTCACTAGCTCATCGGCCCCAGCTTGGAGTGTTTCGCCATCTTACACGGAAAATAGACGTTGGGTCAACAAACTTCATGTTCACGGAGGGGTGTCGAAATATCTGGAAGGCCTTGATTTGTCTGTTTCGACTTGTGTCCCATGATTTCGGTCTGGTGGGAGGCAATACCGACTATAATACAGATACTCAATTCCGTGAGGAGATCTAACCACTACAGTTTACGGCCAGAAACCCACCGTTCGAGTGTTTGGCTTCTGAGTAAATCACCGGTGGTAACCGCGTGTCCCACCGTAAATGACTCCAGAAACAGATTTCACCGCATTTTTGTTGTTTCGACGCGTTTTTGCGCGCGATTTTCCGTTCCGCTTTCGCTGGTGGCCATATGGTCTGTGTGTGCGGTGCGCGGGAGCCGGAAGCGGCGGCGTGCGACTTCTCGGCACGGCTCATCGGGCACAGTGCCCGCTCTCAGCCGCACGCAGAGCGCTCTCGGCCGCACGCAGCTCTGGCCAGCGGCCTCCGTCCGCTACCCTCGGCTGTCGGGCCTGGAACCCGGGCCCGGGTGAACCCGTGCGCAATGTCACACTCAAGCGACCGACGGCGCCGGCCCGTGAGCACTGCTCCACGCGCCGCGGCATGCTAATCGCCCTCTGCCGACGGCGCCGGCAATCACCCCGCAGATGAGTGCGGCGATTACCGGCGCGTCGCAATTGTCTCCAGCGCGTCGGCTGGCGCCGCGCCCATTAGCGGCCGCCGACGCCTCTGCAGGGCGGCGCGTTGTCGTCGCCGAGGAACGGGCAGGGGGCCGAGAGATCTGTGGGGGACCTGGTAGGGGTGGTGGGACTATGCGGGTCTTTGTGACAGCAGCGATCTTGAGGGTGACTGTGGTGGAAACTGTAGACACCTTATCTTATATTCTGACGACAGGTGTGCAAGTACCGATGGGGTGTATATTGCATTTTATAAAATTTATATAATTATTGGAAGCGAGATAGTACGGGCGGTATACGTCTTCTAAAGATGCCATCCAACTGCCTTCAGGGTTTCATTGTTTCTTAGTTGTAACGCTATCGACGAGTCCGGTGATTACGAATTTGGAGTGGTAATTTATCGTTCTTGATGGAGACTTTTGTTTGAGATCGAGTGGCCGTGACAGTCGGTGCGGCCGTAAAGTGGGCGGCGGGTCGATGGCTGAGGAGCGTTGACTCCGCGGCCGTCGGGAGTCGGGAGGGACCGTTGGGCGGGGCGGGTGCCGGCGTGCGATACACGGCCCTGGCCGGCGTGTGACGCACACAGCGGTGGTGCCGACGACCTCTCGGTGTGGTGGTAACGCGCCGCCTCGGTCGCGCGGCCCCGTTTGAGCTCACAACAGCTGCCGCGCGCCCGGCATGCCCGGCATGCGCCGAATGAAGCGGAGGCCGGCGCGACCGTCCGGGGCCCGCCGCAGAGCCGGCGCACCGCACCGCTGCCTGGCCCCATACCCTCTACCTCGTGCTCACCTCCTTCCTCGGCTGCTTCTCGCGAAGTATTGCTCGCGCTTACGTTTTTGTCAACCTTTCTTTTATTGATACTGTATTTTACACTTCCTTTTTCTTTTGTGTGTGTGTGTGTGGGTGTGGGTGTGTGTGGCCCCCGTAAGCGGATTGTTCATACATTGAATGCGCAATGTAAATATTCGTTCTCTCTCTCTCTCTCTCTCTCTCTCTCTCTCCTCGCCTCTTTTTCCTATTTCTCTGCCTTTTCGTTCTTTGTATCCACCTCCTGCTCCTAAACTTTGTTCACCTTTGCCTGTGGTTTAGTTCATTTGAGTTTCATGCTGGTGCTGTGGAATTTGTTTTATCGTTGCTTGGGGTTTCGTTGAAGCTAGGTACCCAATTGTTTCATCCTTTCTTGTGTAAGCACATCGTTGGGTGTCAACGAACTAAGAATTGCTTGTCTAGACAGCAAAACAATTTGTTTTTTCCCTTTGTGTCGGGCTTCTGAAATAAATTATAATTATCCAAGGCCCAGTGATACAATCTATTATCCGTGAAACGGTTCGTTTATCACCGTTCTCATTCTGTCTTCAAAAAAGACGCCCATGCACCACCAGACGCGCACGTAACGGTGTTTTCAAGTATCGGGCGCCGTGTGTGGGTACAGCCGCCGCGGCCACCAGCCACTTGTCGTCGCGCCCTACCCGCCTCGTCGGATGCGTCGTTTCTCAGGCACCCGGTGTCGTTTGCGCGTGCGACCCGCCCCGGTCTGGCTCGGCGCCGACAGCCGTGAGCGATGGTCGCGCGCTCACGCGCACCTGTCGTCGCGTCGCGTCGCGTCGTTGGGCCGGCGACCCGGCGGCTGCCGCCGGCCGGGCGGTGGCGTGTCAGCCGACACCTGTCGGCGTTGTCCAGGCGTCGGCGGCGGCGCGCCGCTGACCGCGACCTTGCAGCTGGCTTTTTGTGGGGGCCGGCTGCGGCGTCTCCGGGCTGGCGTCAGCAGCGGTGGCATGACCCCGACCTTGCGGCTCGCGCGCGCGCGCGAGCCGCGTCACAGCCGCCGGGCGGGGCGCCGTGTTTTTGTGCTGGCGTCTGGTGCTGGCCGCGCGGCTGCTCCAGCTGGCCCGCTGGTGGCACCGGTGGCTCTGCTGTCGGGTCAGCTGTTTAACTGACCGGGGTCGGCGCCGCCTGAGGTCGCTGGCCGCCGCTGCCGATGATGACGACGACAGCTGCGTCGTTCACGATCTGGCAATGTGTGCAGCGGGAACCCGGCACTTGGTGGCTAGATCCCAGCCGAGAGGAGAGGCGTGCGTCATCGTGCTGAAGCGCTTCTCAGCAGGAGGATGCAGCTTGGTCAGTTGTGATTGGTGCTGGAGGCTGTGGACGTGATTCAGCGGTTGTTGCTCGCCTCGGACCAGCTGCAGGCAGCGTTCCCAGCGCCCATGGGACACGGGCGGAGCTCCAGCTTCGGCGCGCTGCCGTTGTAACATCAGTGTTGACATTGAGCGCTGTGCGGTCGGAGCCGTGTGAAAATGCAGTCTGAGCTCCACCTGTGCCACAGCGGCCCGCCCGTGCGCAGCTCTGATCTCAGGCACCTGTAGCTGGTCGGATGCTTTTCAACTGCAGACTTCTACAAGCATTCGGTAGCTTCCGCTTGCTCAGTATTGGAAGCATGTGCCTATGTGTATGGGTAACATGTGTGCCAGGACTGATGAGACTGGTTGCGATTTAATCTGTAGCTGCCAGTGTGAAGTGTTGAAGCGCGCCACATGAAGCTCCGCCTGCCGGCGGTCGTCCGTGTCCAATCCCGCCGGGCCCGGTGACGCGGAGGTGCGATGCCGGCCGGCTCCCGTTACCGGCGCGCGTGACTGTGCTGTCGACACCGATTGCGGTGGACGGCTCGGCACGCGTCCGGCGGAAGCTTGCGCAACGGCGCAGATCTGCCGGCGCCGTCGACGGCGACGCTGCGTCGGAAGTCGTTAGCGACGACCGTGTTTGGGTTGGCGGCGCGCTGCAGCGGCAGTGCCGCTCTGATGTTGATATGTGCACGGCTGTGTGGCGGTCCGCTGCAGTGGACGCCGGGCGTGTCGCGCCGCATCTCCCGAAGCGGGCTTGTCAAACGTTTCTGACGCCCCTTCAAAACGGATGTCCCACCATCTGTGTGGTATGGGTTACACGATATGAGTGATATCGGAAAGTACAGTTTTTATGCCAAATGATTGTTAATTTATTGCTGAAATTATTTGGTAAACATCAAAACGAAAGCATGTTTGACAATATCAGTAGTTGAAAATATCTCATTTTTAGAATATTCAGCACTTTGATTCTGGAGATACCGTATGATGTTTCAGTTGCTCGGCGCCACTAGTCCGGCCTCTGAACCAGCACTGTCTTTGTCCGCACGAAAGACGGTGGGTGGCTTTCTTGGGGTGTGCTGCAGTCGGAATTGTAAACAGCACGGTCAGAAGGACGTCTAGGCCCTCTTATCCCCAGCCCCTCCTTCCAGCCGAGGATCCAACTTGGAATTCTAAAACGTCACAGGTGGCTGAACCTTCCGACATATAATTCACTGCTGTCTCGGTGGCGATATAAGGGTGCAAGTGTTGGGCCGGACGCAGTACTGCCTCTGTAAGAGCGATGCTGGCGATGACTCCTGTCTCCGGTCAGTGAACCGCGCTGCCGCCGAATCCGGCGCTGGATCATGACTGCGCGGCACTGGCGGCGTCCGTTAGACGTTAATCGGCGAGGGCGGCTGCCGTTAATGGATGCACACTTGAGCGGTGGCCGGTCGTGACGTGCTGGCGGTGGACTGGCCGTCCCAGCCGCAAACCCCGGCCATCAGCACGACCCGCAAAAAACGCCGCCCCCGCCGACCAAACACTTTGCGTAAAGTGCGGACGGTTTGAGTAAACGAGTGTGGTTTGCGGGAGGGCCGGCGGTAAAGTGGACAGAGAGTGGACGGTTGGTCCCCGAGCCTGTGAAAAACGGATGGCCTGGAAATTGTCCCGTATCGAAATATTCCGTGTTTAGAGCAGGAGGTGGAGAGGAGAACTGATCCTTTTTTGGCGTTAGATTATGTTGTGTTCATTGCTACGGAAATAATAATTGTATTGAATCTTCTTCTTCATCTTTTCTTCTGCGTTCATCACATTCCTTCGCCCCCTGTGCTTGTTCGACATCCACTATCAATTTCTAATCAAATATTGTCTCGGAAATAAGAACAGTACCTTCTGGTGCTGACTTACTTCTGTCAAACCAACATTTTTGACTGCATTTGGGAAGATGGATTACAGACACACCAGCTGACAAATGAGACCAATCATGCGGTGCTATTTTGGTGGTGTAGCCAAATCACCTGTGAACGCTGTTTTTGAAGGAAGTCAGTGTGGAGTCGTCACGCGGAGGGTGCCAATCGCTCACTTCCTGTTGCTAAATGAAATGCGTATTCGACAGTCGGCATAAACTGTCACGCTAGTCTATAGTTGGCTGGCCCACTAGACGTTAATGTGAGCGCCGGTGCAGCGCTGGGACTCCCCTGCTGGCGGCTAATCAGGCCCACATGGGAGCCGGCGCGCCCGGCTGGGGAGAGCGGGCGGCCGGAGAGCAGCGGCCCCCGTTGTCTCTGCGCCGCTTTCGCCGCAGCTCGGCAGGGCGTCAGCCGGTGGAGAGATGACGTCCGTTCTGCTCCAGTTGTGACGCCGCCGACCAAGCCGCGACCACCAGGCACGGCCGCCGCGCAACGTGATATAGCGGCCGCTCTGCGGCAGAGTGCAGAGAGAGCTGGTCTGAGTCGAGCTGGATGGCAAGAATAGGGCGAGACACAGGCTTTCACAAAGCGCGTGTTTTTCCCCGACAAAATTATGTTGCAAGTTATCCAAGTTGTCTTCTCACTATTGTATCCACCTTGGCACTGACACAGCACGTGAGCGTTTGACGGTGGCTGTGCCCGGAGGGTATGAGCCTCCGGCTGGCGCTGCCGACGTCGCGTGCGACGCGGCCGGTGATGCAACACTGCACGCGCCGGCGCGCTTTGTCCCGCAGGATGGCTTGGTCCTGCACGGGTGCACCGGCCGGCGCGGCGCCAGATGTCGGCCGCTTTCGCGGCGCGGGAAACTGCGCCGCCTCCGGCGTCGGCGCAGCCGCAGTCGTGCCGCACTGGACCGCCGCCTAATAGAGGCTTTTTGTCCACTGATTGTTGGAGAAGGCTGTCGTCGTACCTTTGTCGATGGGATTTATTTGGCGGTTTCTCTGGCCGCTAGTGGCATGGACTAAAAGCCGAGTGGCATGAGAAATGGTTGGTCGGTGCATAGTGGACCGAGCACTCTTCCATGGAGTGCCTCCCGTGATAGTGGGTGCCAATATTGGAGTAGTGCGACCTTTGGGAGTTGCTGGCCGGGAAGCGTGCCTGCTGACCGTGCAGGTGTCCTTGGGTCGACCGTGATACCGCCACCGACAGGCCGGCCGGCTGCCGGGCCTCACCGGAAAAAGAGTGTTTGTGGCCGCGCGCCGAGGATAGTTTCTACACGATAGCTCTGTTTATGGAAACGACAATTTTGATTTTGCGCCCGCTGAGTCGGACGTTTGTTTATGCTGGCAGTGATCCGTGTCTGCGCTCGTTAGTGTAAATCTGGTCGGAAATGCCCACCCGGCCACATTTTGCAACGCCGGCGTTGTACTTATCATCCTGCAAGATGATACTCTGGAGGCACGTGTTTACATGTTAGCTGCTCGACATCTGAATTCCGCTGCAAACCGCACATTGTAGCGCTTCGGAAGCGGTAATGGATGAACGCAGCCCAGTGTGCTGCTGCTTTTTGTCCTGTCCTGTGTGGGTCGACTTGTTCAAGGCTGGCTCTTGTGCGGCTATCCTTCTGGAGATTTATTCTGCCGATCCACTGGATCTACGAGTGTTTTGCACTAGTCTTAGTTGTTCCACCTTTTTTTCTTATGAAGCAACCACAATTAAATAAAAGTAGCCAATACGGGGAAACCCAACATTTCAGAACCGTCCCTTGAAACTTCAGGGACGGCCTCATTACCATTAGTTCAAGAGTGCTCTGACTACAAAACAATCTGGCTCGGAGACCACCCCGCGCTCACCAGTCATGTCGCGCAGTTGTGCGACCGTCGGCGATGACGGCGTCGGAGGCGGCAGATCTGTGGTGACGGCCGACGGCTATATCGTCGGACGCCCGTCGACTGCGACGGGCGTCCGGCGGCGCCGTTCGGTGGGCCGTAAAACGGCGCTGGCGAGGCCGCCCACTTCTGGCGAGTGATTTGTCGGCACAGATCGCCGAGCCGACGGACCCGATGTGACATTTCGGGACTCCGGGAACTGACTGCTGCCTCCCGGAAACTGCTGCAAGTCCACTGCCTTTGTGCAGTGCTCCTGGAAATTATTTTTTTCTGACTCTTCGAAGGGAAATGACTTGTTTGTTGGTAAATGACCGTCTGGATCGCGTATTCGGTACGGGGAATTCCTGTAGAATGTCAAATGGGTGTGCCCAAAGAAGTCGGCCGAGGAAGTGACATTAATCCTCATGTCGGCTCACCCGAAAACCACCTTATTTCTTACACCTCCAGTTGATGATGCTCATGATGATATATTGCAACATACGAGACAAAATAGGGCATGCTCTAGCATAGAGTTGGCTGAAAAGTCGGTACTCGACTTAGTTGAGGTGGCTCTCCTTAACGTCTACTTCACTCTCGCGCACACCTAAACACTTACTCATACTTTCACACATATACACATTTCGAGAACATAAGTCGCCAGTGATCATCGCCCGGGAGAAAGTGCCGACAGAAAGAATTAATTTTCGCTGTTGCCACTGTGCTGAACTGATGGGATCCTCATTCTGTTTTTACGCTTAGATGAAGCTGCCAGTGCTCAAAAGGAAGTTTTGGAATGCTCCTACCAGTCCTCGCTCGTCCCGGGTATCAAGGCCAGCTATGTGGAAAAGTAAACGTTGTCCGGACGGTGCAAACGGGTCAAACTATGGCCCCAGGTTTTCGAAACTGAAGTCGTCTGTTTCGAAAGCAATCATGAAGGGCACAGTCGGGGACAACGTGTTTGGTGGTTTCAATTGTATGGCCACAGTGATTATCTGAAGAATCGGTCAGCTGTAGTTTGTACAGACTGGAATTTAGCCTTGAACTTCCGACCCTCAACTGGGTATGAATAACATTTCCAGGCTTGGAACCGATGCTGAAGTACTTTGGTGCAGGATTCAATCCGAAATGTATCAATATTTCCTTTTTGGAATGAAGCTTGTTCCTTATTTGTAAACCTCGGTAAGAGAGCATTCCATTTTTTTAGTTGTTTGAGGTATGAATGAATGTTTAAGTAAAAATGTTTGATTGCTGGTTGAGTTAGGTTTTGGGAAATTCTTAGTGTTCTACCCATTTGTGAAAATCGCGTGTCAGAAAGTAGGGATATAATATGATTTGACATCCTTGAATGATTTGACAGTGAGTATTTTGTGATATTCCTTTAACCTGTTATTTTCCTTCTTGTAGCGTGAGGCTTCCACCCAAGCTCTTGGTATAATTTCGAGGTTGGAATCCTTACAGGGAGTGTCCCACTGTTATAATGGGTTTTGAATTGAGATAGTACTTTTGCAGAGCGCGTCGAGAAACCACGATTAGCATATATCATTTCGTCTAAAGCTCTCTGTGTACATTTTCCGCACGCTTCAAAGTTCAAAGAAAGGGGGCTTCCTATCTTATGTCAAAGCATGTAAGAACTCCTTTCTACCTGGCAGCGCATGTCTCGTGATAAATCTTAACAAATGGCATGGCCACTCAGCGTTGCATGCTGCTAGTCGCCGCAAGCCGCCAGCTTCGTGATTATACGCAATGCTTGGGTCAGTCCAGCGTGGTAAGACAAGATGCGATATATTTGCTTTGAGCGATTGGAGGTTGAAGAAATGTGATTTCCTGATTTTCAGACCTATTTTGTCCATAAATTGTCCTTTTTATAATTTCGACAAAGTGGTATATTCCCTTTAACGTGGATCCAGTTATTAGTTTGGCCGCCGGATTTCGAGTGTGTGCCAGTCTCATGCGTCATTCTCGGTTACTGGTCCCTCTAAAATTGCGTCGCAATAGTTGCAAATACGGTCGCACGTGAATTGTGTATATTTGGTCAAGAAAAGGTCCAGAGATATAAGGATCTATTGGGTAAGGTAGGCCTACAGCTTGGTTAACATTTTTGCTATATTGTGGATATGCTCGTGGCACCTGAGGCTCTTCGATAAACCTTCGCCTAAGCGTTTGTGCTCAGCTTTTTTTAGAAATATGTTCGGGGCCAAATTGTGGACGGTTTTCGACTGTTTTCCGACTTTCGTAAATGTTTGTAGAACTGCTTTAGCGAAATTGCAGGTTATAGCATATTTATCATATTCGTAAAATTTTCCCACCTTCCTGTCGTTACAATATCGTCAGGAATATGAGCTGCGTGGAGAGATGTATCGTCAGAGAAAAACTATTTCATTCCCAGTTTCAGTTGATGGACCATCGATATGCTTAATTTCTTGTAATGAGACGAGCACGGAACCCCTGTGGGCGTCATGCTTTAAGCTCTTTTCGCCTGATGATGCTGAATATGAGACTGACAATGATGTTGAGTACAATGATTTTGAAGGCGTTAGTGGTGGTGAGTGAGTCATCCCCCAAAATTCCTGTTCGTTTGCATGTACCGTTTGCCTTATGGTTGCAAACTCGAGATCCATGCTGGTCGGTTACTCCTTCAAGCGGTTGGAAACATGGACATCATTGAATAGTCATAACGGAAGTTCAGTGTTCGGACAACCCCAGATGTTTAGGCATGATTCGAACTAATTGTGCTTAAGCTTAGATCAGTTGCTGTTATCAACCTATAAGACCTTGTTAGTGTCGTTTTTGGAGTCACTTTTTAGCAAACTGCGTCGGTGATATTCATTGGATGGTGATGCAGGGTGTTTCGGTCTTATGCCGTAGCTGTGAGGGTTTGCTCTCCCGCCTGAAATCTATATAGTGGGAGGGGCTCGGCACAGGGCGGTTTACCGCGCTGTGGCTTCGCCGCCGTCCCTCCTTGGCCTTGTGGTAAAACATAACCCCGCTGTTTATGCATACACTCCAGTCTTATAGTGACATCGACAGAAACAAATACCGCTATCGCTGTAGGTAGCTGTTGTATGTTTATTCGGGAGCGGGCCGAATCGACATAGTGTGTCTTCCGTTGTATACAGCACAGCCGGGATCCCCACCATAACGGCCTGGTCTGTCCCCCCCTTCGAGGGCCTGAAACGAAGACAGTAAATTATTGTTTTCCTCCAATGTGACTCTTGCCTTCCTGTGATTATCTCCTGGCACCTGCACGGTTTGTGGAAAATGATGATGCGAAGTATTTTACGAAATTGTGGAAAAATATCGAATGTTTCATTCCAATCGCGAAGTCGAACTGTAGTAATGTTGCAATAATCTTTAGGCTGACTATAGATATGTACCAGTTATTTTATGCACTAGATATACACCAAGCAGAAGCTTCAGAAAATCGTCTTTCAATTCATGTGTAATGCTACGATTGTGGCTGCATAAATGCACATATTAAAAAATTATTATTGCCTTCATGATTATCGGCGTCTTAATGTCTTATTCATATACTTGTAACAGGGTATTCGCGAAACCCGGGAGTTAGCAAATTTTCAGGGGGCGCGCGAATTTCCCATGGAAGACGCAGAAAACTGAGAACGTTTAGATGATCTCCGTCGAATTACAGCCCCATCAGGACTTTAAGACGCTGTACCCCCGATATAGGACTCTGCGAGGACGGTCCCTACCAGGACTCTCGCTAACCAACCAGGACGGTTATGAACTGGTTTAACCAATACTGACGGGCACATATAGCAGCTGATGTGCTCTAAAACCCCAATCATCATCAACGCTGGATGCGAGTGGGGACGATTGGCACTGCAAGCTAAACACTGCTGTACTTCAGATCTCATAAGTATCGGGGTTTTCGTGATCTGCCAGTGATCAGATCAACCGTTTGCTTCCTTCGCACCTGGAGGCAGGAGTCGCCTCGGCTCCCGGCACGTGCATGCTTGTAATGACAATTTGCGATTTGGGGACGGCAATGAACGGCGAAAATCATCAAAACCAGTGTTTTCAAGAATACAAATGGTTGGGTTCGAGGAGGGACGAAATCAGCTGTGGCCCTCCCTGGAACCCGCCAGTTATGGCAATGTGGGGCTCATTACAGGAACGGGCGAGTGACAGCTGGCGAAGACACCTCGGGCGGGGCTGTGGACTTTGCCGTCGGGTACCAAGTGCTCATAGCAGCTTAACATGGGTGTAAAAAAGAGAGCGCCCTTTCCCCCTTACCATCTTATCACCAGAAATGTCTGATGAAGGCTAAAGTGGGCTACGTTTTCAAAGCTATTTTAAAATGCAGGTTACAGTGGGCAAAGCAGCGACCGTCAGCGTAGCCGAAGCCGAAGGACCGCACTGGTTGGCGCGCCCCTAAACCCAACTAACAGACAATAGTGGCCAAAGCTGCCATCGAGGTCACTCAAGATCGATGCTCCATTATTTGGTTTTTCTTTGACAAATCCCACTCCATGTACATGATTGCAAGTGACACCAATCTATTCAGAGTGATATGTAATGCATCTCTAAAACTGTTTTATGAGGCACTCTTCCCATAGGCTCTGCTCTGCAAACCCCTCAAGACATGGAGTTGTGTTCAACGTGAGGTATATTACCTGCTTGAAGGGTGACCCAGTAAATTAGGGTTATAAGTATGATTAACTTGGATCTATTCTGACATGCCTGACATGTTTGTTTTTGTTTTGCTGGGATATATTTTTGTCAACGAAATGATTGAGTCCCGAAATATCCGTTTAAGCGATATTTAGATGTTTGGTTGTAACTAAAAGTGAATTTTTGGGGGAAATTGGTTTCAGTTCCCTGTTTCTGATATCAATAGGTAGCGTGGCGCAGTCCCGGATTTTCTTTAAAATCAACCCGGTTGAAAAGCAACCTGGCCAATAAACGTATACTTTTTCTTCGTTTTATCGCGTCTGTCCATAATGCAAACATACAGCTGCCGTGGCCTGACCAATGGGATATGATTAAAACTTAGGCACGTTTTAATCCAAAGGTCGTAAGAACAGGCATGTTATCACGTGCATTGACGGGGGGAGGGTACCCGCCCCCTCGGGTTTTTCGGAGATAGCAGAAAAACGGCGGCGCGTAGCGCCGCCGTACTTGGTATACCTTTTCCCTTCATCATTTTTACAACTTCTGTGGAAATTTTAAGGTTAGGTCATCTCAGGTCAGGTCACCAGTACAGGTCAAGTGACCCGACCTCAAAAAAGTTTAAGATAGCATAAGTCGGAGCAGGGTGAACTTATCCGATTGAAACTCATATCACATAATGGCCCCACCGAGTTCTCTAAGATATGTTCCGGTATTTTTGATATCGATGACCTAAGGTCAGGTACGACGCATGACCTCTCCATTGGAAATACATGGGAAAAATGGTTTTTACGGAATAACTCAGTAACGGATGGTGATAGAGCATTTATTTTAGCTGCATTAGACTCGCCTGGGCTTTGCGGTTCTAATGATATGCATTTTATATAATTTGACCCTGACCTGCCCTCAGGTCAGGTCAAATCCTTGATTTGACCTAGCAAGGTCAAATTATGTATCATTCGATTCGGCTTGCTAAGAGGATTCATATAGTTCAAGTAGTTTTGCTCTATCTTTACTTGTTCAGATGTAATGCCCGAAAAACTGAATTTTACATGTTATCCCCATGACGGGCATGTTTTGACCTCTCGTGACCTTAAATGTGACCTGACAAAAAAATGGTTCAAATGTTTTCGATGGAGAAGTGGATGAGCAGCCCAACGCCGTTTACCGTTTTTCGCTGCCTACCGTGGTTCTCGAGATCTTAGGGGGGCGGGTACCCGCCCCCCGTCAATGCGAAGGTGGCTCAGACCCCCGTCAATGCGCGTGTTAAACATTCAGTTGAAACAGTACATTCCGAATCCATCTTCGTGACGCCAGGAAATTTCTTCGAATAATTCAAGTGGCAAAAGTTTTCAGGCATTCTCGCGGACACCCGCCCTTTGTTCAGAAATTATTCAGCCATCCGGCCCTTTTTCAGGTATTCGGCGGAACCGCAGTGAAGCTGCGGATAAGCGGCCGATATCGCGCGGATTCACGGGTGTTGGTAGTCCGATGACGCCCTAGCAAATTCGTGGACGTCATAGGAAATTCGTGCAATCTCGGATTAAGCGGAGATTCCGAAATACGTATACAGTGGCATTTGAAGGTCTTGATTGGAGGAAATGCTATGGATTATCGTAAATGGCTATTATTGACATCCTAATGATATCCGACTAATCGATTTTAAAATTATGCGGTCATCGGTGGAAATCCATGAAGTATAGGTCTTCGAACTATGAAATCTGTGTCTCCCGCTCTCTTGCAAAACGCTGTACGTCATCAGAATTTGAAATACGATCGTAAGGCAAAAAGGAAAAGCCTTTTAAATGTGTGCAGCAGCATTCGTCGTATTGTCCCATACCCGGGCATGTGCCGCTGGGATATTCTCTTCTTGAATCCAACGGGTTTGTACATAGCTCATGAAAAGGAGCAGACGCTATTTTTCACTGATTGGTGACAGATGCCAGTGCCCAGATTTCCACACGCGGTTGCATGTGGACAGACCGTTTAATGGTGCTGCGGCTGTCTGATCCATCGGACGCCGGGAGCTGCCGTGCTTGTCATGGCTGCAGCTGTTATTCAGCCGCTACTGAGAAGCGGCTACCCTTCTGACTCAGCCGTGACGGACCACCGTGACGGCGGCGTCACGCCGCACAGTCACGCGCGCGACCGAAGCATTCGCTGCAACGGCGGCGTCAATGCCGCCACAGTTGTGAGTTTCGTTTAGACTTTGTTCTGGCGTGGGTTTTTTTAGGCAATCGTTTTGCAAATAATGACTAGCCAATAATTGTGCAGTACTGGCTGTGGTTTCTCATAATAAACAAATCAAAATGGAAGGGTAAAAGGGGCGGTCGCCCCCTTTAAGTCCGCTGAGTCCCCCTATGGACAACGGGCGCTCTTAAAATACAGGAGCTGTGCGATACAGGCTCCTTACAATTGACGTGAGTTGATGCTGGCTGAAGCGACCTGTCTTCCCGGCGTCTTCCGTTGTTTTGCCGCCCGTCCATCAAAAAGATGGACACCTGTTCGGTTATTTGGCCGCCTCTCTCCAGACTGGTCTCTCCTCTTCGGCCAATTTGTGTGGCTACCTTCAGGGAAAAATTTTGAAACTCCTGCCTCATATCCTAAAATTCGCGTTGGTATAGCTGCCCCCGGAATGCGGAGAAGGCGCCCTGCTTGTTGTATCGCCTCCCCTGAGTCCTCATCCCCTTAGCGAAATCGTAGTCACTTGTTCTCGTCCTCTACTTTGACTCAGGTTTTTTAACAGGGTGAAAGTTTGACTTTTTCGATAACACATTCTGTTGAGCATTGGCGTGAGAAGTATCTCGAGGCTACAATTCCCAGACGCCTTGGCGTGATGTGATGAGTTACACGGGTCGCAGGGGTCAAGGTTTTTTTTTAGTACGGTGAGCTTTGGGAAGTTCCAGTTTTCTCCCGTGTCGGACGTGCTGTCTGTGCTCGTGTGAACCAGGTATACATCCTTGAACCGGACCATTTCTGACGGTTCGGGAAGACGCAGCCGTGATAAGTTTTGCTTTTACTAACGTATTTCCGTCTTATCGACATATAAATTATGCAGAAACTTAATATGAGCCTGGGACTAAGTGTTGTTTGTTGAAGCGTTGGTGTGGTTTGGTATGTGCGTTTGCAGCAGAGCAGGGGCTGAGTGAATGCGATGCTCTGTACAGCTTCATGCGCGGTAGGGCTGGTCCGGTCGGCGGAACTGCTCAGTGTAGTGAGGACCCCTCACGCACCGTGGCGGAGCTGCTCAGTGTAGTGAGGGCCCCTCACGCACCGTGACGGAGCTGCTCCGTGTAGTGAAGGCCCCTCACGCACCGTGGCGGAGCTGCTCCGTGTAGTGAAGGCCCCTCACGCACCTGGGCGGAGCTGCTCAGTGTAGTGAGGGCCCCTCACGCACCGTGGCGGAGCTGCTCCGTGTAGTGAAGGCCCCTCATGCACCTGGGCGGAACTGCTCCGTGTAGTGAGGGCCCTGCACTCAACGTGGTGGAACTGCCCCTATAGTGAAGGCCCTTCACGCACCGCGGCGGAACTGCTCCGTGTAGTCAAGGCCCTGCACGCACCGCGGCAGAACTGTTCCGTATAGTGGAGGCCCTGCACGCACCGCGGCTGAGCTGCTCCGAGGGCGTTGGAATTGCTCACACCTCATAGATAGCCTCATAGCCGTGTGTGACGGTCACCCGGTGCTAGTGTTGGTGTTCCTCTCCGGTGTGTTTGAGCTGTTCCGAGGTGCGGCGGGACTGCCCTGTACAGTGTACAGTTGCAGGACGGCTCTCTGGGCACGGCGGCAGCGCTGCTGGCTGCTGCGGCAGGTGACGGAGGACCGGCTACTCTGCAGCGTGCCAAGGCCGCCGCCTCCCGGCCCACCTGCCGGCCCGGCGCGCTAGCTCGTGCAACACACGTCCCCGGGGCGGTGGCGCGCACTCAACCATCTCCAAATCTTAAATCTTTGCTCAATACGGACTTTTGCACATTTCGGGGTATGTGAGTATCTCAACGCTGCTATCGCTGTTTCTTATTTGTGATGACAGCATATGGTGTCGGTAAATCCCACTGCGGGAAATTCACTAGTGGCCGTTGCGGGAAGCGCAATCAATCTTTGCACTTCGACGTTTGATCCACTGATGAATTTTCAACCAGTTCACGTCCTTGGGTGGTTTGATATCTTTTGGATTTTTTCTGGTATTGGAATGGGGTTATCGTAAGCTTACCACCGATAATTGTGCTTGTATTCGTAGCAAAATCCGTACGTAGCGTGGGTAACTATTGTATTAAAACACCTTATCAACCATTCCAACTGGTTTATAGGTGACTGCCCTGGCTCTTTAAGAGATGCAGATGAACTGGTATGCTAATAGAAAAAATCCGACAGATTTGTAATATCTTTTAGAACGGGTCGCGCTGACGACCGCCCCCTGTGCTGTGCCGTTCGCTATCTGGCGTGCACGCCGCCTCGTAAATATGGTGCGGAGGACGTCCGTTGCAGGCCTGGCCGTCCGCGCCATCGATCGCCGCAATGTCGCAGCGGTGCGGCGATGTGCGGCGCACTGTCGGCCACTGCCATGGAGCATGTGGCGCAGTGCGGTGCGGCCCGGCCGCGCCAGGATGGGCTCCCTATAGTCATGCTGTGAGGCCGTCGAGAGCCGGCGGAGACGGGCCCGCGGCGGTCGGACGGCACCGTTGCTCGATTGTTTCAGTCGGCCGGCGTGTGTGGTAGCTGGGCTGATCGGCGCACACGTGCTGGTCGCCGCCGCGACGCTGGCCGGACCGCCGATCGATTGCAAGCATCCGTGCAGCCTTGAATCGTGGCGGCGAATTGCGTAATGTCGCCGCGGTAGCGCTCACGGCGGCCACCTGCCGCAGTTGCACACATTCACTCCAGACCGACCACACAACCTGGCGCACTCAGCACACTCGTTTGCTGAACATGGTTGTAGGCTAAATTTTCAAGGCAACGCTGTCTGTGCGGAAAGTGCCCCTGATTATTGTGCGGTAGGCAACGTGCCCTGGCCTAGCAGCGGCCGGGCTGTGACCAATGCGGACGGGATGCGGCCGGGGCGTTGGACGGGACGGGCGGCCACGGCCAGACCGGCTGTAGACACTCACCAGAGCTGGTATGTGTGGGGACCGGGACAACACGGCGACTGGTGAGGCCGGTTTGTATACACGTCACGGTTACTGCCGAGCAGGCGTGACTCTGAGCGGCACCACGCTGATCCTGACGTCATAGCAAGCACGCCCCGGCACCCTCACTGATCGTGAGGTCATGGCCGGTACGTCCTCCTATACGACACCACATGAGTGTGTGACGTCGCAGCCGGCACCGCATGAGTGCCTGATGTCACAGCCAGCGCCTCATGAGTGCCTGGTGCCGCAGCTGACACCACTTGAATGCCTGATGCTAGTCCCGGAGCAGCTCCAGTAACCTGTTTTTGGATTTCCCGGGCCCCCGTCCTCACACTAGTCGGAACTCAGTGGTTCGGTACAGGCTTTGGTGGAGAGCGCTCTGTCGGCCCGTGCGTATTCAGCGGGCCACAGCGTCGTCGGCGACGAGAGGGCTGATGTGGGCCTATGTGCGCGGTGGGTCGTCGCCGCCGGCTGGGTGGTCTGACCCGTGAACTGTGCCCCTGTCCGCGGCCCATACAAATGTGTGAGAGTGACGGAATCTGAGCTCAGGGCGCGGCGTCGCGGCGCGTGCTGAGCTCAGCGGCGTGGAGGCGCCGGCTGAGGCAGCGTGTTTTTTGGACGATTCTGCACCGGAGCCTGCGCTGGAGATCTCTAACGGTCGGGCGGACTGCGCTTTGTCGAGCTGCAATCAGTTGCGGACTCAGTAACCTTGATCGGGCTGCTTTGTGTTTGGATACAGTTTCATTCATGCTGTTTGAATCGGCATTCCTGGCAAAACTTGCTAGATACTGATCCGCAAGATGCTAGCCTTGACCTGCTCTCCCAGTATGTCGCTTTTTAGTTGCTACGCTGAAAGAATACGTGTTGAAGAATTTGCTGTCATGTAAAGTTAACTATTAGTGTTTTGTAATAGTTTTTGGTAATTATGTACGAAATAATCGTAAATACAGGCTATACCGTGCATATCTGATTGTTTTTGCAACGCCAGTCTCATCTCTGCGGCCTGTGATAATTTCATGTATAGGGTAACCATGTGCTTTTAGCTAGGTAATAATTGGTTTAGTTCATCTAACGGTCTTTGGCCATTTTGTTTTGTATCCATGCTCCGTTGATATGTCTTACGGTCGTACATGACCGATAAACATTTCCTTGCGATGAGCTCCGCACTAGAGCTGTGTCTCTGACTAAACACGTTTCCCTCTGTTTCTTTATAAACTGCAGGGCGCGGTGTCGGGGGGAATACTGGGTGTGATTTTATATTTCGAGGAACGTTTGTAGTCAGGGACAGGATTGATGTATGAATAACAGGCTTGCGTTTATGGTTTCAAGAAACAACTTAGTTTGCAAATGAATCGTAGTCTGCCCACGTAATGTGGGACAAACTTCCATTTCATGTCATTTAATCAGGTTTATCAGCAACAGTTATTTATGAGCCCAACCACAGCTGAATACAATCAATAAAACAGTGCATCAACGAATATTTACAATACAACAGTGCAATAACGCAATGCATCATACCCTTGCAACGGTGATATAAATCACTCGATATGCAATATACATGAAGCTATGAAGATGGCAAGTATCAAAACACGTTAAAAGTACTTCAATACACCAAGGCATCCAAACAAGCGATATAAAATAAGATAAGCCTAAAATGAATGATCTTTTACATATTTCCTCACACTGGCTGTAAAACTGCGACTTCTTTCGTTCTGCAAGCTCCCTAGCAACTTCCGCATAGTTGTTTTTCAGTTGGCAGGTGTGTTTATATTATCTTTGACTTGGTGATAACCAGAAACAGAATGTTGCTATGTCATCTGACGTCATAAGCGGTCTCAGGAGAGGGTTAGGGCCAGAGGTGTATAATACCCGGTCTTATAAAACCCATCTCATTGGATGTCACCGGAAACGTGATCTGGCCATCGTCATTTTAAGTCCCATAATCGAACCCTCCTTTTGCACAACTGAACTTTTGACTAAGAATTCTGAATTGTGTGCTCTGAGGTGCGAGCGTGACATAAAGTGAAACAAAAGAAGACGCTGGGATGGGTTTGGACTAGATCGTGAGCTGTTGCGGTGGCGCTCCTCCCCCATTAGCCGATTCTGAAGTGAGTGGAGCTGGTGGAGTGGTGAGGCGTCATCGTCATCTCGGCCTGTGAGTGGGACGCTGGTGCGCGGAGCGGCATGTGGCCCCGCTGCGGCCCCGGCCGGCGTGACTGCCGACCGACGCCACGGCGCACGAGCGGCCGAGCCTGGCCGCGCCCGTGTCACAATAAACACCGGCCCCCTGCGGTAAACACCGCCCGAGCCGCGCTCCGTTTATACAATATTTCACATTCGTCCGGTTTATCGCGACGTTACGAGGCAAACAGCGCGGGCGCGGGGCGGCGGCGGCGGCCGAGGAGGCGGCCCTGGACCACTTCCAGCGCACTTCTCTGAACCGGAGCCGAGCGGCCGGCGCAGCCTTTGTTGATCTTCAGTCCTGGCTGACAGACGCCGGAGCGGCGCTGTCAGGTGACGTCGCGCCAGTCATGGCCGACCCTTTCGGGGGCTGCTTGTTTATCTGTTTAGTCATCGGCTGGGTGTGATTGTATTCGCAGCCTGGCCGCCCGTTATCTGGGCTCGACTGATTGCACGTGCGTGGACCCCTGTGGCGGTGCGGCCGCCGCTGCCGGCTTCTGCGCTACGTCAGGCTGGCTGTGACAGCCTCCACGCGCGCCAGCGGAGCGCTCTCCGTGCCTGGCCGCCGCCGACGACGCTGCCGGCCCGGGGCGTGGACAGATCAGCCGGCAGCCGGCTACCACGCACACTTGTGGACAATCGATGCGGCCGCCGACTGGCCCGGCGCCGACCGCGACACCGCCGCGGCCAGCGCCGGCAGCACGGCCGCCGTTTCCGGCGGGCGGCGCCGCTGTTTACCCACCCGCCCCCGCTGTTTATTTGCCGACGCTGTGTCGGGTGACGCCGCGGATAAGTGAGGCGTCGGCGCCGGCTGAGCGCCCCGCTGACGACCCGCAGACGCCGCCGCGTCGTCGCCGACGACACGCGCGACCATCACGGGCTCTGGCGACGCTCCCGCGGCGGCGCTGCGGATCAGCGCGCCCGGTATGCTGGCCGGCCAGAGCGCCACGCTGCCAGGTAGCTGAGCACGCCATGAAGGTGGAGAGCTCCGGCACCAGTCTGCTGGCTTCCGTGGTACAATATCTTGAACGTGAACTACTCATTTCGTTAAAAAAGTGATCGATTGTTTCGGAAATAGTACAAGCTATTCGCATCAGTACTCAAATTGGTGCATTTTTTAGTTAGTTCGGGTATGCCAAGCGAGCGGCCTAGTACGTAGTCCTCCAGCCGGTGGTTGTTTTCTGGGGTCGCTGCTCTCTTTTTCTGTATCTACCGATCGCCGAGGGAGCAGGGGGAGAGGGGGGCTGGCAGCTGTGGGCCAGAGCGTAATGGCCGAGGTCGGAACGAGACTGCGATCCCACTGGAGATAACGGCCCCCGGCTGCCGATCGTGTTTTTATAGCCGTCGTCATGGCTCATCAGTCCCCGAGATCGCAGCTCATGGCGTTTTTCCCGTCTCTGTAAACGGCGGCGACCTAATGCAGCCACCACTTGTGTGTTGATCCACCCCGAGGCCTTTCAATTACCCGGTCGGTGTGAATCGATCGGGCGGACCCTGTTTCTCTGACTCAGCCCCGGATAAGTGCCCCCTGGCAGCGTCGGCGGCCGGTGGGGCGCCGCTGCCGCCGCGCCGCCGCGCCGCCGGGGCGTCCCTCATTATCTGGCGCGGCGCATTGTCTCACCGGGCCGCCGCGTCGGCGTCCCCCCGCGCGCCGCCGCGCCCGGCGTGCCACGCCGTATACTAACCTGTTTCTCTGTGTTTCAGGTGAGTACCGAGATGTTGACGGAAGGTGTCCCTGCCACCGGGCAGATCAGGGTAAGTCGTCTGCTCACAGAACACTTCATTTCGGATTACTGCAAACCACTTAACAGTCACTCCGGAAGCTGCTCTAAAGCTACGTGGAATATGCCGCCCATCACGGGCTCTCAGATATGCGGTGCAGACGCCATCTCCATTCCTATGGGCCCATTCTTGGAGCTGGGCGGATCGGTGCCGTACCGGGCTGGGGAGCCCTGCGGATCGGTGCCGTACCGGGCCGGGGAGCCCTGCGGATCGGTGCCGTACCGGGCCGAGGAGCCCTGCGGATCGGTGCCGTACCGGGCCGGGGAGCCCTGCGGATCGGTGCGTTACCGGGCCGGGGAGCCCTGCGGATCGGTGCGTTACCGGGCTGGGGAGCCCTGCGGATCGGTGCGTTACCGGGCTGGGTAGCCCTGCGGATCGGCGCTGTACCGGGCTGGGGAGCCCTGCGGATCGGTGCGTTACCGAGCTGGGTAGCCCTGCGGATCGGTGCGGTACGGGGCTGGGGAGCCCTGCGGATCGGTGCGTTACCGAGCTGGGTAGCCCTGCGGATCGGTGCGGTACGGGGCTGGGGAGCCCTGCGGATCGGTGCGTTACCGAGCTGGGTAGCCCTGCGGATCGGTGCGGTACGGGGCTGGGGAGCCCTGCGGATCGGTGCCGTACCGGGCTAGGGAGCCGGCCGGTGCCAGTGAACCTGGACTGGGAGCCGCCGCGCAGGTGTGCGTGTGCGTGTGAGCGGCGGTCACGGCCGGCCGCCGCTGTTTGCTACCTGTTGTGGGCGCGTGGCCGGCGGCGAAGGCGACAGATGGCGGCGGACACGGTCGGACGCCGGCGCGGAGACTGCCGCCGCCGCCCCGCCGCCGCGGCCGGCACACTGAAACGGCAGCCAGTTCCAGTCGAGATACGCTTAGTTTGATCTAAATGTCGACCAGTAGTGCACCAGAGGGATGAGGGATGTGGGAGAATTCATGACCAAAGCATGTCGTGTTAGTATATTCTGCACTCATTGGCCGCCCGTCAGCCTCGGTCTCTGAAATACCACGGTCCCTAGTAAGAAACGGTGCTGCCCGCAGCACCCAGCAGTAGCCATGCTCCTTAAAATTCACTGTTCGAAATTTGGAAATACCCATTCCGTGTTTTTCCTCTAATCATAGAACAATATATATTTAAAGATGTGTTGCCCATTCCAAAAAGCCCTTCCCACCTCGAAAAAACAAAAGCCTACAAATCCACAGAAGTTTGCACGTCGAGCAGTGCGGTATGGAGACCAAGTCACTTTTGTCGCAGAAATGACTATGTATGCTCCAGGAAGCCTTTTTAGTTTAAGTTGGAACATTTGAGCTTACATTTGCAAATCACTTGAATATTTCTGCTAAGAAGCCAACAGAACATTAAAGGAAATGGGTCACTTTGTCGGAATTTTAAAAAGGGCTGTTTATGGACAAAACAGGTCTGGAAATGAGGAAACCACATGTTGTTTCCACCATGAGACCTCAAAACAAAAAGGTAAAATATATCGCTTCTTACTACCCTGGGTGGACCCAAGCATCGCTCCACACGCCCCCGTGATCGCGTGTAATTACGAATCTGGCTTCTTGCAACAGCATGTGACGTTGCGGGGGACCATGCCATTTCTTAACATGTATCACGTGGCATGCGCAGCCAGGTGGGCAGGGATTCCTTCATGGTTTGAAAGACTGGAATAGCCCTTTTGTTTTGATGTTTAAAGTGGGCGGAATTTTAATGCAGAAGACTTTGGATGAAGTGAAATGTGCCAGTAGTGGTTTCTTGACGCGCCCTAAAAACCACTATCTGAATTCAAAACCCGTAATAAAATTAGGATACTCACTATAAGCTTTCCTTTCCGTTTTTTTCTTCAGTTAGCTGGTCCGAGAGGCCCCCTCAGCCGATGCCCAGTGCTCTCCTATTTCTACGCAAATGTTCGCTCAGTACTTGGTACGGCTGTGTTATCTGGGGAGGGACAGCAGTGGTGCACACGGACAGGCTGGGGAGGATGCAGCACACACTTCTCATGAGGCTCAACACGTCAATCACGTCAATGAGGCCACAGTCAATCATACAATTATGTGTTGAAATATGTTGATACTGCATCAGTGAGGTTTCAAAGAATACAGAATGACTTAATGTTTTTACGTAACGTTTTCAATGGTAGAATAAAATCGAAGATTTTTACTTAGCTCTTTTCATGTTTATTTCCGCTGCACTTGCATGGCAGCACAACCTCTGCAACTTGCCATATGGTCGGCTGAGTACTGTTAAGGACGGTTTATGTGTTCGGCTTCCTTCGGCGATGAACGCATTTTTAAAACAATGTCTTGGAGCCGATTTGTTCCATCACTCTTTTTGTTTGTTTCGTTCGTCGTCCCGGGCGTATGTGGCGTCGCTGGGAGGCATTGCTTCCTTTAAGCCTGTCAGACTTTTGACTCTGAACTCTTTTTTTGTGTTATGTTTGCTATGCTTGCTTGACTTTGTATATATTTTTCATAACGTGACTTCACATATAGTTAGGGACTTCCTCATTGAGAATCAGGGCAATAGGATAACTAGAATAGAAATAAGTGCGGCCCGAAATATATGAAAAATGAGATATCCTCTTGTTTTGCCCTGGACAACAACCTTCTAGACAAAATTTCGTTCAAATTTGAAACGTGCGGTGTTTGGCATGGTCGATCTGTCGTGGAACTCCCCAGAGTTGTCCTTCGCCCTGCACACTCAATCGTTTCATTTGTACATCATTTACTGATTGACTGTACTGGGAACCCCCAGCGTGATTGGCAGCGCTCCACAGCTGACTTCCCTTTCCCTCCTCTTGGTCCAATGTTGCCTGCGCACCATGCAGTCCTGGAAACGCTCCGTGTCATTGAAACTGTCGCTGCATTGGCGTCGGGTGGGAGTCCGCTGTGCAGTGTCCATTCTCTCCTGATGTCCAATCACCGGCCCTTTTGAAACAATCGTGGTCTGCAACAGAGTGACGATCGGAGTTCCATGCTGCCGTGAGGTAGCGCTAGTAAAACATTCCTCTTAGCCTGAAGGGTGCGTGCACTCGGGAAACACTACCAACTGTTTTGCAATTGTTTTGCCAGAATTCTGGTGGTGGATACAAGGGTGGGGGCTAGGGGCTCAAGCCCCTCCCCCAACGTCAGTGCCTATAGATAACGCATAGCTGGAGGCTGTTCCGAGGCAATGACGCGGGAGGCTCGCACCCCTAACCCCCCCCGAAATGCTGTCCTGGATCCGCCATTGCAGCATTCATCCACGTGACGTGCCTGCGTGCGACATGGAGCACGTTTGGTAATTTTCCATCTCTGTTCTACGTTTGTTGCTTGCCACACCGGAGAAAGGTAACTGCCGGGTACACGCCGGAAATCAGTTCGCTGGTAACTTATGGGGGGGGACTTCGTGGTGTTTTTGTTTGCTCCTTTTCGTTGGGTTCATGCGTGTTTAAGAGCTGATTGACCCATCAAATTAACCGAAGGGTCGCTGCATCGTATGGCCATGACGAGCCTTATCACTTCATCGATTTTGGTACAGGCCGATGTGCGGCTGATAAATCGGCCGCGGGACAGCTGCTTCGGCGGCTCAGCGGAGGCCTTCGGCAGGTTCAGTGCCAGCACCTATAACGATGAACCCAAGCCACGAGGACCAGCTGGGGAATCTGTGGGAAACTTCTAAAAAGGGTTTGGGCACATTCGGCAACGGGCTGGGTATCGCTGCCGACGATGGGACTGGCGCGGCGGATTGGAATCGTTGCCGGCAGCGGCGGGTGCCGCTGGTGGGAAGCGGCGGTTGCCGCTGGTGTTCTGCACGGTCGGGTGAGCACGAGCCTGTGGCCGGGACGTCGCCCGGCCGCCGCCGATCAACGTGTATCCAGCGGCCGGCGGCCGGCCATTGGCTGCCGCCGCCGCCACCTGTTGGTGACGTCACCGACAGCTGGCGGCGGCCGTGCACAGGTCCTCCGCCGCCGGCGCCGGTCACCTGTCCCGCCGCCCTGCCGCCCTGCCGCCGGGCCGCCGGGCCGCCCAAGGCTGCCGTCTCTCCACGTGCTGGCGACACCGCGCCCGAGCCGCCGGGCCGGCCCCCGGCGATCGATCCCCGGCCACCGCCGCGCCGCCGCCGCCGACGCCGAATAAAGCGGTAACGAGCCCGGATGGCTGCGTTTTAAGAGGCCGAATTGGATTAGCGGCGCGTTCTAGCGGCGGCGGCGCCGATGAGCGGAGCAGAAACGACCGATTAAAGGGGGATCTGGCGACGCGGCGGCCGTCGCCGGCTCGTTGTGGCGCGGTCTGACTCTGGCCTGCACTGCCCACCGCTGAACCGCGCGACTTTGTTCTGCTCTGACGCCCATATTTCTGCCAAGAAAGTGATCGATATTCCAGCGTTATCAGGTGGCTACAGATTGTGCTATCGGCACCACTAATCCCCCATTTTCCAGCGCCACTCCAGGTTGGTGTGTAGCTGCTGCCGCCCCCTGCTCGCCGCGGCGTCCGCCGCTGCCCGGGTGACTATCAGCTGTAATCTGCCGTCGGTCGCGTCGGTGGCGGCGCGGCCTGGTCCTATTGACTCCCCCGCCGGGAGCGCCGCCGCGGCGTCGGCGCGTGACGACGACTCAGCGCACGGCAGCGACCACGCCTTTTACAATCGGCAATCCGCGCTGTCGTCCAGAACCTTAAAATATGAGAACTTTTGATCGATGGATGTGAGGGAGGGTTTATGTGGGCACATTTCATGAAATACACACGCTTTGGATCACTGTGTAAAAGCCACTGTGCAGGGTCGGGGAAAGGCGGTTCCACGCCCGGGGCCGATGGTGCGCTATCTGTTCCACGCATTTCTGATACGTAAAACTCGGGACGAAATCAGTATCTGATCCTCAGCTTTGAAAATTGCACGTTTTCCGCAGTCATGCTCAGACGTGCACGATCTCACAGAAAAGCCATTGACGTAATGCGGCGAACGTCGATAGGCAGTGCAGCGCGTGTGGTGTGCCGCTGCCGCCGCCGCCGACGCGACGGTGTCGCACGTGGCGGCCCGTCTGCCGGCGACGCTGGCGCGCGGTACGATTGATGAGCGCCCTCCCCCACTGGCCGGGCCGCGGGGGCCGTGGCGACTGGTGGCCCAGCCTTGACTGGATCCAGATACCCTGCTCTCAGACCGCAGATGAATCGCGCTCTGAATGCCAATTGGAAAATGGCTCCGCTCCCAAACCGTTTTTGTTTTGTTATTCACACTGTTGAAACATCGTATTGGGAGCGAAGCATGGAGTTGAGGCAGTAGCCCAGCATGCCGGGCTGTCCTACCGGCTGTAATGCTCGTGGAGCAGAGTGCTCAGGTGAACACGGAAAGTGGCATCTCTGGGAGGGAGGGGTCCTAGCGGCAGACAACTTGGCGGGAGGGATGGCCCGGGGTAATGGGGGGGGATGGCGATAGAAACAGGGAGAGTCTTTTGTTGGGCCCCGTAGCTGAAATGGAGGGGAGATAATTTTTACGAGTAGGTGCCGTGCCATCTATGCCTTTGGGGATGAGGCTCCTCTCAATGGTTGCCGATCCGTTGCTCTCTGGTTATGGTCGATGGAACGCATTAGTGGTCCATGATTGATTAATCCTGCTCTTTCGATAGTCGGGTGGAACTTTAAGGGTTGGAGAAAGTTGCCTAGAGTGTTTTGTGAGTTGAATTGAAATTTTATGCCGGCAGAACTGAATGACGAAGACATCGCTGCGATATCAGAATTGCCTAGCATGAGGATCTTGTGCTTTTGACGAGTTTTGTCAGAGCACTGTCGTAGTATTTTGCTAGATTTATCAAACTAACACAATTTTCGTATAAGGGCATTCCAGGACAAAACGACCAAAATATTTCAATTTGACACCACCATGTCTGAAAAATCTGAAACTTTGTCTCGGGGTAGTTTTGGCCAGAAACACGCCTGTGAGAATCTTAGCCCCCTCCGATCACGGTGACCGAGTTATAGCCCGAGGCATTTTCGGGAGGTCACCTTATAGACTCATTTTTGATGCTTCATAACTCAAAACGCATAGCCTGATTAACAAGTTTTGTATATCATTGAACTCGTCTTGAACTATACTTTATTTTGAAAAGAAAATTTCAAATTTGAAAATTTTTGACTTTTAATTTGTTTGACCTTTTCTTTTGACCTAGCTTGACCTTTTCCCAGTTGAAATTGCCATTTTAGACACCTCAAAATTTTGATTTATGAAATATCTTTCGATAGGAAAAATAAAAAATGCGTTCTTGCTATAGTTCCAATATTTAGCACCTAAGGTAGGTATGAAGACGGTTTTGACCACTGCGTAGTCAGCCTTATGTTTAACGCCGCAAACATAGTGATTGTTTTTGTAATCGGTGGCTGGCAATCATATTGCTTTGTCCTTACGAAATTTTCATCGTGCAGTGTCAGAATTTATGACAATTAACACGCACCCACCCAGGGTGGGCAACCGGCCTCCTCAGGTCTCTCCAGGTAGTAAAAACACCTTAGCGCAGCACCATCGTACGCCATCTATCTCTAACACAACATATTACAACTTCTGGAAAACAATTTGGTCAACTGGGAGGTGGTAGGTACCGTAAATACTGAGGCCAGCTGGCAACTGACTGGTGAGGGTGTGACCTGAGGTAGACGGTCGTCGTTATGCCTTGTGGGACTTTCAAATTTGGTTCATTGATTAACACTTCATCGTGGGAGTTGCTCGTTTGGGTGGTGGGGTCGGGGTCTCCGTAAAAGTCCCGTGATGACTCTAGTGAGACACCTACTCTTAAAACTGAACTGGAAACAACTTGGACAATATTTATAAAAATAAAATTGCAGCCATTAAAAGTGATAGAAAGGGATCCATTGTTTCGAGGGAGACGAGGGCAAATGAACTTATTAATAAATGACCTTTCAGCCTTAAACGAAAGTTTACAAGATGTTGCGAGTTTATCCATAATTGAAACAAATATAGTTATCCTATGAACACCACTAACTCACACAATTACATCGTCCCCGAGATGGAAAAGTGTATCGATACAAGGTGACCCAGTGCAGCACAGCATACGTTTGAGAGGATTCATGCAATGTAAACGAACGAGTCTGAAGAATTTCATTCCCAAAAGTAATTTGAATCTGCTCATATATGCGAAAAAGTGTCCTGAAATTCTAACGCATTCGACTTGGTCACTTGACAGATTGCCTCATGATATTTTTACAAGGTGATCATTTCATAGCTGACACGGATCCCAGAATCCCAGACGAATAATTACACTGTGCACTGGGGTGATGCCGCTAAACAGCCAGTTTTAATCACTACCGAATATGTTAACACAATCGTTTGGTCGTGTCATCTTTGAAGCTGCTCGAGGTCACAGTATTTTTACAGGAACAAAGTGGAAACCTAAATTTTGTGGCATAATAGGTGACGAGGAGAGCTGTTGAAAGAAATGTTCGCGCCATTGGAACACTCTTGTTGAGCCCAAACGGATTATGTATCTTATAATATTGCCTAGTCAAATGCCAAATTAACCTGCTTTGACCTAGAGCCAGGCTTAGGTCTGTATGGTAAAAGAATATTAATTAAACTGCAGTGGCAAGCCAGACACGACAACGTACAGGGTGACCCCAAAAACAGTCATCACCAAATTGATAACGTCCAAAACTTTATTTCGATCATGACCAAACTTCATCCAATTATAACAAGGCTATGTGCTCAACATCCACGAACTTTCAGTCTCTGGCTTAAAAACTCGACTTTTACTGGCGCTTCAAGATGTGCTCCAAATGAGCCCCCGCCGCTGCGGCGGTGACCCCAAACAACAGTCATCACTAAAAGTCAAATAACGTTCAAATTGTATTTCAATCATAACCAAACTTTTCATTGTAACAAGGCTATTTTTCGACATCCACCATTTTTAGTCTCTGGCTTAAAATTTGGCTTTTACTGGCTTTTCAAGATGTGCTCCAATGAGCCCCCGCCGCTGCAGGCACACTTGGATCCGGCGGGCGAAGTTCTCGATGACCCGCCCGCATTCCTCCTTCGGTATCGCTCTTATGGCTGCTGAGATGGTTGCCTTCTGGGCAGGATAGTTGTGGGCTGTCTTTAACCCGGTCCTTCAGGTACCCCACAGATAAAAGTCTTGGGTTTCGTCTGGTGAATGCGGTGACCACTGGGGTCACCTGCGGCTGATCGTCGGTTAGGGAAACGCTGCCGTAGCCATACCAGTGATTCGTTTGATTGTGGGGGTGGCGCCATCCTGTTGGAACCACTGAGGGCCCTGACGACCCTCTCCTCGACCGTGCTGTCCGAACTCGCCAAACGCCTGGACATACCGCTCGGTTTGATTGTCACAGACTTGCCGAATCTTGCCTGCAGCGGCGGAGGGCTCACTTGAAGCACATCTCGAAGCGCCAGTAAAATCAGAGTTTTTAAGCCAGAGTCTTAAAATTTGTAGATATTGAGCATATAGCCTTGTCATAATGTGGATAGAGTTTGGTTATGATCGAAATTAAACTTCGGACGTTATTTGACTTTTAGTGATGACTGTTTTTTTTGGGTCACCCTGTAAAACAAAACCTCCATCGCAATTCTCGACAATTCTCATTTTTCAGTTATCAAAATTTACCAATTGCCCCATGCATTTCTAATGGAAGACCATGACCTTGACCCTGCTCCCGGTTATCGACATAGAAATCCTGCACGAAAAATTATCTTGCTGGGCGACCTTACTATGTAATGTAAATCAAACCACGATAGGCTAAATTTGATATTATTGATGCACTTCCCAAAGTTTTTTCGAGGTTAGGTCTCTTGACCTGGTTTGGTGGTTTGACCTGGTATGACCCAGTTCTAAAATTTTTCCGAAGTTGTGATATGTTGTGTTAGAGATAGATGGCGTACGGTGGCGCTGCGCTAAGGTGTTTACTACCTGTAGAGACCTGAGGAGGCCGTGCCCACCCTGTGGGCGCTGTTAATTGTCATAAATTCTGACACTTGCACGATGAAAATTTCGTAAAGACAAGAATATGATTGCCAGCAACCGATTACAAAACAATCACTATGTTTGCGGCGTTAAAATAAGGCTGTACTACTGCGTGGTCAAACCTCTACATACCTACCTTAGGCGCTAATATTTGGACTTATAGAAGAACGCATTTTTTATTTTTCCTATCGAAGATATTTTATTAATCAAAATTTTGAGGTGTCTAAATGGCAATTTCACTGGGAGGTGTGGTAAAGAAAAGGCCAAAAATTAAAAGTCAAAATTTTCAATTTTGAAATTTTCTTTTTCAAATAAGTATGTTCAGACGAGTTCATGATATACAAACTTGTTAATCGGCTATGGTTTTTGAGTTATGAGATAAGATGTCTACGGGTGACCTCCCGAAAATGCCTCGGCTATAACTCGGTCACCGTTGATCGGGGGGCTAGATTCTCACGGCGTGTCTGGCCCAAACTACCCCAGACAAAGTTTCGATTTTTCTAGATATGGTGGTGTGCCTTGTCGATCTGTCCTCCCCATAAGTCAATATTTACTTTTGACACGCGCAATGGAAAGGTTCCGAAAGTTCCCCACCTATTTTTAAGAAGTGATCGGGAACTGTTTGCAGCCGGAAAACGCTACTTGTCTACGTTTGGGAGAATTTATGTGCGCGTCGATTGATGAAATAGATTGTAAAAATCGGTCGGTATTTGCATTTCTTAAATGCTTCCAAAGTCAGCCCAACAACCTGCACCTCCATCGTGGTCCAGCAAGCTCTTCACCTCTATACGTAAAGGTGGAGGCTTGAGAGTGAGGATCAAGAGGTAGATTAAACGTTCCCAAAGTATACAACTTGACTCTGCAGCGTATGGGGCCTACAGAGACTAACGTTGCAGGGACTCGAGAAATGAACATACATCAGGTGTACAGTTATCACACGTCGTTTTCTTCACGAACCAGATTGAGTTGAAGACGTGCTCCTCACTTGGAGGAGGTGCTGAAGGAACGTGGATGTTGGGGAAAAGAAATTGAAAAGGTCATCCCTCATGTGTGTAGTGTGTACATTTCTCCGCAAAATTCACGCAAAATATGTATTGTGTACCCTGCGCTCCCCACGCACCAATTGGAGGAGGTAAAATGTGCCCAGTCTCCTGCGGAATGAAAGCTTTGGCCATTGTTTAGCTGTTTTGGACCTTGAAAGTGTCCACATGTCTGGGAGAGGTTCTGGATCCGGGGATATCCTTCTACTTAGCGGAAATGCATGTATATTTACACACCGGTAGGGGCAAGGTGTAATTTCCAAGACACGCTGAGGTACCACAAGATCCCCCAGTCATGAAAAGTGCTGAATCCCGGTAACCTCTGAGCTTGGTCCGTTTATTTAAGCTATAAGTATTTACTCGTAGCCTGGGATGCACGTGTTTTCAGCTGTAGCTTGTTTGACTCATGGTTTCCCGTTTGGTACTTTCTGGGACGTGACCAGCATGCACTCAGTGCGCAGTTTGCAAAGTACCCACCACCGTTTCAGCGATATTGTTGTATTCAGTACCGTGCTTCGTGGAACGAGGTGACATTGCGGTGTGGCATAAAACCCTCAGTCACTGCTTACACCCGGATGCAACCAGGGGCAGGTATTACGTGGCAAGTCAACGTCGTAAGCCGCATTTTCTGACTTACTAATTCACATAATAGTTAGTCTTTTGCATTCTACGTGAATGAATCAGTTGTTCATTTTATACACAGAGCTCAATAAATGTGAAGGAAAATGACCTAAGCGCCCTGATAAAGTGTCTAATCAAAGGCGACAGGTATGACAAGATCCCTAAAAACTAGCATACCAACCCTTTAAAAATCTTAAGCGATTCTAAAAAGAAGAAGGAAAATTCCAGACCTAGATCAAAAGCTAAAACCCACTCAATACCCTTCGGGAAGGCAGTTGCTTAATTTAAGCCTACATCAGATCCTTGCGGAGCACCGTTCAAGTAAAATGAGCATAAAACCGGAAAGAACCTAAAATGGGTGCATAAGCATAGATATTCTATGGCCGCCTAAAAATTAACTAAAACGCTGCTCAAAAGAACCAAACACGGTGGCTAAATGTAATCACGTACATAGACTAAAACTCTGCATGTGAACTAAGACTCCATATACATATAGACTAAAACTACAATACAGGGGCGGACGCAGACCCGAGTTTTGGGGGAGGGGGCAAACCCATGTCTGCCTCTCCTCCTGGGGGGAGCGGAAATTTGTTTGCTCTTCAGACCTAGGTAACTGTCTCGACCTAGTTAATATACCTCTGACACACGCAATAATTTCAGACCTAGTGTAAACATATTTTTCAAAAATTTATCCGGCGTTTGGGGGGCCAAAGATAGTTTGACCCCCTCCAGCGCTTTGGGGGGACATGACCGGAATATCCCTACCCCGCGTCCGTCAATGCATCAGAAGCTAAGAACAGTGCAGGTAAGAATAAAAATGCACTAAAATGGCCAGGAAAGGTAAAACACAACGTTTCGGTCCTGTACCTTCTTAGGTGTAAGGCTCATTTTGTTCCGTTTTATTCTTATTTACCTTGCTCTTAGCCGGTTGTGTCCTTGATTGCATGCCGCGGAGGGACTTTCAGAGTCCCAGCGTCTGACTTAAAAGCAGAAATCAACCATCTGCTCAGAACAGAGTGGCAAACCAGATGGGACGTCGAATCGGCCTGCTCTTTCAAACAGATCACACCAACCATAGAACCATGGGAGTCCCGTATTACCTCAGATGTCGGCGCGCCCTAAAACGCCATGGGAGTCAAACAGCATGAGGAGTAGAATGGAAGAGGTCTGCCTTACACGACTCCGCATTGGTCATACATATGTGGCCCACGGGCACTAGTTTTCTGGTTCAGAGCCAAACCTCTGCCTGCAGAAGCAGGCTTACTGTTAAACATGAGTTATCTGACACGGAATGTAATGAGCGGAGAGCAGTCCGCGCTCGATTCTTTTCACACATGCCCCTTGCGAGTCTATTAGGAGACAGGCCAGCTGTTGAGTTCTGTAAGGTTTTATCGTGTTTAGCAAAAATATATTTTAATATAGTATATGATCCAAACCGAGTGACACAAGCGCAATCGGATTAAGTAGGCCGATACCAAGTAGCTATATTTTTTTACTAACTGCCTGTAGTATAGCACCCGGGACCAGGGCTGTTTTTGGGGTTTGATTGCACTGTATAGTTAGGCGCACTATATGGCCCTAGCAGCTGAAGCGCCCTAACCCGCGCCCCGGTGGGCTTCTGAGCCACCTTTGCCCTGGTGGGTGGTGTTTGAACACCCCCCTCGAACTCGGACCCTACGCGGGATAGCGAAAAAATGCGAACCCCAGTGGATAGCTCATACAAATTCTTGAAGAAACTAAATCAGTCCCTTTTTGGCTCAGGACAATATTGAGGTCATGACAGGTCAAAGAAGTTGGCATTTTGAGCAAAGTTTTTGGGCTCGAGCATCTGCTGAGTTGAGTTAGAATCATTTTGTAGGCACCATTCGCTTCCACTCGTCACGGCGAATCAAATGATGTATAATATGACCATACTCGGTCACAACACAAAAATGGCCTGACAGTGTCCCAAAACCTGGGGTGCTGGGTGCAGAACGACACCCAGTCAAGCAGAATTTTCCACTCACTTTTATATTTGTTTTGCTGAATTTTCCACTCACTTCCAACAATACTTACTACTATTGAATTTTACTCAACAATACTTACTACAAAGGCCAGTTTCATTGCCTCCTCTACCAACGTCCACTGGAAAAAGAGAGCAGCAGAATCGGCTAGAAGATCGCCAAATTAACTCAGCTGTTATGCGCTTCTTTTGCTTTTCTGAAAGAAAATCTGGCGATTTCTATTTTTCTGGCCAACTAAACCTGGCATCCTTATCTTCACCGATTTCAGTGGAACAACAGAATCGAAATTCTGGCGCGGGCAAGACGCTCAGTGCCCCCCCTCCTGCTCCACCGGAGAAAGTTCCAATGGGTGAAGACCGCCACTAAATTCCACCACTCACAAAATTGGCGAGTGGAAAATTAGACACCCTAGCCTTGTTTGCCAAAAAATGAGCTGACCGCTTTGAAAGATACATTTCTGGAAAGCAGTTGATCTGTGCACATGATTTCTAGGCTTACGTCCTTGAAAAGTTGTTTTTGTATTTCTCGTACCGAGAATAGTGAAAAACCATTTTTTGTATCTTGTTGTTCAAAGCAATTATCTTGAAATTTGTATGCTAAGCAGCATATTTTTTGACATTGTATCGTAGAAAATTGACCATTTATTGCGATGTTTTATCCATATTAGCCCTTCATTGCTGCGTCCACGCCGTGTCACACCCAAATCCACTCACGACACCCTACGACACCCTAGGCATAAATACGCTGATATTTAAGGTGAACTGAAAGTGTCCGGTACTTGAATACATTGAAACTCTACATTTTCATTAAAAGATTTTTTTTGTAACAAGAATGCATCCAGTTGCCCTTCAAACATCGGCACTTTTTGTATGGCTGGTCTACGGCGTGGACTAACCAAAACGCCGTCTTTATATTTAGTAAATGAAAGCGGCATCTTCAGGCTTTTTGAAGGCTGGTTTCATATTCGTTATTGACAAAACATTGTTAGTTTTCCTCTTTGTGTGCTTTTAGCTGTATAATTTTCTAGTAAATAAGGATTTAGAAAATTAATTTAGAACAATTTTTAAATGCAAATTATGTAGCTCATGCGACCGGCAAGCGGCAAGCGATCATAAACTTAAAGTAGTAGTCGCTCTGACGCTGTCGCAACCGCCGCGCCTGGCTGATTGTAGACGAAAGGAAGAAACAACAGAAAGAAGGCTGTAGCCTCGTAGCTTCGATTAGATTGATTGAAGCAGCATATTCATATGAAGGTGAGTTATATGTGAAGAGGAGCAGGGGAATTGACAGGTAAAGAAAAGAAACTTTTAGCAAGAGTCTGGAAGAGTTTATTGCCATGATAGAAAGTTTGTAGTTTCGTCTGGGTTAGTTAGGTAAGTGTAAAACCAAGGCTCTACTTGGCCCTAGCATAGGTGTTGCGAGGTGCAGTGATTGAGGTCAGGAGTGGCCTCCAAAATTCCGAAAACTATAGGTATTGGTATAGGAGGGGCGTTGTCCCGGACAGAAAACTATACAGTGTATGCTTAGATAATTAATTTTTGCACTAGGTATTGCATGAAAAATCTTAATTTTTCACCACCTGCCGGTCTCGAGGCCCCTCTGCAGAGTTGGTCTAGGGGGCCCCTTATTTGTTCAGGGGCCCTTTAGAGCTGGTCGTGGGGGGAGGGGGCACAGAGAGTTGGTCTAGGGAAGCCCCCCAAGAGTTGATCTTCATCTCACAAATATTAGTCTCGGTGGCTCCCAGAGTTCTTTCCCCCGAAGGTTGGTCTCAGAGGCCCCCAAGAAGTTTTTTATTTGTGGCAATTCACCAATTCCTTAAAAATAATTGGAGACTGCATCAGGGGGTTTCAGTTGATAAAGATTTACCTGCTTAACCCAAATTTTTCACATGGTAATAGTCAAACAATTCTGCTTGGGGACGATTTAGAAATATTTTCTTTGAGAAAATTAAAGGAAATATCCATCCCTTCGTTCAAACAAGGGCTTTGAACGTTTACCACCTGAGTACCCAAATTGGAAATTTTTTACTCCGCCATATATTTTGAGGGGAATTTTCCACTCACTCGCCATACATTCCGAGCTGAATTTTCCACTCAACACCCTAGCGCAAAACCTATTTTGGGTCAATGTGGCCTGACCTCAGGTCAGGTCAAGGTCACTTTTTGACCTAGCATAGTCAAAATGCATATCAATCGACTCGCAATAGCAATCCAAACGCAATGGTATCAAAATATCATCATTTCGTACAAAGTTATTGACCTAAGTCTGAAAACTGCTTCACTAGCTCTAGATGACCTCTCAGAGCTTACAGGTCAAACATTTCAACATGAACTTGGAAAGGGGCCTAGGATACTTCGATTTAGAGAATATGGAGGTATTATCAGCTTTATCTACACAAATGCAGTCCAATTTCTCTTTTTCCATGTATTTCCAATGGTTAGGTCATGGAGCGTACTTGACCGTAGGTGAACGGTATGAAAAATCCCGGAACATATTTTGTAGAACTCAGTGGAGCCATTATGTGTTATAAGTTTCAATCCGATAGATTCACCCATTTCTTACTTATGCTACCTTAAACATTTTTAGATGAGGTCACTTGACCTGCAATGGTGACCTGACCTGAGATGACCCAAACTTAAAATTTTGGGGAAAGTTGCAGAATTGATCAAGGATAAGGTGTGCCAAGTACGGCGGCGCTTCGCGCCGCCGTTTTTTCGTTTCGCCGGACAAACCCGATGGGGGTGTTTCCCGGGGCGAGGTTTAGCCCTCATCCCCACCAATGGCTAAACATTAACACACACACTGTGTCCTTCATTGCTGTTTTAGGCCACATACACAGTTTTAGTTAATGCACGGAATTATATTGGCCCACCGAGTTTGGTTCTTCTGAGAAGCGTTTTAGTTCATTTTTAGGTGGCCACGTCTCACCTGTGCTTTCTCTCATTTTAGTTCATTTTGAGCTTTTGTGCTTATTTTGCTTCAATGGTGTCTCCGCAAGGTTCTGTTGTAGGCTTCAAAGTGTGTATTTTTAAAGATTTTTCTTAGCAACTGCGTTTCGGAAGGGTTTTGGGTGGGTTTTAGCTTTTGATTTAGGTCTGGCATTTCCCTTTTTTTTTAAGAATCGCCTAAGGATTATTTTTTGGTTGGTTTGTTAGTTTTCGTTATCTTCTTACACCTGTCGCCTTTTACTTGGCATTTTTGTCATCTAGGGCCTTAGGTCATTTCCCTTGACATATGCAGCATGGTGTTCTTTCTCCAGCAAGCTCTCCGAGAAGTTACCGAGTCCATCAAACGCATAGTTGGTGAGACATGGAATAAGAAAACTTACTGGCTTTTTGTAGTTATAAAATGTACCATGAGCTTCAACTATCAAGGAAAACTGTATATTCAAGAGCCGCCAAAAACACGTGTCTATATTGCGGTCTAAAATGCTATTATCGCGTGCCGCTTGGAAAATCAACCTGTCGGTTAGTGTCAATTCTTAGTTTTAGGTTGATTGATACGTGGATGGACTAGGTTAGACTCATTAAATATAGTGATATCTTGTCCTTTTTAAGTAATTGATAAGTATTGTATAAATGTGCATTGTGGGTAGCGATTTAACAGTCAGCTTATCATGAGATTACGTGCGGGAGATTGCTAGCGCAGATGTTGAGGACGAGCCGTAAATGGAATGTGACGCCTTGGTGAATTCCAGACTGTTGGTTTTAGGGCCAATCTATGTTGAAAATAATTCATTTGGTCTTATTTCTGCTGAAGAATGACTATGTTTCGTTCCTTTTAAGTTTCTTTGTGAGCAACAGAGTCTCCAAATTAGCGTGGCGTCAAAGTGGTGTACCAGCTGGTTATGATTTATGGCAGATTCAACCTGTTTGAGTTGTGCCAAAATGAGTGCGAATACCAATAAAGCGTTTCTAGCTAAAGAGGTTGCCAATAGGAACCAAAGGCATTTATATATTTCTTCTTCGTTTTTGGTCTTGGAAACATAATTTATGTTTAAATTAGTCAATAAAGCAACTTACGTGTATTTCAGCACTTCCTGTCGCTGACGGGCGGTGTCCATTTGGGGGGGGTAGTTGGGCGAGTTTTTACATCATTTTCTCTGCGAACAGTGAGTACTGGGACGAATGAAACATGGACCCAGTGGTTTCTCGACATGCCCTATCACGTGGCTATCTCAGTTCAAATCCCATTGTAAAGGTGCCACATTGCCTTTAAGTGTAACGGGAGCAGTGGTCTGATCCCAAACAATTCGCCTAGTAACTATGCTCTAGCTGGCAAAAGCGCGACAGGATAACAAGAAAAGGTGAACGTGACCACATTATTGGCATTGTGTGCTTGACCAGAAGGGTGCTCGGCGAGAGGATCTGTGGGACACCACCGTGGGTGTTTTAACTTAATTAAGCCGGCGACGCGTCGCTCCTCCAATTGAAGTTGTGTCCCCGCTAGAGATGGGACTTTTCAAGCCGGGCGGGGGGTGGGGTGGTAAGCCCAACCCAGACCTTGTCCAGGCCTGGAGACCTGCTGTAGCCCAAAACTTGGCCCGCTTTATTACCTGAAACTCAGGTTTTCAGCGACAGCAACATACATAAGAATGTATTCCACTTGAAAGATAATTTAGTCTGGATAGTAAAGCAGGTTCACAGTAGGTACACGCGGGCGCAGCCAGAGCTTTGGTATCGGGGGCACACCAACTTTGAGGGGCACCCTGGGGAAAAAGGGCACTTTTTAACGTAACCTAAAAACTTGCTATATCTTTGTTTATATCCTTTTGGGCATCTTTGGTTCAATGAAAATGCAAATAAATCATTGACGGAGAAGGAAAACGCCATGAAAACCGAAAAAAAGAAAAAATATCATCAAAATGTCATGGAAGTAGCCAAAACACGACTGTTTTGGATAGATTTAAGGACAAATCAGCCAACTCATGCAAGTACTTCACATCAGAGAAATCAGCGGAGCATGTTATATATGTTACAATGTGCAGGCTAAGGCATATTGAGTCGAAAATTCCTTTGTTATGCCCACTGGTTTTGTCGTGACGAGTGAGCACTGGCTGAACGCGGATTAAGTTACTTGCTTCCCACAATCGCCTGGGACGATGAGTAGCATAGTGTCTTTGGAAGAACACATTTTTACTGCCGGAAAAATTTGGGAGATGCCTTTTGAACGCGTTTATTAAGTTCCATATTCTCAAGGATCGGTCCCAGTTAAGAGTAAATAAAAGGTGAACAGGCCGGTGGTTTGGATGGGGAAGGTGTGACAGGACTGAAAATTGTGAAAACTAGTTCTTCATTTAAATTAATAACTAGAATCCTGGTTTAGGGGACTGTGCTCTGATCTCAGGGCACATGCCCTTTTATCATTTCTTCCCAGAATCCACCAGTATAATAAGCAATTTATATAACCAGGGTGCCTAGGTATCATAAGCCGTTTTAGAGATTCTTCATTCCTGGTTAGTCCGTTTTACAAGGGAATTTCCATTGTATTCTTATTCCCATCTATTCAAGACCAGCTCTGGCGCCCCAAGTGTGGATCAGAGGCCTCCAGAGCAGCTTCCCCATCCCCCAGTTGTGCCTCCAGGGACTAGACTAGCTCAGTGACCCGCACTGAGATGACGGGAGTTGGCCTTGTGTTCTTATTATCTGTCTATTCAAGACCACCTCAGGGGCCCCTGATTTAGATCAGGGCCACAGAGCTGATCATGCTTCACCCAGGGACCAGACTAGCTCATTGATCCCAGAGATGAGGTCATCAGACTAGCTCAATGGGCCACAGATGGGCTCATAGGGCCTTAAACCAGTTCAAGAAGCCCCAGAACAGTTTAAGGCGCCAGATCACCTCAGGGGCCCTAAGCCAACTTAAGGGGCTCTCACAAGCTCAGCACCCAGACCAGCTCAGGGTACCCTCAGAACCTAGATCCACTCTTGGGCCCCAGATCGGCTCTTGGGGCCCCAGATCAGTTCAGGGCCTCAAGTCAGGTCAGGGGCAAGATCAAGTCAGGGCCACTAAATCAGCTCAGGAATCCTCACCAGCTCGGGGCCCAATCAGTTCAAAGTCCCAGAGCTGCTCAGGGGACACCAGATCGGCCCATAGGGCACCAGATCAGCCTCGGGGACAAACAATCAGATCAGTGGTCCCCGACCAGCTCGGGGTCCAGATCAGCTCGGGAATACCAGATCAAGTCAGGAGGCACTTAATCAGCTCAGGAGCCCCATACCATCTCAGGGGCCCTCACCAGCCCATGTGGGCCCAGCTCAGCTCAGGGCCTGTGAGCTGCTCAGGAAATCACGTAATCAACCCAGGAGGCCCGAGTCAGCTTAAAGGGCACCATATTAGCCATGGGGCACCAGACTAGCTCAGAGGGAATAAGATGGGCTCAGGAGACACACTGATGACTCAGCAGGCACCAGATCGACTCAGGGGCATTAGGATATCTGTTCAGGAGGCAGTATATCTGCTCAGGGTGCACCAGATCGATCACCGCAGGGGGCAAGTTCAAGTCAGGGGCACTAAATCAGCTCAGGGATCCTCACAAGCTCGGGGCCCAATCAGTTCAAAAGCCCCAGAGCTGCTCAGGGGACACCAGATGCCCATAGGGCACCAGATCAGCTCCGGGGGCAAACAATCAGATCAGTGGTCCCCGACCAGCTCGGGAATACCAGATCAAGTCAGGAGGCACTTAATCAGCTCAGGAGCCCCATACCATCCCAGGGGCCCTCATCAGCCTCTGTGGGCCCAGCTCAGCTCAGGGCTTTAGAGCTGCTCATGAAAACACGTAAGGAGGCCCAGTTCAGCTTAAAGGGCACCAGATTAGCTCAGGGGCACCAGACTAGCTCAGAGGGCATCAGATGAGCTCAGGAGGCACCAGATCGACTCAGGGGCATTAGTGCAGCTCAGGTGGCACCAGATCGATCCGCTCGGGGGCCAGGTCAGCTCCCAGCCCCCAGACTATGGCAGGAGCCTAAATCAGCTCAGGGAGCAACATAACAGCTCAAGGACACATGGTGGGCTCAGGGCCCACCAAACCAGCTCAGGGGCACCAGGTCATCTAAGGAGACATCAATAATCAGCTGAGGGGGCACCTAATCAGCTGAAGAGGGGAAATAATCAACTTGGGGAGGCATGAGATCAGATCGAGGACCCGAATCAGCTCAAGGGGCACTAAATCGGCTATCAGGGCACCAAGAGCTCAAAGGCATTAGACTAACTCAGAGGGCATTATATAGGTTCAGGAGGCACAATTATTTGCTCAGTGGGGCACTCGATTGACTCAGGGGCACCAGTTTAGCTTAGAGGGCAAGTAATCATCTCAAGGGGCCAAGACCAGCTGAGAGACCCTGAGATGAGCTCAGGAGCACCAGATTAGCTTCACCCGTACGATTATTGGCGACGATGAGGCATTAGGTGGACACATACTAGGTGCCCATACTCTTCCCGGGTGCTTGGAAAGGCGACAGAATGCCCTAACTGACCGAAAAAGGTATTAGTTGTCCAACAATAGTTTCAATCGGTACATACGGTCCAGTTACATCTAGGTTCAACGGCGTAGGGCACTAAATTTCGAGCGGCACGGCCCAAATTGGGTACTCCACCTGGCTATCACCCCAGCAGTGATGGGAGGCACGTCCCCATGTGCCCCCCTGGACAGTAGATCAACTCCAGGAGGCATTAAATAAGCCCAGGGGCGGATCAGCTCAAGGGGCACTAAAACAGCTAAAAGGACACCAGGCAAGCTCAGGGGCATCAAACTAACTCAGAGAGTATTATATAGGTTCAGAAGGCACACTTATTTTCTCAGGGGGCACCAGATTGACTACGAGGGCACCAGATCAGCTCAGAGGGCACAAGATCAGCTTCAGGAGGCACCAGATGAGCTCCGCCCGTACGATTATTGGCGATGATGAGGCATTATCTGGAAACGGATTATGTGCCTATACTGTTCCCGGATGCTTGGAAAGGCGACAGAATGCCCTAGCTGACCAAACAGGCACTTAATTGTCAAACAGCAGTTGAAACCGCTAAATGCAGTCTAGTTCCATCTAGGTTCAACGACGTAGGGCACTAAATTTCGAGCGGCACGGCCCAAAGGGGGTACACTACCTGGCAATCAAAAGGGCACCCGGCACCGATGGGGGCACGTGCCCCCTGTGCCCCCTGGACAGTAGATAAACTCCGGGAGGCATTAAATAAGTTCAGGGGCCCGGATCAGCTCAAGGGGCACTAAAACAGCTAATAGGGCACCAGGCAAGCTCGGGGGCATCAAACTAACTCAGCATTATATAGGTTCAGAAGGCACAATTATTTTCTCAGGGGGGCACCAGATTGACTACGAGGGCATCAGATCAGCTCAGAGGGCACATGATCAGCTCAAGGGCCAAGACCAGCGCTCAGGGGGCACCAGATTAGCACCGCCTGTACGATTATTTGCGATGATGAGGCATTATCTGGAAACGGATTACGTGCCTATACTCTTCCCGGGTGCTTGGAAAGGCGACAGAATGCCCTAGCTGATCAAAAAGGCACTTAATTGTCAAACAATAGCTTAAATCGCTAAATGCAGTCTAGTTCCATCTAGGTTCACGGCGTAGGGCACTAAATTTCGAACGGCACGGCCCAAAGAGGGTACACCACCTGGCAATCAAAGGGCACCCCGGCACCGATGGGGGGCACCCCCTGTCCCCCTGGCTGCCCCCTGGGTACACGACCGGAACCAATGCACCGAACGAATGTATTTATTTGCCCATTTCATAAGTGTGGTGTTGATCATTATTCGCTACTACGACCTACGTGCTATAGATGCTCTAATTCATACCACCATTGATTGACTCTGTGAGCTCATGCTTTGTTGATTTACTGAAGATACCTTGATATGTGTCATACGGATCTCACAGGTTTAGTGTAGTCCACATCCGTACCGACTTGTATTGAGCCCTACTCAGTTTCGCTGAGGCCTGGGGCGCGGTGCGTCTGTGCTCGGGCCGGCCCGTTCGCTGCGCTGACGAACCTCTCTGCCTGTGATACTGATTGGCCATCTGGTGCCTGTAGGCGGGGCGTGTCTCAGTCAGAACGCAGTCCGAGTCTGAGCCAGTGGCCGGTATTGTCCAGTGCGGTCATCCACCGTAACGTATGTAGCCAGGGCACGAGTCCCTGCAGCGGCGTTCGCCGTCGATATCTGCCAAGAAGCTGTGGAGATGATTTGGCCACGCTCCGGGTGACGTCGGCATTGCTAGGAGCGGGTTCGGGAGTTGGCTGTATCGGAAACGACTGCGATGTGGCCGTGTGAGTGCCGTTGCGGCGCGGCGTCTGGCTCGTTTGTCGTCGTCGACGGCCGTTGCGGGGCGGCTGCGGGCCATTAGCATTGCGCGGCCGGCGGCGCCGCGACCCAGTGCGGCGGCGCGCGCTCCAGACGCGGCGCTCCATCGCTCCCGATGAGACGGATAAATCTAACAGATCGCCGGCATCGTCGGCGCGATGGCGTCGTTTGTTAGCCCAAATTACCACGCTCCCGCCGGCACGGCTAAGCAGCTCTTTGTTTAGCGCCACAGAGCCAGACTGGCGGCGGCCGCCGGAGTAAATCACCTCCTGCAGCGGCCGCCGATCGGAGCTGGCCCGCCGCCGCGTCGCCGTCGACGCCGCCGCCAGGGCGGACTCGGTGCCCTCCTGCCGCCCGTCGGGGAGCAGACAAAGGCCGGGACGGTGCTCAGAGCGGAGCCCGTGCACCCCAGCTCGGCCTTGGGCCGGTCGGTGGAGGAAGGGTGCCGGATGTGGCGTCGCCGGCGGCGGCGGCGACGGTAGGCCGGGCACGAGCCGGGCTGAGGCGTGCCACCTGCCACGGCCGCCGGGCTGCCAGCTGGACAGCGCCGCTCTCCACCGCCGCTGGGACAAGTGTGGCGGGTCAGGTGTGATTGGCCGGTCTGAACCTGCGCCCGCACCCAGTGGCAGGTGTCGCCGCCAGCGCTCCCGGCTGGGGCGCCCCTAACCGCGGCGGCGGTGGACTCCGGTGCCCCTAATCACGGTGGCGGTGGACTCCGGTGCCCCTAAACGCGGCGGCGGTGGACTCCGGCGCCCCTAACCGCGGCGGCGGTGGACTCCGGTACCCCTAACCGCGGCGGCGGTGGACTCCAGTGCCCTTAACCACGGCGGTGGTGGACTCCGGCGCCCGTAACCGCGGCGGCGGTGGACTCCGGCGCCCCGACCGCCGCTGCTGGTGCGGTTTTACGCACTGGTTATCACAGGCACCGCGCTGCACCCGCGGGTAACGCTGTGTGGATAGAGTGGTTTCCTGGGAGCCAGTTGCGACGATAGTGAGCCACATCGACGGCGCTGATACTCACCTGCGGCGGATCTCTTCTCCAGTGCTTTGGGCTGGTGGCACTCAGGGCTCCGCTCCCGCCTGCCAGTATTTTCTGCTGGTTCGGTATGCTGGAGAAAAGTCGGTACTAGACAGCCTCGTTAGTGTTGCGCAGGTGTTCCCACTTGTAATGCTGGCACTGACCCAATCACTCCTCCCTATCCTCTGTAATCTCGCCTCGAAGATATTCCTGGATGGAGTAGGTTCTGCATTCAATGGCTGGGAAACTGCTACGAATAAGTTTCGTTTCAAGTGGGAGAAAATATATTCTCCTGTTTTCTTTGCTTTACACCTGAGGGTCTTGTGGAGGTTTGCCCGATTTTTAGCAATCCCACTTTTAATGAATAAATGAATATGCTCTTTTTGTCTTCCTCAAGTTGTTCTAAATTGTTCCCGTCCAATGATAATTATTCTGGTTAATCGCTGATATGAATCAAAGCAAAGTCTAAATTTGAATCGAATCACTATCAACTAAGTTTTGTTTATATTTGTTATGTGCTTTTTCCAGAGAAGGAAGATTTGAGTCGAAATCGGGCAAAACATGTATTAATCATTAAAACTGATTATGAAACATCATTTGTACTTTCCCTTTTGTTTGACATGAACATTTGTTTGTATTGTTCTCTTTTGTATAGAATGGATAAAAATTTCACTTGTTTTACGGAATACGATGATCAACAGCTGACAATGCCCGACACATCTGAGCCCAGTCCAGTGGAACCTGCCTGGGAAAAGAAACAGAACGCAAATCAGCCACGCAATTATAGTTAATATTAATATTAATATAATTGATATGGTTCGAAGTCACGCAATTAGTGCCGTGTCTTTGAACCATATTATTTCAACTCTCGATTGAATTTGAGTTTCAGGGTGATGATAAGTTTAATGGACTTATAATCGAAAATTAATCAGGGAAATAAAGTTTTGATTCACATTTGGGACAGAGTGCTTTACAATAAAGACACATACACAAGCATAATAATTCCTAAGGGTTTGATCAATTTTGACAGTGAGTTTCATCCCCTTTAGCGTAATAGCAGTAGCTGAAGTTTGTTTGCCGGCGTCTCCGCTTTGTGATAGCCGAGCGAAATTCATCCGACATAATTTTATTGAACTAAGTCAGAGAAAGGCACTCGAAGCATTTATACGTAAACTGTCAGGAACGCTTTAGCATTTGGTAGTTATCCGAGAACAGAATGTGGTAGTTTTAATTATCCTGGAACGCATGGAATAAACCCCGCGCCAGCTCTGTCCACATCACTTCCGGTGTCTCCTTCGCTCAGTACCCAGGGTGGTAGCCAAGTCACTCCGTTTGGCGCATCACTGCCCTTCCCAAAAACTGTTGAGACTTGGACATGCTTTGCCGGAAGTGCCGCTGGTGTATGTGCATGTCTTGGTCGAACCTCATTAAACTGGAGCACGGGCGTGGAATTCGGGGCCGACTTAGATTGCACTGTTTATAAACAGGCAGACCATGGGAGTGGGCTGGGTGCAGCGGGGTAACCGGTCGGCGCATTGGCTGCGGCCAGCAATCCAGCTGTTCAGGAGGCCGGATGCCCTGTTGCCAGGCTTGGGTTCGGATCGAAATGTGTCGGAACATACTGAAAATTACACGTTTTGAAGTTGCATTGCTGCTAAACGTGTTTCTTTTGTGCAGAAGTTCAAACATTTAAGACATTTTAAAGTTAGTTTGCTTATACTGAAACTATTTTATGGTATTACCAAAATATAAAACGAAAATAAATGGCATATTCACGCCGCCGGCGCGTCTAGAAAAAGCTCACCGTCCGGATATCATGTTTTAGAAAGCGTTCTTTCTTTCATATTTACCTCTTTCCTGGAATATTTGCATATGCATCTCCAGCCCTCAGACTTTTAAGACCCCTCTGTTTGTCATTTTCTGGTAATTACGGACGCTAGCTTCGTGCTTCGCAATGTGTAAATGCTCCCAGGTATTCTGCTTTCTTCAATGGGATGGTGCGGTTAAAAATATGCTCCAAATTGTTTTCTCCCGAATTCAACTTTTGTTAAGGATACCTTCAAACCATTATGTTAAGGCGCTTTCAACCTCACGATCTTTCAACCTAACTAGGTCGCGTTGCACAGGTCGCGTTTATCAATTTTTATATCTTCGTTTTTTCGACAAAGCTAATGTATTTCGAGGTTGAGAGGGAGCATATTAGATACCCCGCGTTAAGGCTAATCATCGATAATTTCCCTATTCTTAAATTGCTTGCCAGAAACGTACCCTTCTCTTCACTGAAGCAGTTTTTGTAACTCTGCTCCTTTAGGTGGCTGGGAACAACCCTCCCAATATGCCGCCATGAGTGCAGATCAGCGTCAGCTGTAGGACTGTGCAACGTTGGTGGTGATTAGGGGCTACCCAAGTAAATGCTAATGTCGTTGCTATATATATATATATATATATATATATATATATATATATATATATATATATATATATAAGGCTTATTGGATGTAGGGATGGAGCTTATCAGAAAATCGAATGAACGGTGCACCGATTTGTAGCGCTCCGCGTGCGTTCAGGTGGGATCATTTCAAAGGGCTTCCAAACACGGCATGGGTTGAAAGCAGTCGTTGCCGCGACGGCTTTAAACACGGCCAGAGCCGAGGTGCGCGGCAGGAACAGGGAAGGGAGCCGACGGATCTTGGAGAATAGCTAATGACCTATGCCGCGGCATGCCGGTTGACATGCGCTGACGACAGCCTGTTGGGCCACAGCAGCTCAGTTTTCCGGTCTGGTGGGTTCCACCTCTGGTGTCTGGTGCTTGTCCTCTTATTGTTGGATTCCGACAAACCGCTACACCCGCTTTGAAATGAGAGCGACATCTGGCCGATAAAAAAGCTGCACATTCGACGCCGAGCGCCGCTTATTCGTGATCAACGGTATCCACATGTTATGATTGAGACAAATGATGCAATCACTCGGTGAGTTTTCTAGTGTGTCGATCATTTGTGGCGGCTTTGATAGCTTGCTTGTACATTTTTGCTTCTAGGCTGTCAATGAAACCGTCGTCTGATCGAACGCTTATTTTGTAGCAGCTCGCCGACAGGTAATTTTACCAGTCAACTTTGTGAACGCCAGCTGTCAGAAGAGATTGCGTTTTTTATGCATAGCTTCTTTTTCAGTTTAGCTCCATCTGGCTCTAATGTGGTTCGATGACTTCGAAACCAATGATGATCATTTTTGGCCACCTGACGTAGAATTGAGACATTTCCCGGCTTGGGGCAGCACTTTCGGCAGAACTAGCGAGGGCGATGCCACCACGGGGGCAGCGTAACCCCCCCCCTCCCTAGAGCCTTGGGCTTTCTTCATGAGGGGCTAGGTGTTAAAAGACCTGAAACACTTCATCGGGTATTTTTAGAATGCCAATTTTTCAGTGAGAGACTTAGCCTGCGATATTTAAGGTTCCTAGTGACATTGAAGGCATCTCTCGAAAACCCCTCTTGTTAGTTCCACAAGGGTGATGGTCTCGTCACGTTGTTTCCGGACCATTACCTCATTCTTCGAAAGAAACGAACATTATAAGGTCCGGCCACCGGTTAATGGTCCCTAAAGCAACTTGATGTGACCTGTGAACTTTTGGAGGCAGTTTTCCAGTGATTTCCCCATCGTCCCAGCGTGCGCCTTAGCCAAGTTATTTTATTTCTGAAAGCTTGCTTTTGTGAAGCCAGTTTTTTCCGACCATGGTGGCTATTAAAATAAGGTCGAAGAACTTTCTGAGCCTGCAAACGATATGTGGGTTATCTCTGTAGCAATGCAATCCAGGATTGGGAAATTAGTAAAGGAGATAAATATGTATGTTTAATAAGTTCTCGGAAGGCCTGCTGAAGATAGGTGCCATAAACCGCAGAGTGTTGTGGGAATGACCTAGGACCCTAAAAGATGATACAGATGACATAAAAGCGCTAAAGACTGGCAGCCTAAAACGCCAAAGTCCAGAAACTAAAACGTCTCAACCCTAAAAGCCCAAAAAGGCTACGTCAAGGTAAAGATAAGAAGAAAAAGCGTGGGGTGAGGTAAATACAACGTTTCGGTCTTGGACCGTCGTCAGGCGAGGGTGAAAGATGGAGGTGGCTGAGGCCTGAGGTAACCTTTTCCAAATACCGAGTGACTGGAGGCCTAAGGTAAACTTTTGGTCGAAACAAAAGTGTCGGCAGTCGGTAATCGGGGTAATGATGCGCCTCTTGTTTTACCTTTCGTTGACGACGCTCTCGGTGACCGGGTCAAGCGGATCGTTCGAAATTCTGGCCTTCCCATGCGGGTGGCGTGGAGAAGCGGCACATCCTGAAGGATCTTTTGGTCAGATCCGCGCTGGAACCAGTGCAGTGCCCTGGGGAGGCCGTTTCTGCCACGCCTGTCATGCAGGTATCCATGGGAAATGTCATGCCAAAAATGTAATTTATAGGATAGATTGTAAGCTTTGCGAACCAGGCAGTCATTTTATATCGGTGAGAGCCAGAGGGCCGTTAGACTAAGATTTAACGAACACTTAGGTGATGCTAGAAATAAGAGGCAGGAAACACCTTTCGGCCAACACAGATTAACCATGCATCCGAATGATGAGCTGACAGCAGACAACTTGAGCATCAAAATTCTAAAATACGCCAGTGATGGCCCAAACAGAAAAATCGCAGAATCATTCCTCATTCGGCGCTACAGACCTACTCTCAACACGCAAACATCTTCCTGGCCACTCTTGCGGTAAATTCGACATACGGGGACACTTTCAGACGCATGCTCAGACATAACACACCATACACATTGTTCCATTTCACCTTCGGCAAGAGGGTATTGGGACTGCCGACACTTTTGTTTCGACCAAAAGTTTACTTTTAGGTCCTAGGTCATTCCCACAACACTCTATGTATGTTTCCTTTTAACTTCAGTGTGGGATGCAATGCTCCGGCTGGATAACTGGTTGCCCTATCTCCTTTGGATGCTTCAATGGGACTGCGTTTACAGCTGCATTGGGAAACGGTTGACGTAGGCATACGCGTCGGAAGCCAGGGGGCCTGCCCCACTTTTGGCAAAATTCCTGATCTCAGTAAATGGAGAAAGCCGGACATTCTTATATCCAGCCCCTGCGGAGCACAGAGCCCAAATTAAATTTTGGTCCTGATGTTGATTTTGTCGCATCGGTTGAAGTTTGGCTCCCCCACTTTTGCCGTGGCCACTTATGGACGTAGGCTTCGATCAATCGATGTACCTAAATTTAAACTGAGGCACCAGTTCGTTTGTCTGGACGCAAGGAGTCTTTTGGCCTGCGACATGGTCTTGTAAGGCCTCAGGGTGGTGACAATCAGCTCAGGTCACGTTCAAATGAACAGTTTTCAATTTCTTGTGTATATTTCGAATCCATATATCATCGCAGTGAGCATGATGTCAAACTTCGTGTTGTATATTATTTTTTTCAACATTTGTAGACACAAACTTATTAAACTCAAACACTGGTGGCCTTAAACACTGGTGATAGACACTGGTGGTGGACTTAAACACTGATGGCCGTAGACACCGGTGGCCTTAAACTCAAAAGCTTGACGGGGTGCCGATTTATATTTCCGAGAACCATCGAATAATGTTCAGAATCTTGAGCTATCTCTTCTTAGACTCGGTCTACACCCTGGTTTGTTTTACCACAATTTAGAAGAGCAAATCCACATTCCATGGGTTTAGAAATGACTTCATAACTTGTGAACCTGACCGGATTCCAATATTCGGCCAAAAGTTATCAAAAGTATCTCGTTATATGCATTCAAAGAGACGCGTCTCTCCTTCAATTCGCCTTGGAATAATTGACGAAAAACCGATGGGGTTAGAAGTACCAGGCGGCGGCGTGTTAAGGGCTGAGTTGTACTACTGCATTGCAAAAGCCGCCAATACGCAACCTTTTTGTTGCCAATACGCTTGACTTATTTGCAAGTTTGACCCTTAGAATTGCAAGAAATCCATTTTCCAATCCATTTCTGTGTATTTCACAAAAAAGAACGTTTTGACTCATTCGCCAGGGGCAGGGAGACACCAACATCTCTCTATTCAGGCATTGTATGTGAAATGGGCCAAAGACACGCTACCTAAAAAGGGTATTCTCTTGATTGTGAGACCCGTTACCACCCTGTTGTTCATCTGGTCGAGCGGTGTCCTGTTAATCTGCCAGATCCCGCGATGATGACCAATGGCCAGTATCAGTGCGGGCTCGGTACGGCGGTGAGGGTCGTGTCCCACGCCCCGCTCGGCCCCCGGCAGGCCGGTAGCGGTGCGATTGACGCGCCGGTGTGGGCGGCAGCGGCCGAGGTGTTGGCGGACGTCAGGTGCCGCCGCCGCCTCGCGCTGCCTTTGTTGTTGACACCGCGGCGCGCGCGCGCGAATCAAAACACGCCTGTTTACGCGGTGTCGACGCGGCAGCGGAGCTCTCCGCAGCACTTCCCACGACCTGGCGGCCCCAGCCCGGGTCCTGACTGGCGAATCAACCTGTGGACGGGCCGGGACCCCGGCGGCCCACCTCCGAACCGGGCACGCCTTCACGGCAGGGTATGGTGGGTGTTGGTGGGTGCCCGTGTCAAAATCATATTAGCCCCAATGTCGGCGATTTTAGTTTTTTGTTGTTGTGATTTTGGCGTGCCATTGATCGGGCCGAAAAAGGAAACTACCTTTTCACTAGACTGATCATCGGCATAAGCGATCTTACACCCCCCTCCTCCTACAATCTCTCCTTCTTCCCTGACTCTCCCCATTGCAGCTGCAGACATGCTGACGAGGACGCCCACCATCAATGGAGTCCGCTGTTTATAATCCAGAAAACCTTCTGAAATGTATGTCGAAATCAGTCAAAGCCAACACAAATGCCTTGAGATTGTCACAGAGACAAAATAATCCCACACGGCAATGCATAAAGATAAGAAGAACGGAAATAGGTAGCACGTGTGTTAAAATATGCATGATTCCTCGCAGATTCAATATCTCTGCTGCCCATCGATGGGACCCGTGACCTGGTTTTTGCGCGGCGCCGGTCCTGTTTTGCCTGTGAATAAAACCTTGAATGATTGGCGAGTGGTAATGAACCGTAGATGAATTCAGAGTCCACGGAGGGCAAGCGCCCCTCGTCTTCCCACCCCGTTTTAGCGGTGTGCCTTTTCCATGGACCCTGGCGCCCTCTGAAACCGGCATGGCGCCGCCCGGAAAGCCTCCCCGAGGCTGCAAGTATTGGCGCCCCGTGATAGGCCGCCCTCTAATAAACGGCGCCCTCTGGCCCGTATGGCGCAGTCTTCAGCCCCAAATTGCGCCCCTTGATCGAAGTGCTCCTTCCATAGGAAATAATGAATCCGCCTGTGTGGTGTAGGACAAACTTGGTAGCGCGGCATCATGCTCATTTGTAAGAAATATGCGAACGAGGCGTGCTGGTATATACGCTCTTGTCGTTTTTGAACGTATCGTGTCGATCGGCATGATTGTCATTCGGCGATGTTGCTGTGTTAGTGCTGTTCTGGACATTTTTAGCGCTTTTAATGCGTTTTAAGTGTGGCGAAATGATGCGGACTATACTTAGATAGGCCTCGCTGAGTTCCCGTTGGTTTCGCCAAATGAGGTGACTGCCAGCCGGTGATGCAGCACGCTTTTGGCACGGGAATTGTAAGTGGCGCCATCTTTATGCTTACACTAGCGACCACCAAGTCGCTAGTGTCAACAATATCCGTCAGGTGTCAGGGGGATGCTTGCAACAGTGAACGGCGAGCGAGGTGGTCAAAGCCATGGCAGATTAGCTGGATATCTCCTTTCGATCCAAAGAGGCCCTGTAACAGTTGAGACTAAGCCATGAGACTCAGCCTATATCGACTTAAAATGTTCAAAATCGGGGTAGGCGCGCTGATCTCCAGAGCTCTCTCCCCCCGAGATCTTCATATACTTGGGGTGAAAAGTATTTTAGGGCAAACTATTTCCGGACTTCAATGCACCAGTCCTTGAATTCATCCATTTTACCCAGTTCTTTGGCTAAATCAGCTCTCCTTTACAATAAAATCAGTAATTTTGGCTGATGTGAGACAGGTTTGTGTATCAAATAGCACCATATAATTAATGGAAGTCACATCGAAATTAGAGCAAGGCTTGGTTAGTCCCGGTAGTCCCGGCGGAAATCAGCATAATCTCTCAGCATTGATTACGCCGGTACCGAGTGTAGAATCTCTGAGCCTGGATCAACCAAGGACTGTAGAATGATCCTTTTATGGATAATTAATACGCTTATGAGACGTGTTGTGCCTACAATTTTTAGCTGTGCGGGTTTATTTTAGACTCGTGACCACCTGATCCTTGTGTTTGTACTCTGGCGAAATCAGGGGCAAGGAGCTTTTGCGCTGTTCACTGCTCAGAGATTAGTCTCCGTACATTTGTTGGATCCGAGAACAATGTTACAGTCCTTGTGAAGGTTCTCCGCCGGCACGCGACGTGTCATGATACGGGATGTCGTGATGCGCACCATCCACTGCCGTCTTTCAGAGACAGCAGTGAATGCTGCACATGCATAGACTTCAGTGTCCTGAAATTGGGAATTCTACGTGAAAAGCCATACGCAGACTTGATCAATTTCGACATCAACGAAAACAAGATTATCAGTTTCTCTGAGTGGAAACATGACCAAAACAGCAAATGAAACAAACGAAGCACCTGATATATAGCCTGCAACACTAACTCTGTGAACCCGTTACCTTTACATGTCATGCAGCATGCTTTAAATAGCCTTCCCATTGTTTCTTCCGAGTGAAAATAAAACGACACAACATACCATCTTTGGGAAAGAGATTCGAATACGGAGAGATTCTAGCACAATCATTTTACACTGAGTGCTCGAAAGAGCGATTCTCTGCAGAAAAGAACATTCTAAAGAATCGCTTCAGAATGGCACTGGGAGATCTTGCAGGACGTGGAGGTTCATATCTAACAGGCAGCACGTCTAAACCTTGGCGATAATAAGATGATTCAACGGCATGATGAAAAGAAAGCCAGCCATTGGACCCTGACAACATGTTAGGCCGTACTGATATAACTAATAATAGCAACAATATGATATCCCCTCCTCAACCCTTTCCTCCTTCAACTATAACCTTCGCCTTCTTTGTTTGTGCATTATATGAAAGTTTTGTCCACTAGTATGGGTCCTAAACAGGAACAAACTTTTGTTTATTTGCGGGCAAGTGTATTGTATTCATATTGTTCATATGCTAAGCATAATTGATAGATAAGTATGTAGTTTCTTATTTTTGTGCCAGAAATATGCGGTTTTTCCAATTGAAGCAGGTCAACCTTTAGAAATAAAGGTTTTCAATATCCTGTTATTCCTTATGGTGCAGGGAGTTCCCCGTTTAGCGACAGCGTGCTCTGTAACCGAGCAGAGCAGAGGTGTCGGGCGCTGAACAGAGGTGTCCGGTGCAGAACAGAGACGTCAGACAGAACAGGTAGATCAGATGCTCACCTTAGATACTGAACAGAGGCGTTAGATGTACGGCTGGTCATGTCACTGAGGCATCAGAACAAAACGAACAGAGCAATAGAGGTGCCAGAGCACAAATAAGAGTAAAGTGTAAATGCTTACAGTTGTTTTCATGGATCTTGTTTCGCTGCAGATGCTGGTTTTTTGTCTATCCTCTTTTTCCTTGAAGTTTGACATCACACTCTGCACAAAAGTAACTGCAGGACACTGCTAGATTTCAACTTGTGAGCTTAGTCTGCAGGTAAGCGCTCCAAAGACTCCTGTTCTCTTGGTCTTTTTCTCCGAAGGCGCCTGTTCCACTGATCCTATTCTCCGAAGACTCCTGCTCTCCTGATCCTATTCTCCGAAGACTTAGGTTCTTCTCCCGATTCTACTCTCCAAATACTCCTGTTCTCCTGATCGTATTCTCCGAAGACTTCTGATCGCTTGATTCTGTTCTCCGAAAGCTCGTTCTCCTCTCCCTATTCCCCAAAGACTCCTTATCTGATCCTGTTCTCAGAAGACTTGTGATCTGTTCCGTTGAACGCCTGTCACGCTGATCTGACTCCTGATCTGATCCAGTTCTCGGAAGACTCCTGATCTGTTCCGTTGAACGCCTGTTACGCTGATCTGACTCCTGATCTGATCCTGTTCTCAGAAGACTCCTGATCTGTTCCGTTGAACACCTGTCACACTAATCTGACTCCTGATCTGATCCTGTTCTCGGAAGACTCCTGATCTGTTCCGTTGAACGCCTGTCACACTAATCTGACTCCTGATCTGATCCTGTTCTCAGAAGACTCCTGATCTGTTCCGTTGAACGCCTGTCACACTGATCTGACTCCTGATCTGATCCTGTTCTCGGAAGACTCCTGATCTGTTCCGTTGAACGCCTGTCACGCTGATCTGACTCCTGATCTGATCCTGTTCTCAGAAGACTCCTGATCTGTTCCGTTGTGCGCCTGTCACACTGATCTGACTCCTGATCTGATCCTGTTCTCAGAAGACTCCTGATCTGTTCCGTTGTGCGCCTGTCGCACTGATCTGACTCCTGATCTGATCCTGTTCTCAGAAGACTCCTGATCTGTTCCGTTGAACGCCTGTCACGCTGATCTGACTCTGATCTGATCCTGTTCTCAAGGCTCCTGATTCCGTTTGGCCTTCAATTACTATCTATCCTTCTCAAGACTCTGATCTTTCTTGAACGCCTGTCACGCTGATCTGACTCCTGATCTTATCCTGTTCTCGAAGATCCTGATCTGCTCCGTTTGCGCCTGCACACTGATCTGACTCTGATCTGATCCTGTTCTCGAAGGCTCCTGATCTTTCCTGCCTGTCACACTGATCTGCTCCTGATCTGATCCTGTTCTCAAAATACCCCTGATTGCTCCGTTGTGCGCCTGTCGCACGTGCGTATTGGGTGCAGAATTTCGACCGTATGGCCTTAGCGCACTGAATGATTTAGCGGTCTCCATGTTATCAGCCCTCGCCACCAATGGGAGGCAGCGGGTACCTTGGCACCGTCGTCTTCTACCCGTGCTTCGACATGGGTCGCTTATTTTCTGGTCATGGTGGGTTTTTTTCGTAAAGCTTTTGTCCAGAACTGCTTCCATATTTGTCAAAGATAATCGAAATCTGGAGTGATTACTTGCGTTCGCGTGTTGCCGATGATTACCGGCTTCTGGGGCTCTAATGATGCCATAAGTGAAACATCCTGCTCAAATTACTCGGAAAGTTAGCTTAAATCGCCGCGTGCTGAATATGCATACCTCGGCGAAGGTTTGGGCGTGTGATGATTGGAGGCGCTGGGGAATGGCAGATGGCGGCTTCCGCGGCGGCCAGGTGAGCCGCCATTTACGGGGCTGGGCCGCCTCGCCGCCGATCGGCGCGCATTCCTCCAGGAACGGCGGCCCGTACCGCCAGCTGGGAGACGAGCGCGCGGCGCGCTGTCAGAGCCCCCGCCCGGGGAATGCTTCACCTCCCAGCGCCCCTGTTCAGCGCTCGATCCGGCTGTGATGATGTTAAGCTGGAGATCAGAGCGTGGTGTGGGGTAGCCGACGCTGGCCTGCCTGGCCTCGCAAACTGGCGTGCCGTGTAATGCCCTACGTGCGTCACATCCTCCACTGAAGGTTCTGGGCAGGGGGATTTACTGTTGGGGCTGATTTACAGCGCGGTTTTGGCCTGAATAGATGAGTTAGCGTGCGTCATAATTAGCCCAAGAGCCTTTTTGTGGCGAGGAACTATTGGGTTAAGTCATCACAAAACACTGCTATTTTTGTAGCTTTCGGTATAGTTTGATCATTTGGACGCTTTGTGTATCGCTCCTGCATAAGTAATCGGATGCATAGAAAAGTTATGTTGTTCTTAAGATTAGCAACAGAGAGGTTCAGCATGTGTGGCAAGTATTGTATTTACATATGTATGAGTTAGACTTAGGTTGTTAACTCTAGTTTTTCTTACCAAGCTCCGAACTCCCTGCATTTCAGAAAGATCGCGACATTTTGTTAGAAGCAATAATTTCTTAAGACCTAAGCATGGCCGTATATTGTATATGGAAAGCGTATATGTATTGGACATACCAAGGCTGAAGATCTCTTCTCGACCCGGGGGAGGAGGGTCAAGGATAGGTTAACACTGGCACGGCAATACAAAGCCTATGGAAGACCCGAAATCCAGGGGGCGGGTCCTGACCCCCATCCACCCGGGACCTCCACCCGTGGGATATACTACATAGTTCTACGTTGAAGCAAGTGTTGCACGGACACCTCCAATGAAATCAGGGATGAGTTGGAATATCGTTTGATTCATTTATCTCTTTTTTGATTTCATTGACTTCAAGTGGGGTTCACGCTGTTCAAGAACCCCAGGCCATATATATATATATATATATATATATATATATATATATATATATATATATATATATATATATATATATATATATATATATATATTCACCTATACCTATGTATGATGTAGGTAAACACAGGGAAAGTTATTTACGTCATATTTTCTTCACAGACGTTTCACTGTTTTACAGGTTCATCAGTGTACATAATTACACAAATATCAATAAAAATTACAAAGTACAGCGCATATCAGGACACAATATTTCAAACGGAAATATTGTTGGAAATTTTGTGTCCTGCTATATGCTATACTTTGTAATTTTGTATTGATATTTGTGCAATTATGTACACTGATGAAGCTGTAAAACAGTGAAACGTCTGTAGAATAAATATAACATAAATAAGTCTGTGTTCACCTACATATTTATATATATATATATATATATATATATATATATATATATATATATATATATATATATATATATATATATATATATATATTAGTAAAGGTAGGGACCAGATTTACTCGGACGCATGTTTCATTATATATAACGGAATATTCGGTGTTGGTTTTTTCCTGGTAAAGCTTTCAACTTTACGCAGTAGCTTCTTTTCGTTGAAGATCCCAAATCTGAGGGAATGGTGCCTATATTGTCATCATGTTCACTTAGCGTTTCATCAATACAAGTGACCTCCTCAGAGGACATGAGGGACATAAGACACAAAGAAGTCAAACACCACATAATGTATACGTTATAAATCCAAAAGTAATCGAAGACCGGCTCGATCTGTAATAACTCGCAACAACTCGGAAAAAAATTATAAAAAAGTATGTCATATGATGCAAAGTTTCAATCAAATGTTGCAAATATACCGACCTATTGGTCACAATATCAAGATCACTGGTAGCACTAACACTACATAACGCTCATTCACAATTCACTATTCACAGATGTTGCATCATATACTACACTGTCCGATTTGAGCTAACCCGTTGGAAGCAAGCCACTTATCACACAGAGACAGGTCCCCCATCATATTCATTTGCTTATTGATTTCCGACTTCCGGCTCTGATATAAATGGCCTCCAGCACAGTCAGCCTCTCCTATCCGTACATCGCGCTATGATCGGTATTATCTACGCGCATAGATCTGTGAGTTTGTGTTTGTGACTCACAGGTTATGTGCTACCAGTTTTTGTTTGTGTCTCACAAACGAAAACTCAATAAACAAATGAATATGATGGGGGACCTATCTGTGTATGATAACTGGCTTCCAACAGGTTAGCTGGAATCGTGCAGTGTAGTGTATGATGCAGCATCTGTGAATAGTGAATTGTGAATGAGCATTACTTGGGTATTACCGGGTATGGGTGGTATATCTGGGAAAACTTTGAGTCACGCGCTATATGACCTTTAAAATGACCTTGCAGCCCAAAAATCTCGACTTTGCCCCCTTGAGGGGGCCCTGGTGCACTACGGGTGTCACATTGGGTCAATAAGTGCATGCATGTGTGGTAACAAGGTCTGGGGGCAGCTGATGGGTGCTTATTTGGTATCATTACGTTGGCTGGGGATCCTCCGCTGCGAAAAACCTTGTAAAATAGTTTTCGTCTTGGGTCAGATTTGTGCCCCCTATAGCACCCAGAGCTTTCCAGATAAGGCCCAACTGACACCTGCGGTGCAACTGTCGCCGGTAGGGTACCATACCCACCCGACACTTGTTTCGATCAAGGTCCCCTGTTAAGGGGATTTTTAGAGATTTTATAAATTTCTGGAGATTTTTCAATTTTTTGAGTTCGCAAGCCCATGGCGGCTACCCTATAGGAACCGTTTTGTTAAAACCCGCATCGATGGTAGCCAAGGGGGTTATGTTTCAGATGATACCACTTTGACCCGTCTCCATGACCCCTGGCGCGTGCCACGTGACCTTGAGTGCGGACCGGCACCCCTTCAAAACAAGGATTTAGCACAGTATAAGGCTGCTGATGGTGTAGATACCCGCTTTAAATCCTAAAACCACGATTATAGGTACTGCCTGATTGAGTTATAGCGTAAAGGAGTAACGGTGCCCTCCGTATACACAGGACCCCGTTTGAAGATACCCTATGAATTAGTGTCAGGTTATGTGATACTTTTTTACCCATGGAACGTTTAGATGAAACCGCCTGATTCCGCCAATTATTGATGACATCACTTAAGCGTCTGATAACCCCTGCCTGCCATGACCTGAGCGGGGACCGACACCCTAAATTGGTTTTAAGACACTAAAGGCTGCTGGTTCAGATATCCTTAGTCTTAAACAGGTTATTTGTACAGGGTAACAGGCGCAAATGGTGCCCTCCCGTACACATGGGCACCCCCAGTTTGAAGATACCCTATGAATTATGTTAAAGCTACGGAAGACCAATAATGTTATCATGGGCAAACAAATGAAGCTAGGGTTACTGTTTTCGGGGATGGTGACCCAGGCTGACCACTGCACCTTTCTGAATCAGCCAATCAGTGACCTGCGCACTGCGCATGCGCAGTAGCTGCATAACCTCTCAGGCCCTATCTCGGGATTTAATTGGCCGATTGGGCTGAAATTTGGCATGTTGGTGTTAATTGATGAACTGAGGTCAGCATGGTGCAAGGTTTGCACGCGCAGACTTTGGAAAACTAATACATCGGGGGTCTTCCGTTCCGGAGATGTAATGTTTTAATTTTTCTTATTGGCACTTCAGGGTATGTTCTGAACTTAGATCATCGAGGTGGAAGTTCTGCACGTGCAGACATCACGTGACCGGTGTCTATCGAGGCTCTTCCATTCCGGAGACGCAAAACATTGCTTTCGCTTAAAAAGTGCTCGAACAATCGCCTTCGGTTCCGCGATGCCCCCAAAGGCGTCGCCCCACGTAGTGAATTGTGCATGAGCATTATGTAGTGCTAGGGCTACCAGTAATCTTGATATTGTGACCAAGTAGGTCGACATATTTGCAACATTTTATTGAAACTTTGCCTAATGTAACGGAAATCATTGTTAGCATTGCATGTGCCTTTGCTTAAAGGGAATGTCCCACTTTTATAATGGGTTTGAACTAAGATAGCAGTTTTGCAGAGCGTGTTGAGAAAGCACTATTGGGATATTTAATTTCACTCAAAGCGCTCGATATACAATTTTTGTCGGCTTTAAATTTCAAAGGAAAGGGGCTTATTGTCTTATCTCGAACCCTGAAAGAATACTTGCCATATGATTGCAGTAATCTGATTGGCTGCAAGCCCTAATGCTCGCCCACTCGCTGAAAGTACCATGCTAGCGATTGAACCATCACGCAACACGGTTGTCGACCGAAAACTTCGGGCGAGTAGTTGTCCATTGCAGAGCGTTACTTTGCCGATGTGCGCCAAATAGCCGCAACACTCATTACATCCTCCCTCCCCGTACTTGACAAAACAAGTATCGAGTTTTTTTAAATGCAACCCTGAAAATGTTTCTTTACATCAGGCATATTTTAATATTTCCTCCACTGAATACGGGTGGTTACGGCCGCCGTAACGCCATCTGTCGTTCGGTTTTTGCACCAGTGCTTAACAAACCGAGAATAGACGGGCGGACCGAGAGTACGATTGCGTGGCAATTGAACAAATATGATACTAATGATGAGAGCGGACGTCCTCGGCAGAAAGTCGGTTGCGGGCCCTGCGATTATTTCGCCATGTATTTGAAAAGGCCCTGCATGCGTTTTTGTCTTGCCGAAAAGCTGTGAATGAACTTTTACAACGAGTGCATAATCCAGGTTTGGGATTTCACCGATTAATAAAAGTGTTTTTTATGACGTCACATATTGTTTGAAAAGAGGATATATTTTCTTTTTAGATTATGGGTAAAATGTTGTGTCCTGATTTTCAAACCTCTTATGGCCTTAAATTATTATTTTTAGAATCTCGACAAAGTGATCCATTCCCTTTAATATTAATGGAGATACCTGCCCCATTTAAAGCACCTGTGCATATGAATTATTTTAAAGCCCTGTCTGTCAGCTTCATTTTTCCAGTTGCTACTGATCGAACCAATCTTCGATTACTTGTGACTTTATAACGTATACATTATGTAGTGTTTGACTTTGTGTCTTATGCTCCTCATGTCCTGTAGAGGAGGGGACATCCCCAGAGCTCGGAGATGTCAACTGTATTGATGAAAGGTTAAGTGAACATGATAAAAATATCTCAGATTTGTTTCAAGGAAAGAAACTGCTGCGTATAGTTAATATTTATATATAATAATATAATGTAAGTTTATAATTTTATGCAATATATATGTACATATTGCGAGATCATGTACACACACACACACACACACACACACACACACACACACACACACACACACACACACACACACACACACACACACACACACACACACACACACACACACACCACACAAAAAAAAAAAAAAAAAAAAAAAAAAAAAAAAAAAAAAAAAAAAAAAAAAAAAAAAAAAAAAAAAAAAAATATATATATATATATAATATATATATATATATATATATATTTAAAATATGTTATCAAAAGAGAAGTTAAGGACCACACACACAATATATATATATATATATATATATATATATATATATATATATATATATATATATATATATATATATATATATATATATATATTCGAATAAGTGGGCAAAACATGTTCTTCAATGCATGTTTTGTTAAAAGATATAGCATATCTTGTGTTCACGAGCTTCTTCCTCGTCTTCTCCAATGCTCGAAGAGTGAACTTTTGTAAATCTGATATATGATTTATTAATTGGCCGAATGTTGACATATTTTAGGTTTTAGGTATACATTTAACGTTGCGACGTGTTTCGGAAGTGACATCTTCCATTATCAAGCACTTAAAACACTTATAAAAACACTCCTATCATATTTGAAATCGATCTAAACTACTTTGAAAGGACAATTATTTTTCATTCAATTATTACGACAGAATAGTGACACAACTAGACGGGCTCTTCTCTGCAGCGCTAGAAGAAAAGCCTCAGTGTAATGGTTGGGTTGCTTTGTTTGTTAATCTCCGGTTGCATGCTTCTGATAAGTACTACGTGTATGAACAGTTTCGTCCAGTTTGGTTCTTGTTTCAGGATAGTGGTGTTCTCTGTTAAGTCTTTTCGGGTGAGGTCGTGGTGGTGTTCTAACTTCATGTGGGTTTTGGGAGCTCCTTTTGCATGATGCATAGTGAGGCGTCTGGATAATGTCGTTGTTGTGGCACCAATTTAGCTACACTTACGAAGCTTACAATCTTCGTGTGGGCATGAGAACTGGTAGTCTACATTGGTGCTCTTCAAGTGGTCACGTTTGGAGTTGAGATTATTCTTCATTATCAGGTTGTGAACTTTTTGTTGTTATAGTAAACGATGAGGTTGAGTCGATCTTCTTTGTTTTTGGTTGGACATTATCATGCACGATCTTCTGCAGTACTCTTTCATCGGTTTCGTATGATCGGCTCATCTGGTTTTGATATTAAAGATATTATTCTTTCTTTTCCGGTCTCCCGTTTTTCTTCTTTCTCTTGCTGAGCCACATGGGGAGGTCATTTGTTTGTTAATCTCTTGGTCGACAATTTTGTTAGCATAACCGTTGTTGACCAAAACTTGTTTGACCCGAGTCAGCTCTGCGTGAAGGGTTGTCCAGTCTGATGAGAGTTTGATGGCTTTGCTGAAAGATCGGATGACGCTGATTTTGTACCGGTCAGGGCATTCGCTCCCGGCGTTTAGACACCGACCGGCATCCGTAGGCTTTTTATAGACCTTGGTCTTGAAAAGTCCGTGCGTGCTTTCAATCTCAACGTCGAGGAATGGGAGCTTATTGTCTATGCTCTTCTCGGTGGTGAACTTCAGGACAGAGTTGGTTTCAAGATTTTCCTTGAGTTTTTGTAGCTGGTCCTGGTCGTCAATGTCCAGGAAGATGTCATCCACGTAACGGCAGAATAGATACGGTGGGCTGTTCAGTGATTTGATGACCTTGTTTTCCACTCTGCACATCTACGCGTTGGCGAACAGAGGGCCAAGTGGTGACCCCATCGCAACACCATCAATCTGGCTGTAGAGCTGGTTATTGGGGGCTCTAAACCTATATATATATATATATATATATATATATATATATATATATATATATATATATATATATATATATATATATAAAATAGAGCTTTTTAATCATAGTCTCACAACCGCAAGCTGCGTCAGCTTTGCGGTTGCGGAGACTTTGGAATTATAGAAAGGCTTGACAGAATACTATTCACCCCAGAAATTCCTAACGGCATTGGCTTTAACATAGAAAAGCGTCACTTTAGCGGGGCGTTGCGGTTGTTTTGGATTCTCTCACGCCTCCGTAATATTGAAAACGCAATGACGCAGTCGGGCCGGAATGACCCATTTCCTAGCGCTGGCCCAATGATCCGATGGTTTCGGTTTCTTTTTACATGTGCCATGATCACGGAGAAGACCATCGATCCTCTGACCTCGTTATAGGCGAGAGATTGCCTTCCGTCGGGGACGGGTCTTGCCTGGTAAGAAGACGGCTGCATATATCTGCATTATACCCACCTTAATTCTCTAGCCTCATTCATGCATGCTCATTCCAAGTGTTGAAACCTCATTCAAAACCTTGACATGTTTTTCGTTCCGACTTTTGTTGAATGAATCATTCCAGCGGCACGTAGCCAATGATAATCGGATTGGCGCAATAGGTTCATCCCACCCATAGTGGTAGATGAAAGTCAGGCATCTGTTGGGTTTTTACAGTTATTTACAGATATATTTCAGGTCATTTACAACCCCCGCGAGGCCAGCAAAAGCAATAAGGCTGAAAATAACCGTAGGTAAACAGTCGTTAACGCATCCCTGACATTTTCAGTGCAAGGCAGACATTATTGGCTAACGTGCACTGAAATAGGATGAAAACGGACGCCATATAGCCTTAGTCGCTGAAGCGTCCTAAAACACCAGCAGGACAACAGTCTTTCGGTGCAAAAGCTGAACAGCTTGTCTGCTTGTGCTGCTGGAGATTTTATGATGTTTAGACCTGTGTGTGCGCGTGGAGGGGGAGGGGGTGGGGCGTAAGAGGGAGGGCAGCATTAAGCTCCTAAAGAGTAAGAGCTTGCATTTTCAGAATGAGAGGTGCCTCCAAAGTTGTGCTGGTCCTATGACGCTTCAATGTGCATACTCTGCGCTGCAAATAGCGTGCCTGATATAGTATTTGCTCAAACCTACTTCGAGATTTGATTAAGTGTGCTGGGACACGGTCGCTACCCAGCTAAAAAGTTTATCAATTTCTTTGGGTATTACAAATCACGGGCATACACCTATATGCCTTCGTTCAGAGCAGAGCTGGAAAATGAACGGTTTGTTAAAAGTATTATGCTGCATAAATGTGCATGGTTTTACAAACGATGGTTTCCCACCCCGTAACATCTTCACACGACCTTAGGAAATTGCGTCCATCGCCGACTTGTCCTAGTGATTTAGAAAAAGCGGACTCCTGTTTTGGGGCTGAAGCCCTCTAAAGCACCAATATCACAGTCTCACCCCGCAGCTAGGCGGCCAGTCCTGGTGTCAGAAGTCGGAGTCTGGGCCGGTCCGGCCCGCCTGAGACCAATTACAGCTTCGGAGGCTGCTCCCGGTCCGGCCCGCTTGCGCCACTTGTCCTTTGCTTTGCTCAGGAAGAAGCGTGTCCTGGTACCACACATGCACCTGATAGAACTGGCACCATGGTGCTAGCGTGGGCTTACGCCGCTTCCAGGTAAGCCGTGGACAACTTGGGCCCTGCAGTGCAAGCCTTCCGCTGGCTTGGCGCCGGCGCACTTGCGTCACCGGTGTATTACCACTACCAAAACCGGGATTTAGATTGTGAACTATTCCTCTGCTCGCGTGAGGCTCCCCATCATGATGATGGACATTCAATTTCAGCTCCATTGCTAATACTCTTGACCTAAATCCCCGCCTATACCGAAGCGTTCCATAAGCTGGCAGGGTCATGTTTAAGTCATATTTTACAATCCGATTCGCCCATCATGTGTCGATACTGATTTCGCGATATCAAATTGCAACTTGTATTTGAGAGGCAGCTTGGCTCAAACCATTTTAGATAAGAATATTTAATTAATCAATTAGTGGCCGGTATGCTCCCTCAGTGTAAAAAAACGGAACCTGCTGGAAAAATACGTATGATAATGTAAACTCGCCAGAAATAGCATTAACGCGAATATATACCTCGCTTGCGGGAGCCCTGAATATAATTAGAACTCGATGGCTGAATGGTTGCATAAATATGCGCACAAACTTCGTGTCCTTTTCGGTTACATTTTCTTAATCATGATGTATGAGCTTAAGCCATGTCAAGTTGTAGAGGCCTGCGTTGCTAGGACGAGTTGCATCAGCAGTTTTGCCACAACGTCAGTTATATAGAGGCGGATGTTGTGTTTCTTGGTATGGCCTGTTATCGCTTTACGCTCATCTGGCTTTGGCCGAAGACCCTTGTGTGAGGCCCCGCGGGATGGCTGCCGCGGCATTATCCCGGCCCCGGTATGCCGCATCGCGCCGCAAATCGCCCAATCCTCTCACTGCTGACGCACTCGCCGGCGCCGGACACCAACGGTTGCCGGGGCAACGCCGCTGTAAGTCTAAAGTCAGCCTCCGCTGCCGCCGAGCTCTGGCCCGGTCTTTGTGTGGCCACAGAGTTCTGTGTGGCCACAAGCATCTCTTGCGGTGCGGCGCTGCGGTCTCTGCCTGGGATTCCCGGAAATGATTGCGGGCGATGGGCTTAGAAAGGAATTTTGAACAGAGGCCTGGTCACAGCTTCACACTGCGAGGACATAGGTTTTGTTTTGCAAAATACGTTGGTAAATTTAGACTGATCCAGTGGCTGGCTGTCCTCATTGCGGTTCAAACGGTCCTGATACATGCTCATGTGCTCTACTTCGACTCAGCATGCAGTAGGACTAGCGCGCCCCTTCATATTTATCCTTACACAATACACATTTGTGTAAAGCCGTCGGAAATGCTGCATGCAGGGAAGATTACCATACGCGGTTAACATGGAAGGTGAAGCGGTTGTTCTCTACGCAACGGTTGCAGGTGTGGATAAATCCTAAACCACAGCAAGTGCCATTTTTGTTATTTCGTGTCAAAATCAGGTTGACCTGTTTAGGCGCTGAATTCTGAGAACAGTCACGTTTGCTTGTTGATCACCTGATGGCACTGTCACTCCAATGGCCCGAGTGCCTATACTACTGCTCATGAGTATTAATTATATATTAACTTAAGTAAGTTATATTTGATATTTTCTGTTTTAGAAAAAAGTATGTTGTGCTGGTGTTCTCTTCCATCCAAGTGCTCCCTTTCATACATGTTTGGATAAAATGTAAGCAGTTCCGTTAATAGTGCAATGAGGTACGGAAAATATCGGACTGCGTCAAAGGCAACACTGCTGTGCGTCACCTCAGGAGCTTGGCTCGGCCGCAGTCCCCATGCCTTCCTACACCACCGTTATCCGACGGATATTGGTTCTCAGTTCAATCCGTTACATGTATTTCATTGCCAGACAGGCATATCCGCTTAGCGCGCCCGGAATGTAAGAAGTTTATAATGGATAAGTTTTGCATGGAGGCATCCAGGAGCTTTTGATTAGATGCAGCTGTGCATTTGCATCGCACCCAATCCGCGAGTCTTCCTTGTTGTTTGCCGCAAAGCCATCTCTAGTCTTCCCTACATGCCGGCTGTGGTCTAGTCATCTCATCCCAAGTATTTAAGTCACCCCATCATCATCATGATTCAGAGAACGGAGATACAAATCAGCGGCATGGTAAACATGCGGCGATATGCTCCTCCGGCCGACGGTCCTATACCGGCGCTGTGGCCGCACACGGGACGCTATAAAACAAAACTCGGTAACTCGCAGCTCTGAGTTTTCTAAGTTATTTTTGCTCATGGAGAATTCCTAAAACATTTACTTAGGTGCAGGCGTCCTCAAAGTCATATATGTGGCAAAAATGTGGGTATTAGCGCGCTGAAATGCCGTCCGCTTCTCAGTGAAGATGGCCTTTGTATTATCATGGAGTGGATATCATATGGAGAAAAATGTTTATGACCGTCTACATTACAGAAAACTACAACGGTTTTGCAGAATTTGGTGGTGACAGTACCTCTCGCTTAAATTTTGTAAGCCAGGCACCTGTTCATGAAAAATTACTTAAAACTATTTGTAAGGAACCTTCTTTTCAAACCAGATCTGGAAATACCGAAAGTTATCTGCCGATTTTATCCCGTTCAGGGAAATCGTTAGTGTAGTCATGATCGTCGAATTGATTATTGCAGCGAGTATCTGGTTATCGTGGCTTTCGTGCTGCATTACACGTGACAAGAGTTTAGCTGTCTTTAACTGGGCAGTTTGTCTTTGCATGACACTTTAATTGTCATTAATGACATTAATGAGGTTGAAAAGTTGTGCTACCTGGGCATATCTCAAAGGATTTTGATAACGCCACTCAAGCTCAGGATATTGACCTTGTGCGCGCGTTCAAATAAATGAACCCTTAAATTCAAGATTTCCCTTAAATATCAAGGTACGGCAGCGGGGCGCACTGCCGGTGTATTTCTCCTCCCCAAGTGTAGCCACTTGTTGCGCTCTGGCCAAATCTCTTCTACACAGGCAAACTATGTGTATCTGTAAACGATTAAACGTAGCATTGACATTCTCGAGCATCTTCGGTAGCCGTTTAAAATCTTACTCAATATAGCCCTCAATATGGACTGCTACCAAAACTGACGGGAATGATAATCCTGACCTGTGCAGGATTCTCGTGTAATTTCTGTCCGGAGCAAACTCAGGTTAAGCATCGCCACCCCATTCCATCTTGAGGAATTCTTGCTTCCGTAGGGTTGGCGCTGGACGCCTCCTTGGCGTTGGTGAGTTAGCACTTGCGGTGGCATGCCTGGGACATATCCAGCATATTCCAACCTTGTTACCATGCACATCCGTACCTTACCCTTTCCTTATTTGGTTTGCGCTACTGAGCCGATGCATCGGTACAGTTTCGAAAGCCTTGCAAAATCCACGCCTGCTCACTTTTCCCAGGATAATTCATGGTTCTGAGGAAGTGTCTGTTTTATAAATTCTGTCCAAGTTGTTCCCAGTTCGGTTTTGGAGTCTGAGCGTCACGTAAAGGGAATGTGGCACCTTAATAACGTGATTTTAATTGAGATAGCCAACTTGTAAAGCATGCCGGAAAACCCGGTACTCAACATATAATTTGTCTTGGAACTCGACATTTCCGTAGAGAAAAGCTAAAAACCTACCTGAAATGTACCCAAGATGCCGGCCACAGTTGTCAGCTGTTGGTGTGACGTCATGCTGACGTCAAGGTGAGTAGTCAGCGTATTGAAGCCTTTTGAATCTGGTTGTAGTGCTGCCAGATCATGACATTGTGCTCAGGTAGCGGTTTATTTCGTACCATAGAGGAGCATTATACATTTCAAAATACTGAGCTTATTGTACTTTTTCAGAAAAATCGTGGAAATTTTCAAGATTTTCGGCAAATAATACCCCTAATTACACTAAATTTTGGGATTCGACCAAGGTGCCACATTCCCTTTAAGTCATCAGGAGACTTATCACGGGGACCCCGACCTCATCATCCGAACGAGCATCGGCACAGTTTCGCAAATTAATCCATAATTATGGGTTAATTTAGAAGTCAAAGTTTAACGTCCCACAAAGCACAGAGACTGCAGCCTCGTTTAGGTCACACTCTCACCAGTCAGTTGCCAGGCGACCTACGTCGGGTAAATATTGAGCGCAGGAGCGCCTCAGGGGAATCGATCCCAAGCCTGCACACGCACTGCGACTGCATGTTCCTGAGCAGCGGGCCGGAGGCCAATTCTCTACCAACAGAGCTACCGGGGCGGCAAAATATTGCCCATTTAAATAGTGTAGGTCATGTTTGTAGGCCGTTTTTGGGGGCCAGGATGTCGTGTTTTGTGCTATTTTTCGTTTATTTTCCTAGTTTTGGAGAAACTTACGCAGGGCATGGCGATGTTTTTTTTAGTTTAAACTTACAACGTTTGCAGCATATTATAAATGAATTAAAGGCACCAAAAATGTCCCAACATATATATTTTCCTGTTTGCAAAAACAGTCCATTTTCAATGCGGATCGAAGCACATGAGCCTTGAAGGCGGATTTAGACGGATATTTCAGTGCGGACAAGCTTTGTTTCTAGGGAAAGGAGGAAGATCCTTCATAATAGCATTGGGAACATGCGATAATCATAAGCCCTTATTCAGCCCCAGGACATCCAGTGCGTAAGCTGCCGGCGGAAAAAACTTGAAGTAAGACGACTGAAAACAAAAAATAAGAGACGTGGCAAGGTGGGATGTGTGAGTTTGCATTAGAAGCGTAACGTGATAGCAGGCATCGGTGAACTCTAGATGAAGCGTTGCTCACATCACAACAAACATGTCCTGCTCGGCTCCGGGTGTTCTGCCTACTCGGATGACCAGCTATGCTTTCCCTTCACTTGCCGACCGGCCACTAGAAACAGCGGTTTCGAGAATGTGTCGGTGGAGGAGTTCGCTTGGCTGCAACGAGTGCTACCTGTATGCTTTATCTGCCCCACGTATGTCCCTTAAAGGGAATGTGGCACCTTTATAACGTGATTTTAACTGATATAGCCAAGTTGTAAAGCAAGTCGGAAAACCCGGTACTCCATATATCATTTGTCTTCGGAACTCGATATTTCCGTAGAAAAAAGCTAAAACCTACCTGACACCAGCCCCCCTCAGCCCCCCGTCGCCGGCGGCCATTGTTGTGAGCTACTGGTGTGACGACATATGCTGACGTGACGATGAGCATCAGCCAATCGAAGCCCTTGAAGCATTTCAAGTATGGTAGTGGTTGCCAGATCGTGACATCATCCACCGTCTGATATTTATTTATTTTTCTAGAGGAGTATTTTTAAAAACCAAATATTGAGCTTATTGTACATTTTTTTTAGAGAAATCATGAGTGGTTTCATTATTTTTTTTACTAAAAGTACGCCTAATTACACTAAATTCCAGGATTCGACCAAGCTGCCACATTCCCTTTAAAGGGAATGTGGCACCTTCATAACGTGATTTTAACTGATATAGCCAAGTTGTTCATTATTTTTTTTACTAAAAGTACGCCTAATTACACTAAATTCCAGGATTCGACCAAGGTGCCACATTCCCTTTAAAGGGAATATGGCACCTTCATAACGTGATTTTAACTGATATAGCCAAGTTGTAAAACAAGTCGGAAAACCCGGTACTCCATATATCATTTGTCTTGCAACTCGATATTTCCGTAGAAAAAAACTAAAACCTACCTGACACCAACCCCCTCATCAGCCCCCACCGGGCGGCCATTGTTGTGAGCTACTGGTGTGACGACATATGCTGACGTGACGATGAGCATCAGCCAATCGAAGCCCTTGAAATATTTCAAGTATGGTTGTGGTTGCCATATCATGACATCATCCACAGGCAGATATTAATGTATTTTCCTAGAGGAGTATTTTTAAAAACAAAATATTGAGCTTATTGAACATTTTTTAGAGAAATCATGAGTGGTTTCATTATTTTTGGCTAAAAGTACGCCTAATTTCACTAAATTTCAGGATTCGACCAGGGTGCCACATTCCCTTTAAGTATCAACTCGCTAAAGCCAAAATGGCGTTGGCCGTATCGGTCCAACAGCTGTACCGGTGCGCGGCGTCTGCGAGGTGTTTCTGTTCCAATCCTGTTGCTGGCGGTGGAGCGGCGGGTGCGTCCGCCTGGTAACGGCGTCAGGTCCCCGCCGCCGCTGCTGCGGCCGGATGTGACACCGGCGGCGCCGGCGCTTCCGAGGCGCGTGCCGACCGGATACGGACCGGAAACGGCCGCACACCCGCTGCACCACGCCGCGCGTGCTGCCAGAAAAATTTGAAAGCTGAGTTGCTCTCGTCGCGATGCTGATCATTCCACGACTATAGCCTGAAGCCGCTATTTTTTTCGTGATCGAAGTGGAACTATTCTTTAAATAGCCTACTTTCAGTCTACTTCGAACCTCTGAAGTGTAGTCCCAATAATACTTTTAACAGTGGCAGACCAGCAGCTCCACATGACAGACCAGGTCCCTAGTCGTGTCCTTCTCGGATAAGTTAGAGATGGAAGTGCGGGATTAAAACAAACAAGTTATTGATTGGATTTCTTTTGAAAGACGAGATGCAAGTTTTAAATAGAAAAGGGCTGCTCTTATCGACACGAGTCTGAGGTGCCTGTACGGCTATTGAGGACTGGCGATTGCTAGAGGCTGCCTCCGGCGATGGAGTTCGGATCTGCGACGTGTGTTCCTGTTGCCGGAGCGCCGTGACCAACGCCCTCTCGGTCGCCGCGTCCCCGGCGCCGGGTCTCTCCCCGCCCGACTGGAGTGTGTTGTGAGAAGTGGGGGCGGCGGCCGAAGCGCGCGTGCCGCCCGTGTCCGTGTTGTGACAGCGGCAGGCGGTGATGCCCGGCCAGTCGCCCGCCGGTGGTGCGTGCTGACGGGCAGCGTCCCCCGGGATCAGTCCCCAGCAACTGTGCAAACGACAGCCATCCCCGTACTTGCTGATCTCATGGCTAGCTGCGATGGTTTCATCTTCCTACCCTCACACCTTTTTGTTGCAAAAGCCAGGGAATTGTCCCGCAGCTTTCTATGCGAAGCAATTTTGCGGAACATTGGAGTTGAATGGATGAGAACGGTCTGCCAGTTTTGTGGACAAGTGTGTTATGCCAGCAAAATACTTGTTTAAACGCCAAGGCAGTTGTGCTTAAGTATCGACAGTCCTGATTGAATTCCGGATTCCGATTTTATTTTATTACCCCGAGAATTTTACCGTAGATCATGGGTGGAAATCCCGGGGGTTAAGGGTTCAGGAGCCCCCTGGATTTTGGGTCTCCCATAGGCTTTGTATTGGGCTTGTATTGCCGTGCTACCGTTAACCCACCCAGGCCCCCCGCCTGGATCGAGAAGCGATCTCCAGCCATGCCGTAGACCGGGATTAAACGCTTCAATTGAACGGATATTAAGTGATTTTCCTGTTTGGACAACAGTCTTGACTTCTTTTCTGGGAGTGCAGAAAGTACTTACTTCCTTACAATGGCAAGTAACGCAGCCGGATTTATGGAATATTTGATTTTATGTTACCAAAGTTTTCGCCTACGGATCGTCAAAATAAGTCCATGGGAAGTTTTCCTGTTCTTTTAATGTGAATAGATCCGTTTCAAGACCACAAATCTTGTTTCACCAGGGTCTTTGCGACAGAAATCGCCAATGATCTGCTCTAAATCATGGTGGAACAATCTTGACTAAGTGATGTAAATCATTGGTGCTGTTGATAGGAAGGTATTTCTTTGTCAAGTGTAAAGCTTTTCTGGTATGCGGAAAGTACAGTTAAAGAGACGGTATCGGTTACGCGTCTAGCTTTTGGCCATGCATTCTTCATGAGGCGTTCTCGGTTTCCTAGACGATGTCAGGTAAGCTGGAGTTCCTGTTACATGGCTTCTAAGAACTTTGTTGTCATGCGCAGACGGGCTGGACCGGGCGGCACCTCCAAACGACCCCCAACACTTTGACGGGTGAGATTCTGCAAATTGTTCCGTGGGCGTAACTTTTGGTGCGGCATTGCTTGAACTTGCCGTCCCTAACTGCTAGCTTCAAAGCAGCAATTTGTAACAACGCCACGAGTTAGAGATTGAGGAGATATTGTGCACGCAATATTGATGTTGGAATGGGTGAAAATATTTGAAGTCCGCCTTCTCCGCGACTTTGCTAGTGAAGTCATCGTTTTTCCTCTGAAGACTGGGATCGGTACCCATGTTTGTGGGGGCGGTGGGATATTCCTTATCGGTCCGTTATTCTGTCCCTCCCTGTCACGGCGCGCTGTAAGGCGGCTGACGGACCAGCTCAGGCCACCCGAGCGCGCCGATCCGGTGGGCGGCAGACGCAGTGGTGTGGGCGCTGCACAGGTGTACAGTCCGGGTACGGCTCCGCGTCACCTCACCGCGCCGTGGCTGACATGCACACCGCGCCACCCCTGCCAGCCACTCCCCTCAACCTCGGGTTCAGGCGCGCCGTTTTCCTGGAGTCGCCGGCAGGAGGTGTGGCGCGGCACGGCACTGAAAACACACACCGCGCGCGCGCGCCCCAGGGGCTCTGCTTGGACTGCGCTCGCCGGCAATTAGAGTTGGCCAGTTAATTTGGCCGGCGGCGCGGGTGCTGGTCAGGAGCGGTGCCGGGCCCTGTACGAGGGTAGCGCGGGTCCTGGTCAGGAGCAGCGTCGGCGGCGGCGGCGGCCGCCGGGCCCTGTACGACGGTGGCGCGGCCGTTGGCCCCGGCCGGGGTTGCCAACCAGGCAGCTATGGCGCCGCTATGGAAGCCCGCCGGGCAGCGCCTCTCAAACTTTGCCGTCGGCAGCGTCAGAGACAGGCCGGCTGGCGCTGGACAGGCGCGTGCCGGCCATTTGCGCTGCTCCGGTGGCCTGGCTGGGTCTCTGCAGCGGTCGGTGTCCGTTAAATGGCCGCCGGCCTGTGCTGCACTAACAGGTGGGTTCCACGCTTGTGAACCTCGACGGCGTGCCCGGCTGGCCTTGTGGCGGCGGCGGCGGCGCGCCAGACGGCGGGGCGCCGTCCTGCCCCTCCCCTGCCCGTGCCCCCCGTCCTGCCGGAGGTGGGCGCCGGCCGTGAGCACGCCAGCACGGCAGTCAGTGCACGTCCGCGGCAGCGAGAGCACGCCCGGCCGTACCTGGCGCCGGAGAGCTGCGATCCCGTCCAACAGCCGGTGATGGTTGCTACCATGTCCGACGGCCTCCGCCAGCGCGTCGATGTGCAGAACGTGCCAGCGATGGAGCTGCCGCCTCCGCCGGGCCCGCTCAGTCCGCCAGCGGCGCTCAGTCCCTGTCTGCCGGGTCCGCTCAGTCCCAGTTCTGCCCAGTCCCGGCCAGCCGGGGCCCAACATGGTGATTCTGGCGCGTCAGAACCCGCACGCCCGCCGTCGGCTGTCACAGGTGAGCGCCGCCGCTGCCGACGCCACGGCCAGACTCGCGCTGCACCGTCGCCAACCCACTCCGTGTGCTTAGGACTATTTGTTAACCCTCGCCCCACGGGGGCCATCGATGGCCCCCTAAGGTTTTTCCGGGATAGCAGAAAAACGACGAGGCGCAGCACCGTGGTTGAGGGCTCTACCTCTCACTGCATCATTTTCCCATCATCCCTGAATTTTTTTAACCCGGGTCACCCAAGGTCAGGTCACCAGACGAGGTCAACCAAGGTCACCTCACTTCAACTTTAGAGCTCTGTAAGAGCTACATTTCAAAGTTGATCAATTTGAAACTTCCTACACTTCATGAACCCTCCAGGGTCTACAAGGTGTATATCCGGGATTTTTCGATTTCGTGCCCTGAGGTCAGGTCACGAGGTGACCTCTCCCATTGGAAAAGCATGGGGAAAAGCTGTTTCATGATATAAAAGCCACAAAAAGATTGCAAATACTCAGACTGCTCAGAACAGTGTTTTTGGACACCCTTTCACGGATCCCAGGAGTCATATTTGCCCTTTGACTTTTCCAAGGTCATCCAAGGTCACCAGGGGTCAAAAACAGTATTTTGACAAAAACTTTTGACTTAATTAAGCTAGAGCGCTAAAACAAACACCATCGTGTTTTTCCCGTCATTGGCTTTCATTTGATATACGGCAAGGTCACTTTTTGACCTTTCATGACCTCAGGTCATATTAGGTCACGAGGTGACCTCTGGAGGTCAACCCACTGGCGGGAGGTCTTTACGTTCCACATAGCGGAAAAAGGACTGGCAATTTCCTATCAAATGTACTTTACCAGACCTCAATATCTCTAATGACAAGAGTTATGCCCAGTTTGCTTAATCGTTGCATATTTGAGTGAAAATAGCCGATCTTGACTAATTTGACCTCTGGAGGTCAAACCATTGACCTGAGCACTGAAACATGTGAAGTATTTCGTACTGAATTCACGCGAGCTTTCTAGTGCACTTTGCATTTTTGCGCTAACGCCCATATTTCCGGAGTTAAAGGGGGGCCATCGATGCCCCCCCGATGGGGCGAAGGTGGTGCCGGACCCCCGGTGGGGCGCGGGTTAAGCGTTGAAATGTCTGGGTCTCGTCATTGTCCGGCGGTGAATATTTAGCATTGGTTTGGCGTGTATGTTGTTGGTTAGTTTGGGGTCTGGTGGCCGCAGCAGCGGTCCGCGTCATGACTCTCCACCGGCGGTGAGCGCGCCCTGAATGCCACCTGACACACCGGCCCATTTGGCACCGGCTCCATCTGCCCCGGGTCTGCAGCTGGATTTTACTGGATGGCATCTACAGCCATGCTGGGGATTTGTCAACGCGCCAAACCCGCTAATGGCCAGCTGCGAGGGCACGCCACATGGCCTTTAGCAGATGACGTACCCCTGTTAGATGTGCAAGCACAGGAGACGTGGAGTCACAGGAGACGTGGGGGTCGCACCCATCCGTCATGCTCTGAATGAGAGGGGGTGCGGGCGGTACTTAAAATTATTTCTGTGATTTTCCTTCCTAGCTGAAGCTGAAGGGAACATTGTCTGAAGATTGATAAATAATACCCAGGTTTTATGAGATCATCGACGCAATTGGTGAAGGGGCCGTTTAATTTTTCAAGAATGAGAGTTCAACTTTATCTGTTGTCGAGGAACTCGGTGTAATATGTGAAGAGGAAACAGCAATGTGGACGAAGATTTCGTTAGGGAGAGTGGGGGTGCTGGTATCCCACGTAGATGTCCATTTTGGAATCGTTATGCGGCACTTGCCTTGTGCCAACTTGGGATGGTTTTAGTGAGTAGGTATTGTAAGAGTGTCGGAAAGTAACGGATCCCGAAATATCAGATGGGTGGCATTTTTGGAAAGGGGCGGCCATACAGTCTAACGGGGTCTGCGGCCAACATACCGTGGAGCTACCAACTCTGAAGCTAAACATTGCGGATTCGAGCTTTTAGGCACCTTCTGTTCCTACTCTGCTCCGAATATAGTTATTTTAAGTTGGTCCTGGTTTGCTAATTTCAGAAGAAAAAAGTTGAGGAAACCTAGGGCCGGGCCCCTTGTCCTGCCCACAGCTGTAAAATCATTATTTCGCCTCTGATTAAATGGCATGTGTTTTGCACATATTACGTGTGATGAGCCATGGGTAGTCTTGTGCCTGGCTCTAGCTGTGCCCCTGAAGGGTTTCAATTTGCGACTAAATTTGTGTTGCAGTGCAAAATGTGTTGCATTTGTAGCCCCGAGTCATCTGTTTGTATGTTTTACAGTCTGCGGTGCCAATTTACCCTCTTTATGCCATGTAATGTCTCCGGCTGTCAGACACAGCCATGAATATTCATTGGGCCCTGCGGACGGCGGGGCGGCGGCGGGGCCCGAGCGGCGCTGCTGCTGCGGCCGGGTACCTTTCCACCGGGGTCGGCCGCCGCCGGAAATGCCTGATCTGTGGCACACAACCCGGCCCGGGGAGACACTCGCACCACGGCCGCACTTTGAACCGGTGCCGCTCAAACAAGAGCAGGTGCGGTGTTGACTGGGCCGGCCGAGAAATCGGAGCGGACGTGACCTGTCCGAGCCGGCACATCTGAGTCAGCGCCGCCCGCCCCAATATTGGCCCTGCACCACTTCGTGTGTCGGAACCCACCGCCTGGTTTGCTTTCGGCCGCCGAGGCGTGAAAGCTGTACAAAGATTAGCGCTAATCTCGAGAGACACCTCAACATGCGTGCGGTTGCGGTTTTTCGTGGATTTGGTGAAGGGTAGGTCGCTGTAAATCCGCCTGAGAAACGCGAATGGCATCAGACAACCTTGAATAAATATCTAGCAGCTCGCTGCCTCAGCTTCCACCTCTAATCCTTCCAATATCTTCCTGCTGGCCGGGTCGGTAAGCTCCTTGACGGATGTAGCAGAACGCGCAGTTGAAGTCCAAAAACAGAAACACAGCATACTCGGTGACCGGTGAATCAGATGCGCCACAAGTCCAACCTAGGTCTGGTTTCGGTGTTAACCTGCTCAAATTCTGCTCAGCGGCTCTTTGGCTCCTTGGGCACATATAGCTAAAGAAGCTGACGTGCCCTAAAACACGAATCATCACCAGCTCTTTGGCTCTTGGTCAGCGTTGGACCGATAAGTCTCATTAGGCTTTAGTACGCCATTATTCGCGGCGAGGACTTTATGGGCAACGCAAAAACGTTGAAATCTGCACCTCGGGCCTGTTGGCAAAAATGCAACCCTATGGAACTGTATCTAAGTTGAATGTTATCTTATCGGAGAACAACCCAGGCTCGCTTGTTCTCCGCCATCTGATTTTATAGACAATTACACCAACCTCTGCGGAATTCAATGTTATTAAAAAATTATGGTCTAAAGTGGGTCTTCCCATTGCCTTGCTTCTTCTATTACTACAAAATTTACTCGCTACAAGTTTCGTGCAGTGGAAATGGGCAAGAGCTTGATATAGTTCGACGATTTACTCTACAATCTGCTGGGAATGCGACAGGTTGATTTCGGCCTCAATAGGAAATCTTCAGTAAACGTACAGTAACCAGTAAATGAGTACAGTAGCCATGCAGTTGCAGTAGCGAGTGGGTAAGCTCACAACCAGTTCAAATGTCTATCCCAGCTGCTAGTATTCGTATGAATTCAGAACTCGGCACAATATGTGGTAGTCATCGTGACAAAAAAAACTGCAAAAAAGATAAGCTATATCATGGAGCACGTTGAACGGTTTCTCAGGTATGGTTAGGGGAAGGGGCAATGGTATCGGGCTTTGCTTTTCTATATACCTGCCGTATTTCTGTGCTGGTCCGTAGTTGGGTGTGGACCTGCCGCCGCCCGGGCCCCGGTCGACCCCGCTGCTGTACCTGTGTGGTTGCAGGTCGGGCCTGGGGGCGGTGGTGCCGCGCCGTCTGCTGCCGCCGGCTCTTTGTTCCCCTGCCAGCGGTACCGAAGCACGTATCGCGCGAGTGAGTCATCACGCCGCCGCCCGAGCCGAGCGGGGCGCCGCGCCGGGTGCTGCAGGCGCGGTACTGCGCGGCTATTCGCGTCCGGCGCCGCTGCGTGATTGACGTCGGCTGACCGGCTCCGAGCCGGTGTGACGCGTCGGAATGCAGCGGCAGGGCGCGGCGGAGGCGGCGGCGGCGCAGACGGCGCGGAGCCGACCGCCCAGCCGCCGCCGCTTTCATGTTGGCTGTCACGTTTCCAGAAAACCAAACATCTATTCAAGCCGCGAGCCTGCTCTGGCGCGGGTATTTGTGCTTGTATTTCGATGCTAGCGAATCTGACGTCAAGAGAGGGGTCTGGGCTGGACGGGGGCTGGAACGGTGGCAGCCCGTCTCATTGCCAGTCGGCACGAAACTGAGACGCACGGCGTCGCGCTGCCTGGTGCCGACAGTGCATTAGCGCCACGCCGGCTGGGAGCTGCATTTAACTCCTTTGGACGTGCCTGGAGCTCAGGTTCGGTGGTGACGTGAATGCTCTGCTGCAATCGCTCGGTCATATCATGTAGTTTATCATTCATATCTCTGCGCGGGCTGTGTTCGCTTTTGGTGGGCTGGCGTTTTGAAAGCGGCCAGGTGCGACTTGACTAGGTGCGCCTCTCTCGGTGCAGGCAACGCAATGACATCCTTGTTGGTATGCTGGTGTCGTGACTGTGGTTACATCACTGGAAACCAGCCCCGACCGGACACACCATTAAGTCTTCCATCGGTGGCCGCCTGTTAACTCGCTAGTATTATGCTAATTGGGGACGGATAGCGTTACTTCAGTGCTGTGGGATGGGCTGTGCGGGCCGGCAAGCACAGGTAGCTGCGGGTTGCCAGGAAGTGCTGACGGATCAGGGTGACCTTTGATTGGTGTGATGACACAGAGAGGTGGTGAGGGTATGACGACACCGGCTTGAGTGGCCGCCGGCGCCGCGGCCTTTGCTCTGTGGCGGGCCGGCCGCCTCAGAACTCGGCCGCTGACGCTCTGATGTCGGAACTTTTGAAGCTCGCCTGCCGGCCACCGCACAGCGAATTCGGCTAGTCGGACCTGCTGCGCCATGTTGCAACCACAGGCCTCGTTTCCCAGAAACAAGGTGTTGATTGATCGCAAAGTAGATTTCTGCCTGGCGAACGTTCGGTGTGCGGTGGCTTCTATGCGATTGATGATTTATCGTATTTTGGGATGAAAGTAACGGGTCGGAGGAAACGTCCGCCTTTGCCAGAAAGTCTCAACCAATGCTGGATTTTTTTATAAATATCAAATCGGCCCGAAGGGGACAGTAAGAAAACCAAGAGCTGTTGAATGCATAAAGAAACGCATGGAGGGTTGCATTGCAACATGTTTGTTAAGAAAGTTTGAAAGCCACTTTTGCTTGACGTGCCAGCTTGTTTGGCGGATGAACAGAATACACCCACACACTTGTGAAGTGCACCTTATGGTGGAAGAGTATATGGAATGGCCCTATCCCCGTTTATGGAAAAGAGAAAGTTCTCTTTTTATAAACGACGGTATTCCATTCCACTTGTCACTACGGATTAAATGTTCCTTGTGTCAGCACTCCACAACATTTCTGCTCTCTGTAAGCTTAGTTTCCACGAAAAGGTACCGGACGAACGTATGCTTCGCGTTCAAAAACATCGTGTTAGAGATAAACACGGCTCAGCTGGGACATGACATTAAATTCCAGTCCGAGTATCATCCTCTTAACTTTTACTGAGGTAGATATTTATTCGGATGGGTGGGTTGATAGTGTTATCTCTTGCCGTCATCTGTCCGTAAATACACATGGAGACGCCAGGAATCGTTTGGTAATTCCTTTTTGACACCGAAGCCTTTTCTTGAATATAGAGTCTGTGCGATGATGAGTAAGAAGCTCATAACTTGGACCTACGGCGTTGCATGCACGAGGCCGCAAATGGAGTGCTTTTGCTCCACTATCCGATGCCGTGACAGCGTTTCCGGGGCTTATCGTCGTTTTAGTCGTCAGCCGCTGTTCTGAAATGTACCTACCTACTCTTCCCACAGGGCTACGTAAACAATGTTAACGTATGCCCTCCGCTGCGCTGAGGTCATTGTAAAGGGATGGAGTGGTGAAAGGCGTTTGCAATGCCTCTGGTTTCTTACCTGCAGTGAGTGCAGAACATTTTATCCCAATAGTAAAAGCTTAACGCAGCTTTGGAAACTGTCTAGTTGTGTGTAATGAATCCTCCGTAAGAATGGTACTGGTTTGAAGCAGGGTTTGGTAATTACCAGTCGGCGAGCCGGCCTGGACCCAGGGGCTCGGAGACCCCATGGTACGCGGGTAACCTTAAGCTGACTCGCCAAAAAGGGCTCAGCGAGAATCGATACCCTGCGTTGCAAGCACGTATTCCGCTGGTGGAAGACCTGAAGCAGTATCTTCCCAGTCCGGACTAACCGTCATTTGTCAGCCGTGCGCGCTGGTGAAATAATTGGGAGACAGGTAACGAAATGTGCACGGCTGGGGGGAAGCCAGAGGGCAATGTAGCCTCTGTAGCGAGAGTGAGGGACGTGGTGGACCCAGCCCAGTGGCGTTTTCCCTTCTTTTCTTTCCTTTTTACGTATACACAAGCGGTGGAGTAGAAGAATATAAGGAGTGGCCGACGCGGCCTTCCCCCTGAGTGCGCCCTGTGGGCTTCGGACGGCAGTAAGTGCGCCGCGAACGGACAAGGATGCTCGGGTGGGCTCTGGCTACGTCTAAACCGTCTCATTGTGAACACTATTCAAATGATAGCATTATAAATGCAACGGCTTAGCGGCAAAGCGTGCAGCTGCACCGTTCAGTGGCTTAAAAGCCTGCATATCGGACTGGTGCGCCGACGGATTTGGTTTGACGTAAGTGGTCGCCTGCAGTTTTGTAGTGCTCCTGGCTAATGGAACGTCCATCAGTGATAGTAGTGAATGCTGAATTCACGAGAGTCGGGCCTCATCTCTTAACGGATGTTATATTTGCCAACCGTCACCACGCCGGTGCACTGGGCAAGGTGTGATAACAATGTCGTAACATGGACCAACATCTGTAAACATACTAAAGGCCATTTCTGTTTCAACACTCTTTGATGCCATTTGATAAAGCGGCTCTAAGGGTAATGTCGGCAACTTTCCGAAGTGTCTGGGGTAACGGGCTAGAGCAGCGAGGCTGCCTGTTTGATATAGCCAGGTAGCCGCTGTTGATGCTGGAGCGGCTGGACGCCGGTCACTCGGCAGTCACACGCCGGTCCAGACCGACTTCCACTGTGGCGGACGTCTCAGCCGGATCTCCATTCTTCGCTCTGTCGGAGGGTCACGGCCGGTGCCCACTTGGACACATGTGGAGGATCTTAGTCCGTCAGCTTTGCAAACTTTGTCCCTGACACATCAGTTGCAGCACGGCTATTGCTGCTTTTTGGGGTGTCTGGGGGATCCTCCAGACCTCCTGCGCATCATCTATTCCATCCATGGCCCCGTTCAGGCAGATTCGTCCTGTAAGAGGCTCACTTCGGACATGTTGTATCGTCGCCTGCACTAACGCTGCGGTTGGTAGAGATGGCGACGCAGATACGTCAGCGCCGTCCTGTCGAACAGGCAGCTTCTGATTCCGCAGAAGCCGGTGACGGCCGCGACATCGGAACGCCGCTGCTGCGGCTGCGGGAGAGTGGCGGCAGGCGCGCCAACACCTCCGAGGACGCCCCGCTGTCGCGGAGCTCAGATTCCTGCGGTAGCACGCCGGAGTTGGAGGGCTGCCGCGCCGTCTGTAGTCGCTGTTGGCGGCATTTCCGCCGACGCAGCGGCAGTGTCGGACCCCGGCAATGGTGCCGGGGGTCCCTCCTCGGCAGTGTCAGTCCCGGGCTATGGTGCCGGGGTGTACCTCTGCTGCAGCGGCAGTGTCGGACCCCGGCAATGGTGCCGGGGGTCCCTCCTCGGCAGTGTCAGTCCCGGGCTATGGTGCCGGGGTGTACCTCTGCTGCAGCGGCAGTGTCGGACCCCGGCAATGGTGCCGGGGGTCCCTCCTCGGCAGTGTCAGTCCCGGGCTATGGTGCCGGGGTGTACCTCTGCTGCAGCGGCAGTGTCGGACCCCGGCAATGGTACCGGGGGTGCCCCGCCGTTGCAGCGGTAGTGTCAGACCCGGGGCTGGTGGCAATGGTACTGAGGGTGCCCCGCCGTTGCAGCGTTAGTGTCAGACCCGGGGCTGGTGGCTATGGTGGTGTCGGGGGGTGTCCCTCCGCCGCCAGCTCGCTCACCTTGATGCACCGCGGCCGATAGCCTTGGCCGCTGTGCAGCGGCTGCAGTGCCTGCAGCGGCGGCAAGGAGCGGCCCGTTGGCGGCGGACCTCGAGCCGCCAGCTCTGGTCACGTGGATCCAGCGGCCGCTCCTGACTCCGGTGTCACTGCGGGGCACCGCTGGACTGTGGCTTCAGTCCGGTAATGGTCGTGACGTCAAGAAGGTAATGGTCGTGACGTCAATAAGCCGTGTTGATCCCAGAAGGTACCGTACTTTGGCTCAATTTCGCTAGTGGTGTGGACTGCAGGGAACGTCTAAGATGGTAATGCGGAAACGTACCGCTTGTATCGGTTTCCGCAGATATTGTGAGCTGTTCCGACAGCGGTACAGTCAACGCTATCAGTTTCCTGTTACTAGCATTAGCGGATGTTTGGATACTGACGAAAGTGCCTGCGAATCTGAGATAACAGCTCTGACGAGGATTACGGGCACCCAGGCATTGAGACTGCGCCATTTCTCCAGTGCCTCTGAATTGTATTCTTTTTTCCTGGCACTCTTTACATCAAAACCTGTTGTTTAGGGTGAAGCCGTGTGCTCACAAGCGTAGTCTTTGTGCATTTGTCCCGTGCAAGCGTGCCCGGTTTGCGTTGGCTCGTTGTTGTGCCCCGTCACGATGACTGGCCGACGCTCGCCATGACAATCCGGATCAGACGCAACCTGTGGCACGGGCTTTGTGTTGCATTACCAGAGTAAGCACTGTTTGCGGCCTTTAAAGGTCGTACTTTACCGTGTACTCAGCGGTGGAAATTAGCAGCAGTCCAATGCAGCCGTGTGTGTTCTTTAGCAAAACAGGATTTGCAGCCGCCGTTTGTCATTGTGTTTTTAATGGCCTCTGGCTTAACCACAATGTTCTTCTCGATGTCTGATGAGGCACTATGATGTAAGATGTGGCTTTTCAGGATTATGAGTGTGATTTCCTCTGCCCGCAGTATGTGGGAGACGAGTACGGGCACGGCCAGGACTCGCCCGGACGCTACGGCCCCTACTTCGTCGATGGCAGCGCCCCAAGTGCCGATCCATGGAACTCGCAGTACTCGAGCTACTCGCCAGGTGGCATGATGGGAGCCGTGCCGCAGGCGTCGCCACATTACGGGATGCCACCTGTTCCTCCTGTGCCGCCCGTACCAGATAGTATGGTGAGTACCATCTGCCTGGAGCCTGAGTGAAATGCTTGGGGTTTCTCGGTTCCGGATATCACTATGTTTGCTATAAGAAGTGTGGGTGTGGTACGCGGCAGTGTGATGCGCAATAGCGGTGCTTCCCGATTTGACTTTCTTCCAGGGAAGCGCAATAACCTTTACATCTAAATAGTGGAGTCCAGGAGCGCTCACAGCTGTGTTACATCTGTCGTATACCGTGATTAAACAGCGGGTATGTTCTTCAATGTGGGAGGTCGGTATAACAGTCGGGTGCAACAGACCAGGCGCCCCCGATGGCAACGGTGCTGCACCGTCCTGACTTGCAAGACTTTCAGGCTTTCAGTACCAGCTTGAAACTCTACAACACCTCCTTGTTGTTCATTCGGACGGATTGCAGATATCAACAAGAAAGCTCGAGAAAGAGAACGTTATAGTTTTTCCTAACGTTAAACATTCATCCTTATCCACAGAAGCCCGTTACTACCCGGTGGAGGGCGACCTCGGCCCGTTAGTGTCAAATTAAGCATAAACATAAACATCGCTGCCACAGCCTGGTGTTCGGGGTGGCTCTGATATCCTCCTGGGTGTCTGGCTCGTTGCCGGGCAACCCGTGCCCGAGGCATATATTTGAATAGTGTATTTCTTTGTCCGCTTGATGTTCCATTTTGGGAATGTTTACGAAACACATCGATATGTCCTTGAATATCGATGGCATTGCTTTCTGAGATCATCGGTCAGGAATTTGACGGAGATTCCAATATGATTTATCGCATGGAAACACCCGGCGAGCCTTTGAAGCTGCCTTAAAGTGTCAGTCAGCGGGGCCGTGAGCGCTGCGCTGGTATGTGGCCGTGCAGGCAGATTTGACAGTGGCATCTGTGCTGTGTGCTGGTTTTGGATGAGCACAGTGCTTTCTTATACTGGTTGGATCGGGGTTTCATAAGAATTTCTACCCTTCCAATTACTGCTGTCATGTAATGGCATTCGTTTAACCTGGCAAAGTGTTACGTTTCTGAGATATTCAGCGAGTGCGAGACACGAGGATCAGTTGTAAACTTTGACTTGTCTCAGTCGAGCCCAATCGGCTTATCGACTTCCAGATGGGGCCTCTATGTAGAAAATGTCAACGTCGGAGTTTTAGAGCATTGGAAAACTTGGCAGCGTATTAATTCATTACTCGCAGTACTTTGGGAAGTTTTGTTTACATTACTCATTGTGTTCTCGACTTGAAGTTTCGGCAGCTACTCATCCGTCCCGTTTGCCCTGTAGCTAGTGAGGGTCCCCGCCCTCGCTCTTTGGCCTGTGAGGATTCCTCCCATGTACCCCTCAGCTAACCTGTGAGACCACGTTCATCTCGAGTACCCCACAGCTGACCTGTGAGTTCAGCTTCGACCCCTGTGCCCCTCAACTAACCTGTGACAGCAGGTTCATCTCCAGTACCCCACAGCTGACCTGTGAGTCCAGCTTCGACCCCTGTACCCCTCAGCTAACCTGTGAGACCACGTTCATCTCCAGTACCCCACAGCTGACCTGTGAGTCCAGCTTCGACCCCTGTACCCCTCAGCTAACCTGTCAGACCACGTTCATCTCGAGTACCCCACAGCTGAGCTATGAGGCCAGGCTCAACACCAGTACCAGCTGGCATGTGCGGCCAGGTTCTCCCCCCTGTACTTGTCAGCTGACGCCTGGCTCCGCCGCAGGGTTACGCGCCGCTCAGTTCGGCGGGCGAGCTGGCGTCGATGGCGGCGTACCGCGGCCTGCCGCCGGCCTCCACTCCCGGGGTGAGCAGCCACCCGGCGGCCGGCTCGCCGCTCTACAGCCCCGGCGGCGGCCCGCCTCCCGGCGCCAACTCCGGAGACATGCTCGGCCGGGCGCTAGCCTCCTCGGTCAGTGCAACTCCACCGCTTACTGCTAGACCATCACCATGTTAGCAGTGGTCTTGGAAATACGTGGTGCGCTGCTGGAGGTATTATCTAAGTTGGGTTGGATTTTAAGGTCAATGGTTTGATTTGTCCCAGAACGCACAAGTTTCACTAGGTAGTCTGGCTGTGGAAATATTAAACTTGACCAGGCCGGCTTCGCATTGTATAACTATTTTAGGTTTGGTTTCGATGTGCTAATTCCCATTATATGCGTCATCTTACTGTATCCGGAACACGTGGCCGGACGCGTGTTCCGTGCCGGCGTAGCATTGCGAGATATGACACGTGACACTAGATGTGACACAGCGAGCCGTGACACGTGACACTAGGTGTGACACTAGTTGTGACACTGCGAGCTGTGACACGTGACACTAGATGTGACGCTGTGAGCCGGGCCTGAAGCCACTGACGAGGTGTGTGTGTGTGTTGTCAGATCTTCTCCCCGGACCACGCCCCGTACAGTGGACAGCCTCCCAGCACACCGGTGAGTGACTCACAACCGCGCCAACGCTCGCAGGATGCCTGCACACCTTAAATAACGTACCGTTTAACGACAGAACCACCGCCTACAACCGGGCCTGTAATAAACCGGCCCTCTCAATAATCTGGCTTCGCTAGAACTAATTGGCTTGCTCCCGACGTTTCGATTTGCTGTTCAAATGGACCAGTTATGGGCAACTGCCGCTGGAGTCGATCGTTCCAACGTATATGTATTCATTCTGTTTGACTGCTCCGATCTGATTTTTTCGAAAGTGAGTCTGATTTTTGAAACGTAACTGGAATTTCCGATAATGGTATAGGCGAAGTCGGATTAAAAAAATAGGAAAATTGTACGTTCATAGCATGTTGTGTTTAGAAGTTCAGGCACATGTGTCCACACAGCACCCGACCATTGCTGTCTACCCGACTCGGCCCTTGCTCAGTACCCCGCTCGGCCCTGCTGGACCTTGCTGTGCGCCTCGCTCGGCCCTGCTGGGTCTTGATGTGCGCCTCGCTCGGCCCTACTCACCCCCTACAGCCTGTTCACCCTCTAGCCGCGCTGTTGATGCCAGCTGATGCATGCGCTTCCGACCGCTGCGCTCACCTGTACCCACGTGACTAGTCTCACCCCAGGAACAGCCGCGCTTACCTGTACCCACGTGACTAGTCTCACCCCAGGATGTCTGCGCACGTGGAGACGACCGTTCCGCCCGGGTTTGCTGCACCAAAAATATTAGCATAGCCTAGTCCTCGCAGTCAAGCGCAGTTTTGTAGAAATTGGACTTGGAGCCTGTTCGAACGGACAAAATACGTTACCTCTAAACCTCTAAAAGTGCGCTCCCAATGGCCGAGGCCACAGCCGGCATGGCAGGGGGAGGGCCGGTCGGGACGGTCGTCTCCGCGCGTCGCGGGAGGACGGTAGCTGTGCTGGAGTGTTGGCGCATGCACCCTGGCTGCCGCTGACGCCGCACTCACGCGCCTGTGCCGGCTGTTTGGCAGAGCTCACGAATGCCTGATGAGCAGCTGGATGACGCGATAGGGATCCTTAGTAACCACGTACAGGTGAGTGAGCTCGTCTGGCGCTCCTTCTCTGTACTAACCCCCGCTTCCCGCGCAGAGCAACGCCGGCCTCCCTTCTGCCGTGTCTCGTATTTGGTTTTTGGTATTTGGTTTACATGGCCTTGTGCTAAACTAGGATTACATCAGAACTGTAAGTGAACATTGTCGGTGCCGTCCAACTTTTGGTTTCTCTGTTTGTAAAAAGAGCGTGCTGAAGCTAATTTCTCGTGGTCACTGGTAATAAAAGGCATTTGACTGGTCATTTTTGGAATTGGTTTATGCTTCCTCAGAACGTGTTTTGAAATGTGCGTGGAGCGTAGCCGACGTACGCTAAACTTACAGTGATATGCTTGAAGTATAAATTTCTCCTTTGTCTGTTATTCGGCTTTGTTCTCTGACAAACTCCCAAGAATGGCGGTACCTGTATTCTGTTCCCAGTCCAGTGCTGTTTAGAAATTTGTTTAGATAATGTGAAGTGCCGGCCTGGTCACTAGCAGAGAAAGCAAGGGCTTTAAGTCTGGTTTGCTGCCTTTGGTCAGGCATGGTGCAGTCACTACGTTAATCCCCTTCCAATTACTTGACACTATGGTAGTGGACAAGTTCTCCGTACATGTTAAGCGGGAGGTGGACATGGTTATAAATAGACATTAGACGTTTGGTGCTACCACCTACAGGATCGGGTTGGCTGAAAATTTAGTGTGGAACATCGTGGCGGGAAGCACCGGTGGGACGCGAGTGTGATTGTCGCCGGCAGGGCGGTGTGACGTCAGTGTGACTGTAACCGACAGGGCGGTGTGACGCGGGTGTAACTTGCTGTTAGGGCGGCGTGAAAGGAGTGTGACTGTTGTTGGTCGGGTGGTGTGATGTGAGTGTGACTGTTGCCGGCCGGGTGATGTGACGTGACTGACTGTTGCCGGGTGATGTGACTGTGACTGTTGCGACAGGGCGGCCGGATTGAGGAGCGGCTGGACGACGCTCTGATGGTGATGCGTAGTCACGCCGAGCCGCCGGCGCACGCACACCTGGCCCAGTCGGCCGCCGCCATCGGCGCCCACTCCAACGGCCTGCTGTACATGGAGGCGGGCGGGGCGCCGGTGCGCGGCCCGCCGGCCGGACCGCCCACCTACGGCCACCTGGGCTCGCCCGGCGCCGACCGGCTGCCCGCCGCCGCCGGCAGCAGCGCCGCCAAAAAGCGGAAGGAGACGCCGGACAGCACCGAGCTGGCGGCCGCCAGCGCCGGCTCGGCAGCGGCGCTGGCCGCCACCGCAGCCACCTCGCTACCCAACCCAGCCGCGCCCAAACCCAAACGGTCCCGCAAATAGTGAGTTCAGGCCCGGGCTCTCAGTCGCTGGCCCCGGCGTAAAGCGGCGCTGGTGGTTGTAGTATCGGCGCCATGCATTGAATCTACGAGTGGATATCCGAGCCACGGATCGGCAAGAGAATTCGGGCAGCTCTGGGCCTAGGTGTGCATTCATAGTTTCCTCGACTTGTATTTTTGGAAATGGGTCGGATTTGGATTGATAATTGTGAGGTGCAAAAGGATTGTTGGATTTATATCGGATATTGATGTCATTGGACCGAAATGTTCTTGAAAATTACGCGCTCCAGTCTTTGGTTCGGATGTTTTCTCAATGTGTGGAGTGACAATGTGACAGAGTTTTATTTTGAAGTTTCGTTACATATTATCTAGCCGAAGTTAAAGTATTTGGCGCAAGAACCCTGGGTATCATCCGCACAAAAGTGTTCAGCTTAGACATGGCCTGCGTGGCAGTGCTCTTTGCCACAATCTTGTTTTCTTTTCATCTGTGAAGCCAGTGCCATTTCTTGCTGAGAAGCAAGCGTGCTTCTCGTTCTCCCTGGGCAGATAGCAACGCTACTGTCCTCTAACCTCCCAGCTCTCCCAGCAGTGACGACGATGATGAGGACCTGGACCCCGAGACTAAACAGCTGAGGGACACGCACCGTCGCAGCGCCAACAACGCCCGCGAGAGGTACGCGCGCGAGCACGCACACGCACGGGGCCTACATAACACTCCCCAGCTGTGGTGGTCGTTACATCTGTCCTCACGTGTTGACCTGGTTGTGGAAAAATCACATTCTTCGCTCTTTTGGCTCGTCGGGGTTTAGGCTCTATCCATTACTGACACAGGCCGTGTGAAAAATAGTCATTTTCTAATGAGTGATATTATCTGAACTTGTACCAGCCTCAGTAATCGAAGTATAATTCAGTGGAGTAAATGAAGGTCAGGAGATGGATTCAACAAAATTTCGGTTGAAACGAATTAATCTTCTCTACGTTCATTTTGTCTAAAAAGTGCTGGTCTTATTTCTCACATGGTGCCATGCTAGAGACGTATTTGGACGAAGGAACAGTCCAGCAGGTGATGGGGGAAGGGACAAGTTCCCCTCTTCACCCGCACGTGCATGTCCCCGGTGTTTGCAACTACATGTTGGTTTGCTAGACAGCGTTTGGTGTATTTTTCATTAATTTGCTTCGGTTTGTCTGTTGAGTCGCAAACAGCTTCTTCTCGGAGGACAGTTGGCCTGAGAAAAGCCTTTGATCGTTTTGTATTACCTTCTGTTTGCTTTTCTGTTTTGGCTGCAGTGGTTTGACTTTATGTTTGGTTGTTTCTGCTATCCGTTTTCCCGTCTTCCCATTCCCTGGTGTGTGACCGTTCAACGCACGTGCTCCTTGCACCCGTGCACCTCCAAACCCCGCACCGTTGGCCTTGTTTCTGCCTGAACTCTCCGTCCGCCGTTTGGCCGGGTCCCGCAGGGAAGCGCACTTTTCCCGCTCTGATCGTTGGCCTGGTGTTGGCCGTCTTCGCAGGATACGCGTCAAAGACATTAACGAGGCGTTCAAAGAGCTGGGTCGCATGGTCACGATGCACATGGCGAGCGACAAGTCGCAGACCAAGCTGGGAATCCTGCATCAGGCCGTGGGCCTCATCAGCCGTCTGGAGGCGCAGGTCCGAGGTACGTACCCCCAGTCACGCCCGCCGCCGTCCGCAGGGTGCGCATCCGCGACATCAACGAGGCGCTCAAGGAGCTGGGGCACATGTGCATGACGCACATGAAGCAGGACAAGCCGCAGACCAAGCTGGGCATCCTCAACCTGGCCGTGGATGTCATCATGACACTGGAGCAGCAAGTGCGAGGTCAGGCTGACTCGCCCCCCCCGCCCCGCGTGCCGTGTCCTCTTCTTTTCTGTTTTGCACTGCATGCATGAACCCGTCTCTGTGACAGAAACTGTTTGCCGTCCTTTCTCATTATGTCTGATCTTTTGGTTTCCAGGTCCTTTCCCTTGGCGTCTCCTTACTTATTGGACATACATTTTACCTGGACGAATAGTTTTAGGTGTCGTTTATTGATATTCAATATCCTCTCCGCGTACCCCGTTTGCCACTCTTTTGTTATCTGGGTAATTTTTCACTTCGGCTCAGAAAAAAGCACATGCGTTTTTTCTGGGTTGCCAATGGAGTGCCAAAGCCTGGTTACACTCAGACACCGAGCTAATTTGTATATTTGGCATCAATCTGCCGCGTTCGTAAAGGTCGCATTGCAGTTCAGTCTGATGGAAGACTACTGAAGAGAACGAGTATGAAGGATCGTCAGCGGCGGCAGGGGCCGGGGAGTGCAATAGCGAGGCCAGTGCTGCTGCCTCATTTTCGCGTAGATCAAGCCTTGTCCTGGAATTCCGAGGCACGGTATTTAGGACTTCTGGATAGTCCGAAATCATTTTTAAATATCCGAAAACTGTGCATTCCTGAGTTGCGGAAATCATGGGGTTTGTTTTTGGCAATCACCAAGTCAATATTGGGCATATTATTAATGTCGAAAATGGGTCTTTCATGGGTTTATATGTTGTTATTTTGGCTTTACTAATTAAATCATTACTAACTATACAAATTTACCCACTATACAAATTTACTAATTATATAACTATGAGCAGTGCGGGCCATTCTGGATATAACTTGTATAAACGACTGTTGGACCTTCCTAACTCAGCCTTCTCAATGAAAGGGTGGGTATGAAACTGCTGGTTATTGGGGTGTCCACGCTGCGGTGAAACCATTATCCAAACCAAAGTTTTGTTAGCGTGCGCTTCATATCTTGCCACAGGAGCATGTTTCGTCTCCAGTGGCTCAGGCCTAAACGTTGCGCCACGATGATTTATCTCCTAACCCTGGACTTGGAAGCAGCCTTTAAAACTTCAAGTTTGTCAATAAAAAAACGAGTTGCGAGGAGGCTTTTTCGTGTTTTTTTCGACCTTGTTTTTTTCGGCCTTCCGACAAAGCTTTCGTCTCCCCTCCAGATTTTTCAAGTGTGATTTGATGAAGCGGTTGTGCCTACATAGATCTAGGATTCCTCTGGATCAATATATTGTTTTATTCTCGTTTGTTCTTTTCCACTTTGAAGGGACGTGTTAGCTGAGCCTTTTCTGTATGAAGCGGTTAATTTATATCTGTCTTCAACTTTCGATAATTGCCGAATATTTTTAATTGTTCTCGCTGCTTGCCCAGTTATTTGTATTGTTCCGACCTATATTCAAATATCCAAGCCTGAAAAAAACAGTTGTCAGTGCCTACTACCATTGCCACTCTTGCAGTGCCTACTCTCCCCTTTCCTCTTCGCTCCGTAACTGCTTGAGCCCGTGGAACTCGTGGCATTTCTCTTCGACTTTAGCCTCATAAACCCGGTAATTGTTCAGAATTCAGTCCATATGAATGTGTACGCCCGGCTGCTACCTGTCGTATCAAACATCATCCCCAGTACTGTGGCTTTGTATTTCTAGCACCAGGACCTGAAATTGGTTGGCTGAAATTCGTATGCTAGATGGGTGTAAAATCACCGTGATATGGGAGCCTGTGGCTGTATACTGTAGTTTTAATTGAAATTTTATCAGACTTGTCTGCAGCTTTGCATGTTGCGTGCACGTTAATTTCTCTGTGCTGAAGAGCCTAGCTGAAATGAGTAGGTAGCTATCCGTGCCCCGCCGCGTGCGGTCAGTAACGTCAGTCTGCGCCGGCAGAGCGGAACCTTAACCCCAAGGCGGCGTGCCTCAAACGGCGCGAGGAGGAGAAGGGGGACGCCAAGCTACCTCAGCACGCGCAGCCCAGCACCGAGCCCATCATGTACAACATGAACGTCAACAACGTCAGTAGCCACCCCTACCTCTGCCTTTAGTGCTGGGCTTAATATGACCTGCACGGTTGAGTTGATCAGCTACGGGAGATAAATTCGACATGGACTTGGGTACAGTTTTTTGTCGCATTTCCGGAAATTTAGCCTTTGCTTGGTAAAAGCTTGACGATAATTTAAGATATCTCAAAGCACGCTTTTCGGTTGGGTGTACAACCCTTGTTTCGGTATACGGGCGTAACATTTTCCCCTCTTTTACTCGATCACCTTATTTCTCGACACGATTTTGATGAGCGATTCCAAATATTATTGGGCACTTATAATGATATGTGATCCTGATTCTAACACCGGTCCCGTTTTCAGGGCGCGCAGCCGTCTCATTCGATGCCACCGCACCAACAGTAGCGACATCTGTGTGTGTATGGTGTAACTAAAAGTTCCGTGCTGTCTGTGCATGGCGCCGCGTGCGCTTGAACGGTCATATCATTGCGTGTGTTGTGTGCGCGCCTGTTGAGCGTGTGAGACGTGTTGTGCGGACGTTGGGAGCTCTTTTTGCGATGTGATACCGGGGCCGGCGTGGAGGCGTGTGTGGGTAGGTGTGTGGGAGTGGAGTCATCGCCCCTGTGGGGCGTCAGCGGGGACATCCGGGCGGCTGCAGCACACAGCTCTGTACAAAGTTGTTATCTGCCAGTCGGTGCGCCAGTGTGCTGGCAGCGGCGTGGCGTCACGCCGCGCCCCAGAGCCGGCCGGGGTCCTCCCCCGGCGTGCGACCGTGAAATCTATTCCATAAGTGCATTACGTGTATTGGGCGTGTCGGCGTGTGTTCTCGGTGGTGTGGCGACTTCGCCCTACTCCTCGCCAGCGCCGCGGAGCCAGCGCGGAGGCCTGCCGACTGCTCATCCCAGGCATTAACTCGTGTGGAGCGGGCCGGCCGCCGCCGCCGCCGCCCAGTCGGTGTCCGTTTGTGTCGTGTGCGCTGGCTTCGTGTGGTGGTTGCAGGCGCGCCAGGGCGGGCTGGTGCGTGCCGAGCTTTGCGGCGGGTCGGCCGACCAGCGGTCATGATCATGATTACGTGTCTGGCACTTCATACCGGGTATACTGCCCGCTTTTCAGCGAACGTTGGCCCGTGCTGTTTTCATTGCATGCGTGAATAAGGTATTTTTGAGATCATGTCTACCCATGCCCAGGCCACTGGACAGCAGAAGTGTTGTCGGTACTTCAAATTGCATTTTACCTGAGTATTAGACGATTGTAGACGAATATATATCCATGTGCCATGTGCAAATCGAATGTCATATTGGCGTAACTTTGAATGAATGGGTGGGTGGCTTAACTATATTCGCTCAGGCATGATGTATTGCCATTCAAACAATGCCACGTATAAGTTTGTCAGGTTTTGTGAGAAACTACTTTATTGGTTATGACGATAATTGAGTTCTCTGCATTTTTAATTACTTAACACAGAAACACAAACGGCTATAGCTTAGACACAAAGTCACTGGTCTTTCTGCAACAAACACACACACACACACGCACACATGTCTTCGCGCAAGCACGCTGCGCTTTTGTGACATTCACAGATGCCTCTGAAAACGAGGTGCACACGAGGCGTGGACACACCGTCTCATCGGGATAATAACCAAAAGTGCTCGAGTTACATTTGTGAGTTTTCCTTCCAAACCCGACTATCCTCTTTTATCGTTGCCAGAGGAGTGGGCGCGCAGAAGTGAGTGAGACACCATGCCCCGCCGGCTCAGAGCTATAGGCAGGAAGTCCCCGTTCGTCACTGGAGCTGTAGGCCACACGTGGTGTGAAGGTAGAGTAAAGGTCCAAACTAGAAGTCGTCGTCCTCCGTGGTGGCGGCCGGCGCCGGCTCGCCCTCCGGGGGTGGCGCGGCCTCTTCGGCAGGGGGCGCGGCGCCGTCCTCTGCCGCCGGGGGCGGCTCAGCACCCGCCTCCGGCGGCGGAGCGTCCTCGCCCCCGGCCGCGGCTGCTGCCTCGCCCTCAGCTGGTGCCTCCGCCGCTCCTCCTTCGGCCGGTGCCGCCTCACCCTCGGCAGGGGCCTCGCCCTCCGGTGGGGCCTCGCCCTCCGGCGGTGCCTCACCCTCCGGCGGTGCCTCACCCTCCGGCGGAGCCTCACCCTCCGGCGGCGCCTCCCCATCGGGCGGGGGCGGAGCCTCACCGTCTGGCGGCGGCTTTGCAGCCTGGGCGGCGTTCGCTCCGGCCGCCGCCTCGCCGCCCTGGACATTAACCTCCTCATCGCTGAACATTGCCGCCTGCGCCAGGTCCTCTGCCGGACCAATCAGCGCGTCCGGTCAGCGAGGGGAACCAATCAGGACGCTTGGTTAGCGAACAGAAGCAGTCAGCATGCCAGGCTTGTTAATGGCCCTTAGCTCGGAGGAGGAACACTCTGGGGACTTCCCGGTTATAGTAAATTCATCCTGTCCTATGGACATGTTTAAATCTTGCCAGCACCCACCTGCTCATCTGCATCATCTGAACATAAACATTATGTTCCGTGGCCATGTCGCCTTTAAAATCTGGGAAACTACACAAGATGCCATGGGAGCATGGCTGCGATAGTTGAATTCGAATTGAAGAGGGCAAGCAGGGTTGAATTCGAATCGAAGAGGGCAAGCAGGAAAAATAGACGCAATAAGCACGGGTCGGCGTGCTTGAGGTAGTCAGGCTTACAGTCAAATGTTCAATTCACTTCCACTCAATGAACGACGCAGCAAGATGCAACAGGTTCGGGTGACTACTTCTTTCGTCTTAGTTCGTTCTCCATTAAGCACAGAGGCAACAGTTCTAAAGCAGCACCGTTGAACGTTTTGACTGTATGGGCTCAGTGTCTGGATTACAAACCTAGACACCTGGTGCAGATGCCACCCGAGGTGTTTGTACAGCGCTAAATACTACAGACACAGACTCGTCTGAGCCTGCACTGGGCTAATTTGGACAAAACCACAATGCTCAGCAGTTCCCGGTGGAACTGTCTTCGGCCAGTGTCACGCGTCCGAACATGCCGCAGGCCATGTTGCATGATCCTGGGGGCGGGATCGGGGTCTGTCCTGACGCCCGGGGGCTAACACCGAGCATGGCGTGCCGCGGGAGGCCCTGACGCGGCCGAAGCTCGCAGACCGGCCCGCTACTCAACAGACCAGCAGCACGTGATTTCGAGCAGGAGCGGGACAACCAAACCCATGGCAAGTCATGCTGACCGCCCAGCCATTCGCAACAACCAGCCGCGCCCAGCGGTACACTGATAGTACACTGACTCACTGACCTGAACTCAGTCCTCTTCGATCTGCTCGAGATCGAGCTCTGCGGGAAAGGTGAGGTTGAAGCCCATCTGACGCCCCGAATGGTAGAATGCGAGGCTCGAGTGGCACCAAATCGACCGAGTACGCATCAAGCGGCCTTTAGTCAAGCCAAAACCATCGCGTCAACTTAAATTGACAAGCCTTAGAAGTGTAAAAACGATAATCACCACAGATGTGAAACGAAACAATGAGGGATGGTAGCAGAATCGCACCGCGTCCGACCCCGTTGCGCGAAGCGCCGCTGCCTACCGTGTTGTGGCCACTGTGTCGGCAGGTCCAAGCTAAGCTCTGGGCAGCCACACCACAGTCATGCAGCGCCGGCTGTGGCGGCCCACTCACCGTCGTTGAGGTCCAGACTGGTGTCCGAGCCGAGCTCTTCGAAGTCGGCCTGCATGGAGCCGAAGACACGCGCGTTGGGTCGGCCCTTGGGCTTCTCGCCGGGCTCGGTGGGCTCTGTGAAGATCATATCTTCGGAGGTCTTGGCGATGCGGCCCAGTCCGATGTCCAGCTCGGAGTTGTCCTGCTTCTTGATGTCCTCCAGCTGCTGTTTCATCGCCGCCTGCCGCACAGTCGGGGGTCAGGGGTGGGTATCTGTGCGCCGCCAGCCGCAGCAGTCAGGGGTCGGGGGTGGGATATCTGTGCGCCGCCTGCCGTAGCAGTCAGGGGCAGGGATGGGGTATCTGTACCACGGCTGCGTTCGTGGAGATTGGAGGTTATTGGGCGCTCTGGGTAGCCTCCAGATGGTGGTTACAGCATATGTTACATTTTAAAACTTCCATTGATTTTCTACCTTCAAAGCACAAGCGTCAGCAAAGACAAAAGGTGAGAGGGCGAGTGAATCTTCAACACCTGACAACAACTGACAACAAACTTCCCCCCCTAGAAACCAAAACTTGTCAGACTTAGACTTCTTGTCGCCCTCCCTATATACTGGTTATGGATCTTACCGTTTGTATTTCTAATTTCGCCGAAATCCAAGAAATGTTTTATGAGAATTGGGGGGGGTTGGGGCGCAAAGCCCTCTGCGCGCTCCACTTTTATGACCCGCATGCGATAAAGCATAGCTCAGTGCCGATTTTTACGACAGTTTTAAAACCAGAACGATGCATAGTATGACTACACTGGGTCAAAACATAAAAATGACCTAACCTAAGGTCAGGTCAATGTAACCATCTAACTTAGCATAGTCGCTAGTGTATATCAATCGACTCGCAATAGCAATCCAAGCGCAATGGTATAAACATAAAAATTTCATCATCATTTCCTGCAAATTTATTGACCCAAGTCTTAAAACCTTAAGAAGCACCAGATGACCTCTCAGAGGTCACAGGTCCAAACTTGCAACATGAACATATAAATGGGCCTAGGATACTATGATTTGGTGAACAATAAGGTATTCTAACCGGTTTGTACAGAATTAGGACAATTTTTCGGCCAATTTCCGTTTTTCTATGCATTTTCAATGGAGAGGTCATGATCCCTACTTGACCCTTGGTCATCGATATGAAAAATCCCGAAATGTTTTGTATTCCTCGGCGGGCCCATTATTTGGTATAAGTTTGAATTCGATAGATGTGCCCTTTTCTTACTAATGCCACCTTAAACATTTTTGGAAGTGAGGTCACCTGTCCTGCACTGGTGACCTAACCTGGGATGACTTAACCTTAAAGTTTTGGGAAGATTTACGGAATTGATCAAAAATAAGGTGTGCAAAGTACGGCGACGCTTCGCGCCGCCGTTTTATCGTGCTTTCGGAAAAAGCCAAGGGGTGTTCAAACACACCCCCACCGGGACGAGGGTTAAGTGTTTTACGCTACAATTAAGCGTCGCCACCGGCAAAAAGTGAGAGGGCGAGTGAATCTTCAAACTTCTGTTGACAACAAACTTGCCCCTCTAGAAACAAAATCTCGTCGGAGTTTGGAAACTGCTGAAGGAACATCAGGTCAGTTTCAGCCCTGACCGCTGACAAGGCCCCTAGTACGCCGTAACATAAAACAGCTGCAGTCCGGCCGTACCTGCCTCTCCTTCATCTTGGCCTCCTCGTTACGCTCGTACTCCTCAACCTCAGCCTCGAGGAAGGCCAAACAGCGGAACTTGTCGATGTACTCGTTGTACAGCTTCTTGAGATCCTCCTCCAGCCGCTCAAACTCGTCCATAAAGGCCGGTCTGAGGAAAAGTGGCATCAAAGCGGGAAACCACACCGAACCTGGTGGTTATGTGTAAACTGCTTATGTAAAAGACATAAAAATTTGAAAATGAGACGTATGTGAAAGACAATTCTGTTTTGGCATAATATCCTTTTAGGTAATTAGCGACTTTGTTGTCATCGGGTTTTCGTGAGTTTGTGGGGCTGATTTTAAATCAAAGTATTTGTGGGGGTGGTATTTGAACGCAATGGCTTTATATGAAAGATTAGCTCGAAAATAATATTTCCTAATACCCACAAAAAAATTCGAGACTAACCCACCGGCGAATGCAAAGCATGCAAGTTGTACAGGAAAATCGGGACGGTTGGAAGGGCGGTCACGCACCGGACTTTTTTGAGGGTCGCCAGCCGCTTCTGACTGCGGTCCAGGTCGGTGCGCTTCTTCTCGATCTTGGCGTCCAGGTTGGCCTCGTCCGTGGCGACATTGGCGATCTGCTTCTTGTTCTTCTCTATCTCAGCCTTGATGAACACACTGGCCTTGGCCACGCTCGCTTCCACGTCAGCAATCTCGAAGTTCTTGGATAGGACCTGCTGCCGCACCTCCTGTACACGACGTAGGGAGTCAACGCTCCGCGTCTTCTGTAGTCTGGTCAGCGGATCGCAAGGGCCACATAAATATTTTGGCAAGATACACAGCAAAAATGCATAGCTTCCCATTGGGTAGATGCGACAAACGACTGCGGCGCAGTGACTTCCAAAAGCCTTTAGCGTGTATTTAGATTGGACATAGTGTCATCCGTTCTTTGGTGGGATATAGGCTCGAGGTAATGGCAAAAGAGATGCCACCAACGACGAAGTATACAGAGCTGACCTTTCTGTGGTTCGCTGCGGCAGTTTGTAACAATATGGCTCTGCATCTGACGTGGAACATTTAAACTGGTTTATTTGTTTATTAGAATTTAATACGCAACATGATGTATCCAAACAATAGCAAAAGTCGAGAGTGGCTGTTTTGCCTGTTCAGAACCTCTTATTCCGGGCGTGTCCCTCGGGTTTGATACGTTCTTGGTTCAGGACAGGACGTGGACTTACGCGGAGGTCGACCTCGCGGCGCAGCAGGTCGAACAGGGTGGCTCCCTTGGTGGTGATGTCGGAGGCCAGCGCCCGCGTCTGCTTCAGCTCCTGAATCTGTTGGCAGGCATCAGCGGCAGCGTCAGGCCATCGGCACTGGCCAACATAGCACGGCGACGTTCCACAGGCGTGCTCCCAACTGCGGCGTGCGAATTAACGAAGCAAATCGTATCTGGCTAGAATATGAACCCTCCTAGGCTATGAAGGGCTATGAATAGAACCCCTCGCTCACAGGAAAAACAAATATCTGAAAATATGCAGATGTCGAACAAACTATAGTTAGCTAGAAAACTGAGCCTTTATTCCGGGCTATTTCATTTCCCTCTGCCCAGTCTTCGAAAAGCGACACATAAATCATAGATTGTGCCGAAACAATTACCAAAGCAAAACAATATCAATAGAATGAAAATAGCAGTATTTCGTTGATGAGAAACAGCTGCGGTACTATTGTGCCCGGTGTATCCGTGGTGCAGGGGTGTGGATCGCCGCTTGTCGTGTGCCCGGTACGTGCAACGGTAACGACCCATTCATCGATCTCTGCCGCATGCCTTCGTGGAAGCCGTGCCTGTTTACGTGCCGTACATGGCGATGGAGCCGCCAACTATGTGGTCGCTCCGACACAAAAACCAATAATCCAGAGCACAACGCACAATCCTCCATACTTTGTGGTAGGCTACTTTCAATTCAGTGGTTATATTCACTGACCTCACTTCAGCTATATCTTACCTTCTCCACAACATTTGAGCACGAGAAAAACAGATGCTGACATGGACGGCGGAATTAAGTGGGCACCGGGCCTAGACACGCGCATTGACGGGGGTCTGAGCCACCCTCGTTTTAACGGGGGGACGGGTACCCGCCCCTCCCCCTAAGATCTCGAGAACCACGCTAGATAGCGAAAAAAACGATAAACGGCATTGGGTAGCCCATCCAATTCTCCATAGAAAATATTTGAAACATTTTCTCGTCAGGTCACATTTAAGGTCACAATGCCTTAACTAAAGGTCAATACATCGTCGCCATATGACCAAGCTGTCGGTGCACTAAAAAACCCCAACAATGATGATAATTATGAGGTCAATGCATGCATGCCATCATAGGGATAACATGCAAATGAATGTTTTCGCCCATTGCATCTGAACAAGTAAAGATAGAGCAAAACAACTTAGGCCATTGTAATCCTCGCAGCTAGCCAAATCGAATGACATATTATGACCTCTCTGGGTCAAATCAGGTCAAATCGAGGATTTGACTTGACTTGAGGTCAGGTCAGGGTCAAACTAGGTCAAAATGCATATCATTAGAACGCCAAAGACAAGGCAAATCTAAGGCAGTTAAAATGAACGCTTTATCACCATCCATTATTAAGTTATTCCGTTAAAACCATTTTTCCCATGTATTTCCAACGGAGAGGCTGGCTCGGCCTCAGCTTCCATGGCTCGTACCTGACCTTAGGGCATCAATATAAAAAATAACGGAACATATTTTAGAGAACTCGGTGGGCCCATTATGTGATATGAGTTTCAAACGGATAAGTTTACCCTGTTCTGACTTATACCTATTTTGGGGGGGGGTGAGGTCACTTGATCTGCACTGGTGACCTGATCTGAGATGACCTCACCTTAACTTTTGACAAAAGTTGTAAAAATGATTAGAGAAAATGTATGCCGAGTACGGCGGCGCTACACGCCGCCGTTTTAATGCTATGTCTCCAAAAAACCGAGGGGGCGGATACCCGCCCCCTTCGGGTTTTTCGGAGATAGCAGAAAAACGGCGGCACGTAGCGCCGCCGTACCTGGCATACCTTTTCCCTCATCATATTTACAACTTCTGTGAAAACTTTAAGGTTAGGTCATCCAAGGTCAGGTCACCAGTACAGGTCAAGTGACCCGACCTCAAGAAAAATTTAAGATAGCATAAGTCGGAGCAGGGTGAACTTATCCGATTGAAACTCATATCCCATAATTGCCCCACTGAGTCCTCTAAAATATGTTCCGGTATTTTTGATATCGATGACCTAAGGCCAGGTACGAGGCATGACCTCTCCATTGGAAATACTTGGAAAAAATGGTTTTTACGTAATAACTCAGTAATCGATGGTGATAGAGCATTTATTTTATCTGCATTAGACTCGCCTGGGCTTTGCAGTTCTAATAATATGCATTTTATATAATTTGACCCTGACCTCACCTCAGGTCAGGTCAAATCATTGGTTTAACCTAGCAAGGTCAAATTATATATCATTCGATTCGGCTTGCTGAGAGGATTCATATCGTCCAAGTCGTTTTGCTCTATCTTTACTTATTCAGATGTAATGGCCGAAAAACTGAATTTACATGTTATCCCTATGACGGCATGTTTTGACCTCTCGTGATCTTAAATGTGACCTGACAAAAAAATGGTCCAAATGTTTTCGATGGAGAAGTGGATGGGCAGCCCAACGCCGTTTACCGTTTTTCGCTACCTACCGTGGTTCTCGAGATCTTAGGGGGCGGGTACCCGCCCCCCGTCAATGCGAAGGTGGCTCAGACCCCCGTCAATGCACGTGTCAAACCCTGAGTTTCAACACTAGCCCATATGGCGGTGACTGGAAAGAAATGGGTCGGGAAGTCCCTGGTGCCCCTCCCCCACATTTAGATCCAGACGGTCCACCGCTACTGGATCCTGTTACATCTACCTGCTTATTTATTCAACGTGACAAGAAAAAAACGTAATGTGGGGGATTATGTGGCTTCAACATTGTGCAGAAAGGGTTAGAAAAAGCGGAGCAGATTGTTTACTCTCTCCAGTTTCTGTATCAGTGAGACAAACATCTACACATCTCTTTGTGATTTAAAATCAGGCTTTCCACGCAGAAAAAGGGCGTCGTCTTGGATTCTTTAGTGGACGGGCTGAACCTTGCGATTGAAACTTTCCGTTATCCTCTCTCCGATGGTTTAATCCGCCGGGTAAGGCAGCTATAAGCTTTTGACGTACCACATAGAGCTGCAAGCTACCACATAGAGCTAACCGGGCTTAATATCAAACGGAACTGATCGCTCACAAATCGCACCCTTACATATTGGAAGACAAAAACGTTAGGAAGATAGCGGGTCATCCGAATATGGGCAATAGAAACAGCCCTGTCCCACTTTTCCAACGCGGTGGATTCATTCCCCCACACCGCCCGCGCAGGATGGCCCTGAAATGGAGTTATTTTTCAAGGCCAATCCAGTTCGTGACCGTGCGATATCAACCAGTGTTCAGTTAAAAAATCTTACAATAGCGGCAAAACCAGATATACCGTATTGTACGTAGGCTGTGTAAAGGGCCATATATTTCAACATTTTCGGGTCACCACTAAGCTTTTCCGACAGAAGGATTCAACTTTGTATGTCCGGTCTTAGTTTTTCATCAAAATTAACTCTGCACAAATGTAAAAAAACACTATCTTAACGAATCTACTCCATATTGATACCCTTGTGTGATCGGAAGTTTGACTCGAGGGCGGACGTCGACCCCTCGCCCTCCGCGGGTTCAAAGTTGGCTTACGGATCCGGCCCGTTCGTATGGTCTCAGTAATCCTCACAGGTAACTCGCCTATCCCCTGTACCGATCCTACAGGCCTACGCCGGGTTCGTCTGCCTCGGCCGGAGAGTCCCTCTGCTGCCTGTCGTCCAAATCGATCGCTCCCCGCGGGCGCCCCGTCTACCCCGCGGACCGGCGCCGTCGGCAGTGCCAGTATCGACCGTCATGGCCGCAGCGGATACCACCACACCGCGCTGTACGGCCGCTGTGGCTAAAGTCGACCTGTTTATACACTAACACCACCCTGGGGACCGAGTTACCAATCGGGCTCAACATCACTCTTCACCACTCATCTCTAGGGTCCGATCCACCGCGTGTTTTTAACCGAAGCTTGAAAATACCCACTGCAAATGAATTTTAATGCTCCTATCATTTTTATCAGATGCCCGGTAAGAAAAAAAAAACGAAACGTAAGTTGCATTAATTCTTGTGAGATGCTGCCCAGTCACACTGAGGCTGGCCCAACATAATACTATAAATGTATTTCCAAGATATTCGCAAAATTGAATTGGATGGATAATATCGGTGGGTTAAGGTTTAACCCACCGATATATCGATGCAACATTATACTTTAACGTTGCAAAAATGTAATCTTCATATTCTCTGATTTTATGTATTTGGATTTGTAGGATGAAGAAACAGAGGGAAAAAACAGAAAGAGTTGATACTGCTAAATCCAGGAATCAAGCCCACGAGGGACCAACTGTAACGAGATTCTAGAGAGCAGGGAGGGGTGATGGTCGTAAGTAGGCAACTTCGGCAGTAGGCAATAACTCGGTCCCATTCTGTTTGATTTTGGATTCAAGGACTTTTAGGAAGAAAATTCATTTAGGTTCCATACATAATTTTGCATATAATAGCTAGTATTCAAATCACGGCCGACCCCTTGGTGAGCAGGGCAAATGGTACTTGTTCAGTTTTTGTAGGGAAATGAGCCCTTTGGCCCCCGGGTCCAACCAGTATTGGTGCTAATGTGGAATTCGCCTCCGAGGCGGTAGGGGACAACTAACGTTGTTGAATCCCACATACGACTAGATTATCCACCCAACCACAGAGTGGGCCTGCATTTACCGAGGCCGCAGATCTCCGACCTTGCTGCCGATGTCGAAGGTGACGGGCAGGGCGGTCTCGTCCGGCCGGTAGTCGCCGGCGCCCGAGTTGGCCTTCATGGCCGAGTACAGCAGCGTCGTGATCTTCAGCAGCTCCTTCACAGCATGCCCGTCCGCCTGATAGATCTTCTTCGTGTTCAGCTTGATGTTGGCCTTGGTGGCCTGGCGATGAAGAGTAGTCACTGACGGGAGGGCGCTGGACAGGGGAGGGATTTTCGTTAACTACGGCGCGGCGGAACTGCGACACATTGAACGCAGGAGAAGCTGCGTGCGATGCTGGAGCACTTGATACACTGGTTGTTCTCAGGTAAAACCGTTCCGCTGCACAGGGATCGACTTTTGCCGATTGTACTTCAGTGGGTCTTAAAATACCATTCTATATTAGAATGAAGAGGACTAGAACAAAGGGTTTATTTTCCGTTATACTAGTATTGTTGTATGTTACAAATTACGTAAGCATAGGGGTGGTTTTTGGTGAAGGCCTTACATGACCATATATTTCCTTTATTTTGTTCACAGTCTGTAATTACTACCGTAAATTCAAATGATAAAAGTTTGAAAGCAAAGTGCAACTCTCAGTGCTGGGCACGCAATCGGAAAACAGGTAGTCCCCTATCGCCAATCCGTGATGAAAAATTTTGGCGTTCCGCCTTCGCGTAGTGTAACTTCAAGTTTGAATTAAAATTCCGCGATCGGTAATATCCAGCAAAGTTTTCTCTGGAAAATAAAGTATTTTTTGTTGATGTTAAGTTGATGAACTAAAGTTGATGAACTAATAACTGCTGACCCACCCCCTTCCCCCAGGGTCTCAGAAATTTTAGGGAGGAGGTAGGCAGGAGTCTGAGATGGGAGGGGGGGCGCTTTAAATGACACCTCTCGAACTTGGCTCCTTTATAGTGGAAATAGCAGGAAACCACGAATCGTGTTCTGCAGAGCTACAGAACATGAACAACTGCGAGCTCTTGCAAAACATAATGACTTACCTATGTCGGTCATTTTTCTTTCAGATCAATATAAATGTCAAAGGAGATCAAAAAGTTTAACGCGCAATAGGATTACAATGCAAATTGTTTTTTTCCGAGCATCATTTCTTAGGATACTATGTCAGAACGATTCTTTCATGAGCCATGAAACATTAAGATTCTCTTTATCACAAAAATTGGAATGATGAAAAACTTAACCTTTCAAGCTCAATTCCTAGAGTGGACCTAACGTCACTTTAAATTTAAGCATTGTCATGTCGCACATCAAACTATTCCCAGTGGCGATACAAAAACAATGAAAATAAAATTAAAGCTCTATCGCTATTCATTGTGAAGTTATTGGCCTAAGCATGGGACCTTGCCTAAGGATGTCTGAATAAACATCTGACACCTTAACATTGAGACCAAGGTCAAGCTTCTTGGTTTGTTCCGGCTTTAATTTTAGTCGCAGCGTCCCTTTTGCGGTCTAATTCAGAATTGCAGACCAAAATTTTGCGATGCCCAGCTCTGGCAACTCCTTTGGATTCCAGCTAACAAACACTGGTGTTACAGGGCCCAACAACAAAACGACTTCTGTCGATGTCCGTCATCCCAGCCCTCATGCACGCCCTGCACCCCGGGGCTCCGGCGGCGGTGATGTTGGTTCCGCCTCCGACTCACCATGAACTGGGCCATGCTGCGCACGAACATGACCCTCTCCTGCTCGCTCTCGATCTCGGAGGGCGGGTCGGCCGTCGGCTCGTACCGCTTGGCCAGCCAGACCAGCACCTCGGCCACCAGCGGGAAGTTGGGGCTGCGGAAGTTCTCCAGAGAGATGAGCCGCGGGTAGCCGAGGGCTCGCATCATCTCGGCGAAATCTGGCGGTGCCACAGCCGGCGGCGACGTGTCAGCGCGACCCCGCTCGCTGGAGACTGCGCCGCAGTGCAGCGTGTGGAGACCGCGGGGCTGATCCGGTGAAAGCGTGCCCCGTAACATCCTACGCACCTCCCGAAGCCGCTGTCTGTGACTATGCCCACCACGTGAGGACCTCCAAAACTCGAGCTATAAATAGCTAGGTAGCAGCATACTCTTGGTTTGCAAGGAATTGTTATTTAGTTCGATTTGAACTTGATTCTGTTACTTATCACGTGTGTTGTGTTCTTGGCTGAGGAGCACAATTAACCTGTGGCTGCCACAGGTCTGAACCGTCGTCTCAAACACAGGAAGGGGGACTTTTCCGCACCCCTTCCTAACTCGACAACTACCCTGCCGATTTTCACCATCTCAAGTGCAATCGATAGCCCCATCGAAAACGACCCCAAACACGTCGTCTTCAAACATTTTAAATCACTAGTGACGCTATATTCTGATAAATATATGGACATTGTTACCCCTTTGGTTTATTCTACCCTGTCCAAATCATTGAGGGTGGATTTCAATTTTAACCCTCGCCCCACCGGGGCCATCGATGGCCCCCCTGAGGTTTTTCCGGGATAGCAGAAAAACGACGAAGCGCAGCACCGCGGTTGAGGGCTGTACCTCTTACTGCATCATTTTCCCACCATCCCTGAAATTTTTTTACCCCGGGTCACCCAAGGTCAGGTCACCAGGCGAGGTCAACCAAGGTCACCTCACTTTAACTTTAGAGCTCTGTAAGAGCTACATTTCGAAGTCGATCGATTTGAAACTTCCTACACTTCATGACCCCTCCAGTATCTACAAGGTGTATATCCGGGATTTTTCGATTTCGTGACCTGAGGTCATGTCACGAGGTGACCTCTCCCATTGACAAAGCATGGGGAAAAGCTGTCTTATGATCTAAAAGTCACAAAAACGATTGAAAATGGTCGGCTTCGTCAGAAAAGCGTTCTTGGACACCCTTTCACGGATTCCAGGGGCCATATTTTTCCTTTGACTTCTCCAAGGTCATCCAAGGTCACCAGGGGTCTAAAACAGCATTTTGACAATAACTTTTGACCTATATAAGCTAGAGCGCTGAATAAAACACCATCGTGTATGTCTTGTCACTGGCTTTCGTTTGATATACGGCAAGGTCACTTTCTGACCTTTCGTGACCACAGGTCATCTTAGGTCACGAGGTGACCTCTGGAGGTCAAACCACTGGCGGGAGGTCATTACGTCCAACATAGCGGGAAAAGGTCTGACATTTTTCTATCCAATGTACTTTACCACATCCCAATAGCTCTAATGGCACAAGAGTTATGCCCAGTTTGCTTAAGCATTGCATATTTGGGTGATAATGGCCGATCTTGACCTAATTTGACCTCTGGAGGTCAAACCATTGACCTGAGCGCTAAAACATATGAGGTAATTTCTTACTGAATTCACGCGGGCTTTCTAATGCACTTTGCAGATTTGCGCTAACGCCCATACTTTTGGGATTAGAGGGGGCTATCGATGACCCCGGTGTGGGGCGAAGGTGGCGCCGGACCCCGGTGGGGCGCGGGTTAATGACCTGGAATGAGAGCCATTTGGCATACGAATGCGTTCATTTGTTTCTTTAAGAAAAATCTACATAAATGACGTTATAATACGAACATAAATACACATTTTATGGGAAATGAGATAGTAACGTTTACCGCTGCGCGTAAAACTGCCCAAATTTGGCAAGAATTGGATCTACATGAGCAGCATGAACGAGTATATCTAGGTTAGCTAAAATAATGACTAGTTGGCAGATTTGATGATGCCATTATCACTTTATCACATTTAAGTTGACATCTTTAGCACTTTTAGCTAGAAACGGCGGATTTTTCTACAATATATTTCTTATTGCCTCAGCTTGCAGTCCTAAGTAGCCGCAAACGAAAATTGAGTTTTGCAGGTCTAAAAATGACGACATAATACAAAAAAGTTAAAAACCTAAAACTCATAGATTAAACTGCATAGATTTGCAGCATTGCGTTCGAATTTAGACGGCATTTAGAGACCCTATCTATATTATCAATGCACCAATCCAGGACCGTATGTTACAGATAGTAATCACGTCACCAACGTCACCTTATGGTGGGTACAATGACTGTAAGCAGCTGTTCACATATGACGTCAACAATCAAAGGGGGCAGGGTTCTGGCATTTTCTTTTTTCTGAACAAGGAGGCAGTCTGGCTTTCCTGGCGATTTCTGAAGAGTAGGCGGACAAATCATCGGCTGACGTGGAATTGTTTTATTGAGTGAGAACTGCGCAGGCCTAGGGTAGATGAAGAGCGGGTGCTTCAATGCTTCGTAGTCACACTCAGCTGTAATTTTTTCCAGGACCTCAAATTTGTGATGTCACTATGACGTAATGGGATGGATGGTTTTGTAGGTTACCTTACCTAAGTACCAAAATACGAAGCAATCGTTCCTTGACAGGTATATATCTACTGAAAGTTCCCTTTCCCTGTCTGTAATGAATGAAGATATATACTCAAAACAGTGAAGGGAGGGGGTAAAGGTCCCTGTGCCAGGCGCGGGTTAAGTGTTTCGGAGATAGGAGTCATAATATCTTAAAATCACTAGTTCCTATAGACTAATTTGATTTGCAGGGCTAATTGCTTGCTTCGCTGAGCCCTGTGTGCATTTAATAAGTCGAAAACCTTATCCCAATTCTGCTAACCTAGGTTTGCTCTACATATTTCGGCTATATGCCATTGAGCATACACTGCCCAAGCCCGAGGCAGTTATAGACCATAAGACGAGGTCAGTAGCTGCTTATTTGCTCATTTGATGCTAATGCCAAGTCGTATTAAAATTAGAAGCTGAAATTTCCTTTTGTTGTATTAGTCGGAAGTAGCACTAACTTGGAACTAAACTAGCATCGCATGCTAGTGCGATTTCACAACTTCAGATTCTATTTTGTTGTTTCTGACTCGCCTTAAAAGTAACGGCTCTTTGGAAAATTTCCTGTTTCACTGACTTTCAAAAGTTCCCAAAAATTCATGCTTATCCTATAAATATGTAGGTACATGTGATCAAGATGTTAAGAAAATCGAAATATAACGTTTTAAACTAAACGTGGTTTGTGGATTTTTTAATCGAAATATTTTCGTTTGAAACTCGAATTTCATCACTCGCAGAATCTTGTGCTCCTATGTTTCAGTTTCTTGTACGTACCGGTTTGTACTTAGTTTTTATTTTGTAACTACATTTATAGCAGCATATCCACAGGTAAAGAGGAAGTGTAGAACAAAACTGCAGGAGTGGCGATGATAGAGTTCACCTTCGGTCACATGGTGTGTCATGGTACTCTGTGTCCGACTATTCCATGCGTGTTACACCCAGCGTTATCCCTCTCGTGATGAGCAGCGGTGTTGACGTTATAAAGATCAGAGGTCACACTTCATAGGACAACAGAAGAGCTCATTCTATATATGTGGGCATTGCAGATCTATCACTGCTACAGGCCAGAGGCTAACTGCAAGCTATGTGGCTCCGAGTGAATAAGATCTAGCGAAGCTGCATTGGCTCGATAGCATTCAACACAACAGACATGACTCATGCAATGTCTGCCTCGCTCAGCGCAATCCAATTTAAATTAAATATTTGTGATTGAGTGAGGCACAAGTCCGATATGGCAACTAACCTCCTGGTCCTGTAAGTCCTGTAACCAGGAGTGATACGCTAAAACATTGTCACATCACATTTCCACACGCTGAGGCTTACTGCTGATTCTTCCTTCCTCGACAGTATTAACCTCGCCAACATGTCATACAAGTGCAATGCCTGACAATGTCTTGCCATCGTCAAAACAAGCATGGTGTCCATCATCACAGTAAGAATTTGCGTGTTGTCATTTCCACATTGATACGTATCCACGAACCACGGATCCAAGTTGAGTCGCCTATGACGGGATATGGCATACCAAATAGCAGCCATGAACGATGTTCTGTCCTACGGATGTTTCCTAATGTGCATACTGGCTGCAACCAAGTCACCTCACACATTTCATTGACGCTAGCACATTCTTGGCGCATCTGTCGCCACTACGCTTCTACTCCTCGGCGGCGTACACGGGAGCATGACACAGCGGGCAAGTCTGCCGCGTCTGAATCTCACTCTCGAATGCCTGATGCTTGCAGGTGGGACACTCCCAGGCCTGGTTCGGGTCCATAATGGGCCGTCCGGACGCGATGCACGACGGGAAGCGAGTGCCGCAGGACGGGCATAACGTCACCCAGTCAGGAATCATCGTCTCGCAGTGGATACACTCGGCTCGGTTGGTCTTACTATCCTTGGGGCTGTACTTCATGAAGATCTCCATGGCCAAGTCCTCGTACGCCTTGCACTCTTCAGGTGTTGTCTCCGGCAGACTCTCCAGCCGGATGAAAGCCTTGGAGGTGGTGGAGAAGGCGCTGTTGGCGCAGCTGGAGAGCGCCAAAAGGCTGTAGATATCCGCCAGGGGCAGGATTGTCTCGTAGTCACGCAGATGAAGAGCTGTTTTCATTGCTGCATCGCGCGCACCCTCGTAAAGCTGGCGCTGCGCTAGAATGTAAAAGTGGTAGGCCTCAGCTCCTCTCCAGGCGTTGTCCAGCACTCTCAGGTCACCCAGAGTCGTCTGGTTCTCAGCTTCGATCAGACCCAGCATAACTGAGCTCTTCTGACCCAGGCCCTTGCCTTTGGTGTTGATCATTTTCTCGTTATGCTGCTGAACCATCAGCGCCGCCAGCACGTACATCTTCTTGATCCGCATCGGTTTGGAGTGTTTCTTCACTTCCAGATCAGTTAGCTGGTAAAGCAGCTTGGCTGCCTCCAAGAAGTAGCCGGCCTTCCTGAAAAGCTCGATCGCCTGGATGCGTTTGTTTTTGGACAGCAGGTACTGAGCGTACTTGGCCAGGTAAGAGCCCGTGTCTTGGATGTTGGTGGTGCGTGCCAACTCCACAGCATAGCGCCAGTTGTTGAGGTACATGCAAGTCTCTACGGCCTCTTTATCCATTTTTGATTTCTGGTAAGCTTTAACAGCTTGCTCACAAAGCCCTACGGAGGTGAACATCTTTGCAATGGCTGGGAGCGCTTTGTGGTTTTCGGGCAGGTTTTCCACGAGCTCCTCGAGTTTATCGTAGGCTTCCATCATGTAGTAGCAGCGGCTCAGTCGGTCCTCGTTCTGGTTCACCTGCTCGTAGTATTTGGCTGCCTGATCCCATTTAAGATTGTCCGCGTAGAAGTCGCCAATCTTGTTCAGCGCGATATGCATTAGCATATCGTCGCCGCCGACGCCCGTTTTGAGCAGCTGCACCACGCGGAACCAGTTGCCCATCTTGCGGTGCAGATCGATGGCTAGATCGCGCCGGTCAGCGTCCAGAAACGCCTTCTCACACTCTTCGAAGTCGTTGAAGTAGGCCAAAACCTCCGCCTGTTTAATGTTTTCAGACGATATGTTGTTGAGTCGCCTGGCAAACTGGATGGCAGGGTAGTCCTTGCATCGTACGAACGCTGTCTCGGCCACCTCTATCTCAAGCATCTCCAGCGCAGCCTCGCCTATGAGCCGCCAGAGGCGTGGGTGTGGGTTCGCCTCCACAAAGGTAACCGCCTCATCCAGTCCCGTGTTTTCCAGTATCTCTTTCGTGTCTCGCATCGCTTTTGATTCCAGTTTGGCAACCAGCCGGACAGGCGGCCGGTCTGGCCGGATCATCACCTCGTCCAGCTGCACAGTCGTCACTTCCAGGTCTTTGAACTTGCACAGGTAACCAGAGCTGGCCACCGGCTCCTCCGGGTCCAGGTTGCGGAACACAAGCATGCGCGTCTTTTCCATCAGCGCGCACATGTCGGCGTTGTCCTCGGCCCAGATCAGATCCCACACGTCTTTTCGCTCAAATTTCACCAACTCTCCACCTTTCTTCTCAGTTTGACCATCGTCATTGGTTTTCTCGAGATCAAAGAAGTACAGGACACCTGTAACGTCGATGAGGGAGATGCGACTACAGTCACAGTTGACTGCAATCTTGTTTGGACGACACTCGATTTGGTAGCGATTGCTGAAGATGAGCTGCGGTAGCATGTACACCTGCACGACCCCCGACTCGCGCGCGATCAGCAACATCGTCTCGTGACTGGCCAGGCACGTGATCGGGTCGTTAGTGTGTTTCTTGGCAGCAGCACGTTCGTAATGGCGTGAAGCCTCCACACCGGAGATCATGTCGTCGATATGGTACACTCGTTCTTTTCTCTCCTTGTCTTCTTGCTGCGCAGTAGCCATGTCGCGCGCTGAAATCCCCTTGGGCGTATGGTAGTGCCAAACAAAGAAAGACTCGCGGGAGGCCGCGAACACGTGCGTCTTGGTCATCGTGATGAAGCGCAGCTCCACGTCCGTGTATCGGGAATCAACTGGAGTGCCGATGGCATTGCAGAGCATCATACCGAACTTCAGATCCTGGTCATCTTTGCGTACCAGGATGCAGCAGTGCTCGTCCGCTGCACCCATACCCAGCACGATAGGAGAGGGTTTGTGGTACTTCTCGTTGTTCTTCACGTCCCAGAATATGACGTTGTAGTCTGCTTTTCCTGGTGACAAGTACGTATAGACCACTGTGTTCTGGAAGTAGCACCACTTATAGTCGGGCCGGATATTGGCGAAGTAGATGAACGAGTCGACCGCTAAGGACAGCCGTAAGGAGCGCCCTTCCCATGCCACGGAAGCCAATGCTCGACCAGGTACCTTCAGGGTTCGAACGTGGTCGCCAAACGGTGTGTAGAACATCACCGCGTTAACGTCTTTGTCGCCTGTTTGCGATGCACTGAAGCTTCCTGCAACGGCCATCAGCGTGCCATTGTGATTCCATTGACAGTCGGTCGCAGTCATGCTGGTGTCTATCAGCACTGGCGTGTCGTCTACCTCGTTTCGCATGATCTGCACCTTACCGTCTTCATAACAGATGAACATGCTTGGACAGTTTGGCTCGATGTAACCGAAGCGACCATTGTACCAGCGAAGACTTTTTATTCTTACCCCACCTTGAAAGTTCTGACCGTGGCACAAGATGATAAGTTTGTTGAGGAACTCGCCCTGGCTGTCGTAAAGATGAACCTCCCCATTTCCAATGGAGAACATGAGCACGTTTCCGTCCGGGGACCACTCCACTCCTGTGAATGACTGGCCTTTCAGTTCCTTGCCCCAGATACGGTTTCCGTCTACAGAACCCACAATGACCGCACCGTCCTCGTACACGATGCAAATCTTCTCGCCCTCTGAGTTCCACGACATGCCGGTGACCACCGACTTGTTGCGGTTGTTAATCATCTCTTCGTACCAGGAACCCTTGTACAGCATCCAGACGATGATGAGACCGTCCTGGTCGCTGGTGGTCAGCTTCTGGTGGATCTGGTTCCAAACGATGACCTGAATACGGCCAGAGTGACCTTCCAGGGTTTGATTCATGGATAGGTTAGTTGCAGCAGCCAGTCCCTTGATCTTTTGGTCGTCAGGCGCCTCCAGTTTGAGGACCTTCAAGAGGCCATCGTCTCCGCCGCAGGCGATGTAGCCCTCTGCTTTGTTCCATGATATAACGCTGAGTTGGATGTTGTTGGGGATGGCAATCTTCTTGCTCAGATATATAAACATGGTGGTGGTTTCGGCGAATCCGTATACGGAAGCGGCTTGAAGGCGAAGTCTTGTGCAGCTCGGCGAGAATAACTAGCCTGAAAGCACAACAGGCACCAGTATCAGAAAGCACTTTTAGCGTTGGTGTCGGTGAATCGTACATACATCATTGAGCCGTTGCAGTGATATTGTCGTTTTCATTCGAATGAGCTCAGTTCTGTGGCAGTGTGGGCGCTTTTAGAAAGAGATGAAACCAAAAGCTAGAAAGAAACGATAATGGTCACTTGAAGCAGTGTGTTTCACTATTTAGAGCATAAGATGCAAAACGCTGGTTGCACTACCTTTGGCTTATCATTCCAAGGCACGGAGCAATCAGGTATTTCACATTAGTCGCATAGGTAAATGTTATCAAGTTAACTTCAATACATGCTGATTTCGTAAGTTTGATTGAACTGATAATGATATTCATTCTACATGCATATCAAATGAATGTAGGGAACGAGCTGCTAACAAGAGTGATGACCGTATTGACACGATCCCCTTCTAACACCATAAATAAGCCGGTGAAAACTGACAAATGAGAGCATGGTGCCCAACTGATTAGCGGTTACTTGCGTGTAACAGTTAATTTCGTTTTCATGTACGTCACAGACCAGCCGAAACCCAACAAGGCTGTCGGTAAAAATACAATGAGTGGGCACCTTTCACATGCTTTGACAATACAAAATCACGTAATCACTAGCAAACCACGTTCGATCTTACAGAAATTAAGCAAATCTCGCACATATGTTTGTCAGCATTCGCAGCCTGTGCAAACAACACGACGTGTCCTGCGTACTTGAGTGCCTTCTTATATATGTATATTGTATATATATGTATATTGTATATATGTATATATGCATCGTATGTATGTATGCGACCACAATCTCACTAGTGTCCGTTGAATTAAATTATTTGTATTTGTTCGGCATTCAAGCCTGCGGCATTGTACAACCAGTCCCCGGAGAGCCTCTGTTTCTCGACAAACCACAGGTGGTACGAATAGACGTGATTCACATGTCAGCACCGGCACCTAGATAATACAGTTACAATGCAGCTCCACTCTGATCCGCCTGTCCATGTGGCACCGCACTCACACGCATGCAGACACTTGACATCAACACACGAGCCAATGCCAGCTTGCTGATTAGTGTGGAACATTTTGGAGCCCCCAAGGAAACAAGCAGTAGACAAGGTTAACTGAGGTCAAGCAGCATGTATGTACCATTTACCATTGGTATTAGCAGTTGAACTGACATCATTATGTTGTGTTAGCTACTCATGGCTTTGGGAAGTTTGCTTTTGAAAGTCTTAGCCCTATTACTGTCAGAGGAAGGGAGCGACTCTAGCTAACCCTCATGTTTTCCCGGATATCTCCGAAACGGTTGGCCATATGCTCCTGAAACATCTAACTTTGATTGGTTTTTAGGGAATCCTTTCTTATGCAAGTTTCACTGAAAGACCTTTTTCAGCTGAGCGCACGAAAAACGAAAACTAAAGTTTAAAACTTAGCTATGGGTCTCAATTCTGTTCCACCATAACGTGCTCCACAACGATGACAGCTCAAACGTAGAAAAATCCTGAGATTTAAAAATCTGAGGATAAAGTTTTTGTGCCCCACCAGTACCAAAGGCCTTGCCCAGTAATCTTGGCTCGATTCGACCGACACTACACTTCACTTCAGGCGTACTCAGCCCAACTTGAGATTCCCATAACCGGCACTTATCATCTTCATAGGCCCATGAGGCCATCAATTAAGACCCCCCAACCCGAAATGAAGAAACCTGTGCGACATTACCACCAGGGAGACTCATAAACAGACACTTGAGACTCATACAGACACTTGACAAGCCGTCGGACAGGATAAGTGGTCTTAGAGAAAGCCCCGGGACTTGTCCCCAGTAAGCATTTTGAACATTTCAACCAAGCCTTCGGAGCCCCATCCAAGTTTTATTCGGGCAACCCTCGTTTGAAGCCCAGAGGCCTTATACATGGAGTACTACATTTTCAGCCGCCCTTCAAACCGGTCTGCAGCCGGTATCAACACTCTCAGGCATACCACGCTCTAACCGGCCGGTGGCCTGCACTCGGGAACCCCTTTAACCAAGATTCAGGAGGCCCTGAGAACACTCGGAGGTGACTGAAGTAGCACAAGAGACGTCCTCCCTCAGTAATCTTGAAGATTTTAGAGAAAAACCCGACTGATAAAGCGGCGCACCTAGGCGTGGTGCACCTAGGAACCGGGCAGTGCAGCGGCGGCGGCTGCCTCCCCCAATTTTCGGGCTAGGGGAGTAGTGTCCCCCCAACTTTGAGTCGATTCTGAATCTTTTCCGTTAACAAATCAAGTGATTGGCCAAATCATATTTGACCCCACCAGCGGTGACAACTTCCTCGCCCTCAACTTGGAAAAGTTCCTGCGCCTATGCACCGAAGATGCTTTAATCCCCAAAGGCTGCTAGCGTTATTGGCATGTACTTTATTTATATTTCAACACGCGCATTGACGGGGGAGGCGGGTACCCGCCCCTTCGGGTTTTTCGGAAATAGCAGAAAAACGGCGGCGCGTAGCGCCACCGTACTTGGCATACCTTTTCCCTCATCATTTTTACAACTTCTGTGAAAATTTTAAGGTTAGGTCATCTCAGGTCAGGTCACCAGTACAGGTCAAGTGACCCGACCTCAAAAAAGTTTAAGATAGCATAAGTCGGAGCAGGATGAACCTATCCGATTGAAACTCATATCACATAATGGCCCCACCGAGTTCTCTAAAATATGTTCCGGTATTTTTATATCGATGACCTAAGGTCAGGTACGAGGCGTGACCTCTCCATTGAAAATACATGGGAAAATGGTTTTTACGAAATAAATCAGCAACAGATGGTGATAGAGCATTTATTTTAACTGCATTAGACTCGCCTGGGCTTTGCGGTTCTAATGATATGCACTTTATATAATTTGACCCTGACCTGACCTCAGGTCAGGTCAAATCCTTGATTTGACCTAGCAAGGTCAAATTATATATCATTCGATTCGGTTTTCTGAGAGGATTCATACAGTTTAAGTCGTTTTGCTCTATCTTTACTTGTTCAGATGTAATGGCCGAAAAACTGAATTTACATGTTATCCCTATGGCGGCATGTTTTGACCTCTTGTGACCTTAAATGTGACCTGACAAACAAAATGGTTCAAATGTTTTCGATGGAGAAGTGGACGGGCAGCCCAACGCCGTTTACCGTTTTTCGCTACATACCGTGGTTCTCGAGATCTTAGGGGGGCGGGTACCCGCCCCCGTCAAAGCGAAGGTGGCTTAGACCCCCGTCAATGCGCGTGATAAGACCTCTGATATACGTAGAAGGCTCCGTGAGTAAAGCAGAAGATAATCAAACATTCAAAAAGGATGCATGACTACAAACGTATACCATGGCAAAAATATACACCTACTCCGCCCCAGTGCAGAGGCGTAGACCCCAAAACTTGAAGGTCCCTCGTATCAGGGATGGAAGGCACGCTTGAAGAGGGGCGAATTCAGCCCGTTGGTTTGGGGGGCATACCCATGTCGGTGAGCAAATAGGAAAACCAGCTTTAGCAGAGGAAGTGGCTACCAGCCAGCAGGATTTACCTGGTGCAGTGGCTCCATCTTTCACCTCTAAATATATACTTTGCAGACGGGGAAAAACGGCAAATGTTTTAAATATACTGATGGACACGTCCCCGCCCCCCCCAATTAATCCCACTATGACACGTTTGTTTGTTCTAGAGGGAGGGAGCAAAAGAGGGCTTGGCCGCTCCGCTGGGGCGGCAGTCAATTGTAGGCGTCAGCGGATTGCCCCTCCTTGGACTCGCACCTGCTCTTGGAAGGTATAACTAGGGCAGACGTCTCACCTTTGCCAGATAGAAACGTGGGGTTCATCACTGGAAGAGAAAATTCCCAAGACGCAGAAATTTCCCCAGTTTCCCAGGTTTTCCCCCTGAGAAAGGGAATTCAGGGAAGGGATTTCGGCCCATAGGCGGATTCAAGAGGGGGAAGTTCAGGTGCACTACAGAGCAAAGGATTCCTGGCATAGGCGTATCCAGGGAAGGGAATTAGGCCATGGGCGGATCCAGGGAAGGGAAGTAGATGGGATCCGACGAGATAGGCATGCCTTTCATAGGCGGATTCAGGTAAGAGAAACAGTGAAGGTGCACTTCATGCAAGGGATTCCTGGCATAGGCGTATCCAGGAAAGGGCATTAAGGCCATGGGCGGATCCAGGGAAGGGAAGTAGATGGGATCCGACGAAATAGGCATGCGTTTCATAGGCGGATTCAGGTAAGAGAAACAGTGAAGGTGCACATCATGCAAGGGATTCCTGGCATAGGCGTATCCAGGGAAGGTATTAAGGCCATGGGCGGATCCAGGGAAGGGGAAGAAGACAAAATCCTGTAAAGAAAGCAGACGTGTCATAGGCGGATTAAGGAATGAATTCCTGGCATAGCCGGATCCAGAGAAGGGGATTTAGGCCATAGGCGGATCCAGGGAAGGGGATTAAGGCCATGGGCGGATCCAGGGAAGGGGAAAAAGACAGGACCCTGTAAAGAAAACATATGTATCATAGGCGGATTAAGGAATGAATTTCTGGCATAGGCGGATCCAGAGAAGAGGATTTAGGCCATAGGCGGATCCAGGGAAGGGCATTAAGGCCATGGGCGGATCCAGGGAAGGGGAAAAAGACAGGACCCTGTGAAGAAAACATACGTGTCAAAGGCGGATTAAGGAATGAATTCCTGGCATGGGCGGATCCAGAGAAGGGGGATTAAGGCCATAGGCAGATCCAGGGAAGAAGACAGGACCCTGTAAAGGAAGCATACGTGGCATAGGCGAATTAAGGAATGAATTCCTGGCATAGGCGGATCCAGAGAAGGGATTTAGGCCATAGGCGGATCCAGGGAAGGGGATTAAGGCCATGGGCGGATCCAGGAAGGGGAAAAGGACAGGACCCTGTAAAGAAAGCATACGTGTCATAGGCGGATTAAGGAATTAATTCCTGGCATAGGCAAATCCAGAGAAGGGGGTTTAGGCCATGGGCGGATCCAGGAAAGGGAAAAAAGACAGGACCCTGTAAAGAAAACATACGTGTCATAGGCGGATTAAGGAATGAATTTCTGGCATAGGCGGATCCAGAGAAGAGGATTTAGGCCATAGGCGGATCCAGGGAAGGGCATTAAGGCCATGGGCGGATCCAGGGAAGAGGAAAAAGACAGGACCCTGTGAAGAAAACATACGTGTCAGGCGGATTAAGGAATGAATTCCTGGCATAGGCGGATCCAGAGAAGGGGATTTAGGCCATAGGCGGATCCAGGAAAGGGGAAGAAGATAAGACCCTGTAAAGAAAGCATACGTGTCATGGGCGGATTAAGTATTGAATTCCTGGCATAGGTGCGAATCCAGAGAAGGGGATTTAGGCCGTAGGCGGATCCAGGGAAGAGGGAAAAGACAGGATCCTGTAAAGAAAACATACGTGTCATAGGCGGATTAAGGAATGCATTCCTGGAATAGGCGGATCCAGAGAAGGGGGAATTAGGCCATAGGAGGATCCAGGAAAGGGTAAAAAGACAGGACCCTGTAAAGAAAGCATACGTGTCATAGGCGGATTGAGGATTGAATTCCTGGCATAGGCGAATCCAGAGAAGGGGATTTAGGCCATAGGAAGATCCAGGGAAGAAGACAGGACCCTGTAGAGGAAGCATACGTGGCATAGGCGGATTAAGGAATTAATTCCTGGTATAGGCAGATCCAGAGAAGGGGGTTTAGGCCATGGGCGGATCCAGGGAAGGGAAAGAAGGCAGGACCATGTAAAGAAGCAGACGTGTCATAGGCAGATTCAGGAGGGTTGCGGTGCACTATTGAGCAATAAATTCCTGGTATAGGCGGATCCAGAGAAGGGGATTTAGGCCATGGGCGGATCCATGGTAGGGAAGTAGAGGCAGTGGCGGCGGATAAAGGGGGGCAAGGGGGGCAGTTGCCACCCCCAAAATTATCAGAGGGGGCCCCCTGTAAAAAAAACGCAATTTTAGCTTGGTTCTTTTCTGAAAGTTCACGAATGACCTGACTGAGCCCTCAACAGTTTCTCGATTTGGACAGTATCCGAGCTTTATCTTGGGGGCCCTGAGCTTGGGCTCGGGACCCTCTAACTTGGCCTTTAGGGGCCCCAAGATTAGCGTAAAGGGCCCCGAGACTGGCCTCAGGGGGCCAGATCTTGGTCTAAAGGTCCCCGAGCCTGGAATCAGGGCCCCCACTTTGTCTCAGGGGCCCCGAGCTGTTCCTCGCCCCCGAATTTCGTCTCAGGGACCCCCAAGCTTAGTCTAAGGGGCCCCCAAGGCTGGTCTCAGGGCACACAAGCTTAGCCTTAAGGGAGCTCCCCGAGCTCGGTCTCAGGGCCCCGAGATTGTCTAAGGGGCTCCGGAGCTTGTCTAAGGCCCCCCCGAGTTTGGTCTCAGGGCCCTCCAAGCTTAGTCTCAGGGGGCTCCCGAACGTAACCTCATGGAGGTTCCGAGATTGGTCTTAGGGCCCTCCAATATTGGTATAAGGGGGCTTCCCAGATTGGTCTAAGGGGCCCCCGAGAATGGTCTTCAGGGACCTTTAGCTTGGTTTCAGGGCCTCCAAGCTTGGTGTCAGAGGCCGCCAAGCTTGGTCTCAGAGGCCCCCGAGCTTGGTCTCAGGACCCCTGAGCTTGGACTCGGAGGCATTCCAGCTTGATCTCTAGGAGCCCCACAAGCTTGGCTGCAGGGGGCCCCCGAGCTGTGTCTCAGGGCTCCGAATTTGGTCTCAGGCAGCCTCCGAGATTGGTCTAAGGTGGCCTTGAGCTTGGTTTCAAGGGCCTCCAAGCCTTGTTTCAGAGGCCCCCAAACTTGGTCTCAGGGGCCGTGAGCTTGGGGGCTCGGTGGCCTTCGAGCTTGATCTCTAGGAGCCCCCAAGCTCAACCTAGGAGCCCCCGAGCTGTGTCTCAGGGCCCCGAGCTTGGTCTTGTGTGTGCTCAAGTCAATATGCCTGTCATTAACGTTTTTTTCTGTGCCGATATAGACGACAGCATCAAAGCGCCCCCAGTTCTCATTCTGCAGGAGACAGAATTTAAAAAAAACGTATATAATAATTCGTGTTACCTACCATGTTTTATGATGTAGATGCATACGAACAAACAGCATTCACTTTTTAAAAGAACTATTTGCCTCGGAAGGCCGTTGTTGTACCGTTATTATAATTTTGCTAAACTCCTAACGTGACGCTGGAGCTTAAAGCTTTGACGTCCAATGTCCGAGGCTTACGTGAACCTATAAAACGCAGATCCATATTTCGACATCTACATGTCAAATACGCTGCTTATTTTGCTGCACTACAGGAAACATATTCCAGCCTGGAATCCGAGATCGTGTGGAAAATCGAACGGGAAGGCAAAACCATTTTTTACACGGGCCAACTAAACAACAGGGAGGAATAGCCATTTTTGTACTGGGCCAAATATAACTTTTACCATTTGTGACGCTTATGCAGGAGCGGAACCAGGGTTTTGCTGGGGGAGTCACTGAGCTTTGAAAAATGGCGAAAAAGGGGGAATAGGGCGAAAAATTGCGAAAATGGAACAAAGTGAGGCTGAAGCCCCCTCAGCCCCCTGGATCCGCCCCTGCGCTTATGCCTCTGACCTCAGGCAGCCATCCCAACCAATCCATCGCAGTTTTTAGGGGGCCCTTGCTGCCGAGGGGGCCCCATCGTCAAGGGGGCCCCCTGGAAAAATTCTTGCCCCCCCCATCCGAAAAGAGCATCCGCCGCCACTGAGTAGAGGGTACCCAAAAATATAAGGCATTTGTTGGATAGGCGTATCCATGAGCGTTGCGGTGCATTACAGAGCAAGGAAGTCCTGGAATAGGTGCATCCAGGGAATGGGATCTAGGCCAGGGGCGAATCCAGGAAAGAGAAACAGACGGGATACTGTAAAACCAAGTATACGAGTCATGGGCAGATTCAGGGGAAACTGCTACGGTGCACCACAGAGCACGGGATTCCTGGCATGGGCAGGTCCAGAGTAAAGATTTTAGGCCATAGGCAAATCCAGGGAATAGAAGCAGACGGGACACGGTAAAAAGGATCCGCCCATGGCCTAAATTCCCTCCCTGGATGCGCCTATGCCAGGAATCCCTTACCCTGTAGTGCACTGCAACCCTCCTGTAGCTGCCTGTGACTCGTATTCTTTATTTTACAGAGTCCCGCCTTTTTCCCCTTCCCTGGATCCAGCAATGGCCTAAATCCCTATCTCTAGATCCCCTATGCCAGGAATCCCCTGCCCTGTAGTGCACTTTAATCTCTAGATCCCCTAGGCCAGGAATCCCCTGCCCTGTAGTGCACTTAAGCATTATCTACTCCTGAACCCGCCTGACACGTATACTTTGTTTTACAGGGTACCTCTTCTTCCACTTTCCTGGATCCGCCCATGGCCTAAATCCCTACCCTGGAAGCGCGTATGCCAGGAATTCCTTACTCTGTAGTGCACTGAAACCATCCTGAATCCACCTATGACCTGTATGCTTTGCTTTATAGGGTCTGCTCTTCTTCCCCCTTCCTGGATCCGCCCATGGCCTATATCCCCTTCTCTAGATCCGCTGATGCCAGGAATTCCCTGCTCTGCAGTTCACCGCAACCCTCCTGAATCCGCCTATGACGAGTGTACTTAGTTTTACAGGGTCCCGTCTCCTTCCCTTGATCCGCCCTTGGCCTAAATCCCCTAACCTGGATGCGCCTATTCCAGGAATCCCTTGCTCTGTAGGGCACTGGCACTCTCCTGAATCCACCTATGACAGGAATGCTTTGTTTTACAGGGACCCACTTAAATCCGTCCCCTGGATCCGCCCATGGCCTAAATCCTCTACCTTAGATGCGCCTATGCCAGGAATCCCTTGCCCTGTAGAGCACTGCAACTCTCCTGAATCTGCCTATGACTGGAATGCTTTGTTTTACAGGGACCCACCTAAATCTCTCTCCTGGATCCACCCATGACCTAAATCCCCTAGCCTGGATGTGCCTATGCCAGGAATCCCTTGCTCTGTAGAGCACTGCAACTTTCCTGAATCCGCCTGTGACTGGAATGCTTTATTTTATAGGGATCCACCTAATTCCCTCCCCTGGATCCGCCCATGGCCTAAATCCCCTAGCCTGGGTGTGCCTATGCCAGAAATCCCTTGCTCTGTAGAGCACTGCAACTTTCCTGAATCCGGCTGTGACTGGAATGCTTTATTTTATAGGGATCCACGTAATTCCCTCCCCTGGATCCGCCCATGGCCTAAATCCCCTAGCCTGGGTGTGCCTATGCCAGAAATCCCTTGCTCTGTAGGGCACTGGCACTCTCCTGAATCCACCTATGACAAGAATGTTTTGTTTTACAGGGACCCACTTAAATTCGTCCCCTGGATCCGCCCATGGCCTAAATCCTCTACCTTAGATGCGCCTATGCCAGGAATTCCTTGCTCTGTAGAGCACTGCAACTCTCCTGAATCCGCCTGTGACTGGAATGCTTTATTTTATAGGGATCCACCTAATTCCCTCCCCTGAATCCGCCCATGGCCTAAATCCCCTAGCCTGGGTGTGCCTATGCCAGAAATCCCTTGCTCTGTAGAGCACGGTAACTCTTCTGAATCCGCCTGTGACCGGAACAGTGGCGTAGCCAGGATTCGGCCAAGGAGGGGTCCGACTACCGTCGGGGGCCCCCAGGCCGGGGGGCCCCTTAGTAGTCGGGCCCATCTCCTATATGTGTCGTATAAAATTTTGGCATTATAACATTTACACGACGGAAATTCGTCTATCCTTTTTAAGTGCTTGTTATTATTTTTTCATAGTTTGATTTTTCTCGATCCGACCAAGTGTTGGTAAATTTAGGTCACCAAATATTAAGGCTGGCCCATACCTATATGACAGCGTGGCTATAACAGTTTTGTGGCACTTTTCTGGAAATCAAATTTTACTGCGTGCATGATGTTCAACGTGACTTTACCTCAATTCACTCTGGTAATCAGGTATGAAGTTATTGAAGGTCAGTCGTTTTGAGTACGAAGAAATGGTCTTCTACGGAAAATGATTACCAATTCTTTCCGAGTGTCGAATTCATGAACTCTTTCATCAGAAAGTTTCCAAAGAAATGGAAAAATTTAATACAAATACAAGGGATATGGTGGATGGTGGTGTGTTCTGGACGTTATATAACGTCTATTCCGCGGAAAGATCCTGATGAATTCACCACAGTTACTTTCTTACCCTTGCTATGTTGTAAATGAGCAAAAAAATGACCAAAACAATAGGCGCCTGAGATAACTATCGCCTTGGATTACTCTGTCATTGTTATTTTAAACCTTTCATACCTATTTTTCTTTTTGGGATTATGCTCATCAATGTGTGTCATTTTCCTTGTTTGTTTGGTTTCCTACGAAAATATTTGAAAATTGTTTATTTCAGAATATTTAGGAGGGTAGTTATTGGAACTAAGCTAATAGATTGAAAACCAGCTGAAGTTCCAAATTCCTGTTCGATTTGCTATTATGGATGTTAAAATTAGATTAATTTTTGCCTTTCCTTCAGTAATGGTGCCTGATCGACATGTTTCAATTTGTCTTTTTTGGTACGCAATAGGAAAATATAAATTTTTCCGAGGCATATGATTTTTGAAAATCTTCTTTGAGCCTAGGATCTCAAGCGATATCTCTGGATTGTATTCTAAAATCTAAAAGAAATGGAAAGGAAAAAGGAAACTCAATAAAAAGGATATGTGAGTGTGCCCCAGATGCTATATAAAACCTATTCCATGGACGGTCCTACTGATGAAACCGCTCACTTACTCCTCCCTAGCCATTAGTTGGAGATCCCGGGGGCTTAGGGAGGTGAGTACTTCCTTGGACTTTTGGTCTCTGATAGGCTTTGTACAAGGCTTGCATTGCTATGCCAGTGTTAAGCCATCCAGGACCATCACCCAAAACCCCCTTCCTGACCCCTAGCTCGAGCAGAGATCTCAAGGGGCCTAGCACTTGACACGGCGCCGAAACCAGTATCTGGGACCCCCGAAAACAACACTTTTCCTGCAAATCAGTACTAACGTCCCCCAAAACCAGCATTTGGGGGTACCATGAGACTACCTACTAGGACTCCCTGGAACTTACTCTCGTGGGGCCCTGAGGATAACTTTGAGGGGAGGGGGAGGAAGGAGAGGAGTGCTCGCTGAGACTAGCTTTTGGGGACACCTGAGGGCAGCTTCAGGGGACCCCTGAGACTAACTCCTGGAGACCTCGTGAGACTAATTTTCGAATCTCTGAGATTAGCTCTCCGGCCCTCCTTAGACTAGAACTGAAAGGTCCTCTGAAAATAACTCGGGCTCCCGAGATCAGTTCTTAGGGGACCTGAGACTAGCTCTGGGGCCGCCTAAGACCAACACTTGGCGCTACTCACAAGGTTAATTTCCGGCCCCTCTCCCGATTAGATCTCAGGGAGTCTCTGATACTGATTCACGGCGCCTCTTGACCAAAATTGTGGACTCCTGAGAATCTCTCGGAGCTCCCTAGATTAGTTATCGGCAGCACCTCTGGGCTTATTTATCGGCCCCCCAGATTTGCTCTGGGGGAGGGGGCTGAGACTGACTCTCGGAGCCATCCAGATAATCTCTTGGGGTTCCCCTGAGGCTGTCTCTGGGGTGGGGCGGGGGGCTGGGAATGACTTCCGTTAGCCCTCTGAGACTAACCCTAGGGCGCCCCCTGAGACTAACACTCGAGGATGGAGGCGTGGAAGCACCACTGAGACTGAGTACTTGGCACGGCACTCCTGAGACTGCCTCTCTAAAGCCCAGATTAGCCTTCAGAGGCCTAAGGCTAACTGAGACCAAAATTCTGGAGCACCTCTGGGAATTGCTCTCAAAGCCCCAAAATTAGCTCTTGGACGAACCGGAGACTAGCTCCCAGGAGCACTCTGAGACTAACTTTTAGGTGCTCCCTGAGATTGACTCTCGGGGCCTCTTATTCAACAACTAGGGGAGGGCACAGCCTCAGGCTAAATCTCGAGGGTTCCCAAGATTACCCCTCGGGGGCCTCCTGAGATCAGCACTCTGCGGATCAAATGAGACTAACTCTCGGACCCCCAGTTTAACTCTCGGGGCCACCTGAAAGTAAATATCGACTCCTGAGAGAGACGCCCGTAAGACTATGGGGCCGAATATCGGGGGTCCTCTAAGACTAACTCTCGAGGTCCCCTTGACCGACTCTTGGGGTTCTCTGAGACTGACTCTCATAGAGCCCCCTGAAATAGACTGTCGCGGGGCCCTGAGAACCACTCTCTGGGGGACCCTGGGACGAGCTCGGCCCCCTGAGACCGACTCTGGGGGCCCCTGAGACCGACTTTCGGGATCCCCTGAGACTAACTCTCAGGGACCCCCTGAAATCTACTTTTTGGGGGTCTTGAGACTGACCCTCAGGCGGGGCCCTGAGGCCGGCTCGGGACGCCCTGAGAACGAATCTTCAGGGGCTTCTGAGACTGATTCTGGGGGCCCCGTGATAAGAGAATGCTTTGCAGTGGTTCAGATTGGCCCAAAAGGGGTCCTCGGACTCCTAGAACCCCTTGGCTACGCCACTGCATCCACACATTCGGGGGCCCGCCGAGATCAGCACTTGGAGGCCCCTGAAAGCATTGCTTCCCCTCCCCCCGATACCATTACTCCGGAGCCCCTGGATACTGATGCGCAGGGCTCCTAAAGCTCGGGGTTCCACTTATATCAGGTTCGGGGGCACCCTTACGCCCATGCTTCTGCTTTTCTCAGGAGTAACTGGACACCGTTGTTCGGGGGCCCCCAGATCAACATTCGGAGGCCCCCCGAGCCTAATGCTCGGTACTCTGGAGCCCCTCGATACCAATGCTCGGGGACCCTGAGCCCAAGCCTGGGCCCTTGAGACCAAACTCTGGGTCCCATGGGGACAATTCTCGTGCCTCGCCCATAAGTCCCCTCGATATTGATAGTCGGGGGCACCCCGAGATCAATATTGTCCCCCCCCACTTCCCGAGGTCAATGTTCGCTGCTCCGGAGCCATCGATACCAATGCTCGGGGGATCCCTGAGACCAGCTCTGGAGCCCCTAAGACCAAGATCGAAAGGCCCGTGAGAACAAGCTCGGGGCCCCCTGAGACCAAGCTCGAAAGGCCCGTGAGACCAAGCTCGGACCCCCTGATGCCAAGCTTGGGGCCCCCTGAGACCAAGCTCGGGGCCCCTGAGACCAAGCTTGGGGGGACCTGAGACCAAGCTCGAGGAGCCCCCTGAGACCAAGCTCGGGGGCCTGAGACCAACCTCGGGGGTCCCCTGGTACCAAACTCGGAGGGCCCCGTGACACCAAGCTTGGGGCCCCCTGAGACCAAGATCAAAAGGCCCGTGAGACTAAAGCTCGGGGGGCCCTGAAACCAAGCTCAGGGACCCTTGAGACCGAGCTCAGGGGCCGCCGAGGTCAATGTTCGGTACTCTGGAGCCCTCAATACCGATGATCGGGGGCCCCCTGGGACCAAGCTCGGAAGGTCCGTGAGACCAAGCTCGGGAGTCCCTGAGACCAAACTCGGAGGGCCCCCTGAGACCAAGATAGAAGGCCCCTGAGACTAAGCTCGGGGGTCCCTGAGACCAAGCTCGGGACCCCTGAGACAAAGCTCGGGGGCCCCTGATACCAAGATCAGGGGGCCCGTACGACCAAGCTCGGGGGCCCCTGAGACCAAGTTTGGAGGTACCTTGATACCAAGCTCGGGGGGCACCTGGGACTAAGCTCAGTGCCCCCCAGATCAATGTTCGGCACTCTGGAGTCCTCAATACCGATGATCAGGGGGCCCCTGAGACCAAGCTCGGAAAGCCCGTGAGACCAAGCTCGGGGGCCCCTGATACCAAGCTCGGGGGCCCCTGAGATTAAGTTCGGAGGTCCCTTGAGACCAAGCTTGGGCGCTCCGAGACTAAGCTCGGGGGCCCCTGAGACCGAGCTCGGGGGTCCTGAGACCAAGATCAGGGGGCCCGTACGACCAAGCTTGAGGGGCCCCTGAGACCAAGCTCGGAAGGTCCGTGAGACCAAGCTCGGGAGTCCCTGAGACCAAACTCGGAGGGCCCCTGAGACCAAGATAGAAAGGCCCCTGAGACTAAGCTCGGGGGTCCCTGAGACCAAGCTCGGGACCCCTGAGACAAAGCTCGGGGCCCCTGATACCAAGATCAGGGGCCCGTACGACCAAGCTCGGGGGCCCCTGAGACCAAGTTTGGAGGTACCTTGATACCAAGCTCGGGGGGCACCTGGGACTAAGCTCGTGCCCCCCCCCGAGATCAATGTTCGGCACTCTGGAGTCCTCAATACCGATGATCGGGGGCCCCTGAGACCAAGCTCGGAAAGCCCGTGAGACCAAGCTCGGGGGCCCCTGATACCAAGCTCGGGGGGCCCCTGAGATTAAGTTCGGAGGTCCCTTGAGACCAAGCTTGGGCGCTCCGAGACTTAGCTCGGGGGCCCCTGAGACCGAGCTCGGGGGGTCCTGAGACCAAGATCAGGGGGCCCGTACGACCAAGCTTGAGGGGCCCCTGAGACCAAGCTCGGAGGTCCCTTGAGACCAGCCTCGGGGGGGGGCCTGAGATCGAGCTCGGAGGGCCCCCTGAGACCAAGCTCAGGGGGGCCCTGAGACCAGTGCTCGTGTTTTCCAGTGCATAAGGTCAGCCCAAGGGGGTCCGCGGACCCCAAGGACCCCCGTGGCTACGCCACTGGACCGGAATGCATTGTTTTACAGGGACCCACCTAATTAATTAGGTAGGTCCCTAATTAACCGGGGAGGCGAGTTTAGGCCATAAGCGGATCCAGAGGAGGGAATTCCCTCCCCTGGATCCGCTTATGGCCTAAATCCCCTTCTCTAGATACGCCTACGCCAGGAATGCCCTGCTCCGTAGTGCGCCCTAACATTTTTCTTTCTGTATCCGCCTATGACACATGCTTAATTTTGTTGGGTCCCGTCTTCTACCCTTCCCTGGATCTGCCCATGGCCTGAGTCCACTTCCCTGGATACGCCCATGCAGGGGCACCGCCACGGAATTTTCGCGGGGGGACAGACCCGGGCTACGAGTGACCGGGGGAGGCGAATTTTGAGCATATTCGGTACCTGACAACATTAATAACCATCGACCCAGAAACTCTGGGAGATGTTCCCCCTGGCAGGACAACAGGGGGACGCGTCCCCCCGTCCCCCTCCCCCGCTTTCGACGCCCATGCGCCCATACCAAGAATCCCTCGCCCAAGCTTCTCATGGGGAGATCCCGGGAATCTGGGGAAATTTAGAAATCTTGGGATTTTTTTGGCTCCACGCAAAACCCAATGTCTCTATCTGGCAAAGGTGAGACGTCTCCCCTAGCAGTACCCTCTTGGAATCTGGCCGGCGACAAGGAAAGAGATTCGTGGTGAAAACCCTGGTCTACCTATTGCCGACTGATTAGGTAGGTAGTAATCAAGCAGTGTAGGATACAAGGGGAGGTTAGGGGGAGTCAAACTTCCCCCCAATGTCCGAGCACCGATAGTTAATGATGCATAGCCGAAATATATTCCAAGGCAAATGCAGGGAAGGTTCAAGCCCCTACCCCACCCATCCGAAATTAAATCCTGGATCCACCAGTGTCATGAACATTGTTTTTCTATCTCCCCCGTGATAACCTAATAAGGTTAATTTGGCACCATACTGGGGTCCCTGAAACATTCCAGCTGGTCCTGTAGTAAGCGTGTCTTCGACAAACTTACGGGCGACGCCACGAATCAGGATTCTTTACTCGGGGCGGGGAGGGGGCAGTGGCGGATCTAGCCGGATGGTTTGGGAGGGGCAAACCAAAGTCGAAAAGCAAAAAAAAGTCGCGCAGTGCAAAATTGCGTTACAATATGCCTTTTCGGTAGGATTTTGGGAACTGGAGACGGAAAGCAAAAAAAAGAAAAAAAACGCCACGGGGTGAAAAATATGGACTCAAGATACTTTTTTCCTATCCAAGCCCCAATATTTACACTGAACTTCACTAATCCTGTTTGAAGTTGAGAGTTGAAGCACCAAAATCTTGCTTACAAGCTAAAAAGGAGTCGGGGAAAAAGGAGCTCCATCGCTTTCACTTTGGGGGGGAGCAAAACATAGTTTTGCCCCGAGCTTTTCCGTTTGGGGGGCAATTGCCTTTTTTGCCCCCCCCTGGATCCGCCACTGGGAGGGGACTCGGTCCTGGCCACGGGGTCCTGGCAATGACGCGGGGAGGGGTGTGAGGTAATACCAAAACACAAAGGCCGTCTGGGATAGTACTTAGTGTCAGAGAAGTTCACTGGCAACTTTGGGAATACTTTATGAATCCACAGGGAAAACACATGAGAAAATAATAACAAAACCAGCTCATGAGCTGAATGCGAAATCCGAGGACGTCACCCACTGGTTCACCATGACTTAGTACGAAATCCTCTCCCACTTTCTCACTTTGGGCACCCATGCTGATTAACAGAATACTTATTTTTCGCGTGTACTTACTTCTAAGGTCTCGGTAGGACATTCTTATGAATGTTTGTCTTCTTCCACCAAGTGTCCGTGGTGTTCACCTGCGGTTCCAGCCCCGAGTAGTAGCAGCTGACTGATGGTTGAAGGTCTCAGCCGCACATATCACACATAGTCTCACATCACAATTAAGGCCACCGAATGACAAAATCCACAAATCATTCTCCTAAAAGACTGGGGACGAAACAGAACCGCAATGCACTACGATGCTACAGCTGACCACTGATGTCAGTCGTCTGCTTCGCGCGCTGTTGTTTACATTTGCTCACTAGCGCCATCTATATGGAAACGTTTGAACTGTTACCAAAGATTATTATGTCGTGAATGAATTTTGAATACATAATTCGACAATCTAGAGTAATTTTCACGATTATCTATTTATTTATTGTTTTAGACACGTTTGAAAATATATTTCAAATATAATTAGGGAATAAATCATTGGTAATATAGTGAATTTTCCTTGAGGTCAACAATGCCGCACATGGTAACTAAAGCGGCGCTGCATGAAAGTTACCGACCGTGATGGAATGTGTAAATAATTTTTAGAACTCAGTACATAATTCTTCGTTCAAGTATGATATGAATACGAGTAGACCACTTTTATTTCTGTCGATTCTTTCAAAATCTTTAATTGTGATGAGTCTGATTTGCCCCTTTGGATAGCCGAAAATCTCCTCTGCATTCTTATGTGATATTACAACTGAATAACAGAACAACTAAGTTTGTTGTGTGAAATGTCGGGGATTACCCTGACAATGCTCTTCAACTGGTCTGCCTGACAGTGCTCTGAATCTTCTTAGGTGTGATTCGCTGGTAGTACTGAGACATTGCTTTGATATCTAAGAAGAATATTGGAGTCAGGGAGGTACATTATTTCTACCCAGAATGATTCTGGTCCATAAAATAGATGTGGTTCTTTCTCATCTGCTATGCCCTAAGGGGCTTTCCATTACACTTTCAAGGTTTTTGCTTACACTTGTAAGATCCTCCCATTGCTGGTTCTATCAGCACCCATGAATACATTTGTAGCATTTATATTGCAGTGAATTTGAAATTTAATTCCAAAGCTCTGTGTGTAAGATCAGTGTTGTTTTCTGAATGAACTGCTGAGATTAGTTGGATATTTTGTTGCCTACTTGGCTGATGATTCAGAGAGCAGGAAAATTTGGCCAGTTCCCAGTCTTAGGACTCAGTGCTTGCCTCTTTTGCTGCAACTTGTACTGTTAAATTGTTACTTTATGCTTGCTGATTGTTCTCAGTTTGATTAAGAAAGAAGTATGGCAATGAAATAATGATTCTGCTCATTAACCACAATTTGTTCACAAATTTGTTGCCCAGCATCCCCAATACACTTTAAACTCTTGCCCCTTCCCTACATGCACATTTTCATTGAATGAGCCTTAGACAATACACTAAAAGTCACAAATTCCCTTCCTAATATGCACACATCTCATTTGCTGCTCCAGAAAGAGAGGAAATAGAAATGTGTAATGAAACAAATTAGATTATGAGGATAGGCAACAAACAATCAGATAAAAACATGTTCATGGCTTCATGGATTCCATGGTCCATCAGAACTATCCCAATATGATATTTTTAATGTATTTTTTTATTTTTTTATATAAATTTTGTTCAAGTTGTTCCTAGTACGACTGGTGGAGTCGGAGTCTCACTAAAGTCATCAAGGGACTTGTCACGGAGACCCCGACCCCACCACCCGAGCGAGCAACTCCCTCAATGGAGGGTTAATTTAGAAGCCAAAGTTTAACGTCCCACAAAGCACAGGGACGGCCGCCCGCTCAGGTCACCCTCTCACCAGTCAGTTGCCAGCCGACCTGTACGTCGGGTAAACTATTGAGCGCCGGAGCGTCTCAGGGGAACCGATCCCAAGCCTGGGCATGCCCTGCCACTGCATGCTTCTGAGCAGCGGGCCGGAGCCCAACGCTCTACCAACTGAGCTACCGGGCGGCTCACTTATTATATTTATTGGTCACTTATGATGAAACTATGGTTACAAATTGTTGACCAGCTGACCATGCCCAAAAACTAAAGTTCTAAATTAATTTTTAGCAATTAATGAGTGTTATTGGTGTTCAAAGAGTTCACCTTTTGAAGAAGAATGTTACAAGCATAGTTTATGCTTCTTAAGTTCTACAGAAGTTTCTCAAGGCAAGGACTTAACTTCTTAGATTGACCTTCTTAGTGCCCACCAAAACAACCATTTAAAGTGAATTTTCCTCTTTTCAAAACAAAAACTATATACAAAATAAGTCTAGAAAACTTGAAACTTCATTTTGTATACACCTTTAGAAGCTCAGGAAAGATTACAGTCTTTGCTTGCAATTTATGATTTTATCAAAACTTTAGGATTTTGGTGTCTGCAAAATGATATTATTGATTGCAGGGATAGCATAGACTCACAGCTCGAACTGATGGTCGATATTTGATTATTATTTTCATGTTTTCAAGCAAAAAATTATATTAGTTTACTAGCATGTGAGGCTGTTTAAGTCAGCAGTGCCTTTTATTATGAACTGTAACTTGTCTGAAAATATATTACATGACACTTTTGGTGAAAAAATATGTTATTAGTGGTTTCTTGACATGCTCTTCAGTTTCAATATTTCAGTTTCAGTTTTGAACTGCTATCTCAGTTTGAAACACATTGTTAAAGTGGAACACCCCTATAAATTATTGTCTAAAAGAGCTCACAGGAAGTTCCTGTTTCATGATATGGATTTTTTTGTTGGGATAGAAACAGTTTTTATCCTTTAATTGAGAGATTTGCTGACAGGTTATGTAGGAGTCAGCCAAATTTCTCCCTTTGAAAACCTCTGGACATGCATTCTCAAATGTTGTAAGCCTGAGGTGTTTTGGTTAAGAAAGAACAAAAAAATAAGATGCTGGTATTCATGGGCTTTTTAACTATATAGGGGAATTTTTGTCGAAGCTTATTTACATTTCTTAAATGGACATATGCAGTTAATTTACCATCTTTGCATACATTATATATCAAACTATTTATAATTTCAGGTTTCTAAGAAGTTCATCCAGTTTCTTGGTGCGCTCACTTGATTATGGAATGGGAGAAGAAATTCAATAGCATTATCAGGGATACAGATGCAAACCTGGAGAAAATTAAGGTAAGATTCCAAATAAAAAGCTGCATTTTGAGAAGGATGTTGTGGTGTTATCACACAATTCTCTTTAGTCATCATTTGTTTTCTTGTGACATCCTATGCATTCTGTTCTTATTTTGCCTATGATGTGCCCATAATAAATATTTCATTTTATGTTGCTTAGCCCTGCTTCTCAATAAATTTAAGACCTCTTAAGTTGGAACATCCCTTCTGATATGTGATAGAAATAGCCTGCCTGTTTTTTTTCTAGAACTCCACTTCTCCTGTGTAGCCATCACAGGAGCAATAACACCAGACTGCTCTTTTCAGATATTACAGCTATGTCATGCAGCACACAACCACTCATTTTTTCCACATTGTTTTCAGAATACGATGCAGATATGCATCGCCGTATTGGACTAACCCATATCTAGGTTCTATCAATATTCCATATATTGATGTATTTCCCCCCACTCTGGTGGGCCTCAAGAGTGTATAATAGCTGTATCGAGAAATTGAAAAATAGTTGAAAAAACGAACCCCCTATGTATATATAGGATGGTGAGAAAGATTGGTAAAACAGGTGCTTATAATGGGATTCTTAAAACTAAAACATAATAAAATAATCACATTGTAAGCACCTGTTTTACGAACCCTGTACGTTTGTTTGCTCTTATATCTGCCAAACATTCTGGCATACAACATATCACTGAAAAAAATCGGAAAGCTGCAATGAGGTGCGTTTGAAATTTTCGTGCTTTTAACTGTAGCGCATATTGTCCGGGAGAACCAATATAATGGCATAATTATGTAACCAGCAGTATGCAAAAGTAGCTCATTTTAATCGTCTCGATGGACGATTAGAACAAAAAAGAAAAGAAAAAATAAACGTGACTGAAAATTCGATGAATGGGGAAGGGCAGCCAGTTAAATGGTTGAAAATTGTAATCCAAGATAATCAGATTTGAAATGCCGAGAGAGCTCCGGTGAAGAACGAACAGTCAGTCGAATATTTTTGTACGCCGTTAAACGGTTGGAAGTCGCCAAGGAAATCCTTTAAAATGATATCGGAAGACACATTAAAACTTTCGATCGCGATAGTCCAAGAAATATTACAACGCGATACCAATACAAGATGAGATGGGCTTCCAGTTGAGGCTGTTTTTTTCTTCAAAAGTATTCAGTGGAGATGTAACACTGACTGATGGGCCACAATTCCAGTTCAGCGTGAAATGCTCTACCCAGAAGGAATGAATCGCCAATATCAAGCAGTTAGAAACGGTGCTCGCACAGTCGTGGTACTCACACCTGTCCAACCATGGACACCATATCCCTTTACTTCAAAACCGCCGAGCTGACGGTGCTTGTCATCTGCTTGTATCAATCGTTTCACCTTTCATGCCCATAAACAGTCTGAGTAGTTGGTGAAGCCTGCCTTACACCTTTCGGCAGACTGTCTGCCGAAAGTTCATATGGACAGTGTTCGTGTACAGAGAATTGTTGGGCCTACATCGGTCAATCATCGAATCCATCAACGACCTGTGTGGCTACGTCACATATCAGGACTGGGTCTGAGGCTTCATTCCAGGATATCAGCTCCTGCAGATATGTCCCTGCCTGGTCCAATTTGGGAGTTCGTCTTGGGCGGACGCTGATACCTCTATGCTCATTTTTCCCGCGGATTCTCTTGATACACTGCACAGAAAATCTTCTCTCTGCTTTGCCGTCTCTGCACAGGACTTATGTAGGAGCATCTTGTTGTGAGCGTAGCAGGCACTGGTATGGAGGTATGACATCACACTATTGACGACTTCCGTGTGCTGCACCTGAGTCAGCTGAAGTTGGTGAAGCACGTGAAGCGGTCTGTATCCAGTTGGATACGACTTGGCATGGAACCTTGGTGTTGCCCATATCACCCTCTGAAACACAAAACGTCATCATGAATTTAATTGGTGTTCAATTTAGCTGCTATTTTGCTGCTTATCTAAATTGGTTATTGGGGCAAATGTGACCAAAAAGAGCTAAAACGGGCAAATTTTCAAACAAAAATGGAAAAAATCAGATTTCCCAGTGATATAATTTGCATGACAAGAGTGCCTGGCAAACGTGAGGGTAAAAACGTGAGATGTCTGTTTTTATAAATCCATTCTGACATTTCCCGATAGGAGTTGGTGTACAGTCTAATTTGGGGAGGCAACCGTTTCATGGTGGGCACTGGGCAATAAAGCACAGGATACAGGCGTAAAGAATTGGAAGAGAATGTTTTGGAAAATTGGTGAGAGAAATTCCGGTTTATATGTTCGTTCTGCAACGTTTTACTCTTTGTGTACCTTTTTATTTGACTTAATATTATTCAGTAAAATGTAAAGTTCGACATGTTTAGATGGCATTGCCAAAATAACATTACTTAGGACTTTAGGGCCCCGGACCTGGAAGAAGAACGGATACAACGATACTCCAAATGAGATTTTGCTGCTGATACGTTCACAAGGAGGCTTGTTTTACAGACCGGACTGTTTTATGGCGTAGCCTATTCACTTTCAGAGCAATCGTGAGGCGTGAATAGTTGTTAGTAATGTGTTGCAAGGAGCGGTTTTCCTCGGATCGAATTTAGCCGCCGCTTTCTAAGGCGTTGATGTGGGGTATGTGGGGTTGTGAGGTCTCATCGGAAGTGCTCTTTATCGGCACGGGTCAACTGATAAGATATCAAGAAGATATCATTGGTCAGGCGACCTCTGCGGGAAGCATTTTACTGTTGTAAATACTCGGTGACATAATTAAGGCACAGTTGTGTGAACTTGGCCACGGTTGTCGCGCTTGTGTATGCCTATGTCTACTTGGGTGCAGCTACTTGTGTCCACAACATCTCAGCAGTCCCGGGTCTCGAATGCCCGGCCCGGCCGATTTCTCATTTGTTTAGTGCAGCGTCCTGACCGTGTCGGTCACTCGCCGTTCGCGGATTCCACTTTGGTTCTGTCGCCTATATGTCCTTTCTAAATTAAACTTCAAACATATTTTTCCGAGGAAGATGCGCTCAAACCAAGCACTCGCGGATTGAAATGTTTCTAGAATTGCAAGTCCTCAAGGAATATGCGACAGCAGTAACAAAAACATTAATTTTGTACCCTACGGAAGCCACTCGATTCACCTAGAAGGAGCCCTCCACTGCCTTAATGAAAGCCTCGTGGTTTGCCAGTTGTGAAGGGAAAATATTGTTTATCGAGGTCACGCGCTGGTCCAGGAGCGATCCTTACGCTCTTCTTAAACCTAGACAGTCTTTATAAAAGACCAGATGACATTCCTCTTCACGGGTTCCATTGATCACTTGGACTGAGAGCATGGGATGCTTTCACCAAGACTTGTACAGCTACGTCAGTGCCGTGACTGACGTGACCTCTCGCCGCCGGCAGTCACGTGTGATGCTGACCCAGAGTCCGGCCAGTGCCGGGTCGTCGCGCTCCAGCCGTGATGTCGCCAATGGCCGTGAGGTCACCAACGGCCGTGACGTCACCAACGGTCGAGACGTCAGCGGTCGGCGTGACGTCAGCAACGAGCTGGCAGACCTGAAGCTGCTGCTGCGTCAGCAGGCGGCCGAGATCCGGCGGCTCAGCAGCGGGCAGCACCGACAGGAGCTGGAGAACGAGTACTTACGACGTGAGCTTGGGCTGGAGGGGGTGGAAGACCGTTGTGAGCACAGTAGAAAAGCGTGGTGATAGATGGAATCGTCAGTTTTTTCTCGAGCTCAAACTGGTGTGTATGCCGGGATAAAAGTAGGTTTGGATTTTGTTGTGAAAATTGATCATGCTGTCTCCGTCTGCATGCTTTTCTGAATCTCTGACCACGGTGAATCTCTTACCTCAAGTGTAAAACAGATGGGATTGAGTGTGGCGCCCGTCTCGCTGGCTGGGGGTGGTACCTGCCCTCCCCGAGGTCGCCGTGCGATGGTGCTGACAGTGCGCCGTTTCCAGAGGAGCTTAGCCGGCTGCGGAGAGAGCTGCGGAAGCTGGTGCCCCGCTCTGAGAGGGAGCCCACCAGGACAGGGTAAGAGACGCGCTAACCTGGCCGCGAGAGAAGCTGAAGAGCTATCTAGCCTCTGAGCGTGTCTGAAGGTCAAGGAGGACTGGGCCTGGAAGCGCGGAAGAGTCGGAGGACTCGCAGTTCTATAATCATGCGGCTTGGAATTATTGTTCTCAAATTAGAGTTGCTATATTCGGAATCGGTGTCTATTTCAGGACCCCGACAAGGTCGAGCCCGTTTGTGAAGCAAGTTGGTGGGATCATGTAGAAGTTACTCATTGCCCAAATGAACCAAAAAGATGTGCGTGCCGTTCACGAGGTTTAAGCCCCCTAGATCGAACGTGAAACATTGCAAAATCCCCATTATGATGGTGGTGCTCCAATTAAAATGGGTCTTAAACCCAGATGTCAGTTTTGTTGAGCGTGTCGAGAAACCGCCATTGGCATATTTAATGTCACCCAAAGCGGCCTGTATTCCGTTTCTGCACAGTGGAAGGTTCGAAATAAAGGGCCTTAATGCTCTAACTCAAACCAAGAAGGAATCTATTTCACCTGGTTGCAGCCATCCTGAACCACAAATTCGGAACCGCCTATACTGTAACGTCACCCTGGCGATGAAATTTCCCTTTACCTATGAGGCCCCATGCTAAAATTGATCAAATCCAGACGTCTTTGACCATGGCTGGATATCTCTTCTCGATCCAGGAGGGGGGAAGTTAACGCTGGCATGGGTACAAGCCCTTTACAAAGCCTATGGGAGACCCAAAATCCAGGGGTCCTGACCCCCACCCCCCCTCGGATTTTCACCCATGTTTTTGACAGGTAAAGTATGCCTGAGAGAGATTCGATTTTTCTTTCATCATAATTTTACGCTAAATGTTTCCAAGAATCGTACCTGTCAAGAGAATATCTCTTTAACTAATACAAATATGTGCGTCTGAAGTTAGCCCTGCAACCTGCATAAAGGTTATGAATTATTTATTGCAGCCATATCGCCTCCATTTTGCTGAGTGACGTCTGCTTTGTGAAAATATCCCTTTAATGAACCAATTTTATGTAAATAAATATTGAGTTTTAACAATTTGATTGGTCTGAATCCCACTGCCTCGCAGGGCACGAGATAAAAATTGACAGTGGTAACGATCATTGCAAAGTTGCCTGCCGCGCGTGACACTAGTGGCCAGCCTTGTAATTACATGCGATAGTTACGTCAACCGAGTGTAGTAAGGATACTTTTGTTCCGAGTGGTCGAGGGTGGAAACATATGTTTCCAGATTTCAGGTTTATGTTCTCCATAAATATTTTTTTTTTGGAATTCTGAGAAGTTGTCCATTTCCTTTACTGTGAAGAATCGGTATTTATGATTTTTTTCGCATGCATAATACTAATTTTTGTTCGACGTCCAGCGTTCTGTTAGCCTTCCAAGCGTCTGGTGTCATATGGTTTTGGTGTTTTGATACATTTATGCTCCGGATCGGCCACTTACGGTGGTGGGTTTATGCAATTTATATCGAAAGTTCAGCAACGACCGTGGAACTGAAATGTGTTTTAGGAGCTTGTTGAAAGTGACTATCCTCCTTGGCTAGCTTTCACCTCGAACTGCCGCTTTACCGGGGCTATCCCAACGTGTTCCGCTTTGCTGGATTCTCTTTCGAAAGACGTAGGAAAAGTCTCTGCTGTTTGAAGAACTGTTTATAATTATGATTGTTCTGAGTCGCAGTTTTTTTACATTGTGGGTGCGATATCTAAATCAGGTAGAAACTCGTCAAAAGTACTCCCAACTCTTTAAATGCGGCCGCAATAACGCGCCGGTGGCGCCGCCTACCAGCCGTAGGCTAGCTTATAGCTCACCCCTCGCCCTGCCGTGTGTCTGAGCAGTGGGTCGGGCTCGGATGCCCCGTCCTCGCGGGTTCCTGCCCCGGCTGCGGCATCGGCGCCGGCATCTGCAGCAGCAGCGTCAGCACCAGCTTCAAATTCGGACCCTGAGCCGCTGAACTGGCGGGTCACGGAGCTGGAGCGGCGGCTCGCCGTCGTGGAGGAGGCACGGAAACGGGAGCTGGTAAGTGCACTGGAGAGAACTTGCAGATGAATGGTAACGTAGACTCTTGTGCTTTGTTTCTGTATCGTATATCCTATCGATGAATCATCAGTCTATCGATAATGATTCATTGGCTTTGAGTGGTTGTTATCATTTGTATCGTGAATGACACGCTGTGTTTTATGGGAAATTGTATAGTATAGGGGTCGCATCCTGTGGTGGACTGGTCTTCAGTTATGTTGCTGTTTAACCCTCGCCCCACCGGGGGCCATCGATGGCCCCCTAAGGTTTTTCCGGGATAGCAGAAAACGACGAGGCGCAGCACCGCAGTTGAGGGCTCTACCTCTCACGCATCATTTTCCCATCATCCCTGAAATTTTTACCCGGGTCACCCAAGGTCAGGTCACCAGACGAGGTCAACCAAGGTCACCTCACTTCACCTTTAGAGCTCTGTAAGAGCTACATTTCAAAGTCGATCGATTTGAAACTTCCTACACTTCATGACCCCTCCAGGGTCTACAAGGTGTATATCCGGCATTTTTCGATTTCGTGCCCTGAGGTCAGGTCACGAGGCGACCTCTCCCATTGGAAAAGCATGGGGAAAAGCTATTTCATGATATAAAAGTCACAAAAATGATTGCAAATACTCAGACTGCTCAGAACAACGTTTTTGGACACCCTTTCACGGATTCCAGGGGTCATATTTGCCCTTTGACTTTTCCAAGGTCATCAAAGGTCACCAGAGGTCAAAAACAGTATTTTGACAATAACTTTTGACCTAATTGAGCTAGAGCGGTGAAACAAACACCATCGTGTTCGTCTTGTCACTGGCTTTCATTTGATATACGGCAAGGTCACTTTTTGACCTTTCGTGACCTCAGGTCATATTAGGTCACGAGGTGACCTCTGGCGGTCAAACCACTGGCGGGAGGTCTTTACGTTCCATATAGCGGAAAAAGTACTGGCAATTTGCTATCAAATGTACTTTACCAGGCCTCAATAGCTCTAATGACATAAGAGTTATGCCCAGTTTGCTTAATCATTGCATATTTGAGTGAAAATAGCCGATCTTGACCTAATTTGACCTCTGGAGGTCAAACCATTGACCTGAGCACTAAAACATGCGAAGTATTTCTTACTGAATTCACGCGAGCTTTCTATTGCACTTTGCAGATTTGCGCTAACGCCCATATTTTCGAGTTAGAGGGGGCCATCGATGGCCCGTGGGGCGAAGGTGGCGCGCCCCCGGTGGGGCGCGGGTTAATTTAGACTGCATTGCTGGGAGCTGGTGCTGGATGTGGAACATCAGCTGGTGCTAGACAAATGGGCGTGTACTGTGATCAAAACCACGTCAAGTTTTTACCTCTTGATAGTTGAACGTTTCTGCCAATTTTAGCTTGCAACGATTCAAACGTGAGGAGGTAAATGACACTTTGGGGGATCGTAATATATCTAGCTTTTGGTTCCCGAGCTCATCTGTGGATCTTATAAGTAGATAAGTGAGATGATACTGAACTGCCTACAAATAAATAATTAGCTGCTCCAATTTTAATGACGCCATAAGCCCGTAAAAGTCTGCTGGTACGGCTTTGTCGCCCCTGTGTCAAAATCAGAGGTCTCCACTTGCTACGCTAACGCTGTCAGTAGCAACTCCCGACTTCGTCACCTTCGAATCTGACCCCACGCGGATGTGGGAGGGGGTAGCCGAAAAGGTTGGCGCTCACCCCGCCAGGGGCTGTTAGTGTTTCGGTAGGGAACCCCGACTGCTAATCCTGAGCTCTTATCATCACACTTATCCAGTTCACGTAAACATCCCTCCCGGCGGCGATTTCCGGCTCTAATGTTACCGTCTGTTGATGCCCACTGAACAGAGACGTTTACCTGGACCGAAACCACCCAACAACGGCGACAACTCACGCAGTTCCACTGAAACGCACTCGTCGTGGCTCACTGGCTTTTATGCCGGAGGTGCGCTTTTTTGTCGAGAAAATGTTTTTGATCCAAATTGTCGTCCAGGGTGTCAGTTCGACGAACCGTGCATGGTATCAGTTTGACCTCCAGGAATCAGTTTGCTTCATGTCGGGTGATGCGGCGACAGTCGATTGAAATTTGGTGGTGTACACAAGCTCTTTCGAAAGTTTTTGCTCAAACAACATTTATTTTTGTACTAATCATTGTCCAGATTCTCCAGGCAATGTCGCAGAAACTAACACAACTAACGCAATGTCAAATTATAAATGCTAATTGCATCGCTAGGCCTCTGCGCTAAGTCCAAATCGGTGAAAAGTGTAAGAGTTCGTCTCGTACGTAGAAGGCAGCTGCAGTAAGCTGACCAGGAGCGTTGCGCTGGCGGTGCGGCTTCACAGCAGCGGTGGTCGGGGCTCATGTAGTCTCGGCCCGGGCTCAGAGTTGACCTCGGTAGTTCAGCGTCCGAAGATGGGCGGTCTCGGTCCAAAAGAAGGTCGTCCCCCAAGTGGAGGTCGTCCTCCAGGTGGCGGAGGTCGTCCTCCAGGACGTCCAGGACCTCCAGGTCGTCCTCCAGGACGTCCAGGACGTCCCGGACCTCCAGGTCGTCCCGGTCGTCCCGGGGGCCGGGGGAAACAGCTGGGCGGCTGCCAGGCCGATCAGTGCCAGCAGCAGAAGACTCAGGTGCGCTAGCCTCATGCTGGCGGCGTTGGGGCGTCACTGGAAGTGTCTGCGGTCGTCGGGGTGGAGTGCGCTTTATACCGGCGCTCAGTTCTGGGCGTCACGCCCGTGTGCGTACGGCGCCGCCCTCCCAGGCCGCCGCATTCGCCACTACCCACCATGATCGTGCGTCTTCTGATAAGGCTTGGACTCCATGTTGGCCACTGACTTCAAAGCTTCTATTCACTAGGTCCACCAGAAATCGTGTGCCTTATTTTTTCACTCAATTGCAGAGGGCTAAGGCCGACCCGACCAACACTGGATGGTAACAATGTGCCATAAAATGAGGCTGTTGCGTAGTACGTACCTGAGCTGATACCAATGATTTTGAACCCTAATTCCGTATTCGCTCGCAGGTAACTGGGTTTGTTTGTTTTTTTTCACCCAGAAGTAATAGCTCTAACAAAACATTCCCTTATTTTTCCCCAGTGCTTTCTACTAGCAAACTAGCATTTTCAATAATAGTTTTGTGCTGAAAATTATATAGCCAAAAATTACTTTCAAACATATTGAATTATTACCATCGCACGCACTATAGCATGACATAAACTTCGGTCTGCGACCTGGGCTAACGCCCCACCGGCGCAGGAGAGCCGCATGACAATGTGCTGAAAGCAAACCATATTTCGTTCTTAATGTATCTCTTCATAAGCCTGAAACTCAGTTTTATCATTCTTTTCTTTGAAATAACCAATAAAGAGTACGTGGTCAACCCCGGATTCGAACCGGACCTACCCGATCAAGAGACAGGGCCTCTAACTACTAGACCACCTTGCCACACTACTCACCCTCCCACTAGCTGAACAGCTGTGACCCGTCAGGAGGTCACTGGCTGGTACAACTCCGCCGAATATGCCGGGCCGCTGGCGCCGGGTGCTGTGCTTGTCCCGAAAAGGCACGATATAAAGGTGCTTCTAGAAGACGAACCAAGCATTCTTTTGGGCTGAAATTACTTGTATCGTCGAGCTAGGATCTTAAGCTAGCTTCATGCCAAATTTCTTCCACTTCCATCCATTTTAAGGACTTAAAACCATGGTGAGAAGCAAAGGTGGTCCGAGAAATTTAGCATCTTGTAATACATTTTGGACTAATTACTCGAAAGCCATTAGAGATAGGTGGGTAGTATAAGTGAGCGAAATGACCGCAAGTAACTTTCCTATTCAACCATGTCAGTTCTGAGTTTGTGAGTGACATGAGCTTGGAACCAGGAAGATGCAAATAAAAAGTTTTTTGACTCAATTTCTATTTATGCCTATAAAACAAAGAATTTCACATTCACAATTTCCATCTCCACATATTATCAGGCGGAAGCAATGTTCTCTCATTATTTGAAATGAAAACTCAAATAGATCAATTAGATTGTGAGATATTAACGTTGAAATGAAATGAACCAAAATTCAGTCTTCCGGAAGAACTGTAAAAAGTAGGTCAAAATTTTACGTTTTGCACTCAAAACTATGCCTAAGCACAAGAAAATTAACCTAGCTACCCCTAGGTAACTGTCTTTCAGCTAACTGAAGCTTGCCTTCTGCTATTTCGAGCGTCCAAGTCGGCCATCAACTTTAAGTAGGTTTTTGCTCGGGTGAGAAATAAAGCGTTTTCGCGCAATAAATATTATTGGATGAGCTCAATTTTTGTTCCTAGCTGGCCCTTGTTACCTATTGAAAAGGGCATAAATTTCAAGCTCGTAGCTTAAGGAGTAAAAATTAGAAAAATATAAGACAGAAAAGTTTTGGCCAAAATTTCGCAAAAACTATTTTAGATTTCGAATCGGGGCTTCAGTTTGAATGTCTGGAGCAGGAGGGCTATCACCCTACAAAATTTCAGAGCTCTGACATCAATTCTCAGGCGGGACAGACAACAACAGACAGACAGACAGACAGACCACGACGAGACCGGTAAAGCGGCAGAATAGAGCCTCTTGAGAAATCTCAATGCGCTATGCTCCATGGATTTCGTCGTGCGGCTCTGATATGGACTGGCACTGCACAACCCTGCACTTTTTTCCAACGATTTATTGAGGGTAACTGAGGGAATATTTTTTACGCTATGAGGGAAATAATTATTGAAAAGCGCCAGGCATGTTGTATCTTTATCGATTGGCGGAAACATAGACTTCGCGAATCGACAATCGCAGCTTTGAAAACGTTATCGTCGATAGTAGCTAAAGTAATTGTTTTTTTACAGAATCTATGGAATCGTCTTCCTCTGACGGGGTGTAACCGCAATACAAAATTTATTGTTAATACTCTCTTATAATTTCAGTTCTATATACACAAAATATTGCCTCGTGTGTGCGTATTTTCTGAGTGATGCGATTCAGCCCCATTTCGGACTTATTATTCCCCAAAGTGCCACGGCAGTGATGGCAAAGGGACCTCGGTACCAGATGGCAGCAAAATGTACCAGACTTGTGGAATTAAATGCTGAGCGGCAATTTCCGTGTTGTCTACAACTTTACAACATCGCTTGTTTACAACTCTAACGAGATTGGGTCCTGAAATTGACCCGAATTGGTATTTATGCCGTGATTGACACGCAAGCGCCACTGCCAGGACTCCAGGAATAAGAAAGGCTGGTCTCATGCTGCCTGGTTTCAAGGCTGATCTTTGAGACTGCTCGTAACTTACGTTACGCATCACACCCACACTGTCGTGCGCACACAGGCGTAGCATAATTTATGGACTGTCCCAAAGACCAGCCTTGAAAGCCAACCAGCATGGATCCGAAACGTATCAATCTGAATAACGCACACTCACGAATTTAAATTCCGCCCAAATGGACATGATAGACAAAAAGACAACGGTGGTGGTAAGCCGCAACAACTAAGCGCAGGCTGATTTTCCAAACCGTGAGCACTATCTCATCAGCTGCAATGCCACGCAGGCCCAGTTGGTTGTTGCCCTCGTGAACAAGGTTTAATCATAAAGCGGCTAATGCGCTCCACTCCGCTCTCATTTTGTGGTTATAGGCTGCTCTTTGTAAAATGGGGAACTGGTCAGTAAATAAAATGGTATGGCATGTGAACGTGTTTATCCCAATAAGTAATCATGCTGATTTCGAATCTGAGGTCCTTTGTCTGTCAGGCTATAATTTGTATGCTTCTGGAATGTTACATTTTCGGCTCCAAATGCCACAGCTTATTGCCCAATAAATTTTGGGCATGGATATGTTTCTTTTTTGCTCTACGATCCTTAGGATTCGGCGGATGATTGGGGGATAATAAGAGATGTTGCAGGCTAGGTTAAATTTGGAAGAAATGTGCACTTACAGTAAAGGATGTTACATTGTATTTACTTTCTTCTTTCATGGCCAACACGAAATGATAATCGAAAATTGATCGCAAAAACATGTAGGGCATCCAATTTTACATAGACTTATCCTTATTTAGACGTTCTGTTCATTTCTCTGTAAGCCAAGTGAAGTTCGTAATTTTGTTTTGGAAATGAATGGCAAATGTTTGAATACTATTATATTCAGACAAAATAATGATTATAATAATAAAATAATAATAATAATAATAAAATAAATAATATAATAATAAAATATAATATAATGATAAAATTATAATAAAATAACGTCTCCAGCAAGCAGAGACGTTGGTGGTATGATAGGGCACCAAGTCCTGCTTGACACTATGTTACGGCGGCTGTTTATTCAGTGGTGGAAAGATAATGCATATGCCTGATGTAAAGAAACAATTTCAGAGTTGGATTTTCAGAACAAAAATTGATGCTTGTTTGGGAAAGTATATACGGGCGAGGGAGGATGTGATGTGTGTTGTGGCCATATTGGGTGCATTTCGGCTCAATCACGCTCTGCAATAGACGTTAATTCGCCCGAGGTTTTCGTTCGGCAGGCAGTTGCGTGCTGGTTCACTCGCTAACATGGCATATTCAGGAGTTGGCGAGACTTACGGCTTTCGTCCTATCAGATTACTGGAACCATATGGGAGGTATTCCTTTAGGGCTTGAAATACGGCGATGAGCCCCTTTACTTTGAACTTTAAAGCTGGAAAAAATTCTATTCCGAGACCTTTAGGTGAAATTAAACATGCCAATAGTGGTTTCCCAACACGCTCTACAAAACTGCTATCTCTCTTCAAAACCCATTATAAAAGTGGGACACTCCCTTTAAAGGGAGATACGCGAAAAAATTATTGGCTAGATCGAAAGGTCACAAAAAGTTGTTTCAGAATTCCTATTCTCATTTTTGCGAATTCGGCCTGCCAATGCCCTAAAATTGCTCTCAAAGTCAACATTTCTAGACGACTTTACCGGTACACCTCTTATCGATGTAAATGACGTACCCCCAGCTAAAGCTATCAAATTCTCTAAAACGCTGGTCCCATTTTCCTAAGCAATGACTTGAAAGTTTAAAACTATTAGATAAAAGCTATTTTAAAAAAGCTACAGCCAAAAATAACATTAAAACAAAAATATAGGACTTAAGAAATCACAATTGACCAATCAGAACGTACAGCCACCTCGTAGGGGGGTCACGTGACCTATCTGACGCAAAAGTTTCGTCATTCTGGGGCTGAAGCAGAAAACGACTCAAGACCCGAGGTACGAAACGGCTGAAGACTTGAGTAATTGTTTTTTTCGTTTCTAGGGCAAACTAATTCATTTTGTATTTTTGAAGGCTTCGAAAAATTAATTCAAATACAAATACAGGAGAACAGACATTTTTATTACCAAAAAAAAACATTACTTTTCAACTTTAAATAGTTATCGAAAAGTAAGTGATGGGTGAAGGCTTCAGCATTTAACTGTTAGCCTATTTCGATAATAAGTGAATGGCCTCTCAAAATTTTTCCGAAGATACAAAAATAATTGACAGTTTTGTAGTCAGGATTTTTCAAATAGCAAGGAACCACAATAATACTTTTTGCATATCTCCCTTTAAGTTTTAGATCGTCCGACTCCGACTTAACTTCAACTCCCATTCGTTATTTTTGGCGCGGTTTAAAATGAAAGTTTTTACTTCAACCTAAAATATAGATTACTGAATTATAAATGTTGCTATTTTGTTACATATGAATGCGAAAACATCATTGTATAAACCAAAAATAAAACCGCTGGAAAAGTAGACAACTATTATGGAAACGAGTAGTTGAAGTTGTGGTATGACTGATGTCCGCACCCTGTATTTCGAACGAGCGTGAAACGAGACAAACGCCAAACTAGCACAGGGCAATTTATGTCCGATTTCAGGCCTTGACCTTGGTGTCCAAGTGACTTGGTGCCGAATTGTATAATTCTGAACTATGCAAAGTCACAAGTCACTTGCCCTCGTAAATATACTGCGATCAGATTGAGTCATAGGTGCAGGGACGTCCAGAATATGGAGGGGGTATATGTATTTTGAAATAGCTTTCCATTCAACGCTATATGGTTAATTATTAAGGTCTTGATTAGGTGCCCCCCTGTCCCCTCTGTTTCTATGCCTAAGGATTCAGTGCATAGATTTGGGCTAAATAGTGGGGATCCAGTGGTCATTCAAATTTCCGCCATTTCAGCTGCGAGACTATGTAACCTCGTGGGCCTTGGCACAATCACCATCAGTCTCGGAATCTTAGTATCACACTTACTTCCAAGCGACTTTTGCTCGGTTGTCTGCCAAACTCAACGTCAGCTGAGTACACCGTGCATCTTAGCATTCATTTCCTCCTGCCACGTAAAAATCCGTCCGCTCCCACTTTTCCCTGAAAATGTTTCTTCGTAGTCGTTCTTTGCATTTCATACCGTTCTTTCGTGTGAAACTTTCCAAAATCATTCCCCCCCCGATGAAACCTGGAACACTCGAACATTACGTAGCCTTAGCAGCTGATCCCCCCCCCACAACCATCATCAATCCTGGAAAATGCCGTCCATCCTGTTTTTAACTGTCATTTCATTCCACATCCATTGGCAACCTTAAATCAAACCTGAGTTGGAGGTGGTTGGGTTTGATTTGAGCTTTTGTAGGATTGTGTATGTACTTCTCCACAATCAGCTCAAGGAAAATTATCGCACAAAACAAAATGAGTGCCAGTGCAGAACTGGATTTCTTACAGTCATGTGGTTAGATTTGGTATTGGATATTGTTTTGACTATTAGAATTAAAGTCAGCAAAGATATAGTATTCTTTTGTTCCAATTCACCATTTTTCGTAACTCACCTTAGCTGTGACGTCACGTGATAGACGATTGTCTATAGATAGCGTTTCCCAAAAAGTTGAAATGTACGAAACACGTTTGGGTTTGTCAAGGCCGGTTGCAGTTAGGTTAGAAACTGGGGCCAAAACCTGTTTTTGAGCCGGAAATTGATGGTTTGGAACAAATTCGACACTGCTGCCTGATAAAGAGAAATGGTCTTCCGATTCGAAATCAGCACCTCCAGCATGCTAGGGTACGTATATTTACATACAAGACTCATTCCATGGCTTCATTTTGTTGACCGATAATTATTGACGCGTGAATCTTTTCAGCTCCCTCAAGCTGCCTAAAATGTGTGCAAAAGTTGAGAATTAAAGGTCGCAGCAATTGTTCATTTGGAGCAGGTTCACTCTCCCTTGCCGCTTTGTTTGTCTGTCTTACTATCAAAATGGCGCGGGTTGGCGCAAATGTTGCGACCCGATACAAGTGTGTCGCTATTTACTTTTAAAATCAAAGTGTTCTGACCAGCACTTGAATTAAGCATTGTTCAATTTTGTTTATGATATCACCAACACGGGTATTTTGTGTTCATTAGCCTCAATCTAGATCATAAATATAACATTTATAAAAAGGAACCACTCTTTCCGTTGAATAAGGTGTATGAAGCATCCAAATGGCTTGATAGAACATGGTTATCGCATTGGAACAATTGCCCACGCATTTGGTTAAAACGGACCCCGTGGATTATCGTCAGTTGAAACACTTATTCACAAGGCGCTACAACTGGCCCCGTGGTCTTGATCACTGTAACACTTATTAACAAGGCTTTATAACGGACCCCGTGGTCATGGTCTGTTGTAACACCCTTCAAAAGACACTATAACGAACCCCATGGTCGTGCTCAGTTGGAACACTTATTAACAATACGTTACAACTGACCCCGTGGTCATGGTCTGTTGTAAGATATTATAACCGACCCCGTGGTCGTAGTCAGATGTAACATGATTCACAAGGTGCTACAACTGACCCCGTGGTTTAGCTCAGTTTTAACACTTAACAAGACGTTACAATAAACCCCGTGATTGTGGTCCGTTAAAACACTTGTTATCGAGGCGTTACAACTGACCTTGTGGTCGCGGTCAATTATAACACTTTTCACAAGACGTTACAACCAACCCCATGAGCGCGGTCAGTTGAAACACCTATTATCAAGGTGTTGCAACTGGCCCCGCAGTGGTGGTCAGTTAAAACATTTATTAACAAGACGTTCACGTTACCCCATGGTCGTGGCCAGTTTAAACCCTTTTCACACGGCTTTACAACTGACCGTGATCGTAGTCAGTTGTAGCACGTATTTACAGAGGATATTTAAGGGACATTGGATGGGCTTTACGCATGCATGGCGCAATTTTATTTTAAAGGTCTATAGTAGCCAGTCAGATCTGCAAAAATTTTACTGTAACGTGACCTGTATGAAAGGAAGGGCTTGTTAGCTCAATTTGGCCAGAAGCTTAAGTCCAAAAACTGTCTGACCCGGGTTCGAATCTCGGGCGGGGAAACTGAATAAAACTAAATAAGACTTCCTAATCAGCAATATACCCTTCCAACAGGGTGAGGGTGAGCGATACCTTATGACTTCAACAGCTGGTGCAACGCAAATCCTGAAGACCAATAGCTATCCAGTTCCGCTGATTTTGCCGTATCCCCTGATGACTGAGTGAAGAAAGTGCCGTTCAGTTGAGGTGTAAGGAAAAAATGATATGTCATTGGGCCAATTTAGTTGGGTTGTAAGTGGAGCTAAAACTGGGAGAAATCTCAGAACCACCCCCAATCGCAAAATCAGCTCAGGGTCCTTAATGAAGGGCGTCAACTCGTGAATAAGTCTATTTTCATACCGGACTTTCCATGACAATCTTTTTGGTGGTATTTGGGTCAACTTTAGCGGGGTGTTATTGAGTGAAAGGATGAGCGATAGGATTTTTCAGCAAGACCGAAGGATAAAAGCCGGGCACAGTTTCGGTGTCAGTGGTCGAAATGGAATCCATATCCAAATAGTGCAGATCACCTTGTGGCTGGTTGTAAGCAAAACGTCTCAGTCTAGTGGGCAGAAGGGCGTGCCGGCCATGAGCCATCCCTCAACAGGGTGGTTTGGCGGCGCTATGCGGCACCAGCTTCCATTGTGTTGCAAACCTCAAAACCACCCACCTGGCACGCATGTACCAGCGGTATGCCCTTCCTTACGCGGAAGTCGAATCAGAACGGTGTATTTAACACTAACACCTATCAGAAAAACTGCATTCAATATTTCCAAAAATGTAACAATGCCAATTGTCAAATCTGGAAAGGCAGCTAAAAATATATTCGGCGTCATTTGTATTCGGTCCGCAGACTATTGTTCGCACGAAAGCATTTTACGCAACAGCAAATTCGGGGTAGAAAATATCCGAACAAATGTTTTTATGTTTAGAAAGTTAAGCCAAAATTCGGTTTCGCCATTTTACAAGTCATGGCTCATTCCTGAGTCATACTGGATCTTCACTTCCTGGCTCGGTGACCGTAAGCAATCTGACCCCAGAGGCCGCTAGCGAGAGGAGCCTATTGATCCAGGTGGTGGGCGCGGCGGCCGTCCGGAGCCAGGTGGTGGGCGCGGCGGCCGTCCGGAGCCACCGGGGCCTGTTGATCCAGGTGGTGGGCGCGGCGGCCGTCCGGAGCCACCGGAGCCTGTTGATCCAGGTGGTGGGCGTGGCGGTCGTCCGGAGCCAGAGCCACCGGAGCCGATCGGTCCCGGCGGTCTAGGACCGGGCGGTCTCGGGCCAGGTGGTCTGGGTCGCCGTGCGGCCGCCACCGCAAATAGCAGAAGACACAGAGCCAACGCTTTCATGGTGCTGCGACTGGTGTGTTGGCGGTATGTCCTGTCTGCCGATGATGAGGAGATCTTTATACCGACTGCTCACACTGTTTGTCATGTCTCCAAGTGTCCGTCGCTGTGCGACCGAAAAGAAAAACGTCAGAGGTTTCCTTTGCCTTCTACCTGAGGTCCTTCCGTGCACTTGTTGCTTTCTCGGCACTTATGCTTGATTTCTATGACAATGACTCACTTTATCGCATAAAGGTGGAGACAGCTATTTTCTAAGAGCCAAGTGGTTGACTTGGCTTTGAAAAAGCCTGCTTCCACCAGCGGTGCACATTGCGCCGCTGGCTTGCAGTCGGTGTCATCTCTGGCTACAGATTCCGCCGTTCACTTCGCTGCGCCCCGCTATTGAGTTGGTGACGCATCACTCACCCTCTGCCTATTCAGGGATTTCCTAATTGGCCAGTCATATAACTGCGCAGTGCGCACGTGTGTGAGGGGGCGAGGATATCAGAGGTCGCTTATGTAACGCTGTCGATCTATCTGGACAATAGGCGACGATGGTGGGGCGATGTTGCAGACGCGTCCCCAGCTCTACGGCTCGTCTCCCCTGGCGTGTGTGGATGACCACTTCCCGCAGGAGACGACCTCGCCGGCCGCCGTTCTCGCGCCCTCGTCGGACGCCAGCCGCCTGTCGGAGCGTGAGTACATTGCACTGGAGCCACCCGGGCCAACTAGAACCCGGCGAAGAGACGACTGTGGAGATGGAATGACTATAAGAGCATGCTGCATAAAGAACAAGTCTTCCCTCCCACTTGTTGTGGATACTGTAATGAAAAACGAAACGCGGAAATAAATCCTAGAAATTTATTAGCTTTAACTGTTGTGTATAATCTGTTTGTGTTTACTTATTTCAGTCGCGAGACCGTACATACGCTTTCTTTATTGTAGACTCTTAATCACTATGAGAAACAAACCCTCTCATCTGGGGCCGTTTGCAGCAGTTGGTTTCAGGTGCTAGAACATAACATTATCATTCCATGTGTCTCATTGAAGCAACTCTCGCGTGTCTTTGAATGGTTCATGAGCCACGATGTCGGTTTCAGCTCTCAACTTCAATCTGGATGATCTGGCCTTAAGCGACAGCGACGAACACTAGTCTGTGCACAGAACACGAGTGTTCCCTGCTGTGGACGTTCAGCATGCTACAGTGCATTAAAGAATGGAGAATATCGGGCCATGTAGAACTCCGCAATTGTCTTCTAATCAGTGTTTGAATATGTGTGTGTGATTTTTTTAGTGTTCCTGTATATTCTGGAGTGAGAGGATAATTCTACTTAAGATCAATTTGAAGTCCCAAAACGTTGTTCGGACTGGGAGGTATACGCTAGTAATAGCACAGGGGACCGCAGAACACTTGTAAGGTGTAGGTATACGCTAGTAATAGCACAGGGGACCGCAGAACACTTGTAAGGTGTAAGTTGTTGACCCTCATCCATAACACCGACTGAGCGCGATTACACATCTGCTCGTCTTAAGAACGATGCACTCAAGTTCCTGTCAAGTCTCAAGGTTGCAGAGGAAGTCTGGTAACGACTGGTCCGTTCTCCATTTGGCAGATCATAATGGCCTCTGAGGATGTGTTGTGTGTTATTTTGTTAATTTGTCTTTGTCTTTGTATGGGACTGACTCAACGAAGTGGGCCAGATAAAATTGAAATGAGGAGTGTTGTGCTGTTAAAGCTCCTCGCTATTTCTGCTATGGATCGCGGGTGTCTATTTCTAGCAGCAATTATTGGATCAATAGAGATCCCGTTAAACTTTGCCTGCGACCCCAGTAGCTTCCCGTTTCTTTGGTGTGCGTATCTGCGCTATTCTACCGTAAGCGCTGCAAGTGATGGTTTTCACACGAAGCGCGTTTGGTCATGTTGTGTTCAGTGTACTTGTGCTTGGCTGTTGTGTGCGTGTTCGTGACTTGTTTTTTATGGCGTGCTAGGTGTTTCGTCCGTAGTAGAGTGAGGGCTGTATTTAGGGGAATGGAAATAGTTTTGGTAGCATTCCGCATGAAGAAAGCAGCTCTCTTCCGTTTAAACGGTGTGCGTTTTGGTCGTTTTGTGATAGTGAGATTCAGTAGCATCAAGTCCACGTGGGTACTTATCTGACTATGCTAAATTGCATAGCCCTGAGGCTCCGTTTCGTTTTTTTTTCTGTCAGACAGTTCGTGCTTTTTTCCGTTTTTGCCCTCCCGGCTGACGGTTTTGCTGTTATATGCTCGCAAGTTCTATAGTGATCCGTATGATCCAACCGTGGATTCCAATTTCACTTAATTACAATATGTTTCACAGTTAATTTATTTTCAAGAATTCCTCATCGTTATTCATTTCGGAGAGCCTTTTTCCAGCCATTGCAAGCTTTGCCCCCGTCCAAGGCGGTGCATAATCCATCCGAATGAGGGTAACAATAGGACTTCGAACAGAAAAATTTAATCTGGGACCTGATACCAATGGTTCTGTTCTCCAGTCGTTCTAACTGAATGGCTAGTTTATTTACGGACCCATCTCTTCACACGCCAGCACAAACCCGTCACCACCTCCCAACCCCCCCCGTCCCCACCCCCTCCCACGAATGACTTATTATGTTACATAGCTTTTCAACCCCTTTCAGCTGGTTCTCGCTTCAGTGTCTGATCCCAATAGGTGTGATGGCTGCAAGTCCAGGTGGGTGGTATATAACTTGCAGTATATACGCGCTGGTCAGCAGCGACACCTATATTTCCCCGTGAAAATCAAGCCTCACAAATCAACCAAGCAGCCAGCACCGCCACCTCTCATGAGAAAAAGTCGCAAGGGCGCAGGAACCGACAAATCACTAAAAACAGAATAAGGAAAAATATTTGTGTTCGCATATGTCAGGTGATTGATGTGTTTACGGGCGCGACACCCATATTTGGAAACCCGTATACCCAAATCTAATCGGCAGCAATAGTGAGGCCATTCTGTTATTTTATCGGACAACTTGTGAATGGTTTTCGTGATAGATTTGATATGTGAGGCGGAAACTCAAAATAGTTTTCTCTGGAATAGATGGAGATGGAACAGCTCTAAATATTTTCCGAGGGAAAGGGAGGAGGAGGGGAATTGGGTGCCAGAGTACGGATAGGACCAAACGGCGCTGTTTTTAACCCAATCGTGCGCATGGAAAGCTTCAGTGCAAGTAAATTACTTCAGGGACTTGTGTGCTGTGACGGGGTGGTAGAGAGAGCTTCAACTGGGCATTGTAGGGACGATTCCCACCTGAATCAGGTGCAGTAACACCCCTCCTTCGAAATTCCTCCCAGCTTGGTACGTGGTTATATCTCAGGAAACCTAGATTGTTCTCTTGTTTCATTCAGGGAATGTATAAGCCAAATGCCGCGAAAACTGTTCAGCAGCTTTTGAAGAAAAGTTACAGGGCCGCAGTACCCAAATTTTAGAAATTGTTTTTGGTGCCTCCACCGGCTGAACCTATACAAAGTGTGGACTGTACAGCTTGAAAAACTGCCTTCTGAAGCTCTTATCTTCTTGTATGACATTTGATGTCGAAGTGCGACCATTTTGGTTTTGCACCGTATGTGACTGGTAGTATTTTCCGTGATCCCGAACGTGATGTAGGACACGGAAATAGTCTCCGTCTGAGTATCCCTATGCTGCTATGACTACCGAGAAATCCTCCCAGTTCATATCTCAAGTTCAGTTCAGGATGTCAGAAATTTGGGCATCCGGATCGTCAGGAACCAGGGTGGGCGTGGGATCTCCTTTTTCTTGCCGGGAACATCTGAGAAAAAATTGCTCGAACCTAGGAGGATCCCGGCTTTAAATGAAAACTGAGAGCCATGCTTGTTGTTTTATGGCTTAAAAGATGTAAGAGCAGAGCGATTGCATCCTTGTATTTTACGCCAGCAGGAGGGAAAGTAACATAACTTGTTTCGTATGATTAGTTACCCCTGTAGCGTACGACCTTTGGTATTCCTGTACCCCCAGGCGGGTACAGGGATAATTTCCGTGGAAATTGATGATATGTAAGGCTTCATACACAATTTAGCCTGTCCTTGGTTTTGTGTTGGCGCCGAAACGTCACTGCCTTTTTCCGTTGATACATAGTTTGTTTATTGTGCCAGTGTTGGGTCTCTATAGTGTTCATGAAACCAAGTTTGTTGTGGACTGATGGATGGAAACGTTTGGGAGTAGGCTCAGTCCGTTGGAAATAAATGGAACACTTTGCCTCCCCATGCGTGTATGCGGTTTAAAGCCTTTGAATTTAAGCGGGCTATTGCGTGGGAGTAGTGCTATTCGGAAAACTGGCAAGTGAAATACGATTTTGCATGACGTGTGCATAGTTGCTAGCAATTTTACGTAGTGAATGTTGCGTGGCGTGTAGTGCTGGTAGGTGGTAGGTAATGCATGTATGTGTATGTTGGTATTTTTCACCCGCAGCTGAAACTTTATAGTTATTCTTGCCCGAGAGTTAACATAAAAGTCAAATTTTACTATGGTGGAGATTAGTTTGTCCAACCACAGCGTTTGCTTCCCTGTAACCCTTGACTCAGGGCAAAGGTAAGCCCGCGGTGTTCTTTTTTACGTTACAAGCTCGCCCTACGGCTGCTCGTGCAGGGTTGCTTCAAAGAAATTGGCGATGACGCAGTCCGAGTTTGCGAGTGGTGGGGAGCGGCTCTGCGGTCCACTCGATGGTACAGTCCGAGTCTGCGAGTGGCGGGGAGGGGCCTCGGAGGCAACTCTGTGGCCAACTCGATGGCGCAGTCTCTGCGAGTGGTGGAGAGGGGCCTCGGAGGCTGCTCTGGGCCCACTCGATGACGCGGTCCGGGTCTGTGTGTGGCGGGGTCTGCTCGGGTCTGCTCTGCGGCCCGCTCGATGGCGCGGGTAGTACAAGTGACGAGTATTGGGAAAACGGCGAGAGGCTGCATGTACTGTGCGTTACGTTGATGGAGTTTATGCTAGCAATGCGAGGGACATTGAAAGACGTATGTGCGTGAAACTCGATGATACCCGGAGCGTACTTAGTGAGGGGTGTTTGTAGTCAGCAGCGGTGGCTGGCACCGATAGGACGTCAGGTACGCAGGACCACCGGGGATTGTCGCTCTGTAACTGTGCGATGCCAGACATGCCAATACAATCCACGGGTCTTGAAAGGGAGCGTTTCTTATCTTTTAGGGTCTGTGTGGAGTGGGATATCCAAAACTTTAAGTAGTATTGCAAGATTCTCATTCAACCAATAGCTTTGGTACTAACTGGCCTACAGTACAGCACAGGAAAAGGACTGTTTGTCCTAGTTATCTTCGTGGGTGTGATGAATCTGTGTTTCTGTCTGTTCTCCAGTGATCCGTTTGCCGTCTTTACAATGTTTCGTGTGGCTAGAGGGCAGTGTACGAACGGCCACCCGTTGTAACTCTTCTACTTCGTACAAGTATCTTTAATGAGCAGGAGGTTGAGCGCTACACTTGGCAGAGCCGGGCGCTCCGCTGCTCTGCTACTGGCGGACACTCTGGCTGGGAGCAGAGTAGCGGTAGCGGTTTTGTACCACAGAAGTAGCGGAGCGGTTAGCGAACTCGCAAGAATTCCAAAAGCGCTGCCACTGGCTTGTTAAGGAGACCGCCATAAGTTGAAGTAGCGACCGCGTAGTAGCGGGAAGCGGTGTTGCAATTTTGAAGAAGTTTTGCTAGTAGCGGTTGCAACTAGCCAATGCAGCGAAAGAAGCAGAATTGTTAAATCGGTACGGTACCCAACTCAGACGCTTAGGAAACAAATACTGAGTCATAAATGATAGTGACTTATGCTAAAGCATAAATATGTCTATTGAAGCCCCATCCCTGAATCATCGTTCAGGGTTTCCGCTATCTGAGTGGTGATATGCCTTAAACCGCAATAATTTACATAAACGCGACGAGATAAACAGGTTCATCTGCGATAAGTGAGAGTTCCACTTATACCCAATACATATGGAACACAGAAGAAAAATTGACTGGAAAATAATGGGATGACAATTTTATTCGACTTTATTAACAAGCTAATTCTTCAGTTTATCACCATCAGCTACAGTCCATTTTCTCAAAAAAACGTGCCTTTTTCTCACCTCACGTCCATTCCGGCGCCGAATATTTCGCTTTTTTCAGAGTTGAAACTTCTCAAAATCCCAAAATCATATTTCGGAGGGTGTTGCGAAGTCTTTGGGAAACGCACGCTCATGTATGTAGGGTTGCAGTTTTTATCGAAGTTGCCATGCATTGATTGAATTGATGCCGTTACCCACGGGTTTAAGTGTCATTCGGGTACCTACGATACCTATTCGTAGAAATATCAGTGTGACTATGGGGACGAGTCAGGTCACTCATACGTAGAATCTTTACCTACATCTGCACATATAATCTAACTACACTTATACCCCCTACCTTACAGCTATAGGTATGTAAGCCAGGTGAGATCGTGTGTGTCCCACGGGCCCGCTCGGTAATAATTATTCATTTTGAAAATATTTATACATATTCTTCAAGCTCCGTCAAACCTATGCTTTTGCGCAGACTCCTCTGATCGTCCAAAAAAGTATGTCAGCCGCGGTGAAGGAATTGTCGGAATTTCTACCGTTTTTAACTGGGCACCAGAACCTGAAAAGCCAATATTAAGCCTTTAAGTTGTTGAAACCAAAATAACCCGTTTATCTTTTTAGCTTATTCGAATGTTTTGTTTTTTTCGTTCTAGGGGTACCCCTAAAGTTTGAAAAACATCCCTAGTCTTCGAAAAGCACCTCTAAACTTTTCAGTGACATTTGAGCCGGGCCTAAGGCCGGCGTTACAGTTAACTGCAACAGGGAGCGTCAAATACTCATAGAATATCTCTACAGCAATTCAATTCGAGACATAACTTGGGGTAGAGTACTACTTTAGCGATCAGGAGGTTCAATAAAACAGCACGACGCTTTATTTCAATGGCGGAAGTAACCATGGAAATTAGACAACTGCCACTTGTAACCAAGGCAGGAAGCGCGCGCTTGTTGCCGAAAGGTCTCAGCCAAAGAATGGTCTGGAGGGTAACAAGAATAATAGTCAGTAATGCGAGTTCATTCTTTCTTTCAAAACCATTGGTGCCGTCGTTTCTTTGCAAACATGTCTTCCGGAACAGTGGCGGATCTAGCCGCAGAGCTGCAAAAATCTCAAATCTGTCGGGCACTTTCGAAAAACCTCCAAATCTGTCGGGTGGTTAGGATAGGACTATTAAAATTGTCTAAAACCCATTCAATTGGTAAAATGTTCCTACTCTTTTTCCACATTCTTAATAGAAAATACTAAAATTAGCATAAAAAACTTCAAGTTTGGCACCAATGGATATCATTATCCTTATTTTTGTGCTCTGATCCTTATATGTGTGATATCCTTAATTTTCGTGCTCTGAAGCCGCCTATGGAAAATCTAAGTGGAATGACACAAGTCTATTAATTTTCAAAACTCTAGAACTGAGACTGTTCTTCGGTTTTCAATTATCAGACGCGCTCAGGAAATTAAGGTTATCGGCAGAAACCTATAACAAATTGAATACCGAACCACCAATTCTCATTTTCTGCAGTCACCATTGGTAAAGGAAATTTATTATTGAATGTAATTTGAGATTTGTGGACGTACAGCATACAAATAGTGTGCATCAAAGTCAGCTCGACTGGGTCTTGAATAAGACTCAGTCTTGACTTCAGATGATTTAGGTCACAGGTGGAAATATACAATAACATTAAAAGCAGCCCCCTTTTTCAGTCCTCTGCAGCTGCCATTGACAAAAATGCTGCACTAGAATGAGAATAAGTGATATTTTGTTATTATGTTACATAGTCCAGCCCAGAATACTTAAAAAATATAGTTTGCAATGGAAGAAAGCTGACCTGGTTCCCATACCATGCGGTTACTTATGCCAGCTTCTGCAGATTTTCATGATTTCAGTTTTTTGGAGGTGGGAGGGGGTAATTTGGAAGGAACCCCCAAAATTTATATATGGATTTTGCTCTGATGGCCAGACAAACAAGATTGGAGGGGTACTTTTTGATATTCAAAGTGTTTTTAAGGATCATGGCTACTTGTAGTTGAATACAAACATGTAATATTAGCTTTCCATGACTTTAAATGCATGTTTACATGAAAATCCTAAATTTTGAAGCTGTTGGCTATCTCAAAGTTTTTCATGCATTGCCGTGCTCATTTCCATGAGGGTACGTGGTTTAGGATCTGAAGTTCATGAGGCTAATAAATAACCTTAAGTCAGTTAGATAGTAAATGTCAAATAAATATCATGTTTCCAAGGAAGTTAAGAGTAAAAGGAATGAGTAAAGGTTGCACTAGGCTGTGTTTTTGTTATATCTTTGTCCCCTTGACATAGATCATAGGCATATTTAGGTAAGTGAATAAAATGAAATAGGAGAAATAGTTTGGTACTTAAAACTCAAATTAATGTGGAAAGGTGAAGAGTTTTGTTTCTTTGGCATCTACAAATCCACTGATGAAGGTATGCAACTTTGGTGGTTAATTCTGGACAAACAGGCATTGGATTTAAAAGAAGATGGAAGGGAAAATCAAATGTTTTAGTCTAATTTGACCAGTCTGCTGGTAAAATTCATTTTTCCTTATTAATATCATTTAAAATTATTGATCAACAGTGAGCATAACATAATGTGTGGAAATAAATGTAAGCTGCCGAAATTACAACGAACACCACATCACTTACTTCTTTGTTTTTCCCCACACTGTTCTGATCTGCCCGCTGTTTGATCCATGCTTCAAAACGACCTCCTTGGCCAAAACCACTGTTCCTGAACTTGCAGGGCAGCCCAGAATGCTTGATTCGCTGATGCTCCTTAAAAAAACGTTTTTCGCCAAAATACCCACATCCCTCAAATCCACATTTAAGCTTGACACGGGACGGTGGAAGGGGCTTCAGCTTAATCGGAGCCATTTATCAGCCCTTCAACTATGGACGATGAAATCCAGGCTCAACCAGTTTACTCAAGATGTATACCAAAGTAATGCAAGAGAAAAATAATCAAAAACACAACCTTGCAACGCATTGCCTCCACCACACCACGGGTTCTAGGCCTTGGCCTCCGCCATATCCACAAGGCAACACACCAAACCGCAGGGCTGCTTTTCTTCAAATCAAAGATATCTTTTACCGGCTTTGCCGCAAAGGCGCTGTTCAAACAGCGCCCTTGCGGCAGCGTTGAGCGTACTTCCAAACGAAGGAAACGAAGGAAAAACTGTTTTGCCTGTCGCCTTTACCTTTACGGCGGCCTGTCGGGCCAAGCTGTCGCGTGCTATGGAATACAAATCGGGCCCGACAGGCCGGTGAAGGAATTTTTCCAGCAGAGGATTTTCTGGGTGACGTTTAAAGGCCCTCTGTACACAAGGCCCTCTATTCAAAGGTTCCTCGATTCATAAGTCCCTCGAAAAGACCCTCTGTGCATAAGGCCCTTTATTCAAGGTCCCTCGATTCATAAGTCCCTCGATTTTCCATCGGTTCTTGCTGCACACTGGCTTGATATGGGAGAGGTGCAAATTCATGAAAAACTTGTTGAGTGAAAGAGGTGACAATTCTAATATTGAGTTTTTTTAGAACAAAAATATTTTCTGCTTCCTTTCAAGATTTTTTTCACAGATTGTAAGATCTGTCGCAAGACCATACCGTGCCCTAAAATCTGTCGGGCACTTTTGACCGAGCCCGACTTTTTGCAGCTCTGTCTAGCCGGTAGGTTTGAGGTGGGCAAGCTAAAGTCGGTAAGCAAAAAACGTTGCGGGCTACGTACATGTGGCCACAAAATTTTTGTTTTTGCTATCCAAGGCCCAAGATAGTCGGTAAGCAAAAAACGTTGCGGGCTACGTACATGTGGCCACAAAATGTTTTTGTTTTTGCTATCCAAGGCCCAAGATTTACACTGAAGTTGACTGGCTCTGTTTGAAGTTGAGAGTTAAAACACCAAAACCTTGGTTATAAACGAAAAAGGAGTCTGGCCAAAAAGGGGTTAACGTGTAATAAATAAATAAATAAGACGGTTTGGGGGGCAAAAACATTGTTTTGGCCCGAGCTTTTTCGTTGGGCGGAATTTTTTTGTCCCCCCCTTGATCTGTCGCTGCTCTGGAGAGAAAAAACAAGGTTCACTGCTGGACTTCTTCTCCAAAGGGCCTTGGTAGGTCCTGCAACTTTGTCCTGATGTTGTTTAGCTTGTAGATCAGACTTGTCAATAGTTGCTTACATAAGATAGGTGGGCCAAATAATCAATATGTGGTAATTGCGCATCCATTGAAACTGGCTTAGATGAGGAGGGGAGTCATGGTCAAGCTCCGGAAAACGTAGTTGCTAATTTGAACTTGTGATTTGGAGACTGACTCGATCCCTCTCCCACTTCACCCGCTCTGGATGCTTGTTTCCTGCGCAAGGTTTCATTTGTCGAGCTGGCTGGTACTCCGAACGAGCAGGGGTGGACACTCGATAATTTCATCCAGACTTCAGGAGATAGTTTGCCTCTTTAATGCCTTTTAGTTAATTCACGGACGAATGTGAGATAATATACATTCCCACATGACCTTGACTCTTCCTGCAAGACAGTGGAAAAATTAATGTAAGATTCGCTTAAAATTCTGCAGTACTTTAGGGGTCGAAGTGGGATCATATTCATATGCATGATTTCAGGCTACTAGGCAAATCAGTCGTGGATTAGTGTATGACGTTCTCTGACTCACAGCAGTGAAACATACTAACTTTAAAGGGAATATGTCACCTTTGTCGGATCATGGAATTTAGTGTGATTATGGGAACTTTTAGCCGAAAATCATGGAAGTGTCCATGATTTCTCTGAAAAGTGTACAATAAGCTCAATATTTATATTTTTAAAATGTTCCTCTGGGGAAAGAAATAAATATCTGGCTGTGGATGATGTCATGATCTGGCAACCACTACCATATTTCATAGGCTTCAGGGGCTTCGATTGACAGATACTCACCGTGACGTGGGCATATGTCGTCACACCAACAGCTGGCAACTGTGGCCAGCTGCTAAGGGTACATGTGGGGTACATTTTAGGTAGTTTTTATATTTTCTCTACGGAAATTTTGAGTTTCAAGACAAATGATATATAGAGTACCGGGTTTTCCGGCATGCTTTACAACTTAGCTATCTCAGTTAAAATCACGTTATAAAGGTGCCACATTCCTTTCAAGTTCCGTTGTTATAACTGCTTCTTGTAGATGAGCTCTTGTTTTATGCTGTTTTATATTGAATAGGGATGTAAATACAGAATTGTAAACGCCCAACATCTGAGTGAAAGTAATTAAATTCCCCAAGCTTGGAGACTGAATAGCATTGGCGTGAATGAAGTACAAATCAGCCAATGTAATTATCCATGTAATGTAGGTATCACCTTTATTGTCAGCGATCTCAAAATATGTCTGAGGGCCAGAACCCGTATTTCGTTTTAGGAAGTGCAGGGAGATGTACGGGTGTTTCATAAAGAATGATATTTTTGAATTGATCATAATGCGGTTATAGATAGGTTGTTGTGGTATGATTTACAAATAAATCGAAGCGAATTTTGGGACATTTATGATTATTCGTTTTTTGATAGCTGTTTTGATATTTTTGCTAGTTCAAGTAGTCTTAAAAATGAGTTGAAAAATACTGTATTTTGCCTCATCGAAAATATTCGAAGAAATCATATGCGTATCACGTGACAAGTATCGCGCCAATCACACTGGAAACGTTACATCGTCACTATGGTACATCACAGTCCCGCACATTGCCTCTGGAAATTAATTCTAAAAACACCCCTCAAGCTTAGGAATGCTCGGGTCCAGTAAGCAATCCCCAATTGGTCTGTCCTTGTTCTGCAGTGACGTAGGTCTTTTGCGCGTGTCCGCCGCATCAGTCATTCTATGAAGATAGCCAATGAGCCATATGGGCTTAGCTAAGCTTTGAACTTGTATATTACTGAAACTTGTGCCTTTGATGTGCATGCTATGTGTTTTTGTGTGCTAGAACTTTTAGAGTGCTGCCGTTCCTTTTTCAAATATAAGGGGCATGTATTATGTTTCTTGCATCATTTTTTGAGTACATTTAAGACGGGAGAAAATATTTGATGCAAATGAAAATGTTTATAGGAAATTTCCTATAATTTATCATTAAAATGAACGTTTTGGGGGGATTTGGGATTTTAGTACTTTACTGAAAATTTAAAAATAGCATTCTTCTGAAACTGTAGTAAACGCTAGTGGGTGACGCACGATTCTAATAATGGCAATCATCAATTGAGAACATTTTTAGGTATACATAAACCGCCACCCCACCAATATGAAAAATATAGGATATAGAGCCCAAACAGCCATGGACATTCACGTTTGTCCGCTGTTAAAATACCAGGATGTTCCGGCCGTTGCGGACACATATAAGTCGTAATATATACAAGGAAATTTTAATGTTTTTTTCATCCCTCGCCTGTTCCATGCACTTTCCGGGTGCCAGCTAGGAAAACAATCCTTAGTATTTTTTTTACAAAATTTCCACCCCTTTTCATTACTTCCTAAACATTTTGAAATCAGATCCTTTAAGGCCACTTAAGCTAACGCGAGAACAATGTGGTACCAATAGTGTAAAAAAGGTTTCCAATAGGTTCAAAAAGTTAACTCCTATTTTCCGTTACTGTGTACGGTAATACCAAAATCGTTTCTGGGTGTCACTTCCGCTTTCTTCGGTTCATGACTTTTGTTCCTTTTTAAATATTTGTCTGTGCTGCAGATTTATGCGTTGAATATGAAGAGGTCTGTATGCTCGTGTCAACCAGGGGGTCCGCAGCAATTTCCCGCTGGACTTCTGTGCCTTTAATTCGCATTCGATTTGAGACAGTGTTGGATGCTAGGGGGTTCAACCCCCCTGTCTGAATACCTATAGGCACTACATAGGCGGAGGCTGATCCAAGGTAATGACGGGGGAGGCTCGAGTCCCCTTCCCCTCCCCAAATGAAGTCCTGGATCCGCCACTGATTTGAGATGTTTATGTATAAAAGAAACCCGATAGGTGAGCAAGAGCCCTGGCCTCCGCTTCTGCCCCACGTGTGCAGCGCATATTGAGAAATAAGTGAGCACTGGTGGGTACAATGGGGGACAAACAAGGCCTAAAATAGTATCTTCCTCCCCCTCGCAAAGAAACAAATTTTAGCCGTTTTGTTTTAGATACCATATTTTTTTCTTAATTTATCCCCTCAACCTTGGTTTGGCCCCCTCCAAAAGTTGCTCCTGGATCCGCCAATGTAAGTGAGTGCCGTATCTGACAACCTGTTGAATGTAATGTAACTGTAGTGCTCCACAAGTTTCGCCGCCAGATGACGAGGAATGATGGCACCGTCTCAGGAAGAACCACCTGTTTTGGGTTTTTTCATAGCTCACTTCGTTAGAAATCATTTCAAACACTTGGTTGTATTGAATAGCACCACAAATGGTACCGGACGATATGTTCACAGCTAATATGCCTCGCCTGGCGTTGTTTTCCTTCACGGTAGCCGTTCTCACTCGAAACGCCGGGCTGCCGATTTCTCACCATACCACCACAGCAAAGTGTTCTCCACTTGAGCGTAAGTTTTAAATTCACTAGGCGCACAGCTATGCCAGCTCTCAAAGTCTTTGCGCGGCGTTGCTTTTTACTTGGTTCACTGGCACTTGTATTCACACGTGAACTGTCTCTGGGCACGTTGATCACTTGCAGTTTCTCGCCGCAGAATTTCACTGACAAGCGACATGATGCTTCCCCAGATTGAGTTTACTTGAATTTCAGCGGTATAATAACATCTGAAACAAGGTTTTTCTAACAAAACACGTTTATTTGATCTCGGTTCGTTGCGATGAGGTTGCATCATTTGCCAAGGCACATCCCCGGTAACAAACACCGTACCTACGATTTCACATGCATCTTTGACGAGTTATTGTTCTCCTTCACGCCACGCAGACAGTTGTTATTTCCTGGACCTGCTGGCCGCCATGAGGCACGCCACATACTGATTCTTGAACACCACCGGCGCCTCGTGCTCGTTGAGGAAGTTCTGCTGAGGTCGTGTGCTGCGGTAGGGGTTTTTCATGGGTGGCAACAGCACGTCCACCTTCTGCTCCTGCTGCATCCGCGCCACGTCCTGCGGACACTCCAGCAGGTTGTAGCCGGTCAGGATGAGCGGGACGCTGTCCTGCACCAGGCAGGGCAGCGACGGCTTCCACGTGTCGCGCGTCTCGTGCCCGGCGTACTTGTGCAGACCGGCGTTGAAGGCACAGATGACGTTGGGAGGTCGGTACTGCGGAGACCGGAAGTAGTTGTGGTAGGCGGTGTTAGGCTGGAACTCGCAGGTGAAGCGTTTGCCGGCGGCGCGACAGGGCGTACAGGTGAAGTCCTCGGCAGACACGCCCGGCCGGCCGCCAATTTCCAGCTCGGGACCCACGAACACCATGTGAAGCCGGCGCAATCGCGGCAGCACGTTCAGTAGAAACACCTCCCAGCGGGAGATGGGGTCGCACTCGGTGTTGAACTCGGCGCCCACCACGTGCACCGTCAGCTCGGTCAGCTGGCTGATGTGCGCCTCCGCCGTCACGGGGATGTTCTCAAGGGCGTACAGCATCGTCAGCGGATAGGAAGCGTACTCGGTCAGCACTGCCAGCTCCACGGCTCCCATTTGGAAAGCCTTCTGCGGCCCCAACATGCTGACCACCAGGAACTCCCCTGATGTGCGGCGGCAGAGGTTCGTACTGGGTGATCTGGGTGTCGGGCAGTACCGGGTCGCACACTCCGTGCTGGTTCTGGTACGCGTGGATGTCCAGCAGAAGACGCAGATCCTTGCAGAACTTGGCGTGATTTTTGCGCAGATGGTCCTCTCGGCAGTAGCTGATTGAGTGGCAAGCTGTGCAGGTGTGCAGCCGCTCAGGTGAGGTCTCGTGGCATGTGTCGCAGGCCCGTGGATACAAGAACATCTCCTTTTCGTACGGCTCCATCGGCCGATCCAGCATCTCCTCACACACGGCCATGTGCTTGAACCGTATCTTCTTCCACTGCTCGGCACTGGCAACGTTGACCGCCTCGCGGTACAGGTGGTCGGTGCCTAGGTGGCGCAGTCGGCGCGTCACCACCTTGCAGAGAGCGCGGTGGAGTGGCCAGTGCGCGCGCTGGTGCTCTGGTGAGCAGTAGGCCACCAGTCGGCAGCTGCCGCACGACTTCAGCCGGTGCTGTTTGGTGTGCAGCCTCTTGCAGACGTGGCAGGCGTGTGCGGTAAAGACGGGTCGGGCAGGCAGCATGTCACCGCCCTGCTGCATCAGAGAGGCGTACGTGCGGCCGGCGTCTTCTGGCAGGAAGAGCGTGCGGTCGGGCAGGATCGGTCGCGAGGTGGCAGGTGCGCTGGACCGGGCCGGTGCCGCGGGAGGACTGCTGCTACCGGTGCTGGGAGGAGTCTTCGCAATCACTGCTGCAGTCTTTGGCTCTTGTTTGGGGGCATCGGGCACTTTTGTTGTATTATCTGGTTTTGATGTTTTCTCGATACTTTCTTCGGCGACTGTCTGACTTTGAGGCACAATGTCTGCAGTTGACTTGCTCACCGCAGCCGGTGTTGTGGCAGATTCGGTTGAAGGCGAGGCATCTTCTTGGGTGGTAATATATTTAATATTACTCTTCTCATTCAATATGACTGGCGCTGTGAATTCAGTCGGCTCATGGGGCGATAAAGCCTCCGCGCTGTCTTGAATGGATGACGCTGGAGATGCGCAGATGGTGGATTCTGACCCACTTTTGCAGATATCTAAATCTAGACTGATGTTTGGGTGTTTGGCGCTCTTCGGTGGTAGGTCCTTTTCCTGCAGTCCTGTGGTTTTAGAGCCAGTGTATTTAGACCGTTTCTTTCTATTAAGTTTTTGGTGACAACTGGAGAACGTGGTGCCTTCTGACGTGCAAAGCTATTTGTTTCCTCGTCGGATTCCTTGGGCGATAACACATCATTTCCTGTAGGACTGAACTTGTTTTTGTCATCTACCTGTTGCTGCTGGTTTTCTAGAAACTGGCTTCGGCTATCCTTCGCTGATTCATGCACTTTCTGTTGCCCGTCCCAGTCCTGTCGCCTAACCGTTTCTTCTGAGCTATGACTGGGTTCGGTTAGCAATGTTCCCCCCACTGGTGGTTTCACGGGGTCGGAAATCAGAGTGACAGCAGGTGAAGACTCGCCGGCATTGGCCGCCGCTGGTGGCTGCGATGTCGTTAGAGGCACGTGTGGTATCTCCGCCGTCATACTCGGCGTGGGGAGGTTGGCTTCCAGGGTAGGCACGGCTATTCCGCTGGACAGCGTTGGAGACGGCAGGTCCGTGAGCAGTGTCACAGCCGGCATTTCAGTCCCCAGCTCCGGTGACGGCAGCCTTTCATCTAGCTGAGGCGACCTCAGCTCAATGTCCAGTTCTGGCGAAGGAAGCCTCTCTACCTCGAGCGGCGGCGTCCTGCCCATCTTCAGCTCGGGTGACGGCAGCTTCTCCGTCTGTGGGGCTGATGCCGTTTCGGTGTGCAGCTCTGAGAAGTTGTCTAAATATTTTTTTGAAGCCGGCTTCACCTCAGGTACCGCTGCCGTCGCGTCGATATTGACTGCTGATAGCTCCTGATTCGGCTGGGGTGGCGTTACTGCTTTGCCGATCGGTGATGGCACGTCAGCTGACGGCGATGGCATCACCTCTACAAGAAGTGCTGTGTTTGGGACTTCTGTCTCGATCGTTGACAGCGTCTCATTTGGCTGTAATGATGTCCCTTCAGTGTCCTGCGTAGATGGCGCATCATCTTTGTCGGCCGGTGATGCCTTCTCATTTGTCTGTGCTGCAGCAGCCTCGCCGTAGAGCCCTGTAGAGAAAAGCATCTCTGCCACCTGGGGTGACGTCACTTCTACATCCAGCGCCATGGGCGGTATCCCCACATCTAGCGAGGGTGACGCTACCGACAGTGAGCGCACTCCATTGGCTACTGGAGTCTGGCTTCCCGCCATACTGCTGCCAACTGAGGTCACGCTGTCGTAAGAGAACGGCCCGTGTCCGTTCTCGTCATCTAGGATATCGGCGGTGCCGGGCTCGCTGAGCTCCATGTCGGGCTCGGTCTGTAGACTGTCCAGCTGCTCGCCGGGAGCCAGGCCCTCGCTCAGCGGTGAGGCCGTGAAGCCCCGCAAGGCCGCCATGGTGACCTCGCTCTGTCTTTCGGCCAATACCACGTCCTCGAAGTACTGGTCGTCCAGCTCGAGCGGCGGCGACTGCGGTGACACAGCTGAGTTGAAGGTGCTGCGCCGCGAACGCGTGCTGTTGGACGCAGTCGGAGAGAGCTGGTTATTGTCAGCAGTGGCACTGGCAGGTGAAGAGGCCTGAGCAGCCGATGTGGGAGTAGATGTTACTGCCTGTGTGTTGATCGTCATCTGGCTAGGAGGTAACGGGGTGGTGGAGATAGATACCGAGGCTGTAGGTGCTTCTGGGGAGGATAGAGGGCCTTCTGCAACCTTATACAGCTTATTATCTGTCCATGTCGTCTCATCTGGTAGAACATCGTCGCACAATGTTATGTCATCTTCAGCAACAGCACCCTCTTCATCTGCCTCAAAATGGTCGCAGGAGGCGTCATACATGCCTTGACTGGAACTCCCGCTAGCTCCGCTCAGCTTGTCGGGTCACCGCTGGCGTTTGACTCTCAATCTGACGCGACAGTCGCTCATAGAAATGAGTCTCTGCCGTATCGTAGAGGGACTTGTCGAACCAGGTGTTTCCCTCTGAGGCAAACCCGACTGAAGGAGCTAGTTGGGGGACAGGCTGATTCGCTGCGACAGGTACTTGTTTCAGGACGGACTCGTCAGCCTGGATACTGGTTGACGCTGGCTCAGGTTGTTTGGCTTCGGTCTGCTGCACACAGGCTAGGTTTTCGTGGTACTTAGCCTCTGCCTGGTCGTAAGCGCATTTGTCAAACCACCAGCCTCCTTTGGAGGCATCCTCCACTTCAGAAGCTGGCTGCGGAGAAAATTGCTTGAAAGGCTCTGCTGGTGAGGTGGATACCGGGACAGAAACTAATGTTTCGCTGGAGGCACTGGAGGGTTCTTGTTTTGCTTCTTCACTGACGGGCTTTTCCACTCGAGAAAACTGTTCGTAGAATTTAGTTTCGGCTTTGTCGTGCAATGACTTATCGAACCAAGATTCCTCTTTGATCACGATGTGCCCTTTTTCTTCAAGTCTGTTGTCTTCTTTCCCCACTTCGGACTGTCCTTGTAATGACTGGGTATCATTCTTTTGGGCGAGTACAGCCATGTGAGTGATATCAGAAGACTTAATGCACGGATCTGCATCTTTCGAGACATCTGAGGATATCTTATGTGGATAGACTTCTGGAACTGATTCCAGCTGCGCAGCGTCTTCATTGTCATCATTGTTAGCACTGATCGCTGAAACGTCGAACGCACACTCCGGGATTTTTTCCTCCCCTGTTCCGGTCGCAGCAAAAGCGTCTTTAAATCCTTCCTCAAGACCATCCCCGGCAGACATCAGCAAGTCGAAAGCATCTTGTCCCGCTGATGATTCGCCTGTTTCGCGCTTATTGTCATCCCCGCCAATAGTCGGGAATGACTGCTCTTTCCCAGTTCCGTCCTCAGCAAAAGCGTCTTGAAATCCTTCCTCAAGACCATCCCCGGCAGACATCAGTAGGTCGAAAGCATTTTGTGCCGTTGATGATTCGCCTGTTTCGGGCTTAATATCATCCCTGCCATCAGTCGGGAATGACTGTTCTTCCTCAGTTCCGTCCTCAGCAAAAGAGCCTTTAAATCCCTCCTCAAGACCATCTCCGGCAGACAGCAGAAGGTCGAAAGCATCTTGCCTCGTTGATGATTCGCCTGTTTTGCGCTTATTATCATCCCCGCCATCAGTCAGGAATGACGGTTCTTCCTCAGCTTCTTCCTCAGCAAAAGCGCCTTTAAAGCCCTCCTCCAGACCATCTCCGGCAGACATCAGTAGGTCGAAAGCATCTTGCCTCACTGATGATTCGCCTGTTTCGTGCTTATTATCATCCCCGCCATCAGTCGGGAATGACTGTTCTTCCTCAGTTCCGTCCTCAGCAAAAGAGCCTTTAAATCCCTCCTCAAGACCATCTCCGGCAGACAGCAGAAGGTCGAAAGCATCTTGCCTCGCTGATGATTCGCCTGTTTTGCGCTTATTATCATCCCCGCCATCAGTCGGGAATGACGGTTCTTCCTCAGCTTCTTCCTCAGCAAAAGCGCCTTTAAAGCCCTCCTCCAGACCATCTCCGGCAGACATCAGTAGGTCGAAAGCATCTTGCCTCGCTGACGATTCGCCCGTTTCGCGCTTATTATCATCCCCGCCATCAGTCGGGAATGATGGTTCTTCCTCAGCTTCTTCCTCAGCAAAAGCGCCTTTAAAGCCCTCCTCCAGACCATCTCCGGCAGACATCAGTTGGTCGAAAGCATCTTGCCTCGCTGACGATTCGCCCGTTTCGCGCTTATTATCATCCCCGCCATCAGTCGGGAATGAATGTTCTTCCTCAGCTTCTTCCTCAGCAAAAGCGCCTTTAAAGCCCTCCTCGAGACCATCCCCGGCAGACATCAGTAGGTCGAAAGCATCTTGTCCCGCTGACGATTCGCCCGTTTCGCGCTTATTATCATCCCCGCCATCAGTCGGGAATGAATGTTCTTCCTCAGCTTCTTCCTCAGCAAAAGCGTCTTTAAAGCCCTCCTCGAGACCATCCCCGGCAGACATCAGTAGGTCGAAAGCATCTTGCCTCGCTGACGATTCGCCCGTTTCGCGCTTATTATCATCCCCGCCATCAGTCGGGAATGAATGTTCTTCCTCAGCTTCTTCCTCAGCAAAGCGCCTTTAAAGCCCTCCTCGAGACCATCCCCGGCAGACATCAGTAGGTCGAAAGCATCTTGTCCCGCTGACGATTCGCCCGTTTCGCGCTTATCAGGAGTCTTAGAAACTGGATCATGTTCCATGGCAGGAGTAGCAAATGGTTCCGAAGAAAATTCTGCATTTTTATTCAGATCAGCAGATGCTTGATGCAGGGCTTTGTCCGAGACGAGTGACTCAGGAGGATTCTCTGGAGCCTGGTCAAAAGATGGCGGGAGCTCCAATGCTTTTGGCGCTGGGCTGTGAAGTGTCTTCCCCGTTTCTTCGTCTTCTGTGAATGCATCCCTGAACCCTTCCTCCAAGCCTTCCCCACACGACATCAGCAAGTCAAAAGCGTCTACTTCTTCGGCGGTGTTGCCGGTGCCTATATCTGTCTCCCTTGCATTGTCGTTGAGAGCAAAAGCTGGGTTTGAATCATCCCCTCCACCACCCACTTGGTTATCTCCGCTGTCCGTTGCATTTTCTTTTTGATTATACTTTGGGACTGAACTGTGTCCAGTGGTTGATGTGGGACTTCGTTTTCTGGAGGAGGTACTTTTGATGATCTGATCTGAGCGTCATCACCTGCTAGAGTGAGATGCATGGTGGTTGGGTCAGAGGTTGCTTTTGCTAATGGCTCGCTTTCTTCAGTAAAGGCCTCATTGAAACCTTCTTCCAGGCCGTCCGCCGCCGACATCAGCAGATCAAAAGCGTCGCTTGCGACATTGTCGATCTCTGGATCGGCTGTTCTGCTCCCTGTTTCTGCGGTCAACGCATCCTCCGCTCCCATGTGGGGATCATTAAGTGTTGCAATTGGCGTATCGGGTTTGGTGTGAGCCTCACTGGCTAGCTGTTCCTGAGATTTCGAGCCATTTTCGCGGCCTGCCTGCTTGCCCTTTGAAGTGGTGACGGGTATAATTTCCGCTAAAGGATCAGCTGTAAACACCTGTTTGCTTGGAGTCTCGCTTTCTGAAGTTGGCTTTTCGGAGGCGCTGTCCTCAGCATCAGCTGCTGCTGCACTCAAATCGGAGATGGATTGATCTACGCCAGGGTCTGTCCCCATTTCTTTCACCTCTTCGTCAGCAAAGGAGTCCCTGAATCCCTCTTCCAAGCCGTCTTTGTCGGACATTAACAGATCGAATGCATCGGCTTCATCGCTACTTTTTGGAAGTTCTGCCAATGCCTTCTCAGTGGTCCCGCTTCCGGCGACATCCACGGCTGGGATATTTGGCATAGTTTGGAGCATTCCTGCATTATCTGTCTCTACCAAATATTCTTTTTCTTCGTGTCCTTCATAATGGCGGTCTGGTTTCGGTTCGCATGCTGCTGATTGTGTTTCTTGGGTTGATTTGTCCGTCCCCTTTTGAACTGCATCCAGTGCCACAGCTGCTTCTGCTTGCTGATCCGGGTTTTTCTCCTCGTCAAATGCGCCGTGGAACCCTTCTGCTAAGTCGTCTCCAGCTGACAGGAGAAGGTCAAATGCGTCGAGAGTTGTATCCTCACGCGATTCCTTTGGTGGCTGAGAATCACCAGGCGTCATAGCTCCTTCAATGTTCGATAAAATCATCTCACCGACTGCGTTCGTGTCCTTCTCAGAACAGTGGGGCGCGGGAGTCTCCGCTGAGGCTTCTTCGGGGGCGCCTGAAATCTGTGTCGTTGAGCTCTGGTCTGCATCTGTGGCATGAGTTTTCTGTTCTGACTCACTTTTTCTTCCGCTGCGTTTTCTGTTCTTCTTCGTCTTCTTTGATTGGACTGTGGTCCAAACTTCTGCAGCATCCACGCTGGGTTCTTCGATTGTATCGGACGGTTCGCCGACTGCAGGGTGATCTCCGTTGATGCTCGTTTTAGTGACTGAGGTTGTTTCATTCTTGACTACTACATCCGTATTTTGTTCTGACTCACTTTTGCGTTCGCTTCGTCTCCTTTTTCTTTTTTTCCTCTTGGTTTCAACAGTCGGCCACGCTTTTTCAGCAGCTTCCAGACCTGGCGTTTGGTCGGTTGTCAGAAAGTCTCCGTTAACCCCGGTTAGGGGCTGCTGCCTCTGGCTCAGCGTCGGCCAGCCCTTCAGTCGCCGTCTGACTCGGATCGGAGGTGAGGGCTGGTGAAACATTGCCGAATGAGCCACTTGCCTCACCAGGAATATTACTTTCATAAGAGGTGGCTTTCTCCGCATCAATTTCTAACTCCTTTCGTTTGCCTTTATGTCGTTTCTGTTTCTTCTCACTCTTGCCCTTTTGCGTTGGCTTGCTTTCCATAGTAGGGGCCGCGCTCTGGAGGACAGCTTTCACAAGGGCTGGACTACTTAATGGTTCTTCGACTTGTTTGGTTTCCTGGCTTTTCTCGTCGTGTTTTACTTCCAATGAGAGTTTCGCCTTTTGAGGAGCAGTCTCTTCTGGTAGAAGTGCCGTGTAGCCTGGCTCCACTTCAGAGCAGTTCGTTGGATACCCCCGGTCTTCTAGTTGGGGTGGTTCCGGCTCCCCTTGTTCTGGTTTTATACTGACTTCGTGGGTACTGATCGGATTGGTTTCAGAAGATAAGCCCACGAAATCTCCCAGATCGCTTGGTATATTTTCTTCTGTATATTCTGTCTTGTCTGCACCCGATGCTTGAGCTTCTGCTCCTTCCATGCAGCTGCTGAACATTAGTTTTTGACTATCCGATCGCTCTAATTCCCTGGGCGGAATGTTTGACATCTTCGCCACTTCTGAGTGAGCTGTTGATCCTGTAACTGTGTCGAGCTGGGTATCCTCCTGAAGGTCTGTCATTGACCCATTTGTAAGGCTATGTGATTTCGCCTTCTTCGCCTGCTCGTGAGGAAGCTGTGTGTCACCAGAGGGCTTTGAATTGTTCATTATCCTGGCTAAGAGCCCCTGTCGTTTCTTTGGCCTCATTATTTGAAGTATGTTTCATATCCGTCTTTAAAGCTAACATTTCCTGAAAGTTGTCCTGATTGAAGCAAACATCATTTATCGTCTCAGCTTCCTTTTGCACAACCTCCACTGATTCAGCTTGCTCTTCGTAAGCCGGATCTGTCTCAGATGGTTCTACCGGTGTGTATGTGCCTTCTGGCTGTTCGAGTAAAGATGCCACGGCATCAGCCCTCTCAGTGACGGTTTCCAGTGGTTTTGGCTCCTCGGGAATGTCTATCCGAGCTTGTTCAGGGACCGGTTCTGAAACATCTATATCCTGGGAGGAAGGAGTTTGCACATCGGTGTTATCTAGTGTCTCCATTGCCTCAGCCGCTTCACCGTCAGCGTTTGCTTTTTTCACTCACTTCGCTGGGCGTTTTTGGATGCTCCAGTATCACAGGCTGCAATCCAAAGGCCTCTGGCATTTCACCCTGCTTTGCGAACATCTCGTCTTCCTCGTTTGCTTGTTTGGATGCGGCTGGAGTGTCAGATTTGTTCAGATCGAAGACTCCTTCCTGATGCCGTTTCTCAGACATCACTGTTTCATCAAATTCCTCTGGATGTGGACTGAACGCCGTTTCTTCTTCCGGTTTTTTTAATGAGGATTCTGGAATTTCGGAATGGTCTCCCAGGGAAGAGCCTAGTGCCTCAGTCTTGCTATTAGTAGTTTCTGAAACAACCAATTGCCCGCTGGAAGCCCCTGATTCATTAGTTCCTCTCTTTGAATCCTCTTGCTCTGGTTCTACACCAGAAACTTTTTCCAACCGCTCTGGGTTACTGGAAACTTCCTTCTCCACATATTGCTTTGTATGAGCTTCTTTCAGTCTTTTTTGCTTCTTCTGAGCTTTTGAGTCTCGTTTATCAAGCTTCTCTGGCTTGGCTAGTTGACTAGATGCCTGTGCAACCTCAGCTTGCTGGCTGACGGCCTGTGCTGCGGCTGCCTCTGCCGTCTCTGTGGTGGGACTGGCAGGGGGCACGACCGCAGCACTCTCCTCCGGCAGGACCGTGACCTCAGCTGCCTTCCGTGGTGTCAGACCGTACAGTCTCTCACAGGAGAGCCGCAGGCGGCGGTTCTTGCCTGACTCCACCATGTTCCAGATGTTCTCCGCGAACGCCTCCATGGTCTTCTGGTCGTTCTTGGCGTTCTGGCGGCGCTCCGTCTGCGTCAGCGGCTGCCCGACCTTGTCCGCCGCCTTCCGCCGCCCCATCCTGAAACACAAACGGAGTGGTTACTACGGTCAGAGTCAGAAAGGTTACAAGGGACATAATCAGGACAGAGTTGCACCGCGTTCTGACACCTCAGCCTGAAACATAGGTTCAAAAAAGTTAAAATTGTGCAGATCGTTCGTTGTTGCCCCATTCTGAACCGCAGTCTCAGAGAAGTTACAATGAGTTTCATCTCTCGCCGATGTTCTATCTTCAAACACAAACCTGACATGTTATACAACGGCATCCATGCCCAGACACTTCGCACCGCCGCCCCATCATGACGCTCACTACAGTATTGATAACAAATGCGCTGTTCCAAAGAGCAAATGTCTACCACTGTTCCAACCGGAAACGCACAAATGGACAGTTCTGAATCAGCATTGTCACTGTCCCATCCTCGAATATCGAAGGGAAGGTCTTTGGTCATCTTGCTAACTCGGTTATGCAAACAAAATGTTGGATATGTTTAACAAATGGCAGTGCCTGTCACCTGAGAAATATAAAAATAATGAAGACTACCACCGTGTGCTTCTGGAATTTTCAGCTCTCCTGAAACTTCTGGCGGAAAAGCTTACAAGATCGGGTCCTTGCCGCCACACTGCCTCGAGAATATGTTTTGCCCAAGGGATTGTTTCTTCCGGCAGTTTAACAATACAATTTGTGCACGGCAAGCTTTTTTGTTAAGCGCCACCACTTCGGCATAGTCATGCCAGTGCGCTTTTTATTACGGTTTTGTTTAGAGCCCTTTCGGCAGTCATATCCGTGCGCTCCTTATTGTGTTGTTTAGCACCACCGTTTCGGCGCAGTTATGTGATGTCCGTGCTCTCCCTATTACGCGCCTCGCCGTGCGCAACGGCCAGACTGCCCCCATTTCTCGGTTCCAGTCGAACAGGGGCCGATCCGGTGACACGAAGAGAGGCCGGGCGTCGCCATGACTTACGTGTACCCGGGGAAAACTAATTCGGATCTGGTTATAACTGAGACGGGATCGACAGCAATAAACGCAATGACTGCCCGAGAAATGACTATGGAGATAGTTCAGCCAAGATATATCTGGGAAAACTTGCTCCGCGAATTTGCGGTATGAGGCGGGGAATGATATTAACCCTATTTCGGCGGGGGCTAAATTGCCCCCTAAGGTTTTTAGAATATCTCGAAACGGCTTGCGATAGAACTTTGAAACTTCCTGACTTTTCCTAAACTAGTACAGGCGGTTTTTGAAATTGTAATATCTTATTTACCAGGGGGGAGCTATGGCTGGGTTTTTGGGGAGGTTCTTCCACAAACAGTATTATCGTTGGATGGGTTTTTGTAAAGGAAGCCGTCTCTGCTGATCCTGATACCAGTTATATGGTTTTATTATATATTTTTATGTGAGATGATAGTGCATTATTGTCACTATTTGTATTCATCAGGGGCGGTTACAGCAGTTCAAATGGGGGAATGTTATCAGAAGGACTAAACGTTAGTAAGTGAGAAGACTGCTTACAGCCGTGCAGGGCGAATACAATTGGGTATATGAAAATTCAAAATAGTTATACCAATTCTAGATTACCGAGGCGTGTCCGTCACTACACATTTTAAATGCATATTCCGCCAGTATCACCGCCGCGACTAATATCGTTGTATATTAAAATGTGTTTATCCCCCCACCCGCCCCCACCACGAGTCCTTGATCCGCCTATGTCCCCCCTTTCCCAGAGCTGCCATGGGAGGGTAAATTATGAAATAAATTTACTAGTCAGGGACATATACTCATGATACCACTGCATATTGTTGGGATGTTTTTCCCACTGTTTTACTTACTGCATCCGCCCCTGATGAGTTTTTCTTTTTATTTATTTATGTGTAAGATGCCAGCAGTATATCGGCTTCTAATCCGCGTAAAACTTTTAGGTTGTATATATTTCCTCATAGTCTGTCCTGAACTGCCATTGAATTTATTTTGGTAACTCGAGTATATGACAATTTTGGGTCATTATTTGTAAATCTGAACTAGTTTTGTGAAAATCGTAAACAGAGACAGGGTTATGGAAAATCTAAAAATACACAAAATTGTATATTTTGACGACTTTTCCTTAAAATCAAAATTTTGAAATTTTTTTTTTAAAATAAAGTTTGCGTCGGGAATCTATAGCACTTTGATTTTAAATCGGCCGGTTGATTCGAGATCTTGGGGGCCGATATTGCCCCTGCCGAAATGGGGTGGCCTAATGTTAATGATCAGTCAAGCGCCCAATTTTGGAAGGGTACTCTAGTTCGTCATTGCAGTGGGAGACGCGTTTCCCTGTCCTCGCTGTAAACACTCATGGTTACGGCGGTACGCGGTGGTGTCCTTTCCCGAGATGCGTTATGACAATAGCTGTATGCAGAGCTTTTAAGTTCGTCTACAGCTGTTGGGGGTGATGGTGCCAACGAAAGACAGATCGATGTTAATCAGCTACCTCCAGCGACAAGTTATATTTCGAATTTTCGTTCATTTTAGACATTCGTTGCTTTGTTCCACCTTAATGTCTGAGTACCATCCAACCTCGACCTACCCTACATATCCGTGTCGTGTGTAGAGTAGCGCAGACAACTGCAGCCTCTGCCTCTGATGCTCATTTGATTTACTTACTTTGTTGCACTCCTAGAAAGGAATGCGAGGCTGCTTCATACGTTTGCGATGTTTGACACATACAAATATATGCAGTTATGATCAGGGGCCTCTCCATCGGGGACATGTTGGGCCGGATAATCGGGGGAGGGGTGATTCTCTCCACCACCCCTCCCCCCACTTTGAGCTGAGTGTGCAGTTCTAAAAAGGGGTTTCGCACCAAAAAAAAAATAAAGGCTGAATTTAATTATAGGAATGTTTCACTCTACAACGTTTAGTATGCTGCTGCGTTTTAAGCTACAACTACCTTGTCTAGCGAGTGGAAGAGGAAAATTGGCCGTGAGATTCCATCGTCCGGTCTGCTCCCCCCCTGCTAAGAATGTGTATTGACGGATTTGGGTATGGCCAAAAGTTAAAACAGTGCTGCACATTTGATTAGTTTCCTTTATGATTATGTTCAAACTATTAGCACCATAGCCATTAAAGGGGCGCCATAGCCATTAACACGCGCATTGACGGGGGTCTGGGCCACCTTCGCTTTGATGGGGGGGGTACCTGCCCCTTTCCCCGTAAGATCTCGATAACCACGCTAGGTAGTGAAAAACGGTAAACGGCGTTGGGTAGCCCATCCACTTCTCCATCGAAAATTTTTTTAACCATTTTTTGTCAGGTCACATTTAAGGTCACTAGAGGTCAAAACATGCCGTCACAGGGATAACATGTAAATAAAGGTTTTCGGCCATTACATCTAAACAAGTAAGGATAGAGCAAAACAACTTGAACCGTATGAATCCTTGCATCAAGCCGAATCGAATGATATTCGATATGACCTTGCTAGGTCAAATCAAGGATTTGACTTGACCTGAGGTCAGGTCAAGGTCAAATATAAAATGCATATCATTAGAACCGCAAAGAAAAGGCGAATCTGATGCAGTCAACATAACGTTATATCACCATCTGTTATTAAGTTATTCAGTTAAAACCATTTTCCCATGTATTTCCAATGGAGAGGTCATGGCTTGTACCTGACCTTTGGTCATCGATGTCAAAAATACCGGAACATGTTTTAGAGAACTCGGTAGGGCCATCATGTGGTATAAATTTCAATCGGATAAGTTCACCCGGTTCCGACTTATGCTATCTTAAATTTTTGAGGTCAGGTCACTTGACCTGTACTGGTGACCCGACCTGAGATGACCTAACCTTAAAATTTTGAAAAAAATTGGTAAAACTGATGAAAGAAAAGGTATGCCGAGTACGGCGGCGCTACGCCCTGCAGTTTTTATGCTATCTCCGAAAAACCCGAGGGGGTGGGTACCCGCCCTTCCCGTCAATGCGAGTGTTAAAACGCACACAGCCCAAATATTTGTGGACTTTGAACTGAGGTATCAAGCGGGTGGAGCATGCAGAAAAATCTTATATATATATTTTGTCTCGAAGCTCACCTTTCACGGAGAACAAAAGAACAAGTGATTCGGGGATGGCTGGTGCACACATTCTATTACATCGCAAATGATGGCATTCGAACATTTATTACGTTCGAACAGGTGACTACTTTGTATTCCCATACCTTCCCAATAGTGGCAATCCCTTCGGATTTAATCGACTGCGGACCAGAGCCCTTTAGTAAGACCTGTTTTTTTTTGAAAGGGAAAAACTACTTTGTACTTGTCTGAAAGCTGTTGTACCCCCTGCCTAGATCTTCTACGTCAAACAAGGGGCTGAAGTGCCTGAGAAGAAAACACGGCTGCCTTCTTGACCATAAAATTTGCTCCATAGGTTCTTTTTAACAATGGGAAACGAGTGTCCATTTCCCATGTTTCCGTTGGCCGCCCGTCTCGTTTGGTCTCGTGTTGCACGCAGCGAGAACGACTAGGTCAAAAACGTTTTTAAGGTAGATGGATTATCCCCCTCTTCCGTCTCCCGCACATATTTCCGTCTGATCTTCGCTTATTCGAGGCATAAACCACCGCTCGTCAAGCGGGCTTTTTCCGTGCAAAAAGCAGGAGTGAAGTTTCCGGCGTGGCCTCAGTGGAGCGGGCTTGCGGCCGGCGGGAGCACTGAACTCAATCGGCATTCAGCCAACAGGAAAGCCCAGACAGACAAACGGTACGCCACCGTGAAGTCCAGCGATCCATGAGGCTGCCGCAGATAATGACGGCTCACACGTGTACCCGACACCAAACGGGGGGCTGCATATTCATGAATACAGTTCTTTGTTTGTTTTTTACCAGACGCTGCTACTAGCTGGAGTGAAGAAAAGCTTGGAAATGATGGACCGGGTGTGGTCTGAACTACTTACTGCGCTACAGGACAGGGCAGGACGGTTGCCTCGCTCTTTAACAGTCACCCTCGTTCAGTATTCAGCTTTACGAGGAACAGCACACAGTTCAACCTACTTACCTCAAATGAGGCGCACAGGTTTACGGTAAGACTGGAAAGTGGCATATATTGAAAGGGTCGCGTTCTTCGCGTTATATGCGAGGGGTGGTAGGGCTGGTGTTTATACATCTTCAGGAGCACGCTGTCTTAATTTGACAACTAAGTCTCGAGGTGCGTTGCACCTTCTTCTGGCATTGTATTATCGCTCCCAAACCGTTGCGGATGTTGCAGCTGTAGGGAGGCATTTTTTTCTTGATACGATAACTTGTGGACTTTGACTTGGCCTCAGGCCAGGTCGCTGGTTTAAGATTTTGACGGAAATTTTACCGGATCTGTTCCTATTTATCAGCCATGTCACAGAAATTAAGACACATATGACGTTAGGGGCTGTTCATAAATGACATCTGACTTGTCGAGGGGGAGGGAGGGGGTTGGCTGAAAAGTGACGTGCCATGACGTGGTTGCGGGAGGAGGGAGGATGTTGGCCGATAAGTAACGTGCCATGACTCTGGTGGGCTTTGACCACCGGTGATTTTGTTGTTAGTTTTTCCTATTGAGTGAGTCGTGATTGGGTTTGACGAGGAAAGTGGAGCTGCCTCGGATTAGGATTGAAGCCAAACAGAAACAGAACGCTTGATCTTTGGCTCCGCTTTATGTCGCCAACGTCGGAGCAAGCGGAGAGGAATGTTTTTAATGGGAGAGATTGGCCAAAAGGTAACGCCATGATATTGGGAAGGGGAGAGGTCCGTGAAAAAGACGCCATTACATGGGGGTCTACTTAAAAGGGACATCACGATATAGGGGGAGGGGGTTTCGAAAACCTGCCAAAACATGACGTCATATATGGACAGCCCGTTATTGAGCCCGTCGTATTTTTAGTAAACCACCGAAATATCATAACTATGTTATTGGAAAGAATGTCAGCTTCTTTTTGAATCGAAATAGCAGTTGATATCAATATCTTACCTTCTCGGTGACAGTGTCTTTATCAACTTTAGATTGTGAAGCCTTTTCGTGTGAATCCGGCGCCTCACTCGCCTTCACCCGGTCGATACCCCTGTACCGTGGAATCCCCCCGTCAGCTGTACGTAGGAACGGTGAAATGGTCAGTAGACATGTTCCACAGCACCGGATCGGGAAAATGCCGTGCGAATTCCGACCAGGGTTCTCACAGTGGCGCTGTCTGACGCGAGCGTTATGTGTTTGGCGGTCTCCCCAGCCGAGCGGTGTCGGCGCGGCCTTGCGATCCGGCCACAGAGCGGGCCGCCCCTTCACACGGGTATCGTCTCTATTGCTTCACGTGGCCACATACCTGTGTGCTGGGTTCATTCACATAGTGGAGTGGCAATGGACGCACTTCTGCGACAAAGTCAACATGTTGCATTTGCAGTTGGTTCATGGTTCCGAGGGAGTTGATATTTCTGATGACGAGTGTATGTAGTAGGAGTATCGGGCTTTGTCCGATACCTTTCGAGTGGTATACTGCATTAAAACAGTGGGTAAAAATGCTTCGCGATGGCCTGGGTGTTCACAGCATGGTCATTAAGTTCTGCAAGATTTGAAGTCAAGATACATGCACCCAGCAATGGTATGTACCTCTAACATGCGGCAGGCACGCCTTCGCTCATTCATGAAAGCCTGCGGTGTCAACTCTAGATACCGGACATTTTATCGACTTGTGGCGCAACTGAGTGACTGCAAACATTGAGTGAAAACATCGAGTTATCAGACCAGGCAGAACGTCGCAGACAGACAAACGAAAGGTGGGACGCAATCAGTGGCATGGCTCTCCTATCGCTGCTGCTGAATCACTGCGACTTCTCACTCGGCGAGGTTTCGCACCCAAAAAGCCCCATGTACTTTATCACGGAATCAGCTATCGAAATAGACCACTTTTTTAAAAATTCTGAAAGAAACAGTGTATTGACAAAATAGGTTTCAGAATCAGGAAACCACATTTTGTTTCCACCTCAAATCCTTCTAAACAAAGATATCGCCTCTTATCTTACTACGCTGGGTTGACCCAAGCATCGCGTGGAATCATGAATCTGGCAGCTTGCGGCGGCTTGCAACATGTAGGGCTGCTTGGCCATGCCATTTGTTAATATGTATCACGTGACATGCGCTGCCAAACGGAAAGGGGTGCTTTCATGGTTTGAAATGAGGTAGTAAGCCCCTTTACTCTCAACTTTAAATTTTGCGGAAATTTTATACAGAGAGCTTTGTGTGAAAGTAAATATGTCAGCAGTGGTTTCTCGACATGCTCTACAAAACAGTTATCTCAGTTCAAAACCCAGCATGAAGGTGAAACACTCCCTTTAAAGGGAGTGTGCCACCTTTATAATGGGTTTCGAACTGAGAAGGCAATGTTGAAGAGCGTGTTAACACGCGGCCCGGTGGGAGGCGAAATTAGCCGCCCTCCTGGATTTCCTTAGATAACGCAGAAACGAAGACACGCAGATCATTGTAACTTTCAATAGCTTATCCCTGATAAATTCCACGCATTACCATTCGTTTAGGTCAGGTCATGTCAGGTCAAGGAGTTATTCAAGGTCAAGCGACCCGACCTAAAAACCCAAAATCACGGGTTTGAAGCAGCGCCTAAGGAGCATCTGTCAACCAATCAGTTAGAAACCTTCACATGATAAGGTCTTTAGGGCCTACAAATCCTGCATCTCAGAATTTGCATATTATTGACCTAAGATGGGTTAGATTTTTTTGTCAACCATTATAAATGTATCATGAAAAATAGAACCGGCTCGTTTTCAGTAAATACAGGATATATTAACTTGAAAACCCCGAAACCGTCTATTCTTACTACAATCTTAAATATCAAGTTAAATTTTTGACCATCTGATCTCTCAAAGGTCATGTGAGGTCACATGGGCATACAGTGATTTTTTGGCCAAAACTTCGCATTGATTAGAGATAAGGGTTCCATTTTGCTTGTATCGTGCTTATCTTGTCACGGGGAGTCGATTGATATGCAACATGACCACACCAGGTCACCAAGTGACCCTGACCTAGCTTGATGTCAGGCTATTTTCACCATTTGACCTAGCAATCAAATTATACATAATTCAATTCGCCGCGATGAGAGACAGTCAATAATGCCTTAAGATTTGCTCTACCTCCGCTGAGTAACAATATAGAGGGGAAAATGTACACTGCCCTGTTGTAAGCCTATAGAACCTTCCTTAACCTCTAATGACCTCAATATTGACCTGAATTAAAAATAGTTCGTATGATTAATCTTCGTTTAGTTAAAGGCTTTCGAACGCCTTCCGTTATATTTATTTAGCTTTTCTGTGAAATGAGATACGGAATGGGGGGTGAAATTTTGTACAGGGTGTCACGAAACCCTCTACAAATAATTGAACCACTGATATGTTTTGCCCTGGGATGTTTTTAATTTGCACCTTAACCCTATTTCCGGCAGGGGGGCTAATATTGCCCCCTTCAGGTTTTTCGAGAATATCTCCGAAACGGCTTGCGATAGAACTTTGAAACTTCCTGACTTTTCCTAAAACTAGTACAGGCAGGTTTTCTGAAATTTTCAAGATTATATATTTACCAGGGGCGGAGCTATGGCTGGGTTTTTGGGGAGGTTCTATCCACAAACCAAGTATTATCGTATGCGATGGGTTTTTTTGTAAAAGGAAGCCGTCTCTGCTGATCCTGATACCAGTTATTTGGTTTTATTATATCATTTTTTATGTGAGATGATAGTGCATTCACAATTGTCACTATTTGTATTCATCAGGGGCGGTTACAGCAGTTCAAAATGGGGGAATGTTATCAAGAAGGACTAAACGTTAGTAAGTGAGAAGACTGCTTACAGCCGTGTCAGGGCGAATACAATTGGGTATATGAAAATTCAAAATAGTTATAACCCAATTCTAGATTACCAGAGGCGTGTCCAGTCACTACACATTTTCAAAATGTATATTCCCAGCCAGTATCACCGCCGCGACTCAATATCGTTGTATATTGAAAATGTGTTTCCAATCACCCCAACCCCCCACGACGAGTCCTTGATCCGCCTATGTCACCCCCTTTCCCAGAGCTGCCATAGGAGGGTAAAAATTATCAGAAATTAAATTTCAACTAGTCGAGGGACTAATATACTCATGCATACCATTCGCATATTGTTGGTATGTATTTTACCCCACTGTTTTACCTTACTGCATCCGCCCCTGATGAGTTTTTCACTTTTTTCTCATTTATTTATGTGTCAAAGATGCCAAGCAGTATATGACGGCTTCTAATCCGCGTAACAAAAACTTTTTAGGTTGTATATATTTCCCCTCATAGTCCTGGTCCTGGAACTGCCATTGAATTTCGAATTTTTGCGTAACTCGAGTATATGAAAATTTTGGGTCAATTATTTGTAAATCTGAACTAGTTTTGTGAAAATCGTACAACAGAGACAAGGGTTATGGAAAATCTAAAAAATACACAAAAATTGTATATTTTGCACGACCTTCTCCTAAAAAATAAAAATTTTGAAATTTTCTTTTTTTCAAAATAAAGTTTAGCAGCAGAGGAATCTATCGCACTTTGAATTTTCAAAATCGGCCGGTTAGATTACGAGATCTTAGGGGCCGATATTGCCCCCCTGCCGGAAATAGGGGTAGCCGGAGCCTGACGGAAATAGGGTTAAAGCTCGATGTACTGCGTCACGGAGTTAGCTCTCCGGACTTAGAGCTTTCTAGGGTGGCAAGAAATTGACAAATTGCAGGTGCAGTTAGAAAAAGCTGTTAAATGTTTGATTCGCTAGATCATCACGTACACGAATATTTTTTCTGACCAGGGTGTGCACAGGAGTTCGAAATTTTGTTGTGCATGCTGTTCAAAAGCTCGACCTTAACTTACAGTATTTATCTGTGTGTGCCTGAACTCAAACTGCACTGAACAGCAACCTTCAATTTCGCAAAATCGCGGGATTTTTCATAGAACGGTCAGATATATATTCATTAATGGCAGGCTGGCTAACTCGTTCTCCCTCTTCCAACTAGGCACTTCCAGGGATCCGTTTCAAAGTTCAAGCTCATGCTGAACTGCATTACTGCTGCCTGAGCGTGCATCAGCTCGTCAACACCGCCAACTCCGCCTTTGGTGAGCACGGTTCAGGCCGTCGTCAGTGTGATGACTGGGCCGATGCAGGCGACACGATCTGTCTGCATCTCATGCACGCCCCCACGTGCTGCCGGTGCTGACTCGGGTTCCAGGGAAGATACGTGGCGAAAAGCACCCGTCAGAGGTAGTGACGCATTGGAACATCTCAGTTCGACCAGTATACCATGACTGAGGTGTAGTTGACAGGGCTGACAAGAAAGTGATAAGGCCTCAATAAGACCGCACTATTTTCAAGGTTATTGTCTGCGAAATCTGACGTCTCAATCAGAAGCTAGTATAGTTGGCCCTCTCGGCCTAATAAACCACCATACAAGCCACTAGGTATTCTAAACGCTGCGGAACGCTGCACCCCGTCTTCTGCCAAAGATAATAGGAGCTGTGACGTGTACAGGCCGCCGAAGGGTTGCCAAGAGCAGTGCGGTGCCGCGGGCCGTCCTGGCCCCTGGTCAATGCAGTGACACGAGGCGGCAGCGGTACAGGGCCAACTTCCAGCTATCTTCATCTCACCTGGCTGCGCCAGTCACGGACACCTGAAGCTTGCCGTTAGCAAAAATTCCGGCAAAGTTTCACACTAACCAATCTTTTTGGATGTCAGAAGCTGTTGATGAATGAAAGTGACTTCTAGTCTAACAGTTTCCGACGCCTGAAATGGAAACAAATCACACACATGCATACATATGTATATCAATTATGGATTTTGCTGCTTTCTGCTGGGTTAAGTGCATGTGGACCAGTTCAGATCCCAACAAGGCGAGCATGGAATCCTGTGACCGCATTTTGATTCACTGTACCCACTAACCATTTACAACAGGCATGCAACAGGAAACAGGGGTCACTGATAGTACTGACAAAGCCCCTACCATGCTGAAAGGACAGCTTTCAATGACAGGAGTTAACTCAAGATTGGTCTATAATTAAGGACTCTGAGTGCTTTTTTTTGCTTATTACACTACCATGACATCTGGACTGCCACATTCCGATCCATACACGTCGAACTACAGGGTGTTTCAGAAAGAATGATATTTTTTAATTGTTTGGCAAAGGACTAAAAATCCTTCAAAGCCATCGAACAAAACGGTCATTTTAATGGTGATTTGAGGGGCATTTTTCTAAAAAAATTATTTTATTAGCATCAACTATTTTCATCCATATTAAATGTACTCGAAAATGATGCAAGAAACATTAAATATGTCAGCTTATATTTGAGAAAACGGAACTGACAGCACTCTAAAAAAGCTTTGGCGCAAAATAGACACCTAAGCATGCACATCAAAATCAAAAGTTTCAGTAATATTTCATGTCTAATTTTTTTGGCTCAAGCTGTTCTCCGACCTAAAATATGAATGACTCGATGCGGTGGACACAGCGCAAAAGACCCCACTGTTCACCGCAGAACAAGGGGCATTAGCCGATTGCGGGATTGCTTGGTTTGACTCGAGCTTTCCTAAGCACGAGAGGCATGCTGTTTTTTTTTAGAATTAATTGCCAGAGGCAATGTACGTGCGTACTGTAATGTACCGCAGTTATGATGTAATATTTGCAGTATCATTGGTGTGATACTTGTCAGGTGATACGCGCGTGATTTCTGCGAAAATTTTCGATGAAGGTAGGAAGGACAGTGTTTTCAACTCATTTTTATGACTGCTTTCAACTGGTAAATATATAAAAAAAATCAAAATACGTAAAGTCGTACATGTCCCGAAATTTGTTTTTGTTTGATATGCAAATCATACCAGAACAACCTATTTATAGCTGTATCTTGATCAACTCAAAAATATCATTCATTATCAAACACCCTGTAGGAGGAGGCAGGGGCTTGTTCCCCGCCAGTTTCCATAGAAATATTCCATTTTCAGCCGAATTGGGAATAAACAAGACAATTTTGTAACGGTTAGTGCGGGTACAACAATGCGCTCAAATTCGAAGAGTTTTCCGTTCTAGAAGGGAAAGATTCTTGCCACCAGTGGGTTGAATGAACATCGACTGCCTCCCTCTTTTTTCGCTGGCAACGCTTATGTTCTACCAATGAAATACGCACTGTGCTGATGTTGTGAACAGGCGCCTGCACATGAAACAATGAACTTCAAATCTACCCCTGCACATTGGCTGTTGATTCAATTAGCGCATAGGACACTGGGAGAGCGCAACATCCGCACTTGAGCTCGGCTCAGGTGCAGCTGTAGAAAAAGGGGTGACTGATATTTCGGGCGCTAGAGCATAGTCGGAACCTATAAAAAATCCACTAATTGTCAGAAATAGAATTGCAGGACTGACGAAATCCTGTAAGCCTGGGCTACAGTTCTCTTCCCGGACTGTAGCAGTTTTCTTTTTAATATTTGAACTTCACACTCACATCCGTTTAAATTTTAGTTTGCTTAATGAACAGCAACAATCATTTAACTTCTTCCTAAAATGAGAAGTGCTTCATTCATGTTGGCCTGTCTAAACAACAAGCCAGGTCCGCGAAACAGTTGCATCAGCAGCGTTGCCCCGGCGGCGTACTCCTCTGAAGTCCGGGGTCTGTGTGTGTCTGAGAGGGGGGAGGAGCTGAGGCACCGGCCTAGAGATCGACAGCAACACGGCCGTGATTCGGTTGCAGCCGCTGCAGCTGCTGGTGCGGTTCTGCAGTCTGCAGTCGTCAGCACTCAGCACCTGACACCGGACCCGGCGCGGAAGGGCCGCTGACCGCTGCATGGCTGGGGTACGGGAGACCGATCGGTCCCACCTGGACAAACGCACCCGTCCAGACCAGAACCCAGGCCTCACCTGTCCCAGGCCCAGGTGCACCTGGCCACTGACTCACTCCCGAAAATCCGCACAAAAACGCTCATCTGTGGGCTCCGACCAACTTCGCCGGCCTGCCTCCATCAGTGATGGGGTTGACTTGAGGGGGATTTGGCCTCGACTACGCCTGGACAGAATGAGGCTGCAGACCTAACGATCCAATTCATTCTGTTCCCGCGACGGGTCAACTATTTGCACTTTGTATGCCACCGTATAGACCAGCTAACCAGGGCTGCCGATTACTAAAGACTAACAATAGGGTTTGTTCATGATCTCTCCATTGTTGTCTCTCGTTCTTCTCTGGCGTTCTCCAATGTGCTTGAATCAGTCACGTGGGAGATCCAAGGTCGGTATCGCTGCAGCAAACAGATGCTGGACACGTCATCTCCCTTCTCAGCGGGGACGGATCCCAAGCTCCTTGTGGTACTCCGCACCTACTCCTGTCTAAATATTGAACTTTTCCCCAAGTTTTGCTCAAATATATGACAATTTGGCTGAAAATTTGGGGATGTACCCCCACCCCAACCCCGCACTTTCGACGCCCATGTCCGTCACTCCTCTTAGACGACCTTCGCATTGAAGCTGTATGCTTCCCGGCAGTTATAGTACATCATCTGTCCACACAAAGCCGCGCCTCTGTTTCCCGAGTCTGTTGTGAGGAATGACTGCCAGTTTTCGCGGCAGTGAATGTCTACCGGCTCGTTGGTGACGTTTGACGCCGTGACGTCACCACGTTGGCTGCTGCGTCATCTTCGCCCGGCGCCCAGCCGAAAATAGTCGCGGCAAGCAGCGGGAACCTGGCCCGGTCCCCGGCGGGCATCCGGGACCCGCCTCCGGCTCTAGTCCTGACCCGGAGCGTCAGCTGAAGGTGGACATGGACACGGAAGCTGAAGGCTCGGATTTAGAAGCATGGTTGATTTCCAGCTGTGTAGATTTTATTATTGTATGGTGTCCTGCAGACGCTCCGGTGAGCAGAAGAGAACCAGCAACAGGCTGGACGCCACCGGACGAGGCATAAGCTTCGCCACCGGCGCAGCAGTGAGGTCAGCCAATCTTCAACCTGCTATTGACATGATACTGTCCCTTCTAGAACCAAAAACTAATCGGATTTGAGCTCATTGTTACCTTTCGCAGCGGCTGCTTACACCATTTTACGATTTATTCTCAATGTGGCTAAAATCGAGAATTTTTGTTTGTTAAAAATTGGGTGCCCGGGCCTCCTGCTCGCTCCCCCCTATTGCGACACGTAAGGCATGAGTCTGCTTTGTTGCACTTTTTCTTTTTCCGTCATATTTTCCAGTTTTTTAATCGACGGCTGTCAATGCTCCGTGAAAATATATCCTTCAAATAAGCAGGCATGTGATCCGATTCTATCCATACCGCACGTCAATGTTAAGCAACTGGCTGCTCTGTGATGCATGTGATACTAGCTGGAATAATCTCATTCTGGTTAAGCTCATTATTTCTCAGGCTCGGGCCCGCTTGTTCCATCTGTTCCACTTCCTGCCGCTATTGTTTCACTCGCCTCTGTCTCAATGCGAGCTCGAGCGCCGCGCCACCGGGGCTGGTAAGAACGCTTAGGGGCGAAGCGCTCCAGGGTTTGGCAAGAAGCTGTAGCGCTGTCGGTGCAGTCGCTGAACTATCACATTCGGTCAACTGTGCACGCCCATGGCTGCAGGCAGCCGTGACAGACAAATACCGTACAAATTCAGCCCATTGCCCCCACTCTTCTCTGAGTCTCACTATTATTTTATATTGGTGCTTGATGACACTACCAATGGCATGTCTCACTCTGTCCAGGCTTATGCTTATATCATTAAACCTATCTTTTGGCAATGGACAAACCAACTCGGAAAAGAGAGTCGTGCAGACTAGTTTGGAAGAACATTGCCACAGAAATAAATCATGAGGTCCAATCTGGTCATTCCTACGCGAAGCGCCGGAATTGTGTCCACTTTTGGCCGATCTTGGCCGCCTTTCTTTTGAAACACAGTGCTTCTCGCGATCTTACCCAGGTTTTTCCCTCCCCAAACGATCCGCTCCGCAGTGCACCCGGAAGTACTGGTTCTCATCGGCTCCCAGTCTTCAGCCTTTGGCCGATGTGATATGTCAAACGGAATTACTTGCCCGGCTCCTCCAGCCCATTTCCTTATTTTCGTAAGCGCATACCGAAAGGCACTCTATCTCAGCTTTCGACTGCGGTGGCCGCCTCTAGTCAGGAGTATGAGCGGCTGGTGCTGACAAAAACAGCTGACTACGGTCTCACGCCAGGCTATATGTGCCGGCACAGACCGGTGGGGTGTCGCGGCTCAAAACACGACCGGTGACTCGGACCCGGAGTTGACTCAGACCTCGGGTGTGCACTGCGTCTGGTCCTCAGTGCAGGGCCGCCCTATCGAGACTTTCTCGGGACGGAAAGCACGCAGGCCACATCCGCGTGGGACCTCGCCGCTGCCACCGGTGTTGACTCTGAGATAGCCGGCCCGCCACGCTCTATCGACGCACGGTGGGCTGCCGGGGATTAGGCTGGCCCGCAGGTGCCTGACCGTGACCTTGCCTCGTGGGTCACGCTCCTTGGAGAGGGGCGCGACTGGAACACGTGGGCTGGAAGTGCCTCACCTCTGGGGAGAGAGTGTGTAATGATTGGCAGTGCTGTTAATTATTCCAGTCCTGCAGAGTGAGTGGCTTGGATATGTTGTCCTTTTTAACTCAGCGTACCGCCCACGTTCTGTCGCCATAAATCAGGAGTCCCCAGTCTGATTGGCTATCGGCGTCATTGTTGTGAGTGAAGTCAGCTGTGTCGACGATAGCAGCGGAAGTAGGTGGCCCCGCATGCCATGCGTGTCTGTCACTTGGCGTGACAATGGAAACCACAGACAAAATCCACTGACTAGAGATGCCAGGCTTCATTCAAAATCCAGCCCCATCTGACCGTTGTGAGGTCCCCACTGGCCTGAAAATGTGTTATTTGTCTGTATGTTAGATTGTTAGCGCTAGCATGTTGAAAGAATGATTTCATGCTTGGTTTCCTACAATGCCATCATTTGTCGTATTGGCAGTTTGAAACACTCTGTGAATGATTCTGTCACCGTTGCGTGAGACATCGTGATTCTGTCACCCCGTTGTGTGTCGGATTGATGTCGCGGAGCCGTGACGGGCGCCGCGTCGCCGCCGTCTCGGCTGAACGGAACGTCGCCGGCGACGAGGACCGGCGGAGCAGTCCCTGCCGGCCGCGCAGCCCTCTCCCACTGGCACCCTGCCACGCGAGGCGCCCGAACGCTAGACAGCCAGCACCTGGGCGCCGCCACACCAGCTGGCCACAATGGAAATGGCCCTGGGCGCAGCAACAGCTGATTCGAGTCGTAAAACCAACACAAAGGGGTGGCGGGAAAGGCGCTTCAACGCGAAGCGGACGCTGCTTGGCTCCGAGTACGACAACGCAACGCTCGCCAACAGCGGTCAAAGCGTGAAGTCAAGATCTGGTCCCGGAAGTGTTCCCCAGAAATACGAGAGTCCACAGCATTTAAATAGCTACATGGGGAGACAGGTTCAATGCTTCATGTTCTGTTGACCGTTTAAAACACGTGCATTCAAAATGCTCCGTTAATTACGATTAAAAAAATACACCGCTCTCTTACGGAGCCCCCGATGGATACAGGCCCTTCCAAAATTTCGGAGAGTCTTCTGAAGGGAGGGGGTGCTTTGATCTGAAAGCATCAGGGCCCCTCTTTAAAAACATGGAACCCTGCGATAATCTTTTCATTAGTCGCTTGTAGTCAGTTGAAGCCACTGTGGCTAGCGGGGACGCTCAGTCGCAAAGAGAGTCCTCTGTAACCATCTGATGGTCCTTAGAGCGATCTAGGTTTCTGATGGTTACGGCCGGGGCTTATACACAGTCCTTGTTGACCCGTGTCCAACCCAGGAGTCCCAACTGTCGCAAGCGACCACGCTCGACACTGTGGGGCAGAAGCACCGAGCGGAGCGAGCCCGTGACAGCAGGCATGCCAACTGCTACGGGTGCCAACAATTGCGAGGGTAGGATATATGCCAGGAGATATATCGAGATCCAGGGCGTATCACTGATGGATTCGGAGCAGAGTCGTGGATTTTATCAGAATTATTCAGTGTGGCCAAATATGAAACAATGTCAACCAAAGTCAATATCAAGCCTACCTAAATATTCAATGAGGTATTATAATATAACCTGTTTCAGAAAATTCCCACAAATCTGTTTAGCTGCCTCCAAAATTTTAAGTGCTATAAATGATAAACACGAGAATTTAAACGATATGTTAACATTACTTTGGCATTGCATTGGGGTACCAGGGCAACCACAGAGATTAAAAAAATCAACCCCCTGATTGCAAAAATACCCCGCCTTCAGCGGATCTCTTCCCATGGCCAAATCCGATTGAGATCACACGATGTCCATCCACGGACCTGATATTGTGTGAGCTTCTGTTGATTGATCGTAGATCTGGGAGCACGTCTAAAAATTTTCATGGTCTTGCGGTACATGAACAACCGACTGCAACATTGCTGAATGATCTGGAACCGAGGTACAAACCTGACCGTGACATCATCGCGGAGCAGAATTGAAAGTGCCACACCTTTGCTTGCTGCGTCTGACTCAGTTGCCTGAGGTTCAGAGCGGCCGTTTGGTAACGGCTGGCAGCTGAGGCAGGGCGTGAGCGCGCCGGCCGGCCGGGGGTTTCTCCCCGCTCTGCCGGGCCCTGTCCCAGCGTGGGCAGCAACGGCTGCGGCTGCGCCGTCAGCTGAGAGGCTGACTCATGCTGCACGGGCGCGTCCAGCGCTCACGGCGACCGGGGCGGGATGAAAGCACACCGGCGCACGCCGCCAGCAACGGTTTCAAGTGGTGTCTGCCCAAGAATGGCAGAGGTAATCGGCTGAATAGCGGCGTTGTTCATGGTCTCAGGTCCGTCATTGCACAAATCAATTTGCTTGAGTGGACGGGACCGATCTGGCATGGGAAGCTCCTATCAGTTAGGGATGTAAAGGATTAGTTGAGTTGAGAGCAGATTGAAGTGGCAACAAATCAAAACAATTGTAAAATCCGCATGTGATTCGTAAGTGGAGGGACCAGGAGAGGCTCAACAGGAACAAGAAAGGCTCAGCTGTTGGTTTGTAAAACAAGCCCTCGCGGAACGTGGAAATCCTGTTGAGTCAGATTCCTTTTACGATTAGAATCGGCCATGGCATTGGCAGGTAGGTACTAGTCTCCAGTTTGGCCGACCTCACCCCCCGATGTCAGACAGCGTTTATTTGTTCTGCACTTCGCACACGTGCCGAGTTCGCTGCGGGGCAGTTTAGGAATAAACAAGGCCACTGTAGTCCACCAGCCAAAGCTGGCTTGGCAATACTCAGCTAGCAAACGGAAAAGTGTCCTCAACAATTAGTTCAGGCAAGAACAATAATGATTTAACACAAGCGAAAACTAACAGCAGGATCCAGCCGTGTCGCGTAAACTCACCTGTCTCCCGAGTTCCTCCCTGCGACGTTTGATATCTGGTGTATCTCACTTCTTCACCAAATGCCCCCACCGGTGTGCGCTGCCTGCGGCGGCTCGGGGCCGCGGGTTCTCGCGTGCGCGGCTATTCGCGGGCGGCGCCGGCCGGCGGCGCTGCTCACCTGACACTGAGCCGCCGCGTCGGAGCCGCCGCCGCCGCCGCCACCCGCCGACGACGACGACGATGACAGAGGCCAATAATAGCCGGCGGCCACAGCCGTGTCACCGGGTGCCGACCACCCACACGCTGGAGACTCGTGCTCAAGACTCCCGAGGCGTTCGGGAGGGAGTCTCGCACAGAAGAGGGAACCACCCGGACACGGAAGGCACCCGAATTCCAGGTCGAGGCTCATACGATGACTGAGAATTTATCTAGCAATATATTGCATACACGAATATTTTTATGAAGAGCTGTGCCCGAACACATTGGAAATCGGAATTTGCTAAATTTTGCATCCAGGGTTCGAGGAGACAGGCCCAGTAGTATCTCTAATGTTGCTATAATCATACTCCGCGGTGCAGCACCCCAGAATCCCTCAAATTGCTTTAGCGAGACGCATCATTTTACACGGCAATCGTGATATATTCATAAGCAATAGTAAAAAATTGTTCTCAGGTAATTTCACCTTAAAAAGGGCACAATCAATCTGTCATTTTTCCTGGCGCAGACTTACATTCTATTGAAGCCTTCGCCTTCAGCATGACCTTGAAGAGAGACCTAACGTGTTTCCCGCATGAATAATTTATTCAGCTGTGGCCAGGGGCGTGGTTGTCTGAAAATGTTTGGGCGTGCCTAAATCTGAAACAATGTGAATAACTATCATGTTAAAAAGTGGCCGTGTAATATAAAGTGTTTTCCAGCTTTTCCACGGGCCTGTTGAACTGCAAAAAACGATTTTAAATCTTGTAAGAGATAACATCAAAATTTGAAGGATATTTTAAGGCTTCTGTGACGTTTCATTAGGTGTGCCTGGTCACCCCAAAAATATATAAATCCACACCCCTGGCTGTGGCAGGGTTGTGGACTTGGGATGCTAGATCCTAAACCTAACCTTCCAGTTAGAGCACCCTGTTAGATTCGACTCCTAAAAAAAACGGTAAAAAGTTATGGAAGATCGCATCTGGAGAATGTGCTGGCCAGGTGCTTATCTTCCTCTGCCTGATGATGCGGTCCCTGAATGCTGATCAAAATACTTAAATGTGAGGGATGATGTGCGAGGAACCAGGCGCGCACCCAGGTTTTTCGTTGGGGGTTGGGCGGTTGACGAAGGGGGAGATTGGCAGGCTGATGGAGGAGACTTCTCTTATCTGGGGGTGCAGATTACCGGAAGCGACAAAATTGGCCGGAGAGGGCCCTAACCTCGCAAAAATCAAATTTCTGTATTATGGTGTGACACGCATGTGAAGGTGTGCAACAATTTCAAAGCTAACTTTCGCGATGACGGAGAAATCATTGTAGTAAAAATTCTCGGGATAGGAAAAACGACGTCTATAGCGTATCATTCAGGACCGGGAGTTAGTTTTCCATGTATTCATAGCCAATCATATGTACTTGTAATGTCTGGAGCATGCAGTACGCGAAGCTCACAGTGGAGGGGTGATATGATGGCGGAGGCGAAAATCGACGGGTCGTTGTCAGAGACACCGTATATATTATTTGAGTTTGATAGAAGTCAACAAAAAACTATGCGACTAAGAAACGTGCCAGCAATGGCTACACTGAATGAAAAGCACATTCAGCTTATTCTAGAACAAAACAAGATTAAAAACGCATCAACTTATTCTAGATCGAAATATTGGTATATTCTAACTTCAAAACGACGTAACGAACAAACTAATGTCAACATTGTGATGTGGGATTTTTAAGAGGCGATGTAGTTAGAACTTATCCGACACGATTGATAAACCATATTTATGATTGCTAAAACGGGATGATCATCATGTTCCACAATGATGTAGTGACGGGATGAGACGGTGGCACGGGCAAGAGCTAGTTTCCGTGTTCCTATAAAACACCGCCGTCTTAACGAGACGTAAACCCGGTGTTTGTTTATCACTTGAACCACCGCAAGAGAATGTATGCCATCGTTCAATCGTTCTGTAAGCACCTGGACCATTTCTTTTTGCCACCTTCATTTTTATTCTCTTAGATGATTCCATACCGCATTTGACATGCGGACCTAAACACAAATCACCCGTTATAAAGAAGGATGGCCAGGAACGTTAGCTTTCTGGGCAATCATCTAAGTTTAGATCACGCGAGAAGTTTCTACCACGTGGGAGCGGTTCCTTACACAAAGCTGTGACACACTATGGGCTTGGGCGGCATTTCGGGTGACGGAGCGGTGGAGCTGGGGAGAGACGCGCCAGTTTCAGGAGTGTCAATTTGGTCAGGGTCGTCCAGGCATCTTGTTCAGGCTATGGGTGAAACGTCATAAGTAGGATTTATGTTCGTGATGTGGGATATTTTTTAGGAACAGAGGCAAGAGACGTGTATGGCACAAGAGTTGCTGGTTCTATAAGCCAATATATATAATATATATTATATATATATATATATGCACAGGAATGGTACTACAAGAGGGTCGTCCATAAATTACCTAACGTATATTTCTTATATTTGACCTCCCCCACATGTAACGTTTTTTGACGCCCCTGTGTAACATTTGATAACGCTGTAGCTGACCCCCCCCTTGGTGTTACCTAATTTGTGGACGCTCCCAAAGTAGAAGCGGCAAATTCTCTGGGCTATGGGGCGGCACTGGATCCGCAGGCTTTATCTCCTTGGTGATGGGGCGGCGGTTTCGGTACAGGCCCATGGCTTGGACGCGTCAAACCAAAGCAACCCAAGCGCAGGGGCGGAGCCAGGATTTCGCTCAGGGGGGCAGCGCCCCGAAAAGGGCCCCTGCGACAGCGCCAAAAGGGCTCTGATGGGTGAAAAGGGCCCTGCTTGTTACAGAATCGTGTCCTCGGGGGCCCTTTGGGCCCTCAGGGGCGGGGGCGGCTGTCCCTGTCGCCCCCTTGGCTACGCCCCTGCCCAAGCGCGTGTTCAGTCAGGAACTCAGTGGGGCATTGAGACGGTAATGGATTTGGTGTTTTTGCACAACGCAGAGTATTGTCAGAAAAAGTTGCCGTGTTTCACAATGTAGCCACTTGCCCCAAATCCTACCACTTGCGCCCAAAAAATTCATTCCTAGCATCGCCGGCACATGTGTCTGTCTGTGCCTTTTCGTGTCTTTTTAAATTACCGTGTAAACTATACTACTGTTCACCAGACCTGGACCTTCTACCAGTGCGCACCCCATGGCGCCCTGCCAGAACCGTTCCAGTGATGGCCGCCATGTCATGGTTCAAACAGCACGTGAACTGACCTGAAATGGTCGACGCTTTTGAAGTCCGACCCGATAGTTGTCACAATGTCACATGTTGTATTGCGGTACCACCATTGTATGTGCGTTAGCACTAGTGTTTCCTAAACGCTTCTATATAGCAGCCTAAAGGTGGATCAACATGGGACATCCCGGAAAAAGCTTCGTATAGCTTTTGATGACTAAACGTGATTTTAAATACCCGAATCGTCGTATTGATCAACAGGCGCTCGTTTTTGGTGTTTTCCCTGTCAGATAAAGGAATTTCATTTCCGTTTTGAATGCTTGTGGTCTCGCAGTGACAGCACATTTAGTCGTGTCAATCAGTTGTTAACGTTTTGGTGCTGTCTGTACATGCCTCACAATACCTTAACAGTATACCAATGCAGTGGGAATTGACAAGTTTCGTATTGCCGCTTAGGTATGTACATTCGTTTTATTCAATCATTACTGTGTCGCACATGGCACAGGAAAACTCCTCCCTCTTTGAACCAGAGGTAAATCTGGAAGCTTTACGACATACGCGCATTAAACCAATAAAACGAAGGTAGTAAATCCCATTCATCAAATATGAATGGAACTACTTGACGCGACATCCAATATGACAGTATTTCGGATTATCCAACTCAGTCATTCCTTTGACTAGGCCTGCACGATATGCGCTGATAGGTGAAACTATTAAAGATATGATTAACTTAGATATGTTTGCCGCCGCTAACGACACCTATTAGTTGACATTCTTACTGGGAGCGTATTGTCCCTTCTCCCGCCATTTAAGGCCGCCCGGAGAGTAACCCCGAGGCGCTCATGCCAGTGGCGCTCCGTAGGTTTGTGACCCCAAAACACTCGGTGTTACATCTCCCACGCCGCCGAAGCCCCCAGGGGACCACGTCCACCGAGACCCCCCAGGGGACCACGTTCACCGAAGCTCCCCAGGCCTCCCAGGGGGCCAGGTCTTCCCAGTCCACCCCGACGCCCGGGGCGTCCTGGTCCGCCCAGTCCGCTCAGGTCGCCCAGTGGACCAGGTCCGCCGAGGCCGTCAGAGGCCGGGAACTGCGCTTCACCGTCGTACCTGACTTCAGCCTGGAAGCCGCTGTCGCCCTCCACGGTGTAGGTGACGATCTGTGTGCGACCGTCCGGCAACAGGACGTGGTACTCGCCCTGGGTGACCTAGGCCGTCACTCTCCTCGGCGTGGCCGTAGTCGTTGCCGAACTCGGGAGCTACCACCTCGTAGTCGAATGTGTAGGGTCGGCTGGGACCGTCCACCAAGCCGTCAGGGCGCAGGCTAGCAGGGTTGCCCTGGTTGATGAAGCGTCTGCCAGACAAGGGCCTGAGTCCGCCCAGAGTACCGTCGCCTAGATAGTCTGTACGAGGTCCACCCAGGAGTCCAGGACGAGCGCCGAGCGGTCGCCCAAGGCGACCACCTGGAAGGCCATCCCGACCCGAGAGCCTGCCATTATAACCACCAAGCAGGGCTCCGGGTCCGCTGATTCCGGCACCGAATGGCCTTGCTCGCAGTGGTCCGAAGGCTCCATTCACAGCATCCAATTCTTCCAGAGCAGCCTCCTCCTCCTCAGCGGGGGATAGTGGCGGAGGAGCGCCGTAGCCTTCCGGGGTCGGGGCGGCCGCGGCCACCGCCAGCAGAAACGCCGCACACACAAAACACCTCATGGCTGCAGATGAGACACCTGTGTGGGGAAGTCTGGGATGAATGTGCCGTCTGTGGCTCGGCAACTCATTTATATAGTGCACGCGGCCGACGCGCATATCTCTGAAAGGTTATGGAGTGATGACAGGGGTGCTCAGTGTTCGACTGCTCAGCAATGGAACCGCATGTGACCTGGCCTGCAATCATCGGCCTGAGTTCACAGCTCTCAGGGGTGTCACGTGGCCATCCCTGGTACACAGGTGGGGGGTTGGTGGGACAAAACGTCGGAATTGCGCCGCTGTGGCCGTGCAGGGTGAGAAAGGGCACGAGCACTCCTCACCTAGTGACTAGTTTATTGGACATCAACTGGGTTTAGGCTAGTGCTACAGCTGCTCTGAGAATGTCGAAGGCATTGAGAATTACTGACCAAAGCGAGTGACTTACGGCGCCTCATGCAACGCCATCCTGGGCGGATCTAGATTGGTGGATTAGGGAGGCGCCATCTGGACCAGGGGAGCGTCACTTTTGGGGGCCAAATCCTATCGTGGTGGCCCTGATACCCGCATCCTGGAAGAGGAGTAGAAGAACGATATTTCAGGGAGGGGGCTCCATCGACCTTTCAAGGGGCGTCGTGAGTCCATCTGGGGGCAAGTGCTCTCACTTACCCCCTCCCCTGGATTTACCTATGAACGCCATGGCAAGGTAGGGGCGTAGCCAGGGACATGGGCAGCAAGGGCCGTGACTTAGCCTCCTTTCCTAATGGTTTTGGGGGTCGCTGTCACCATTTTTTAAGGATAATCTTTCCATAAGCCTGAACGTCATTTCAGTGGCATCGAAATCAGTGGCGGATCCAGGGAGTGGGGAGGGAAAAAAGTCAGTCCCCCAAACGGAAAAGCTCAAGGCAAAACTTTGTTTTTGCCTTCCCGAAAGCTGTGGACCTCCTTTTTGTCCCTTGGTTTATAAGCAAGGTAAAACTCTTTCAACTCTATACTTGAAACATGACCAGTTAACATCAGTGTAAACGTTGAGCCTTGGATATCAAAAACATCTTGTCGCCTCGTCTTTCGCCCCGTGGCGTTGTTGTTATTGTTGTTGTTGTTTTTTGCTCTTCGACTTGGGTTTAGCCCCAAACCTACCGTCTAATAAAATTTTGAAGAAAAATATTTCACCGTGTGAGTTTTTTTACATTGGCTTGCCCCCCTCGAACCTACTGACTAGATCTGCCACTGATCAAAATGACTTTAAATATGTATATTTGCGCTCAGAGCTAAGTGGAAATGGGTTGGAGCTTCAGTAGGAAAAGTAAAATCATACCCGTAAGAATATGGAGGGGAAGTTTGGCCCAGCTGACCAGAGAGGACCCTGCTGAAGATATAGAGCCCTGCAGAGAGCAGTCGGTATACTAGTTCAGAGGCTTATCTAGTTTAAGAGAGTCCTGACCGTCAGAGTGGGCCCTGTGGGCTAAAACAGTCCCTACTAGCCACAATGGCCTCCTCACTGGAAAGAGGACCCAGCTGGTCAGACAGGTCTCTTGCGGCCTGACAGCCTGCGAGTCGCACTGGGCCTATGTTGCCCAAATGGTCCGGCTGGCCATCGTGGCTTTGTCGATTAAGGAGGGCCCAGCTCACCAGAACGGGCCCTTTTGTGGACAGGGGTCCTGGGCCCCCAGTGGTTCAAAGAACATATTTTTACCAACTTTTCTAATGGGTAAAAAGATCCCTGCTTGTTACAGAATAGAATGCTGGAGAGGGCTTAACATGCGCACTGGAGGGGGCCTCGGAGCCCCCCACCTATTTTTTAAAGGTGGCCGGGGAACCGTTCGTAGCCTAAAAACGATGCTTGGCCAAATTTAACAGAATTTAATAGTGCGTCGATTGGTGAAAGAACTTTGAAAATCAGTCAAAAAAATTTTGACTTATAGGCTCTCAAAGTCAGACCTGCTTTTTGAGATCGCCGTTATCGCGCCGTCGGACCAGTTCACTTGCATTGGAGACCGACCGGTGACGTCATAACGCCATATAACCGGGATAATATGTCAAGGTCACCTTATATAAATGTCAAGGTCAAAGGACACAGGTCAAGGTCATTTAAACACTTTTAAGGTCACTGACCTCAGTGCTTTCGGTCAAATGGCGTTACATTTTCATTTTCGTTTTCATTTTATTTCATTTTATTTACTAGATCATCAACCTGGAAGTCCCCATTTACAAATGAAGCCAGGTTGTTAAGAATATATACAAATGCATACACAGTCGTCATGATAAGACGACTGTGTAAAAATCAGGAGTACAGAAATAAAACCACTGATAAATATTACAATGTAGTACACTAAAAAGATCAAAGTTGATATGCTTGTAAAGATGAAAGAGTAAAAAAGTAAATTGATAAAGCCCTAAAAAGGGAATCACAGCGATGCCACATATACCCGGACCGACGAACGAAACTCATTAAATGAGTCGTGGAACAAATCGACCCCCGGCATTGTCTTAAAAAGACGTTAATAGCCGTTGGCAACCTCACAAGCAAACCCTCCTTCACAGTTCTCACCCTGGCGAATGGAACATTGCATAGGCTGCGCTGCCTTGAGAGTCGGGCGGGTACATACAGATTTAAATAGTTGAGTAAAGCTGACAAGTCTATCCTACCCCTAAAAACATTACTTAGAAACATTAAATCATGCTGCACTCTTCGAGCCTTCAATGATGACATATTGAAATGTTTGAGCAGGTCATTGTACGCGAGAGATGCTGATTGAATTATGGGAATGTGCGTTGAGCCACATTGCAAATTTATGCTGTGTTATCTCCAGCCTATCAGTGTGAGTCCCTGCAGCCCCTGCCCAGATCACACAGCCGTACTCAAGTATCGAGCGAACATTCGCGCAGAACGATGTGACGTCAGACTGGGTTACCCAGTCCCTTGATTTACCCAGATTACCCAGGCTGACGTGTATTATGCCATGACGTCATAATTAGGATACCTTAATGAAAATGTCAAGGTCAAGGTCAAAGGTCATTGGGAAAGGATCAATCCTCATTTCCCGCCAAACAGTTGGTATAGTGCTAGTCATAATGTATGTACATTATAAGTAGTATACCATATTGTGGCCTTATAGGTCAATAACTTTGGCTGAACTTGACCCCAAAACTGTAGGGAAGGTTCTTTGCGATTTTTCTTCTATTACCATGGTCAGCATTTAGATTATTTCCGCCTTTGCTCCGCACAATAACAGCATTTTGCACTCGGTCCTCAGCATGGTTAATATTCGACATTTGTGACCTCGTTTGACCATAAATATATTAACCTAGGTCAATGAAAATTGGCCCTGATGTAGCTCTTCATAGCCCCCAACCACCCCTCAAACGGCGTTTTTCTACGACTCTTAGCTTTCGAGATATTAGGGGGCCTTCCAGGCCCCTTCCAGTGCACGTTAGTACTAGACCCCTCTCCAGTGCGCGTGTTAAGAAGGCCCTGTCTGGCATGAAGTTTCAAATTTGGCCACAGAGCCTAGTGAGCGGCCCTTCGCGCGGCCCGTGCTCTCCTGGGGGACCTTCGGGCCCCTAGAGTGGGGGATGGGGAAAGCTGCCCCTGCTGCCCCTCCTTGGCTACGCCCCTGGTTGTCAGAGACACGATATATATCTATTTTAATTTAGAGGAAATAAAAAAACTGTTAGACTAGGAAACCTGCCGGCAACGGCTACGCTGAAGGAAAAAACACATTTAGCTTATTCTAGAGCAAAACAAGATTAAAAATCCATCAACTTATTTTAGATCGAAATATTGGCGTCTTTCAACTCCAAAACGACTCAGCAAACAAACCATTAATCAACATTTTGGTGTGGGATTTTCAAGAGGCGATGCAGAAAGAACTTATTCGACGCGATTGCTAAGGACACCATATTTATGATTGGCAAAACGGGATGATCATCATGTTCTACAATGATGTAGTGACGGGATGAGACGGTGGCACAGCCAAGAACCAGTTTCCGTGTTCCCATAAAACACCGCCTTCTTAACGAGACGTAAACCCGGTGTTTGGTTATTGCTTGAATCACCGCAAGAGAATGTATGCCATCGTTCAATCGTTCTGTAAGCACCTAGACCATTTCTTTTTTGCCACCTTCATTTGTATTCTCTTTGATGATTCCATACCGCATTTGAAATACGGACCTAAACACAAATCACCCGTTATAAAGAAGGATGGCCAGGAACGTTAGCTTTCTGGGCAATCATCTAAATTTTAGATCACGCGAGAAGTTTCTACTACGTGGGAGCGGTTCCTCACACAAAGCTGTGGCACACTATGGGCGGGACGCCATTTCGTCTGACGGAGCGGTAGGAGCTGGGGAGAGACGCGCCAGTTTCAGGAGTGTCAATTTGGGTCAGGGTTCGTCCAGGCATCTTGTTTAGGCTATGGGTGAAATGTCATAAGTAGGATTTATGCTCGGGGTGTGGGTGACCTTTTAGGAACAGAGGCAGGAGGTGTGTATTGCACAGGAGTGGCCCGTTTTATAAGCTATATATATATGCTATGCACAGGAATGGTACTACAAAAGGGTTGTCCATAAATAACGTAACGTATATTTTTATATTTCACGTCCCACGTATGTAACGTTTTTTGACACCCCTGTGTAACATTTGATAACATTGTGGCAGACCCCCTTGGTGTTGCCTAATTTTTGGACGCCCCCAAAGTAGAAGCGGCAACTTTCCTAGGCTAAGGGCGGCACTGGATCAGCAGGGTTTATCTCCCTGGCGATGGAGCGGCAGTTTCGGTACTGGCCCATGGCGTGTACGCGTCAAACCAAACCTAACCCAAGCGCGTGTTCAGTCAGGCATTTAGTGGGGTATTGAGACGGTAATGGATTTGGTGGTTTTGAACAGCGCAAGGTATTGTCAGAAAAGGTTGCCGTGTTTCGCACTGTAGCCCTATCTTACCACTTGCGTCCAAAAATTCATTTCTAGCACCGCCGGCACATGTGTCTGCCTTTGCCTTTTCGTGTCTTTTTAAATTACCGTGTAAATACTACTGTTCACCAGACCTGGACATTCTATACCAGTGTGCACCCCATGGCGCCCTGCCAGAACTGTTCCAGTGATGGGCGCCATGTCATGGTTCAAACAGCACGTGAACTGACCTGAAATGGTCGACGCTTTTGAAGTCCGACTCGATAATTGTCACAATGTCACATGTTGCATTGCGGTACCACCATCGTATCTGCGTTAGCACTAGTGTTTCCTAAACGCTTCTATATAGCAGCCTAGAGGTGGAACAACATGGGGCATCCCGGAAAGAGCTTCGTATAGCTTTTGATGGACAAAACGTGATTTTAAATACCCGAATCGTCGTATTGATCAATAGGCGGTCGTTTTTGGTGTTTTTCCTGTTAGGGATAGGAATTTGAGTTCCCTGTTGCATGCTTGTGGTCTCGCAGTGACAGTGCATTTAGTCGTGTCAATCAATGGTAAACGTTTTGATGCTCTCTGTACTTACCTCAAAGCAATGTAGCGGAAATTGACAAGTTTCGTATTTCCGCTTAGGTATATTAGTTTTTATTCAATCATTACTGAGTCGCACATGGCACAGGAAAACTCCTCCCTCTTTGAACCAGAGGTAAATCTGGAAGCTTTACGATATACGCGCATTAAACCAATAAAACGAAGGTAGTAAATCCCATTCATCAAATATGAATGGAACTACTTGACGCGACATTCAATATGACAGTATTTGGATTATGCAACTCAGTCATTCCTTTGACTAGGCCTGCACGATATGCGCTGATAGGTGAAACTATTAAAGATATGATTAACTTAGATATGTTCGCCGCCGCTAACGACACTTGTTAGTTGACATTCTTACTGGGAGCGTATTGTCCCTTCTCCCGCCATTTAAGGCCGCCCGGAGAGTAACCCCGAGGCGCTCATGCCAGTGGCGCTCCGTAGGTTTGTGACCCCAGAACACTCGGTGTTACATCTCCCACGCCGCCGAGGCCCCCAGGGGACCACGTCCACCGAGACCCCCAGGGGACCACGTTCACCGAAGCTCCCCAGGACACCCAGGGGCCAGGTCTTCCCAGTCCACCCCGACGCCCGGGACGTCCTGGTCCGCCCAGTCCGCTCAGGTCGCCCAGTGGACCAGGTCCGCCAAGGCCGTCAGAGGCCGGGAACTGCGCTTCACCGTCGTACCTGACTTCAGCCTGGAAGCCGCTGTCGCCCTCCACGGTGTAGGTGACGATCTGTGTGCGACCGTCCGGCAACAGGACGTGGTACTCGCCCTGGGTGACCAGGCCGTCACTCTCCTCGGCGTGGCCGTAGTCGTTGCCGAACTCGGGAGCTACCACCTCGTAGTCGAATCTGTAGGGTCGGCTGGGACCGTCCACCAAGCCGTCAGGGCGCAGGCTAGCAGGGTTGCCCTGGTTGATGAAGCGGCTGCCAGACAAGGGCCTGAGTCCGCCGACAGTACCGTCGCCCAGATAGTCTGTACGAGGTCCACCCAGGAGTCCAGGACGAGCGCCGAGCGGTCGCCCAAGGCGACCACCTGGAAGGCCATCCCGACCCGAGAGCCTGCCATTATAACCACCAAGCAAGGCTCCGGGTCCGCTGATTCCGGCACCGAATGGCCTTGCTCGCAGTGGTCCGAAGGCTCCATTCACGGCATCCAATTCTTCCAGAGCAGCCTCCTCCTCCTCAGCGGGGGATAGTGGCGGAGGAGCGCCGTAGCCTTCCGGGGTCGGGGCGGCCGCGGCCAACGCCAGCAGAAACGCAGCACACACAAAACACCTCATGGCTGCAGATGAGACACCTGTGTAGGGAAGTCTGGGATGAATGTGCCGTCTGTGGCTCGGCAGCTCATTTATATAGTGCACGCGCCGACGCGCATATCTCTGAAAGGTTATGGAGTGATGACAGGGGTGCTCAGTGTTCGACTGCTCAGCAATGGAACCGCATGTGACCTGGCCTGCAATCATCGGCCTGAGTTCACAGCTCTCAGGGGTGTCACGTGGCCATCCCTGGTACACAGGCGGGAGGTTGGTGGGAAAAAACGTCGGAATTGCGCCGCTGTGGCCGTGCGGGGTGAGAAAGGGCACGAGCACTGCTCACCTAGTGACTGGTTTATTGGACATCAACTGGGTTAGGCTAGTGCTAAAGTTGCTCTGAGAATGTCGAAGGCATTGGGAATTACTGACCAAAGAGAGTGACATACGGCACCTCATGCAACGCCATCCTAGGCGGATCTAGGTTGGTCGATTAGGGAGGCGCCATCTGGACCAGGGGAGCGTCACTTTTGGGGGCCAATTTCTATCGTGGGGACCCTGATACCCGTATCCTGGAAGAGGAGTAGAAGAGCGATATTTCAGGGAGGGGGTTCTATCGACCTTGCCTAGGGGGCGCCGAGAGTCCATCTGGGGTCAAGTGCTCTCACTTACCCCCTCCCCCTGGATTCGCCTATGAACGCCATGGCAAGGTAGGGGCGTAGCCAGGGACATGGGCAGCAAGGGCCGTGACTTAGCCTCCTTTCCCAATGGTTTTGGGGGTCGCTGTCACCATTTTTTAAGGATAATCTTTCCATTAGCCTGAAAATCATTTCAGTGGCATCGAAATCAGTGGCGGATCCAGGGAGTGGGGAGGGCAAAAAAGCATTCCCGCAAACGGAAAAGCTCGAGGCAAAACTTTGTTTTTGCCTTCCCGAAAGCTGTGGACCTCCTTTTTGTCCCTTGGTTTATAAGCAAGGTAAGACTCTTTCAACTCTATACTTGAAACATGACCAATTAACATCAGTGTAAACGTTGAGCCTTGGATATCAAAAACATCATGTCGCCTCATCTTTCACCCCGTGGCGTTGTTGTTGTTGTTTTTTTGCTCTTCGACTTGGATTTAGCCCCAAAACTACCGTCTAATAAAATTTTGAAGAAAAATATTTCACCGTGTGGGTTTGTATTTTGCATTGGCTTGCCCTACCTCGAACCAATTGGCTAAATCTGCCACTGATCACAATGACTTTAAATCTGTATATTTGCGCTCAGAGCTAAGTGGAAATGGGTTTGAGCTTCAGGAGGAAAATGAAATCATACCCGTAGGAATATGGAGGGGAAGTTCGGCCCAGCTGACCAGAGCGGACCTTCCTGAAGATAGAGAGCCCTGCAGAGAGCAGTCGGTATTCTAGTTCAGAGGCTTATCTAGTTTAACACGCGCATTGACGGGGGGTACCCGCCCCCCTCGGGTTTTTCGGAGACAGTAGAAAAACGGTGGCGTGTAGCGCCGCCGTACCTGGTATACCTTTTCCCTCATCATTTTTACAACTTCTGTGAAAATTTTAAGCTTAGGTCATCTCAGGTCAGGTCACCAGTACAGGTCAAGTGACCCGACCTAAAAAAGTTTAAGATAGCATAAGTCGGAGCAGGGTGAACTTATCCGATTGAAACTCATATCACATAATGGCCCCACCGAGTTCTCTAACATATGTTCTGGTATTTTTGATATCGATGACCTAAGGTCAGGTACGAGGCATGACCTCTCCATTGGAAATACATAGGAAAATCGCTTTTACGGAATAACTCAGTAACGGATGGTGATAGAGCATTTATTTTGGCTGCATTAGACTCACCTGGGCTTTGCAGTTCTAATGATATGCATTTTATATAATTTGACCCTGACCTGACCTCAGGTCAGGTCAAATCCTTCATTTGACCTAGCAAGGTCAAATTATATATCATTCGATTCGGCTTGCTAAGAGGATTCATATAGTTCAAGTCGTTTTGCTCTATCTTTACTTGTTCAGATGAAATGGCCGAAAAACTGAATTTACATGTTATCCCTATGACGGGCATGTTTTGACCTCTCGTGACCTTAAATGTGACCTGACAAAAAAATGGTTAAAATGTTTTCAATGGAGAAGTGGATGGGCAGCCCAACTCCGTTTACCGTTTTTAGCTACCTACCGTGGTTCTCGAGATCTTAGGGGGCGGGTACCCGCCCCCGTCAATGCGAAGGTGGCTCAGACCCCCGTCAATGCGCGTGTTAGGAGAGTCCTGACCGTCAGCGTGGGCCCTGTGGGCTAAAACGGTCCCTATTAGCCACAATGGTCACCTCACTGAAAGAGGACCCAGCTGGTCAGACAGGTCTCTTGCGGCCTGACATCCTGCGAGTCCCACTAGGCCTATGTTGCCCGAATGGTCCGGCTGGCCATCGTGGCTTTGTCGATTAAGGAGGGCCCAGCTCACCAGAACGGGCCCTTTTGTGGACAGGGGGCGTGGGCCCCCAGTGGTTCAAAGGACATATTTTTTACAAACTTTTCTAATGGGTAAAAAGAGCCCTGCTTGTTACAGAATAGAATGCTGGAGAGGGCTTAACACGCGCACTGGAGGGGGCCTCGGAGCCCCCCACCTATTTTTTAAAGGTGGCCGGAGAACCGCTCGTAGCCTAAAAAGTATACTTGGCCAAACTTAATATAATTTAATAGCGCGTCGATTGATAAAAGAACTTTGAAAATCTGTTTTTAAAATTTTGACTTATAGGCTCTCAAAGTCAGACCTGCATTTTGAGATCGCCGTAATCGCGCCGTCGGACCAGTTCACTTGCATTGGAGACCGACCGGTGACGTCATAACGCCATATAACCGGGATGATATGTCAAGGTCACCTTATATAAATGCCAAGGTCAAAGGACACAGGTCAAGGTCATATAAACACTTTCAAGGTTATTGACCTCAGTGCTTTCGGTCAAATGGCGTTACATTTTTCATTTGCATTTTATTTCCTTTTATTTACTAGATCATCAACGGGGATGTCCCCATTTACAGATGAAGTCAGGTTGTTAAGAGTATATACAAATGCATACACAGTCGTCATGATAAGACAAAAATCAAGAGTAGAGAAATAAAACCACTGATAAATATTACAATGTAGTACACTAAAAAGATCTTAGTTGATATGCATGTAAAGATGAAAGAGCAAAAAGTAAATTGATAAAGCCCTAAAAAGTGAATTACAGCGATGCCACATATATCCGGACCGACGAACGAAACTCATTAAATAAGTTGTGGAACAAATCGACCCCTGGCATTGTCTTAAAAAGACGTTCATAGCCGTTGGCAACCTCACAAGCAAACCCTTCTTAACAGTTCTCACTCTGGCGAATAGAACATTGCATAGGCTGCGCTGCCTTGAGAGTCGGGCGGGTACATACAGATTTAAATAGTTGAGTAAAGCTGACAAGTCTATCCTACCCATAAAAACATTACTTAAAAGCATTAAATCATGCTGCACTCTTCGAGCCTTTAATGATGACGTATTGAAATGTTTGAGCAGGTCATTGTACGCGAGAGATGCTGATTGATTATGGGAATGCACGTTGAGCCACATTGAAAATTTATGCTGTGTTATCTCCAGCCTATCAGTGTGAGTCCCTGCAGCCCCTGCCCAGATCACACAGCCGTACTCAAGTAACGAGCGAAAATTTGCGCAGAACGATGCGACGTCAGACTGGGTTACCCAGTCCCTTGATTTACCCAGATTACCCAGTCTGACGTTTAGTATGCCATGACGTCATAGTTAGGATACCTCAATGAAAATGTCAAGGTCGAGGTCAAAGGTCATTGGGAAAGGTCAATCCTCATTTCCCGCCAAACAGTTGGTATAGTGCTAGTCATAATGTATGTACATTATAAGTAGTATACCATATTGTGACCTTATAGGTCAATAACTTTGACTGAACTTGACCCCAAAACTGTAGGGAAGGTTCTTTGCGATTCTTCCTTCATTACCATGGTCAGCCTTTAGATTATCTCCGCCTTTGTTCCGCACAATAACAAAATTTTCCACTCGGTCCTTAGCATGGTTAATATTTGACCTTGATGACCTCGTTTGACCTTAAATATATTAACCTAGGTCAATGAAAATTGGTCATGATATAGCTCTTTATAGCCCCCAAACACCCCTCAAACGGCGTTTTTCTACGACTCTTAGCTTTTGAGATCTTAGGGGGCCTTCCAGGCCCCCCTCCAGTGCGCGTTAGTACCAGACCCCTCTCCAGTGCGCGTGTTAAGAAGGCTCTGTCTGGCATGAACTTTCAAATTTGGCCACAGAGCATAGTGAGCGGCCCTTCGCGCGGCCCGTGTCCTCTTGGAGGACCTTCGGGCTCCTATAGTGGGGGATGGGGAAGCTGCCTCTGCTGCCCCTCCTTGGCTACGCCCCTGGTTGTCAGAGACACGATATATATATACTATTTTAATTTAGAAGAAATAAAAACTGTTTGCTAGGAAACCTGCCGGCAATGGCTATACTGAAGGAGACACATTTAGCTTATTCTAGAACAAAACAAGATTAAGAACTCATCAACTTATTTTAGATCGAAATATTGGTGTCTTTCATCTCCAAAACAACTCAGCGAAGAAACCATTAATCAACATTTTGGTGTGGGATTTTCAAGAGGCGATGCAGAAAGAACCTATTCGACGCGATTGGTAAGGACACCATATTCATGATTGGCACAACGGGATGATCATGAGGTTCTACAATGATGTAGTGACGGGATGAGACGGTGGCACAGCCAAGAACTAGTTTCCGTGTATCTATAAAACACTGCCTTCTTAACGAGATGTAAACCCGGTGTTTGTTTATCACTTGAATCACCGCAAGAGAATGTATGCCATCGTTCAATCGTTCTGTAAGTACCTGGACCATTTCTTTTTGCCACCTTCATTTGTATCCTCTTTGATGATTTCATACTGCATTTGAAATACGGACCTAAACGCAAATCACCCGTTATATAGACGGATGGTCAGGAATTTTCACTTTCTGGGCAGTCATCTTAGTTTAGATCACGCGAAAAGTTTCCACCACGTGTGACCGGTTCCTTACACAGATGTGGCACACTATGGGCGAGACGCCATTTCGTCGGACGGAGCGGTAGGAGCTGGGGAGAGACGCGCCAGTTTCAGGTGTGTCAATTCGGGTCAGGGGTCCAGGCATCTTGTTCAGGCTATGGGTGAAAGGTCATAAGTAGGATTTATGTTCTTGGTGTGGGTGGACTTTTAGGAACAGAGTCAGGAGGTGTGTATCGCACAGAAGTGGTCTGTTTGATAAGCTATATATATATATATATATATATATATATATATATATGTTATGCACAGGAATGGTACTACAAAAGGTTTGTCCATAAATAACGTAACGCATATTCTTATATTTGACGTCCCCCGCATATAAAGTTTTTTTACGCCCCTGTGTAACATTTGATAACATTGTGGCAGACCCCCTTTGTGTTGCCTAATTTTTGGACGGCCCCAAAGTAAAAGCGGGAAATTATCTAGGCTATGGGGCGGCACTGGATCAGCAGGGTTTATCTCCTGGCGATGGGGCGGCAGTTCTGGTGCAGACCTGGCGTGTACGCGTCAAACCAAACTATCCCAAGCGCGTGTTCAGTCAGGCATTTAGTGGGGTATTGAGACGGTAATGGATTTGGTGGTTTTAAATAGCGCAAGTTATTGTCAGAAAAGGTTGCCGTGTTTCGCACCGTAGCCCTATCTTACCACTTGTGTCCAAAAATTCATTTCTAGCACCGCCGGCACACGTGTCTCCTTTGCCTTTTCGTGTCTTTTTAAATTACCGTGTAAACTGTTCACCAGACCTGGACATTCTATACCAGTGTGCATCCCATGGCGCCCTGCCAGAACTGTTCCAGTGATGGGCGCCATGTCATGGTTCAAACAGCACGTGAACTGACGTGAAATGGTCGACGCTTTTGAAGTCCGACCCGATAATTGTTACATTGTCACATATTGCACTGCGGTACCACCATCGTATCTGGGTTAGCACTAGTGTTTCCTAAACGCTTCTATATAGCAGCCTAGAGGTGGAACAACATGGGATATCCTGGAAAGAGCTTCGTATAGCTTTTGTTGACTAAACGTGATTTTGAATACCTGAATCGTCGTATTGATCAATAGGCGGTCGTTTTTGGTTTTTCCCTGTTAGAAATAGGAATTTGAGTTCCCTGTTGCATGCTTGTGGTCTCGCAGTGACAGTGCATTTAGTCGTGTCAATCAGTGGTAAACGCTTTGATGCTCTCTGTACTTACCTCAAAGCAATGTAGCGGGATTTGACAATTTCCGCTTAGGTATATTAGTTTTTATTCAATCATTACTGAGTCGCACATGGCACAGGAAAACTTCTCCCTCTTTGAACCAGAGGTAAATCTCGGAGCTTTACGATATACGTGCATTAAAATAATACAACGAAGGTAGTAAATCACATTCATCAAATATGAATGGAACTACTTGACGCGACATCCAATATGACAGTATTCGGATTATCCAACTCAGTCATTCCTTTGACTAGGCCTGCGTGATATGCGCTGATAGGTGAAACTATTAAAGATATGATTAACTTAGATATGTTTGCCGCCGCTAACGACACTTGTTAGTTGACATTCTTACAGGGAGCGTATTGTCCCTTCTCCCTCAATTTCAGGCCGCCCGGAGAGTAACCCCGAGGCGCTCATGCCAGTGGCGCTCCGTAGGTTTGTGACCCCAGAACACTCGGTGTTACATCTGCCACGCCGCCGAGGCCCCCCCAGGGGACCACGTCCACCGAGACCCCCCAGGGGACCACGTTCACCGAAGCTCCCCAGGCCACCCAGAGGGCCAGGTCTTCCCAGTCCACCCCGACGCCCGGGACGTCCTGGTCCGCCCAGTCCGCTCAGGTCGCCCAGTGGACCAGGTCCGCCAAGGCCGTCAGAGGCCGGGAACTGCGCTTCACCGTCGTACCTGACTTCAGCCTGGAAGCCGCTGTCGCCCTCCACGGTGTAGGTGACGATCTGTGTGCGACCGTCCGGCAACAGGACGTGGTACTCGCCCTGGGTGACCAGGCCGTCACTCTCCTCGGCGTGGCCGTAGTCGTTGCCGAACTCGGGAGCTACCACCTCGTAGTCGAATCTGTAGGGTCGGCTGGGACCGTCCACCAAGCCGTCAGGGCGCAGGCTAGCAGGGTTGCCCTGGTTGATGAAGCGGCTGCCAGACAAGGGCCTGAGTCCGCCCAGAGTACCGTCGCCCAGATAGTCTGTACGAGGTCCACCCAGGAGTCCAGGACGAGCGCCGAGCGGTCGCCCAAGGCGACCACCTGGAAGGCCATCCCGACCCGAGAGCCTGCCATTAAAACCACCAACGAAGGCTCCGGGTCTGCTGATTCCGGCACCGAATGGCCTTGCTCGCAGTGGTCCGAAGGCTCCATTCACGGCATCCAATTCTTCCAGAGCAGCCTCCTCCTCCTCAGCGGGGGATAGTGGCGGAGGAGCGCCGTAGCCTTCCGGGGTCGGGGCGGCCGCGGCCAACGCCAGCAGAACTAAACGTGATTTTGAATACCTGAATCGTCGTATTGATCAATAGGCGGTCGTTTTTGGTTTTTCCCTGTTAGAAATAGGAATTTGAGTTCCCTGTTGCATGCTTGTGGTCTCGCAGTGACAGTGCATTTAGTCGTGTCAATCAGTGGTAAACGCTTTGATGCTCTCTGTACTTACCTCAAAGCAATGTAGCGGGATTTGACAATTTCCGCTTAGGTATATTAGTTTTTATTCAATCATTACTGAGTCGCACATGGCACAGGAAAACTTCTCCCTCTTTGAACCAGAGGTAAATCTCGGAGCTTTACGATATACGTGCATTAAAATAATACAACGAAGGTAGTAAATCACATTCATCAAATATGAATGGAACTACTTGACGCGACATCCAATATGACAGTATTCGGATTATCCAACTCAGTCATTCCTTTGACTAGGCCTGCGTGATATGCGCTGATAGGTGAAACTATTAAAGATATGATTAACTTAGATATGTTTGCCGCCGCTAACGACACTTGTTAGTTGACCCCCGCAGGGGACCGATTTCCATCTGCTGGACTCGTCTGCTCCTGCTGACTTGTCTGGCACATGGATAATTGGGTACGGGATGTGACGACACCCGCGACCCCAGTTGGCAGGATGGGTTTCGCCCCCCGCCTTCGGGTAAGGGGCCAAATCGAAACTGCCATCCTCATCCTTTCTGAGCCTTCCTTATTTCAAATCCTAACAAATCTTCGTTCCTTGATTCCTACCGTTCTAAACTCCCTGCCTATCCAGTTTTTTCCCGTCTCCCCGGTCGTGCCGTGGCTGGCTGTGGTCTGATCTTTCCAGCACCTTTCCAGCGACGTGTTTTCTGGTTACCTGTGTTCTCTTGTTTAGTTAATTTTATTTAGTTTCTGTCCACTCCTTTGTTTAATTTCTGTTGCGGATGCTCAGTTTGCACTAGCAGCCTCATCTCTGAGGGTGCTGCTGCCGTTTTAAGGGTGTAGAGCGCCCACATGGGCCGGAATCCTTCCTTTCAGTGTTTCGGCCCATGCCCCGACGACTGGTAGATAGGATCCTGGGGGGTTGAGGCTCCCCTTGCTCGGAGCCTATTGCAGCGGGTGCCAACACGCCCCCTTTGGCCTTGATGTCATGATCGGAACGGGGGTGGGCCGCCCGAGGCCTCCGCGGGCGTCCTAGCTACGCCAGCAACGCCTGGCGTCCCCTGTCCAGCGGACCCGCGTTCACTCTGGGCTGAGGGAGGAAGGGGGAGGCGATACCTAACCAGGTTCAGATGTGAGCTGGCTCTGCTGGGTCTGCTACGGCGTCGTCGCCCCTCCTACAGTCATCACGTTCCATCATTTTGGGAACCATAGGATGGCGGAGACTTACACATCATACATGGAAAACCTTAAACATACCGAAACAAATAACACCAACAACATACAGCAGGAATCCCGAACCGACAACAATGTTACGAGTCCTGGCGTGATATTTAGAGGCAAAGACATGTCATTGACAAAATTAACTCCTTTCCAGCGTAAGCATGCGGTTGAGGCTTGGGGTCGAGTAAAAACATGCCAGCAGAGGAGAGACGGCTCGATTATTGTCGAATATGAGAATGTGGACGCTGCGCACCGTGCATTATCGTGTTCCGATCTTACGTTCTGGGCCAGAGAGGGAGACAGCAAGGTCAGGCGTGAAGTTGCAGTTGAGGTACAGCCATTCAGATTCCAACCGAGATCTGAAGGTATTATTACGTGCCGTGAGCTCCATGGCCTAAGCGAGAAGGAAATTATGGATGGGTTAGAGGATGAGGGCGTGACAAAAGTGCACAGATTGGGAAACACAGACTCATTGGTGTTGACCTTTAGTTCAGAGAAAGTTCCAGACCGCATCTTTGTTGGGTACACTTCGGTCCCCGTCCGAATTTTTGTACCTGACCCTCTCAGATGCTTTCGCTGTCATCGTTTCGGCCATGGGGCTAGGTCTTGTCGGGCTGATGCGCGATGTGGCAAATGTGGCGAGAAAGAACACGACGGCGAGTGTAAGACACCAGACAAGTGCGTGAACTGCAAGGGGAATCACGCGGCATGGAACCGAAAGTGTAACGTATACCAGAAAGAGAAACAAATAGCATCAATCAAAGTAAAGAACGGCGTGCCTTTCCCTGAAGCAAAGAGGTTATACGAGGCAAATCACCCCACTGTATCTTACAGGGACAAGGCAGCCTCCTCCTCCTCTATCTCACGATCACAAACGTCTCCAATCGGTGTAGGCTTGAGTCAGATCACCCTAGGCACTAAGGTCAGAGACCTGCTCGACATGACTGTTGGTGATCTCTTGCGAATCTTACTACAGTTGCTGCCTTCTGCCGAGCGAGCAGACCCACCTTCTGAGCACCAACCGACCGCTCCATCACCGCCGTGTGAGCCACAGAGTGTCTCGATTCCTGCATCGAAATATCCTGCTGTGGGTGCACAGGAATCCGCAACTCCCGTTCCACCGGCAGCTCCGGAGATCCGTTCGAGGCCTCCTGTGGCGCCTGAGCACCCCGGCGTTGGACAGGGTGATACTGGGCCTGCTAGTGACGGGGAGCAGCCATGGATAGAGGTGGGAAAGGGAGGCAAACCGAAACATCCTAGAGGTACTCCGCCAAAACCCAATTGTTCAGCTCCACCTATCGATCCACCACTTCCCCTCAGATCCGAAGATAGCACTCAGGCGACTCGATACAAGCGCGTCGAGGCACCAAAAACCAAAATGGGACCGCCCCTCTCCCTCCTCCTCCTCGGCAGGCACCTCGATCACCACAAGGACCGGCCCCCACTGCTCGTCCGCGCCCTCAGTTTAACCAGACGGAACCTCCTGTTGAAACTCCGGTGGGAACCAGACCCGAGAAACGTGGCCTCTCCGATACCCCTCTCCGAGTGGGCTAGAGAGCCCTCGGAGAAGACAGAGGCTGCAGACCGAGTCAAAAGGCAGCAGATCCCGATCGTTGGGACCCAGCCCAACACTAACACTAGCTCCTGATCGTAGGAGTTCTGGTGGCGGTGCCCCCCAGCTGGACATCGCGCGACCGACTATTTTTAGTAAATAACAACTTTTTACAATCCATCCCCAGATAAACACAATTTTACAATGGAACTGCCGTGGGATTCGGACCAATATCACTGATCTCCAGAGCGTTATTAGGGCTAAACACCCCTTAGTGGTAGCTCTTCAAGAGACAAAGCTGGCACCAGGTATTCCATTTTCACTGCAGGGGTTCCAGATTTTTCGTAAAGATATGCAGCGTGATCCCGTTGCCCACGGAGGGGTTCTTTTGGCAGTGAGCCACATGGTGCCAGCAAAAGAGTTAATACTTACTACAGCTGTGCAAGCTGTTGGAGCGCGTGTAAACCTATTTCGTAGAGAAATAACTATATGTTCCATATACCTGCCCCCTGGCCGAGACGTGCCCTTGTCACAACTGGAAACACTTATGTCTGAACTCCCACCGCCAGTCCTCCTACTGGGGGATTTTAATGCGCACCACACTGTTTGGGGATGCGATATTGTAAACACTCGAGGGCACCACCTTGAGCGCTTTATAACTCAACAATCACTGTGTGTTCTTAACACTGGGACGGCAACACATTTTACACTCCCATCTGGTCGTGAATCGGCTTTAGACTTAAGCTTGTGCAGTCCACAGTTGAGTAGCCTCTTTGATTGGTCTGTGGGCGGCGACCCAATGGGAAGCGATCATTTTCCTATCTTTCTAGTTTGTGAAAACGCGGCATTACTCGGAAGAAGGCCTCAACGCTGGAACTTCCGGAAGGCAGATATGCCAAAATTTCGGTCTTTGCTGGAGAGCTCCTTTGAGAGCATCTCAAGTGCGGAGGTGCTCACAATTGAACAGTTTTCTACACTTCTCTTAAATGCGGCCCACGCGTCTATTCCCAGAACGTCTGGCAAACCGCGCCGCCCCCCGGTACCTTGGTGGACAGACGAGTGCCGTAATGCGATCCGTTCACGCCGGAGGGCTTACAGGCGTTTCAAGAGCAACTCCACACAATCCCACTTAATTGAGTTAAGGCGAGCGCGAGCGATTTGCAGACGAACCATCCGTCTAGCAAAGAGAAAGTCGTGGCGTGACTTTGTTGGGAGGCTGAACAGAATAACTCCACTCACACAGGTATTCTCCCAAATCAGACGCATAGAAGGGAGGTCTAGGTCAACCCCTCTTCCCGTGCTAAACATTGGAGGCAGAGAAATTTCTGACACAGATGAGGTAGCGAACGCTCTCGGAAATGGCTTTGCTGAGCGCTGCAAGTCCAGAAGAGAGGATTCACAGTTCATGCGGCTTAAAGTCCTGTCGGAACAAAGACCAGTTGACTTCAAGACAACAGTTAATCTTTCATATAACTCGCCTTTTTCCCTAATAGAACTCATTTCAGGGATAGGGAACCTACGCAGCGTAGCGGAGGGGCCTGACTTAATCCATAACGATATGTTGAAATGTCTTCCTCAGTGCGCGCTGGATGCCCTGTTGGCATCATTCAACTGCTTGTGGGAAAGCGGTGAATTTCCTACCGAATGGCGAAGCGCCATCATAGTGCCGCTTTTGAAACCGGGTAAAGAAGGATCTGACCCGGCTCATTTTCGTCCCATCTCTCTGACATCCTGTCTGTGTAAGCTGTTCGAAAAGATGGTCAACGTTCGGTTTACGTGGTTTTTAGAAAGTCGTGGCATTTTAAACAATCACCAGTGTGGCTTTCGCAAAGGTCGAAGTACCTCTGATCATCTTGTCTCCTTGGACACCTCTATTCGCTGCGCTTTCAAGGAAAGACGTCATGTCGGTGCTGTATTCTTTGACGTAGTTTCGGCGTATGACACTGTGTGGCGACACGGCGTTATTTTAAAGGCCTTTCAGTATGGGATTCGCGGCCAGATGGGATTTTTCATTAATAACTTCTTGACTGAGCGAACATTTAGAGTTAGAGTTGGTGGCACATATTCTAATTTGTTCTTCCAGGAGGACGGCATCCCTCAGGGGAGCGTCCTCAGTATTGGGCTCTTCGCTTTAGCTATCAATGACGCTACTGCCGCTATACCTCCGACGATAAAGTGTTCTCTGTTCGTGGATGATATTGGGATCTGGACAACGGCGTCTGGTTCGTCCTCACTTTCTCGCCAGCTTCAGCTCGCTGTAAATAGCTTGGATCGATGGTCTTCTCAAAACGGTCTACGCTTCTCAACTTCTAAAACAGTAGGCGTTCATTTTTGCCGCAAGCGTCGTTTGTGCCCAGAACCGAACATAACATTGAAAGGTAGCCCTATCCCATTCCAGACATCAGCTAAGTTCCTGGGTATCATATTCGACAAACGTTTAACGTATCACGCTCACTTACAGAACCTGCGAGATAGGTGTTTCAAGTCCTTGAACTGTCTTAAATGCGTTTCTCGGACATCATATGGGGCTGATCGTAAGACATTACTTATCCTCTACAGAGCTCTTATTAGGTCCAAGATGGACTACGCCTGCTTTGTTTATGATTCAGCAAACGAACCCGTAAAGCGTTGCCTCAACATGATCCACCATAGTGCTATTCGAATTTGTACAGGTGCGTTCCGCACCACTCCGATATCTAGTCTGCTCGTGGAAGCGAACGAACCGCCGTTAGACATGCGGCGACGACTTCTTGGGCAGAGATATGTATATAAATTAGCACAGTTTCCGGACCACCCGACGTATAGTGCTGTCTTCTCGCGCCAACTGATCCGCCTCTTTGACGGCGTAAGTAAGGGCCTCCCATTAGGTGTCAGAGCCCGGAATTTTGCCGTGGAATGTGCCGTGACAAAGCGAATCATTGCCCGCGTCGAACCATCGGAGATGCCTCCCTGGGAAATACTCCCACCAGCAACGGACACGATTCTCGCCCAGAGTGCTAAATCCGGAAATGAGTCCCCAAGAATTGAAGGCTCTAACTCTTGAACATATTTCACAATATCATCGACATGCAATGTTCTATACAGATGGGTCGAAGACTGACACTGGTGTAGGTTGTTCGTTCGTTATCGGTGCAACTTCTCGGACATTTTCACTTCCCCCTCTTGCTTCTGTTTTCACAGCAGAACTGACTGCTATTGACAAAGCTCTGTGTTTTTTTAGATATTTCTGACCAAACAGATTTTGTCATTTTCACCGACTCGTTGAGTAGCATCCAGGCCTTAATGAGCTTTAATTCTAATGACAATTTGGTTCAGAAGATGCAGCTCCGCTTAACCTGTCTGGCCAAAGATGGTAAAAATGTTACTTTGTGTTGGGTGCCCAGCCATGTGGGAATAGAGGGGAACGAGAGGGCGGACGCAGCCGCCAAGCGTGCCTCAAGCCGCCCCTGTACACGCAGGCTACCAATCCCGGCCCGAGACCTACTTCCCCATCTGTCTTTGCACCTTCGGAATTCCTGGCAGCGCTGGTGGATGACGCATACGCACAATAAATTGCTGGAGATAAAGCCAGAGATTGGTGAGTGGCCCTGTTCATCGCGGCGATGCCGGCGCGAAGAGGTGGCACTCTGTCGATTACGCACTGGTCACACCCTGGCGACCCACCGATATCTTCTTTGCGGGGAGGCGAGACCACTCTGCCGACGCTGCCTAGAACCGCTCTCAGTCCGCCACGTACTGGTGTCGTGCCCTGACTATGACCTTGAAAGAGACAGATACTTTGGCCCTCGAGAACAAGAACTGACATTGATTGATTTGATAGGTCGGAATGCTGATATGATCAGCCAGATCCTCGATTTTCTCAGAGCCATATGTTTCACAGTCATATATGACCCAGGGTGATTGCTCTGCTCAGGGGTGCAGAGTGTGGATCTTACTGGTGAGTGCTGATGTTTTACGGTGGATGTTTTAACCTATGTAACTGTTTGTCCGCCCAGTGATGGGGATGGGAACGTGGGATATTTTTATTTGTACCGAGTGCTTGTCTTACTGGAGACTTAACCGCTTGAAACAGACCATAAACGTATTCAGGAAGAGGTTATTTAAGGCATTGGCCTTAGTTGATCTGGGCGCTATATAACCACTAAGGTTGGTGCGCCCTTAAGCCCCAATAATCAATCAACTCTACTCACGCAAACTCAACCTCCAGTGAACCATCGCGGAGCTTTACACATCGGACGACTTTGCCGAGACGATCGAGGGCCTCCTTTCGCTTGAAAGGCGACAGGGCCGCAAGAGATGAGTCGAGTCCCCGTATTACTAAAACACAGGGACAGGACGGCTGGATGGTCGGTTTTGGCGAACCGGATCTAGGTGTTCGCTCAATCCCTTCCCTCAAAGGGGATGGGACATGCCAACCTCCGGTGGAGGGTGAAGAGAAGGGTTCGAGGGGTTAGAAGTGTCCATAAGAAGATCATAAGGTTCGACCAGCCACGTGCGCCCCCCCTTCCGACGAGGGTGCTACGGGGCGGAACGACGCACGGGCTGGCTATACGGGGGAGACGCCGCCGTTACAGAGGGGGAGAGAAACTCACCAAACCCCCACTGCCCCGACGACGGTCCCCCTTGCACCTAGCCTAGACAACCCCGGGCGGGGCACGGACATCCCTCCCTCCCCGGGTTAAGTCGGGACCTCACCAAGGGAGGGAGGGACAGCCGAGCCCCACCAAAGGCCGACAGACTTTTACAATGCTGCTACTCTTGTCGATGCCCTCAAGAGTTCCCCGCCCTTGCGGAAATCCAGACCAAAGTAGAGTGTTGCTGGAGGCAAACAAACCAAACAGCGCATACCTCAGCTCAGCTACCAGGACTCCTTCATCCCGGGGTACGGGTCGGTGCGCAGCTCACCTTAAAAAGACAGGCGCCCCCACACGGCCTCATCGGAGCAGGCGACTACCACCTGCTCGTCACAACTGATTCCCGGCTGGTCCGAGAGAAGCGAGCCTCCGGCTCGCAGGGCCGGCGATTAGAGGGATCCAATCGTCAGTCACACGAGCCGGAGGCCCATGTACACCCAGACCATCCAGGAATCATAGGCACGTGCGGGGACGCCCATGACACTGGGAAAAGGTGGGTAACTGGGAAGTTATGAGTTGGAAAAGGAAGCGGCTCGGTCTGCGCTGTCCAGCTCAGCCGCGCGCCACACGCGACCGAGATGTCCACACTCAAGACGAGCAAGAGTGCACACATCCCCGCCACACACGGAGACACGCCGGGCTAGACATCGCGGACAGTAGATAGGAGCGGTATTTAGGAGTGGACAGAAAGGATACGGGTGGAAAGGCATAGATACACAAGGAAATAAGGAAAGAAGAGGAAAAGGAACAAGGAGTTGTTGGGATTTGAAGTTAAGAGGGCTAAGAAAGGATGAGGATGGCAGTCTCGATATGGCCCATCACCCAAAAGCGATGGGCGAAACCCATCCTGCCAACTGGGGTCGCGGGTGTCGTCACATCCCGTACCCAATTATCCATGTGCCGGACAAGTCAGCAGAAGCAGACGAGTCCAGTAGATGGAAATCGGTCCCCTGCGGGGGACGCGGCAGTGTCTACGGGCACTGTCGCTCGGTCCAGCTGGGCAGGGGGGATTGTGGTTCGGGAATGCGGCGCGGCTCCCTTCGTGGTGGGGACTGTGATAGCTCTTGCCGGGCGTGACGTGGGCCGGGGTCATGGAAACCGTCGATTTGCGAGACTCCGGCCTGTTGCGCGCGCCTGGTGGACCGCAGTCTCCGCTGCGTGAGGGCGGCCGCGTTTTGCTTCGTCCCGACTCATGGCCCTGCCGGCCCACTGGGCTGATGGCGTCAAGGGGGTGGGTGCCTTCTGATAGGAGGGGTTGTGTGAGTATCTCTCGCCCCTCTGAGACGGGCGCACCTGCCCCCGTAGGCACTGTACCAGCCCCCGGGCCCAGCTATTGACAGCTGGCAACCCGGGGGCCAAAGGTAAACTGATCCGTCATGGCTTCGTTTTCTGTTTCCACACCCTCTGAACCGACCGCACGATCTCCAATCCCCGCCGCGACACCGACCATCTCTTGTCCACCCGCTGACACCACTGCCGCGATGAACCTTTCGGAAGCTGAACCCCCGCGCTAACTCGACCAGAGCATGTCACTCCTCTTACTCTTGTCATCTGCATCGAGGATAGTACGGTGAAGCCAAACCCCTTTCATCTCCACGAAGCTCTAGGAAAGTTTCAGCCCAAACGAACCCTCCGGTACCGCAATGGGCGAATCGAGGTTGAGATGGGCAATGAGCGTGACGCAAAGAAGTTGCTCGCAACAAACTCCCTCCAAGTGCGCACGGCCAACAGGCCCTTGACTGTACCCATTAAGGTGTCTCCTCATGCCACGAAAAACAGCTGTAGAGGCGTGATTAGCTGCGAGATTTGTGTGACGTTTCAGAGGAGGAGATCCTTTCGGGGTTAAAAGACCACGGTGTTACATCGGTCAAAAAATGCTTAGGAGAGGTGAAAGCGAGGCTTCTGATAACGGCACCTTCATGCTCTCCTTCTCAGGCACAACCCTGCCGGCGAAAGTTTGTGTGGGCTGGATGGCAATCAAGGTCCGCCCCTTCGTGCCTAGCCCCACTCGGTGCTTCAAGTGCCAGGCATTCGGCCATATCGCGGGCAGTTGCAAGGGAAGGGAGCGGTGTGGTAGATGTTCCGAAGTAGGCCACAACTCGACAGCATGCCAGGCAGTCAAACCAAAGTGTGCAGGATGTGGAGAAGAACACGAGGCGTGGAGTAGGTCTTGCCCAAAACTGACCAAAGCCAAGAAGGACCAAAGAAGGAAAGCCCTGCCCCCTCCAAAGCCTGTTCAGGCGACCACCTCCACAGCGCCCAAAGTAAATCCTGCCCTGAACCGCTCTCCTTACAGAGATGCACTGGTTGGGACTCAGCAAGCAGGAAACCCCTCCGAGACACGCCCCGGTCTGAACATATATTCTAGTATCTCCCAGTTCTTGGACCTATCGCTTCGCCAATTCCTTGCTATGGTAACTGAGCTTCTCCCCCGCATGCAGAACGAACCTCACAGAACACCAGTAAACTATGCAACCAAAGCCGACAAAGCGATGCAAGCCTCACCACCAGAGAGCCGAGACGCAACAGTGGGTGCGGACCTGGAGGAATTTGAGAACCACAACGTGGAGTCGGGCTCCCCGGCCGCCGGCGCAACTGACTACATCACAGAAAGAGAAACCTCCTCTAAGCGAGCTGGGAAGACTCGCCAACACAATCGCAGCCTCCTAAAAGCGCAGTCCCCCCATGTCCAACGCCGGAGCACATTCCAAACATGTGCCCCACTGAACAGCCTGCTGGCACTAAGCGAGCCCGCATAGCGATCCCTCGCATAGATGCTATTAAGGCAAACAGCTCAGATCTAGGTGGGCCAAACACCGGCGCTTCTATTAGCGCTACATGTAATTTGGTAGACGCACAGCATGATGCGGCTGCTGTTGCCTTCACTGCCGAGCACACCTCAGTCGTCCCTCAAAGCCATAACTCGCAGATGCCTCCGCCGCCAGCCCCTCCTTCACTACCGGCGACACCAGCCACCGCAGTGGAGAAACCTCAGCGGAGCCCTCGGGCAGAGGGAACATTTCGCAGTTGCCTGAATGTTAACTCTAAAGTCCCTCACATCTCAGGTCAAGGACAAGGCCGCGAGCGAGAGCGAGGGCAATCACATTCGGTCACACTAGACCATAAGGATAGCTACCGATCTCAATCAAGGGAATTTCACCCCACCAGGCGCCCCATCTCTAGAGACAGGCTGCACCAGGAGCGACACTCTAGTTACGGTCGTACGGAAATGCTAAGCGGGGGAGTGCCCTTCCAGGCTCCCAATCACAGACCATGAATGTGATGTATTCTATCTGCAGACTTCTCTTACTCATTACTTTTACCCTCATGACCAATATCCTGCAGTGGAACATGCGCGGCTTTAGGGCCAACGTAACTGGCCTCCAGGCGTTGATAGCCTCAAAGAGCCCTGCGATTATAGCCATACAGGAAACAAAGCTAAAACAAGAACAAATATGTAACATTCATCACTATAAAACACATCGCTATGACGCTCCTATCGTTACGATCGCCCACGGTGGAGTAGCACTTCTTGTACATTATAGCACTCCATCAACCGTATTCCACCTCCAAACCAACTTACAGGCAGTGGCCGCTACAGTAGACCTTGCGGACGTTAAAATAACAACTGTTTCAGTTTACATTCCCCAGCAGAGGAATTTCCAGCGGACGCGTTCGAGGATTTGGTGCGCCAGCTACCAAGGAATAATATCATATTAGGCGATTTCAATGCATACAACACGGTTTGGGGGTGCCCGCGTACAAACCGACGTGGAAGACGATTGGAGGACATAATTTTACGTCATGACTTATGTATCCTTAACACCGGTCACCCGACACATATTGCTCTGCCGTCAGGAGCCACATCTGCCATTGATTTGTCCCTATGTTCCCCATCGGTAGGCGATCGGTTTAGATGGCGTACTCACTCTAACCCATGTGGAAGTGACCACTTCCCTATCTGGCTGTGGTCAGAAACTCCCCACCCAGGATCGAGGACACCACAGTGGAATCTCCGACGAGCAGACTGGGAAAGGTTTTACCGCCGATTGTGATCTGAGCTTCACGCCACGGGAGAGTGCGACTGCGACAACATTTTACGATGAGATACGCTCCCGCGTAATCGACTCCGCTGATGCTTACATCCCCAAAACTAGCCCACTCCCCCGGCGTGTTCCTGTACCTTGGTAGTCGGATGAATGTAAAATAACCATTAGAGAGCGACGGCGATGCTTTAAGATTTTTAGAAGACAACCAACAACAAATAATTTGATACGATTCCGGCGTGCCAAGGCACTGGCGAAACGTACAGTGAAGGGCGCCAAACGCAAATCATGGAACACGTATATTATTACAATAAATAGATTTACACTGCTCACTAAAATCTGGCGGCGAGTACATCGCCTTTCCGGCCGCAGTTCCGCCTTGCCGCTTCCTGCACTTTCCCATCCCGGCGGCACCATCACTAATCCTACAGAAGTAGCCAATGCTGTCGGGAGGGCCTGGGCTGCTCGCTGGCATGTTGGCTGCACTGATCCAAGGTTTGTACGATACAAACGGCAGAGGGAGCGTCTTCCAGTAAATTTTAGCACACCTGACGATCTACCATTCAACGAACCTTTTACACCTGGTGAACTTCAAACGGCGCTCACGCAGGCGAGAAGCACAGCTGCTGGTCCGGATGGTATACACATCGACATGATCAAGAACCTTCGTGAAAGGTCGCTTGTTGCATTGCTGGCGTTTTTCAACTTTCTGTGGGCTAGACATAGTTTTCCTACTGCTTGAAGAGACGCCACCATCATCCCGGTCTTAAAACCTGACAAGAATGGTAGTGACCCATTGGACTATAGACCCATTGCTTTGACCTCATGTGTTTGTAAACTTTTTGAACGTATGGTGAATGCGCGCCTGGTGTGGTACTTGGAGGCCAATGGCTTTTTCTCAGACGCTTAATGTGGCTTTCGTGCTGGGCGATCCACCACTGACCACCTCGTATCTCTTGACACGCCAATACGCCGCTCGTTCGCTTCAAAACAGCATGTGTTTGCCCTGTTCTTCGACATTGAAAAGGCCTACGACACAGCCTGGCGCCACGCAATCTTAGAAAAGTCCGAAGAGTCGGAATCAAAGGCCACATGGGACATTTTATCGATAATTTTATGAAAGGACGGAACTTCCGCGTTAGAATAGGCAATAGTATGTCAGATGTTTACTGTCCGGAAAGTGGTGTAGTTCAAGGTGGTGTGCTGAGTGTAACCTTGTTTGGCATTCTAATTAATGACATTTGCAGCGTTTTGCCCCCACAGTAGAGAAGTCACTGTTCGTTGATGATTTCGCGGTGTTGCTGAGCACGTCGATATCCGTCTCAGCTCAGAGACAGCTTCAAATATGCATTGACCGATTGTCTGAATGGAGTGTGACTGATGGTTTTAGGTTTTCGACGGAGAAATCTGTATGTGTGCATTTTTGTCTTCGCCGAGTGTGTACGGATGTGAACTTGCGTTTATACGGCAGAAGAGTTCCAACTGTGTCGGAGACCAAGTTTTTGGGCATAACGCTCGACAAGCGGCTCACATACAGCCACCACATATCGTTGCTGCGAGATAAGTGTTACAAACGCATGCATGTTCTCAAGGTGATCTCGCGCACGTCGTATGGAGCCGATGGAGTAACTCTCCTCCCGGCATTATCGTGCACTCGTCCGCTCTGTTTTAGACTATGGCTCTGTCGCATATGACAGCGCGTTGAGTAGCGTCAAACAGCCTCTGGACGCTGTTCACCACGCATGTATACGTGTCGCCACAGGAGCTTTTCGTACCTCCCGCAGAGCCAGCCTTTTGGTAGACGCCAACGAACCTCGAACATTAGATTTGAAACGGAAGCAGCTAGCACTCACATACGCGAGCAAAATACGTCAGTTCCCATCGCACCCAACATATAAGTGGATATTAGACGACTCGCTGACATCTCCCCTCAGAACGACGCGACCATCATCATCATCATCGTTGGTGTTTAAGGGCGCGCCGACAACACGGGTCGTGTGGCGCCCAAAACACTAGACAAGATATATACAATATAGTTTCAGCGTAAAAGTGTGTCAAAGGTAAAAGGTAAATACACTGCACATGCTTCCACAAGTCAACGAGTGAAAACGCAGGTGATCACGTCCTAAGATGGTGAGTAAATGACATTAAATGAGGCACTCTTCAAAAAAGCAGCAATAGCAGTGAACTCCACGGTTGGATGCTCTCCCGAGAAGGAATCCAGTGGGGGAGACTCCGCGAAAGTAGCGTTGTTCCAACTCAAAATCTCGGCGATCCAATGAAACATGACGCACAGACAGGCGCTCCTCACAGCGAGCACACTCGGCGGGACATCTTCACACAAAGTAAAAATGAATGCGTTGCGGGGGTGTGACCGGGGATGCGGAGCCTAGAGAGGAATACCACCTCCCTCCTTGTACTGGCAGAACCCGAAAAGCGCTTACCAATCAGCGGTTTCAGGGCCCGAAGCCTTTGACCCTTTGGGTCCGTATCCCACCTGTGCTGCCATAATTTAGGTAACGTGTGTGTTCGAATATGTGGGAACCAATCCGAACACGGAATCCGAAGGCTCGATGGTACGGTGCCCCGTGCTGTTCGCTTCGAAGCAGCTATATCAGCGCGCTCCGTTTCCAACGATGCCCGAGTGACCGGGGACCCAGGCTAGTATTACTTGTTTTTCTTGACATGTGTCCGGTGAATTCTGTGTCCGATTTCATCTAAATAATAAGCATATGACGATGGCGACTTAAGTACCGAAAGACTCGAGGGCCTGTAGCGGGGATAGAGAGTCAGTGAAGATAATACATCGGCGCTGTCTCGATAAAAAAGAATGGCGTCCAGGCAGCGTAGAATGGCATACAACTCCGCAGTGAAAACTGAAGCAGCGGGCGGAAGAGTGAAACACCTCACAACATTCTCACTTACAAAGGCACACCTGACACCGTCCTGACCCTTGGAGCCATCCGTATAAAAGAGCTTGTGGTTTGGATAAGGAAGTCTGACAGTGCTCCAGAAAAACCTGTTGTGAGGCTACCGGAGTCAAATCCCTGGTTTCTCGAGTCCATGCCCGTGCTCCTACCGTTGACTCCAGCTACCATCCTAAGGTCTTGATGGACGGGGCCTGAAAAAGTTCCACCTGTTCCAAGTTAACTTGGGCGTCATCGTGCTTCAGCCAGCTATCCCGCACTCTTGGTGCCGGGCATACTGGAGCAGAGTGTTCAATTCTGACGCCGTTGTTCACCTGAGAAACAGCCTTCGGGAGGTTGGGTGATTGGGGGGAACTGAAAAAGTTTTCAGGGCATACTGTACGCCATGCATCTCTACCCCTGAGGTCCAACGGCATCTCGCCTCTGGCTCCACGAGCATACTGGAGGTGGGAGATGTGCGAAAAGCACCGATTATGTATCGTGATGGTGTGAGGATGAACTGTTTCCAGCATTTGGTTTAGAGCTTTCTGTTGCGGCATCACATGCTACGGAACCATATTCTATTTTAGATCGGACCACAAAGATCTATATAAGCACAAGGATGCGCTCTTCTGGTCCGCGCCATATACCTCTGGAGCTTTGGTCAGAACTTTAAAGATATTCAGTGCTTTGAAACATCTATCCCTTAGATCCTTGAAATGTGGTACGCATGTTAATTTCCTATCAATGATTACACCGAGAAAGCGAGTTTGTTTTACTACATCTGTGGCTTGTTTATACATTGTTAGGACAGGGTTTGTGCAGTCATTTCGTTTACGACAAAAATGCATGCATTTGGTTTTTGCGTTGAGAACTTCAAGCCATTTTGTCCGCTCCATCGCTCCAACTTGTCCAGAGCAATCTGAAACCGCCCCACGGCCGATGGTGGGGATGTTGCCGTGACCGCAAAGAGTAAAATCGTCGACAAAGAGGGCTGTGTTTACATTCGGAGGGATGCGCATCTGCTATGTCGTTGACTGCGACTGCGAAGAGCGCAACAGAGAGAACGCCGCCCTGCGGTGTTCCATTCTCTTGCGTGTATTCATCAGATTCTGATGTGCCAACCCGGTATCGAAAACGTCTGTCTTTAAGAAAATTGGACAGAAACCATCCCAAGTGACCTCGCACACCTAGATCGAAGGCCTTCTGCAGGATACCGTGCTCTCCAGGTGAGGCCGAATAAGCTCCGCCCAATGTCAAAAAGACGGCAATTGTGTGCTGCTTTCTGCTGAAGCCTTTCCGGATCGACATGTCCAGAGCTAAAAGGTGGTCAATGGTGCTTCGACCCCTCCGGAATCCACATTGAATGTCGGATAACAGATTATTGGTCTCCAAAAACGACATGAGGCGGACGTTAACCATCTTCTCCAGCAGCTTGCAGACGGCAGAGGTCAGTGAAATTGGGCGGTAGTCCCCAGGTGAGCTACCTTCCTTACCAGGCTTCAGTATAGGAACAACAACCGCGTCTCGGCCACTGCTCGGGGAAATCATGCTCTACCCAGATGCGGTTAAAGATCTGAAGTAGAGATGCCGACGAGCCGTCAGGAAGATGGGAAAGCATTTCATTTCGAATAGTGTCAGGCCCAGGCGAAACTGGCCTAACAGGAACGAAGCGTTCCTTTCAGTTCAAGCATTGTAAATGGAATATATGAGGCAGAATGGTTATTTCCGAAGTTTACAATTGTTTGTCTCTGCTCGTTCGCGTAAGCGCCTGAAGCCAGCGCATCCTGGACGTCGGAGCTACATCGCATACTCAAAGCAGGCCGCCATACGGTTCGATACTTCTTTGTGTCAGTTACTTTGATGCCGTTACTCATCAGAGACGGGTGTGGATGTATATTGTGATCTACCCTGGAGTTGTTTGACTCTGGTCCAAACCTGTAATTGGTGAATCTATTCACAGTACAAACATACTCCACCCACCACCTCCGCTTCGCATTTAACACAATGCGGCGGGCGAGTGCTCGGGCACGCTTTAAACGCTACTAGGTTTTTCGTTGTCGTACTCCTCCTAAAAACTCTAAAAGCTCCGCTCTTCCTGCTTAAAATGGCCTGTTTGCACTCAGGGTTCCACCACGGAACAGGTGCTCGCTTCTGAGTTTGCCAGAGGTCATGGGTGAGCGGAAGATCTTTGCAGCCTCTCCAGGATCATGTT